>CM035839.1:247030834-248230834 GCA_020510985.1 Pholidichthys leucotaenia | reverse complement strand
AGCCACTCCGGCTGCCTGGGGAGTTTCTCCCAGATAACCCTGCGCCAAACGCCTCCCCGTCTCAGCTGTTGCGGAGTAGCATAGAATCAAGCATGCTGCCCGGCCCCGCGCACCACAGTTTTCCGTGCGTTTTTGTGCCTAAAACTTTGAAGAACGCAGAGTTTGTTTTTGTTAGACACGATGCGCATCGAACCCTGCTGTGACCGCCTTATGACGGACCATTCAGAGTACTAGAAACAGGGGACATGCAGTTTTTGCTAGATTTGGGGGGTAGGAAAGAGAAAATTGGCATAAACAGACTTAAACCCGCTTTTGTGGTGGCAGAGGAGGAAGTGCTGTTGGCAAAGGCCCCGCGGCGAGGTAGACCACCACGGAGGGTTTCACACAGTAAAGTTTCCCAAAGTAATGTTTCCCCAGAACACTCGCAGAGACTGACAAAGGGTTTCCGCCCCCAGACGGCAAATCCCCAGCGGGACAGCGCCGCAGAGACGGTGAACCCCAGCTACAGCAGATTCAGCAGGAGGCTGAAGCCTATCCAGCATGTTGACTGATGTGTATTGATGCTATCACGGCATGCATGTGGTTATTTTCTTGTTGTTCTGTTTTTCTAAAATGCTGGGGGGGCTTGTGTGGTGAACACTCAATGGACCTGTTGGACCGGTTCTGTGACTCGCATTTTAGGTCAGAACAAAGGCAGGAAGCTTAGCCTTGTTATGCAAGGCTGGAGACTGTGGGGGGTCGATTAAAGAATGCGTGGGAGACAGTGGAAGTGATATCATGGAGGGAAATGCATTGTGACTGTCTTTATTATGCCAGGTGGTGAAATGCATTGTGACTGTCTTTATTATGCAAGGTGGTCTGTGGGACATGTGATCTAAGGCTTACACGTACGTAAGGCTGCTGGCCCTGATGGCATTCCTGGGCGTGTGCTGAGGGCATGCGCTGAGCAGCTGGCAGGGGTCTTCACAGACATCTTCAATCTGTCCCTGGCCCAGGCCGTGGTACCAGCGTGCTTCAAGACCACTTCAATAGTACCAGTGCCGAAACATTCAACACCATCGTGCCTAAATGACTATCGCCCTGTGGCACTGACGCCCATAGTCATGAAGTGCTTTGAGCGACTGGTCTTGGCACAGCTCAAAAAAGGCCTGCCCCCTACACTGGACCCTCATCAGTTCGCCTACCGGAGCAACAGGAGTACAGAGGATGCGGTTTCTACAGCGCTGCACTATGTACTCTCACACCTGGATGACAAGAACACCTACGCAAGAATGCTGTTTATTGACTTCAGCTCAGCATTCAACACAGTTATCCCCTCCAAGTTGCTCACCAAACTTGGGGACCTGGGAATCAGTACCTCCACCTGCAACTGGATCATGGATTTTCTGACCAACAGACCCCAGCATGTTAGGTCAGGCCCCAACCGTTCTTCCGTCATCACACTCAACACTGGTGTACCACAGGGCTGTGTGCTCAGCCCATTCCTCTACTCCCTCTACACCCATGACTGCAGGCCTATGTATGGATCCAATTCCATCATAAAGTTTGCAGATGACACCACGGTGATTGGACTCATCAGGGACAACGACGAGTCAGATTACAGGGCATGTTCTCCCCGTGTTGCGCGGGTTTACTCCGGGATTTCTCCGGTTTCCTCCCGCACACCAAAAACATGTAGGTTTAGGGCGCTCGCGCACGCAGCGACCAGCAGCCAGTGGCTTGTCACCAGACTGCAAACCAAGTCTACCTACGGGTACAAATAAGTAACAAAAAAAAAAAAAAAAAAAAAAAGAGGTTGAGCACTTGGCTACTTGGTGCGCTGACAATAACCTGCTCCTTAACACCAGCAAAACCAAGGAGCTCATAGTGGACTACAGGAAGGAGAGGGAAGAGACACATGACCCCATCCATATCAATGGCATAGCTGTTGAACGTGTCTCCAGCTTCAAATTCCTGGGGACCCACATCTCGGAGGACCTGTCCTGGTCAGTTAACACCACCAGCCTGATCAAGAAGGCCCATCAGCGCCTCTTCTTCTTGAGGACATTGAAGAAGAACCATCTGTCAACTGACATCCTGGGCAACTTCTACCGCTGCGTGATAGAGAGCACCCTGACCAACTGTATCACACTCTGGTATGGGAGCTGCTCTGTAGCTGACCGCAAGGCGCTGCAGCGGGTGGTGAAAACCGCCCAACGCATCACAGGGACTCCACTTCCAGCTATAGAGGACGTCTACAGGAAAAGATGCCTGCGCCGGGCACGCAGCATTCTTAGGGACTCCAACCATCCTGCTCATGGACTGTTCCAGCTTCTCCCCTCCAGAAGACGTTTCAGAAGCCTTCGGACTAGAACCAGCAGGTTTAGGAACAGTTTCTTTCCAACAGCTGTCACGTTATTGAACTTAGTTCCCCGCTGACTCTCTTACAATCATCTTTTACCATCCTCACCTGTACATAACTGCATAACTACATAACTACATCTAACTTATTGCACATTATTTGCACATAACAGTACTTTTAACTTTCTGCACTGCTGCATATATTTGCATATATTTGCTTAAATTGCACATACTGTTAATTACCGTATATACTGCACTGCTGTCCTTTGCACTTCTGATTGGATGCTAAACTGTGTTTCGTTACCTTGTATTCATACATGTGTAATGACAATAAAGTTGAATCTAATCTAATCTAATCTAATCTATGAGGTGTGAAGTCCCTGATATTTAAGGACAAGAATTACTGTTTCATTCTCTCTTTTTTCTGCTTTGAAATGATGGAGATGTGAATAAAGCTAACTCTGAGAAAGAACGCTGCCTCGTCATTTTCACATCTTCCACAGCCTGGGTGTTTTTTTGGATACAAATGCTTGCAAATAACACACAGCTTCAGATCCGGGCTGGAAAATGCAACAGAAATGTATAACCAAGTGTTATCCAGCTGAGGTCAAAATTTTGTAACAATACCACAAAAAATGAATATATTACACAGCTTTTTCCTCAGGTAGTTCCCAGGCGTTTTTGAACTGTGCCAAATTGTGCCAAATGGCACAGTTTGGAAAAACATCTGTAACTTTTGAATGATTCAATATAGAAGCTTGATCTTGGGCTCTAATGAAAGGTGACACTCAGGGCTGTGTGTGTGTGTGGGGGGGGGGGGGTGTTGTCCCCCCCCCCTCGCTACAGAGGACGGACATCGGCCGTCGCTACATGACGGAATAGACTCATGTGGCGATGTGGCGACCGCGGCGCAGTCACCGCGGCTTCCCCCCACCCCCCGTTACAGAAGAGTAGCGGGGGGGGGGGGGCGTTCACGGTCCGGACGTGGCGCGCGAACCGTGTACCACGGCGCACGGACTTCGTGTCCTGGCGAACTTCTCTTCCTCATTGTCAGACAAACGCGACGCTGGTCCGCTCGTGGTTCTGGTCTCGCGACCCGGTCAAAACATAATTCCATTATTGCGGTTTTGCGCTTCCGTGATTGTGGTTTTGGCAAATGATTTATGACCTTCGTCGTCGGCCTCCGTCGGTCTATGATGACCATGGAAGAGAATCCTAAACGTCTATTCTGCTGGAATTAAAAAAAAAAAAGCACCGCCTGTGGCTGAACAGGCCGATGCGCGAATGGCAGTCCCTGTCACACAGGTTGCACTTGTGGGTGGTCTCCGTGCTGCTGGGTCTGTGGCATGTTCTTCCTGCGGGTCCTTTTTTTCATCTGCTGCAGCAGTCTGTCTTCACCCAGCCTTACACAAAACAGCTTTCGAACTTCTGTGCTTCAATTGGCTCACTGCATTCACAGCATTGGTAGGCGGGTCCTTCTTGCTAGATTTTCAGTCATTGGTTCTTCAAGGTTTCCGAAACCCAATTCAAGGCTCTTGTTAGTCGAATGAGAGGTCAATCATATCTGATCTGTTCGCGGCTGTGTCTGTAGTGGAAGAACGGAAATGCAGCTTTTTTTTTCAGTGTGCGCTTGGACGCAGCGCCCTCGTGCGTGCCCGTCCGCGGTACACCGGAGTGCAAGAGGTTAAGCCCAGCATAAAGAATTCCAAAAGTCACACCAGATGGGCACGGTCCCTACCTGAAGGACCCAGCCTGAAAAACCCACCCCTAGCCCCACCTCCACCAAGCAGCACCCTGTACACAACCTCCAGTTAGCCACCCAGCCACTGCCAAACACCAGGGCGACCCTGCACCACAGCAACCCACTCCCCAACTAGCCCAGCATGGGCAGGGCCACCTTAAAGCAGGGTGCACCCAGGAAAGGAGACCCAGAGGAAATCTCCCAAGCAGACCTGCCATTGACCCCCCCAAGAGAGGGGAGACCTGCCACAACACCAGTCAGCCACCCACTGCAATAAGTACCGCCACCCCACACCAAACCCGACACAGCGCCCGTCCACCACCCACACACACAAGGACGAAGCTAAACAAAGCACACAGCAGGAAAAGCATCACAGGGAGAGGAGAAAGCAGGGCCAGAGCGTCCAAACGTCAGGCCCCGCCCAACCACCCAGCCCCCATGTGTGGTGCAGCTAGTGTGATGTATTTCAAAGAGCTGAGGCTCACAATGGGGAAAACATCCTTTCTTCAACTCTGAGGGGTTATAGTGGACATGCCAGACGAGCCAGTAGGCAGGTCTGTGCCTGCTCTAGAGTTGTAACATGTTCACTCCATGGAAGAGAAAAACCAGTCCATGTTTCAGGCAGCTCTGTAGATGTAGAATCTGTGAGAGAAGCACTCCTGTGCAGGCAGAATTTTGGCTTCTTGACTTAGTAGACAATAAAATGTCACAAAAATCCTCTATAACGCATCAGAATTAATGGGAAACCTCAAAAAGTGCAATAGGAGCACTTTAAAATAATTACAACACTCCATCCTCATTAACCAACGTGGGATGTCACTGATAAAGCTGGGACGTCCGTACAGACTGTGCATCACTGTTTTGAGTCTGGAGTAGTGTTGGGCAAGTTACAAAAAATAGTAACTAGTTACAGTTACTAGTTACTTCTTTTCAAAAGTAACCAAGTTACTTACCAGTTACTGCATAAATAAAGTAACTAGTTACTTGGAAAAGTGACTTTCATGTTGCTTTTAAATGCATACTTAAATCATCTTGCAGACACAGCAAGATCAAGGGCCCCTTGTTCTCGTCAGAAAAAAGAAGAAAAAGAAAACTGATGAGAATAAAGTCTCATCTTACAGAGAAAAAATGTCCCAGATTTACATAAACTATTGTAATCAGTAGAAAGTCAGAAATTTACTAGAAATAAAGCTGTAGATTCGTAGAGAAAAGTTTGGACCCCCTGGTGGGCCGTTTTTTGCCCACAAGCCATATGTTTGACAGCCCTAGACCAGTCCATTAAAAATGCATATGTAGAGGATTTACTTCCATGAAATAGTTGCAGCTCACAACAGCATGTAAATGAATAAGATAAAATAAAACAGAAAGCACAGAAAAATGAACGTTCACCTTAGAAAAAGCTGTTCTTTACTGCAACAAATCACAGTCACTTTTTCCTCTGTGCAGTAAGAAAACTTAAACAATTACTTAAAGAGTTGACACATTTACACAACTGCTGACATTAAATGTGAGCTTCTTGCTCAAAAAATACTCATGTTTAACCACAGAGGTAGGAGCTGTTGGGGGCTACTCATCACTCGGACAACAGGTGATCAGGGCTCGATATGAGAAGTCGCCACTGCCACGGCATTTCTTCCCACCGGGCTGTGATTTTTACTGGGGCAGGAGACTGACGGCTGCGTCAGTTATGGTAGGGTCAATTTATATTTATTTGCTTATTTATTTGCTTGCCTTTGGCTTGACAACCTCCAATGGCTTGAGGCCACTGGTGGCGCTGGGGATGGCAGTCCCGCCAATAGCCACTGAAACTGTGTATTCATCCCCAGTTGGTGGCTGATGAGGAGGGTGTCTGGCAACTGCAAGTTGTATGAGTATAAGTTGTATGTTATCATCTATTTACGCTAAAAATATCTATCCATATTAATCAAACGAGTAACACATCTGATCAAATTTCAGTAGCTGTAATGCATTATTGAATTTTTAAACAGTAATTTCGTTACACAGCACATTACTGCAAAAGTAGTGGCATTACAGTAATGCATTGCTTGCGTTACTTTGTAACACATTACTCCCAACACTGGTCTGGAGTAATGTGGTTGACTTGAACACCAAAGTTTTATGTTGTAGGGGGGAAAATCATGGAATAATATTTATTGTCAGTATTCTTCTTCTTGTTTTTCCTCACTCATGGAGCTTAAGGCTGAGGAGACAACGGAGGATTTTATTTCAAACTCATCTTCAAGTGTCATCACCACAGGCTGTAAGCACAAACCAGTTTGGCATGAAGTGCAATTGAGAAAAGTGTCCTGACTGTCGGAACAGTTTTACGGCAGGACAGTTTTTTGTCAGTGCCACCATTGCTGGCCTCTTGCCAAGTACCGGATCTCACAAGTGCAGCCAGTCTGAGAATTGCCAGCTCTCTGATGCTAAGCTTTCAGACCTAATGTGCTGTCTCATCAGTCAGGTGTTTCTGTTGAGGGAGACCCTGTCACCCTACACCACTTACATAAGGCGGAGTTTAAAGAGAGCTGTTATGTTGCTGTCTGTACTTTCTGGTCAACAGGTTTGAAATGGTTACACTGAACAGAATTTATTTGTTTTTTTATCAAACACACATTCAGTTTCATAGTTTGTTTTTGACAGTAAACTATTCAATATTGTAATTCCTAACCTTCAGCTTCAATATTTAAAAGAAAACAGAGTGATATTAGTTTCAGCATAGACACCGTTTCAGCCAGGTGTTACATATTTGTTCCATTCTGCTCTACTGAGTCTCCTCTCAGTGGACAAATTGGTATCTCTTGCTTTTCTTTGATTGATTTTCTCCCCATATCTGTGTTGAACTGCACCGCTGTTGTAGCGGAGAAGAAATATGTTCTCATTTTGTCCACACTAATCAGAAAAAACCCACAGTCAAACAAACAACATAAAGAGACCCATGGGTGTAAAGTGCACTTTTTTAAAAGGCCACTTTATCCCAGGACACAAACAGCTGTGTGTATATCCATCTGAAGCTCACACAGCCATTTTGCTAAGGTCTACAGATACAATCTGGAGAAGAAATATTTGCTGTTACTTCACTGCAGAGCAAGTCAGTTTTAGTCATCAGTGATACGTTTCCTACTTGACAGCAGGGCTTTTGAACAGCAAATAACATGACTGTCTCATAGACACTTACTGATGTGCTTTGATACTTATTCTAACCTGCATTTCATTGCTTGGGAACATAAATGAGCTCCACTGTTGGAAAGGAAGCATAGATATTATTTATGATGTTAACTTTTTCCAAAGGCAGCCTTCAGTGTCTTATGTCACACTTGTAGCATTTGAGATGGGAAGCTGTTGTAATCTTTCATGTGATGTCATCAATTTTTAAAGGGATTGGCTCATTAAGCAAAGCAGTGGTGGATTTGTCTGAGTTGACGCAGCCATCTTCTCAGCCATGGCTGTTACTGATAGATAAAAACCAATGCTACAAAACTGGAATAGTACCAAAATGAGCCAAAATACAAATGATCATGCAGCTAGGTTATTTTTATTAACTTATTAGTTGAGAAGAATACATGACAAAAGATTTTTTGTTTGTTTGTTTAACTGAGCTCACAACAGAGTGCTTTAGGCAGTGTTGTTCAACCAGGGTTCCCTGGAACATTTAGGTTTCTGTGGAAAATTTTCTGATTTAAAAACACTGTTGTGTGTCATGAACTTGGTTTTGATGGTTTCAAACCCAGTTCTATGACGCTGTGGCTATTTGGTCTCTGTGTGCTTTTTTGCTGTCCATTTGTCATCAGGCGCTCTCAGGGAGCCTCTGGGGTCCGCTCGGCTCCCTGACAGCTCAGCCACACCTCCCTCTCCTGTCAGTGGTATTAGCTGTGCCTCATTAGTGGGTTTCACTCGCACACACACTCATTCATCATTACTCACACCGGCAAGCTCTTTCTTGATTAGGGGTGGCACTATTTAGGCCTGCTGCTGCTGGAAGAGATTGTCGGAGCATTATCTAACTGTATGTGTTTGGAGCTACACCGACACTGTTCCCCTCGGTGTATGTTGTACACCTTCCATGTCTAGAAGCCCTGCCTATGCCTTGGAACCGCATCGCACTGGGAGGCGTGATTATCCGTATTTGTTGTTTGTGTTCGACGGACTACTTGGACTTACTCGGACCGCTCCAGCACCGTGAGTATTAACTGTGTGCATTCCCCCGTTGCAGTTAGTCTGCCACACTTTGGAACACTTTCCCAGTTGTACTCACCCAAGACTGTAGAGCATCCTGGAGGACTTCTTTGTTATCCTGAACAGTTGTGTTATTTTGAACTGTTTGTTTGTCTCCTTTCCGTTAATAAAATACACAACTATCTCCAGCGAGTGGATTTTAATTCCTTCCTCCATGCGCTGCGTAAAAGGGCATGGGGAATCATAACAGTTGTGCATGGGTGCATGGGTGGCTACAGAACCCATGTTCAACAAGGACAAATTGCTTGCAATTTTTTTGTGCCAATTAAGAAGTGGAATCAGAAAATTTCCCACAAAAACCTAAATGTTCCAGGGAACCCTGGTTGTAAAAGACTACTTTAACGCAGTGGTGGTCCTGGTTTTTAGGACACCCTGGGGGACCCCCCTCCAACTTCAATTAAAAGACTGACCTTTCTTGTTTTCCTTCACGCAAAGTCATCATTTACATCATCATATGAAAGTTGCTCAGCAACGGTGTGGTTAATACCGATGATTGCAAGACCAGTAAAGAGGTTCTTGTCATATGTCTTAGCATCTGTCCTCAGCGCTCAGACTTCCTTTGTAGTTTTGAGTGTTTTTCTGTTCATTATTATTTCCCTGTCAGTTCTGTTATGTTGTGTTGGTGATACAAGCCCCTTTTCCTCTATTCCAAACAGCCATTTCCACTCGCAGTCTGTCTGTTCCTCAGCTACGAGTGATTGTGTTTTGTTTTGTTTTGTTTTTTTTGTCTCCTATTTTTTTTTTCTCTATGCTCTCAGGCTACTCTCCCATCAGCTGAGAGCAGTTAGACAATTAGTGTTCCCTAGCTCGGCTCTCGCACCTGCTGTCCATTACTGTTCATGTATTTAAACTCTGCCTTTCCACCCTGTATTTGCAGCAGCCTCATTAATGTTCAGACTAGACTTAATTTGTACGGTCAGTCTCCCCCTTCTTTCCTCCAGAGTTCCTCTGCTCTGGAGATTCAACTCAGTGTAAGTTTTTCTTGTTGGCTTTTTGGATTTGTTTGCACCGTTATTTTGGACTGTCATGTTTGTCTGCCAATAAATTGTCTCACTGCAGTCAAGCTGTAGGGTTTGTTTTTGCCCCAGAGGGGCGTTCATGAGGATTCTTCATCAATCGATATCATGATTTAAAATTTAATTTTAAAAACTATAATCATTATCATCAATATTAAATCAGAAGTGTTTGAAATGTTTCACTCTGCCTGTAATAAAAATTGAGAATGCTTACTGAATGATCTTCCAAAAATTCTGATTCAAATGCAAATGATTCACGACACATCTCCATGCATCTCTGTTAGGTCTTCATTTTTAAAACTTTCTATTTTTTTTTTTAGATTTCAGCATTTATTATTGTAATTTATGAAAGGAATAACATTGAATTGATGTGAGGATCAAGGTATGAATATATACACTACTCACACAAAGTTAGGGATATTCGGCTTTCGGGTGAAATTTCAGGATGCACCTAAAATCACTATAACCTTTACATGTGAACTTAAATTGACCTTTTCGAACCTTTTGAATGCACATGTCCAACTGTTTAATGTTTCAGTACTTTTTGCATAACTTGCAGTTCTGTAACAAGGTCCTTAATAGACTTACACAATGGTACCCTCCGGTATACAGCTAGGAAAAGACCAGTAGCTACGGAGGGTGACAATATGTATGAGTACAAAATCATACCATGTAGGATAACTAAGTAGACGGTTATGCCGTTTCATTCCATCTAGCTACAATGCTCCGCACTGTGGGTGTTTATATATTTATATATTTATTCCATCTAGCGACAATGCTCCACACTGTGTGTGTTTATATATTTACATATTTATTCCATCTAGCTACAATGCTCTGCACTGTGTGTTCATATATTCATATATTTATTCCATCCAGCTACAATGCTCTGCACTGTGTGTCTGTGTGTGTGTGTATATATATATATTTTATAGTAATACGTACATATGTTTATTAGCTGCTCTTGCTTGTTTTTTTTCTTGCCTTCTGATTGTTGCTCTGAGTGTTGCTATCCCTGTGCTGTTGCAATCCTGGAATTTCCCCGTTGTGGGACTAATAAAGGCTTATCTTATCTTATATATTTATTCCGTCTAGCTACAATGCTCCGCACTGTGTGTTTATATATTCATATATTTATTCCATCTAGCTACAATGCTCCGCACTGTGTGTGTTTATATATTCATATATTTACAGTATTCCATCTAGCTACAATGCTCCGCACTGTGTTTATATATTTATTCCATCTAGCTACAATGCTCCACACTGTGTGTCTATATATTTATGTTTATATGTACATATGTATACTCGCTGCTCTTGTTTTTTTTTTCTTGCCTTCTGATTGTTGCTCGGAGTGTTTCTATCCCTGTGCTGTTGCAATCCTGGAATTTCCTCATTGTGGGACTAATAAAGGCTTATCTTATCTCTTAACTACTTGAGGTTTTCGGTCGCAGAGCCGCAACATCTGCATGCACCCTCTGGTGGCAAAATTTTTTTTCAAGAAAATATTCAGTTTACATGTCACAAATTCCAAAGGCTGTAACTTGAAAGTGGTAAGTGATAATGGCTTACTGTCAATGAGAGATGTAGAATTTGATCCAAAGTTTATGATAGGAGTAAATTTACACATCTAATTTGCATAATGTGACGGCAGCCACATCAGATTACATAACTTTCAGTCAAAGTGGACTTTGAACATATTTACACAAAGGATGGTTTTGTTTTTTGTCTTTTTTTCATTATCTTGTCTTCAAAATATATGAACCAGCAAATCAGTAGAATGCAAACAAACTGATAAAAAACATCAGATCTAGCGCTCGTCATGTGTCGCCATGCATCCATGTGCTCATCCCGGTCCTTATTTTGTCTTCTGTCAGTCATTTTCACTTTCTCTCCCACATCCACAAATGATCAGTTATTTTCTGATTTATTCCACCTCAATTTCGGTTAGTTTACCCCGCGGAACCGGCAGTATTATCCTCTCTGTCACGTGCAGCTTCGTCAATGGTGGACGGAAAGTGTTCCGCTCCGGTCCTTCTTGTGCTGTCCAGAAGGTAAATATTTCCCTTCAGAAGATAAATAATCCCTTTTAGAATCATAGTTGGCAAAATTTGTAGCAAATGCTTCCTCCCTGTGGAAATATATGTTGCACAATTGTTTATATGGCTCTTCTTCTGCGCCCCAGAAGTGATATCAGATTTGACATGGTTGGGTTTGCTGATCTCGGTCCTCCAGTGCAGACCAGTAAGCTATATGTGTCTGCTATCTAGTGATGTGAAATGTTTGGTACATCTGGGTTTATTTTGGGGTTTTTTCATACTTTTTGACCAATCATGTGACAGGCGCAGCTCTGCGACACCAGTCACAGGAGAGGCAGATCATGTAATCAAATTTAATCTTTTAAGAGTAAACGGTAAAATTCACAACAGGTATTTGATCCTTGAATCAACGAATAAATTTTCTGATTCAATTAGAATTGGTATTTAAACAGTCCTCTTCATCATGCTGTTCACATTTTGGCATCATGAGACCAAGGTGACACCTACCAATTGATCAACAGTACCTCTGCTTTGCGAGGTTTCAAGCAGGATGATCTCAGAGGGAAGTGGCCACTGAGCTTAGAGTGTCAGAGTGTCATCAGCAGGTTGCAATAGAGATACAGAGAGATTGGAAGAGTCACAGAAAGGCATAGAAGTGGACGTCCTTTGGCCACATCCCACGCTGATGACCGCTTCATTGTGAACAGTGACCTGTAGAACTGGATGATGAATGCCACTCAACTCCAGGCACGTTTAAGGGATGTGAGAGGCACCCAAGTGTCACATCAGACCATTAAAAACTGTTTACATGACTTCCGGTTATGGCGGCCACGTAGGAAGACGTGTTTCACACTGCTCTGCTCCTAAAAATAAAAAGTAGGCTAAAACTCTCTCAATTGGAACAAAAACCTATCCCAGCATTTAGGCGCGGATATGGTAAAGACTAAGGCTGGGAAATTAGGCGGAGGAAAAAGTGATTCGTCAAAACAATCCAAACTAACAGACTTCCACGCTCGTGACGAAGCAGAAAAATCTCCAAAGACAATGGCGGAGGAGGGAGCTAGCGGTGGAGCGGTGACTGCTGAGGTGGGGACGAGTGTGGTACTTGCTGCCATCAGCTCCATGAGAGCAGACTTTTCGTCTAAATTTGATGGGATTATAGCAGCAATATAAGGAATGAGAAAAGAAATAAGCGACTGTATGGAGCGAGTATCACAGGCGGAGCTCCTAATCTCAAGCACTGAAGATGACGTCACTAGCCTACAATCAAAGGTGCAAACATTGGAATTAAAAAAATAAACGTCTGGAAGATAATGTCCTGGACTTAGAATCCCGCGCGCGACGGAATAATTTGAGGCGGGTGGGCCTCCCGGAGGGAGCGGAGGGACGGGACTCATGTTCCTTTTTGGAAAAGTGGATTCCAGAAGCGCTGAACAATGCGGACCTGCAGTCATCGGTCATCTTAGAGA
Organism: Pholidichthys leucotaenia; assembly: GCA_020510985.1. NCBI lineage: Eukaryota > Metazoa > Chordata > Actinopteri > Cichliformes > Pholidichthyidae > Pholidichthys > Pholidichthys leucotaenia. The sequence goes on along the minus strand of CM035839.1, from coordinate 248,217,999 downwards.
GCGCTCACCGAATCGGCCCACTGAGAGATAATAAGACACCACCGAGGACGCTGATTATGAAGTTCCTCAGCTACAGAGACAAGATGACGGTCACCAACGCAGCGCGAGCTAAAAGAGAAATTAAATACCAGGATCAACAGGTGCAGTTCTACCCAGATTTGGCCACAGGAATTCAACAATTAAGGAGGCAGTTCACCCGTAAGGAGCTGCGCAACCTCGGGATTCGTCACTGAGTGATTCATCCGGCAAGACTGGTGGTCACATATAAGGGCAGAACCCACATCTTTAAGACCCCTCAAGAGGCGCAGGAGCTCATTAAGCAGATCCAGGAGGAAACTGGTGGGAGCTAAGCATGAACATGATAAAGGTAGAACATTTAAGCATTTGTACAGGCATCTGATTGATCTGAAACATATAACATGTCTACAAAATACAGATTGTATTATATTAAAAAAAAAGCTATGATGTACAAAGTTGCTATAAAACTTTGAAGTTATGTTGGAAAAACTACAGAAGAGAGTTAATGTCATTAAAAAAGTAGTAGAGTCAGGGTGATTGAGAGGAGAAAGAGAGAGTGGTTTGACTGATCCTTGCAGGTGTGGAACAGTCACTAGCTATAACGGGAGACAGAATTTTTTTTTTTTTGATTTTAGGGGGATTACCACGAATGTGGGGAAAGGGAATTTGTTTTTGTGTAGTTTGTAGGATGAATGTTCAACCATCCATGTTTTTGCTTCTCTGTATGAGCATGTTTATATTGCAAGGTAATCTCAAACTCCTTATTGATCATACTGTAGATCAAAGCGTTAATCTTAATATAACTTCATGGAATTGCAGAGGTCTACAAAATCTAAAAGTTATGAATAAAATAAGACATAGATTCAAAAATGGTGTTTTTACAAGAAACTCATCTAATAGAGGAGGATGTAAAAAGAATTAGGAGAAGATGGCAGGGAAATGTGTTCACCTCATCATTTTCATCCCGAGCCAGGGGAGTTATGACTCTCATACATAAAACAGTCCCATTTCAAGTGAAAAATGTAATTTGAGACAAATTAGGAAGATATCTAATCATCCAAGGATCCTTGGTGTTAGAAAATATAAATCTGGTGAACTTATACGGTCCCAATATAGATGATCAAAACTTCTTCGTTAATTTATTTCTTACTTTATCATCACATACAGGGCAACATATAATAGCAGGGAATTTTAATTGTACATTGAATCCCAGTATAGATAGATCAACAGGACTGGACTGTACGCACAATGGATGCAGGATGACCATTAATCATTTTATGAAAGAATTGAGATTGCTAGATATATGGAGAAAAATGAAACCACAAGTCAAAGCCTATTCTTGTTATTCTAATACCTATAAGACATTCTCATGTATTGACTATTTTTTGATCTCCACAGAATTAAGGTCCAAGATTCAAAACTGTTTATATGATAACATCGTGATCTCTGATCATGCACCTTGCTGTCTAATATATGTAGATAAGAAATTGACAAAGGATCCAGGTAGGTGGCATTTTCAACATAAATGGCTTCAGCATGAGGAATTTGTTAAGTACATAGAAAAACAGATGAGTTCTTTGATATCAATACTACACAAACATCAGCATGTATAAAGTGGGAGGCTTTCAAAGCTTTTATAAGGGGGCGTATTATTAGTTATACAGGTTCAAAATCTAAGAAGACTCGAGAGGAGAGAGTCCAATTGGAACATAAAATAAAAATTCTTCAAGAAAAAGCGTATGCAGGAAGTAACCCAAAGTTAGAGAACGAATTACTGATTCTGAGAGCTGAATATGACAAAAAAATCAGCGAATAGAGCTGCCTCGAGTCTTCTAAGATTGAAGCAAACTTTTTATGAACAAGGTGAAAAGTCAGGAAAATTATTGGCATGGCAGATTAAACAATTAGAATTTAAAACACCAATTACCAGTATTATAAGTAACGGACAGGCAGTTGTAGATCCTTTAGCAACTAATAGTGCCTTTAGAGATTATTGTGAAAAACTATATGATACAAAAAATGAAACTGACTTAACAAAACTAAATGGGTTTTTGGATGGATTATCTATACCGTGTATTCCAAATGAAAACAGGGAGATACTGGAGTCTAAAATTACTCAAGAAGAAGCTGGGTTAGCCATTGATAATATGAAATCAGGAAAAAGTGCGGGACCAGATGGTCTTCCAGTTGACCTCTATAAAAAAAATTAAGAATAAATTAATAAAACCACTTTTGGAAATGGTTTTAGAAGCATTTCAAAATAGTAATTTACCACCATACATGAATAATGCCTTAATTATACTGTTGCCAAAACCAGGTAAACCCTCTAATAAATGTGAAAACATGAGACCAATAAGCCTATTAAATGCTGACCTTAAGATAATCTGTAAAATTTTAGCAAGACGACTGCAAGAAATATTACCAAATATTAGGAATTGGAAAGAAGACCTGCAAATTGAAATTTCAGAGGAACAATGGGAATTGGCTTGTACAGAAGCTCAAACCAAATCAATAAATGTACGTCTTAAATTGATACATTTTAAATGGTTCATGAGGATGTATGTTACACCAGTGGAGTTAAATAGATATAATAAAAACATACCAGATACATGCACAAAATGTATGGAAAGTAAAGGAACCCTATTTCACTGTTTATGGGAATGTAGAAAAATCAGAATGTTTTGGGAAGAGGTGAGGGTAACAATTGAAAAAATAATTTCAAAACAATTCACATTGAACCCTAAATTGTTTTTGTTGGGTCTGTATCCAGAAAAGCATAATTTTAATAAGAGTGAAAGAGCATTCATAGACCTCAGTTTGCTTAATGCCAAAAAATGTATTGCACTACTGTGGAAAAAGACTCATAGACCAGATGTGACTCAGTGGTTAAGACAGATGTTAACAAACCTTCCACTAGAAAGAATAACATACATACTGAAATCAAAGGAAAATGTGTTTGAGAATATATGGAGACCTTTCATTGATTATGTAAAGAAATTAAACATAACTTCTGAAGAAGAAGGTGAATGATGTGTGTGGACCTTGCAAATTCCAAATTGGTGAATGTATAATATGTATACTTATGGAATAGATTACCTAGACTAAATAGAGGAGCATTTCTGATGACTTGACTTTGTTGGTGGTTGTTGGTGTTTTTAGTACCTTTTTTTTGTAGTTAGTGGGGTTTTTTTTTTAAATTGCTTTGGTGTTGGTGTTTGATTGTTTGTGCCATGTTTGTAGAAAAAAGGCTCAATAAAAATATTGTGGAAAAAAACTGTTTACATCAGTGTGGTCTGCGTGCTAGACGACCTGCAACGGTACCTGACCACACCATCAGGCACAGGCCTCATCATCTTGCATGGCCCAGGAGCATTTACGTGGGACAAGGGACCAGTGGGCCTCAGTGCTGTTCCCCGGTGAAAGTTGTTTCATGTTGAGCAGAAATGATGCCTGCCAGCAATGTTGAAGACGTCAAGGAGAGCGCTATGCATCAGCCACTGTTGTCACCAGACGAGGCTTTGGTGGTGGTGGTGGTGTTACAGTTTGGGCAGGTGTGTCTAGTCAATACAGAACTGCTGTACACCTTGTGAATGATCAACCCAGTCTCAGTAAAAAACGTATCTAATAATATTTTCCCACCCCACTAAAAACGTACATTTGCACGTTAAATTAAAAAAAAAAAACGTGCCTTGGTATGTTTTTACAAGTTCACTCACTGCACATACAGTCCTCACTGTCAAACACACGAGTTTGACTCGCACTGTCGTCTCTCACTGACCTTTTTCTTCCTTTTTTTTCCTTTTTTTTTTTTTTTTTTCCTTACTTTGTTTTTCACTCCACCAATGAAAGGTTCCTGTGAGGTTAGGGTTAGGGATTAAAGTATGGGTTAGTTGGTCAATTTTGAAAGCCACAGTCAAAAAGTGAAAGTGAAAAAAGTGAAAAAAAAATGCCGTTACAGACCTTTCTTAAAGGTGTAAATGCCGTGTACCCACTGCATGTCAGAAATCTTTTTGACGTGCCTCTGTACGTTTTCCCTCAGTAACAAAATGTGGAATTGCACATTGTTTTGCTGAGACTGGACTCGAATGATACAGTAACAAGCTGATACTACCTGAATAACATCATTAATCCAGTCATTGAGCTCCTGCATGAACAACACAGGCCTAATTTTATCTTCATGGACAGCAATGCTTCAGCTCATCAAGGTCACATAATTATGGAATGGCTGCTGGAGGCTGGGGTACCTCCAATGGAGTGGCCTGCACTTTCTCCAGACCTGAATCCCATAGAAAACCTGTGGGATCAGCTGAGTCAGTGTGTAGAGGCTCGTAACCCTGCACCACACAACCTCAATGACCTGAGGGCCACCCTTCAAGCAGAGCGGAATGCCATGCCTCAGCAGACAAGACGTAAGCTTGTGAACAGTGTGAGATGTCGTTGTCAAGCTGTAATTGATGCTTAAGGGCACATGACATGTTACTGAGACATTGACATTTTTTGTTGTGGTATACCCACCACTGTTGTTGGCTTTTGTTTCAATAAATTGTTTGACATGAGGAAATCACCATTGCATGCTTCTACTTAAATGCCCTACTTTGCTGATATTATATCACTGTAGCGTGAACTTTTTACATTTTCTATAAATTTCAACCGAAAGCCAAATATCCCTAACTTTTTGTGAGTAGTATATATATTTGATTCACGGAACACATCAGCAAAAAAGTATGTAAAGTTTAAACCTTTAAAATTGAACTTCAGCTCATTTAAAGCAAATGCTTTTCATCACTGTATAACAAAATAGAATAAAAAAAACTAGGTAGAGACACAATAGAAACAGAAATAAAATTATAGCTTGGTTTGTGTATTTTTGCAAACTTTAACAAAATATTAAAGTAGTTAAAAATATGAGACCATTAAAAAGCAGTTGATTTGAAACAATACAAAGTCTGATTAAATACAAATGTTTTGAGCTGCTTTGTAAAATATACTGTACATAACTGAAAGAACTGTATACATCCACCCATCTTCAAATTCATACAGTAGATGGCACACACATATCACCTCTCTCACACACATTAATAGGTCTGATAGTTTATGGAACTAACTTGTAGTTTCAGTAGTGGTCGATGCATAGGACTACACATTTCTATTTGTTTCATACATTGCACAATTACATCCAAATCAGTGCTGACATTCCACAGTTACCTGGAGAATAAATTAGCTTGAAAATGGTACTTACTGGGGGCTGATGGATGTGTGGGCCGACGGAGCTCCGTGAATCTCCTCCCAATCCCTGATGCAGATGACGCGCGGGAACTTTTCACTAACAGACAAGTAGATGGACATGCAGCATGACCATTTCCGGCAGCTGCCTGTCCTGCTTTGGGTCTCCCTTCACCTCTTTTCTCTGCTCATTCGTGCATCATGGCCCTGCAATAACTTTTACCCTGTGATGCCCTGCTCCTCTCTTCCATGACAGCCCCTCCTAAAAAAAATAGTACGCTTTGTGTAGCGCGTGGCTCAACAGAAAACGCAAAACAAAAACACACAGCCCCACAACATAAAAAGTGCAAGCGCACACACACAAACGTGCACAATTTTTTTTTAAACTTGTTACCAATCTGTGAAGCAAAAATGGTTCAGTTGCACACCAGTCAGAGCATGTGTGGGAGAGGCTGTTAGTAAGTGTTTGGAGAGAGAGAAGGGAGGAGATAGAGAAGGGTGAGATTGCACTGCAGACAGGAAGAGGAGCGTCCCACTTGTAGAGGGTGCCCATTTGACACAAATGAGCTCAGCATTCTCTTGGCGCTCCAGAGAATGCCGCCCTGGGCAACTACCCACGTGGCCCATATCTAAAACCACCACTGCTTTAGGGGTTGTGCACACAACACTGGAAAAAAGATCTGCATGCACACATCAGTGTTGTGACATTTTTTATAGCACATGATCGTCCTGTAAACTGACGATCATGTGCTAAACTTTAAAAATAGTGGTTGTTGGTGAAAAGTAAACAATATTAAGCAACTACACCATTTATTTCTCACCACTATTCTTTTCAGAAACATGTTTCGCTCTTTAGTTTTGAAGATATGAGAGATTCACACCCCGACACCCATCTTGGATGGGGATGAATAGAACGCCTTCCACGAGATGTGTCGACCAATGAGATGCAGCTCGTGCGTGTTGTAATGGTGACATCAGCATCATCAAAGATCAGGAGGATCTTTTGTTTGATCTTCCTGAACTCGTCACAGTCACACAGGATCAGGTTCATGTGTTTATCAAAGGCCTTGAAGGTGCCAATGAAGATCCGACCGTCCTGCAGGATGCACCTCATCCTGTAGTCGATGTGCTGCAGCATCTACTACTCATACCTACCGTCATGTTTGCGATTCCGATGGCTCCGATTGAATGGGGTCCGATGAATGGGGTGTGACTGACATATATGCATGATGATCAGGCATAACATTATAACTACCTGCTTAATATTGTGTTGGTCCCCCTTTTGCTGCCAAAACAGCCCTGACCTGTCAAGGCATGGACTCCAGTAGACCCCTGAAGGTGTTCTGTGGTATCTGGCACCAAGATGTTGGCAGCAAATCCTTTAAGTCCTGCAAGTTGCAAGGTGGGGCCTTCATGGATTGGACTTGTTTGTCCAGCACATCCCACAGATGGTGAATTGGACTGAGATCTGGGGAATTTGGAAAAGTACAGCAACGAGTCTGAGGTGCTGACTAAACGTACAAACTCCCCAGTTCACCAGCTAGGCTACACTTAAGACACGGCTGTAATTTTACAGTTACATTTCACCCAATATGATACTGTAAAACATTTTTCCAGGGAGTTGCTGTAATTTCTGTTGCATTATGGACATTTTTGTTGAATTCAGCTGTAACATCCAGTCATTTACTGTACATTACTGTACTTTTTGAAAATATGGTTTCTTACTGTATTTAGACTACTGTAATGCTTTGACCAATTGTTTTTGCATTGCGGACAATAATATTTAGATTAATAAGCCTTAATTTAAAGAGAGAACCATCGTGGTATTGTTTTCAATTACAGTATTATACTGTAATTCAATTACAGTATAATTCTGTAATTCTAAATTGCAGTATAATACTTTAATTTAGAATTCCAGTATTATAGTGTACAGTAATTACTGTATAATTCCAGTGTAATACTGTAATTCTGAATTACTATAATTCTGAATTACTGTAATTACTGTACAGTATTATACGGTCATCCTAAATTGCAGTATAATACTGTAATGCAGGACCTGGATGAGTTGCTGTAATTGATGGAACAGTGAGTTCTGCTCTCTACCAGAAACCCTGAAGGTGAATATCCGGACATCAGTAGGTGACCTCAAGCTCAAGCCCTCCAATTTGGCTGAATTAAAACAATTCTGCAAAGAAGTGTGGGCCAGAATTCCTCAACAACAATGGAAAAAAACTCATTGTCAGTTATCGCAAATGCTTGATTGCAGTTGTGGAATTTAGGAGGCAATTACTTTTTCCACCATAGGGCCAGGTAGGTGTGGGTACCTTTTTCCCTTAATAAATGAAATCATCATTTAAAAACTGCATTTTGTGTTTACTCTGTTTACCTTTGTCTAATATTAAAATTACCTTGATCTGAAACATTTAAATGTGACAAATATGCAAAAATGTAAGAAATCAGGAATGGGGCAAATACTTTTTCACAGTACTGTACTTTCTAAAATCAAGCAAATATTGGACATGAAAAAGTCCAGTATTATGGAATTCTGCACAGTCATACAGAAACGTTCAAACATATATTTTTTCCCCACTTTTCAGATCTTAAAGTGATGTCTACTCCTTATATACTGTTTATATATAGCACAAATTCTGAATCATTGAGGAGTATGTGGTTAAGTATGTGGTCAAACAGATATACATTTGGTAGGTGGGCTGTTTCCCCAGTTAAAAGCCAAATACACAAGATGGAAGCTCCTTGCTTTGAAGAGCCCATGACCAGCTGGTAAATATACTCTTCATGCAACCTAACAGCAATCTGGAGCTGTTTTGGGATGACCAGGTGTTGTATAAGCACTCACCCTTGGGTGGCTCAACTGGCGTGACTCAGTAAAGAGCAGAGGAGGACTAAGCCCAGGAACTCCCAGTTTGAATGTTTGGTGTTATTAATAGGAAGGCAGACACAGAGAGTTTTCCTCCTCATAGTGCTGACAGTCACAATGGAGGCAGAAGCGCAAAATGAAAAGGAAAAAGCACCTTCACCTGTGGCCCTTTCTTCATCGCAGTAACTTGCTGTACATTCAGCTTTGTTCCCACTGCAGCACCTGCAAGGGAATAAGCTGCGCAGGAAAAGAACCTTTTAGATTTAGATTGTGTGACCTACTTTTTATATTCTGAAGTAATTCTTAGCCAAATGCTTTTCCTCACTTCAGGGTGTGCAGGCATTCATGAATGTGCTGTGCTCTCTGTAATATCGGCCTTATATTGTACTTCTTGGCCATTCACAAATTGAATCTAGGAAATTTTGTTTCAGTGAAAAATGGGGTTGAGTCTTCAATATTTCAAGAAGCTTTTATGTTGAATGTGTGTACATACCTGTGGGTCTGGGCGCTTTCTCCTCCAGGTTTGTGCTCTTACCCATTATACATAAAGCAGACATGGATTAAAAAAAAAAAAAAAACCTACATCTTCAATACTCATTAGGGATTTGTTCACATAACATCCACAAAGCAGTTCTCACCTCCCACCCCCAAAGAGCTTGGAAAAGGGGCCTGGAAGGGTGACTGGCTCTGTCACTTTATTAGAAGGTCAGCGATTTAATTCCTGTCCTGCCAGCATATCCATGTGGGCCCCACCAAAGGTTAAAACTGGGCTGTCTTATGGGTCCCAAGTGGGTTTGGCTGAAGGTTCCATGTATAACCCCATCTGTGTTTGCCCACATGGACTTTACCTGTGGTACAGGTGAAGAGATAATCTGTTTACCCACTAAAACCCCAACCGGGCCCTACATGGGTTTAACATGGCTGAGCAGGTTCCAATACCACCTGTGCCATGGGCAAAATTATGCAAAAAAGTCACAAATTCATGAGAAAAAAATGTGAAATTTGATTTGTTTATTTCATCTTTATTTTACCAGGATGGTCCCATTGAGCCAGTTTAGAAAGCTTGGGATCAGTCCGCCAAGGTCCGGAGGAAAAGTGCTCCGGGGGAAGCTGTCTGCCCCGCTGGAACGGCTCCAGTGGGCTATCTATGTGACACAGGTAATTGGAAAATGCTGTGTCTCTCTAATCTCTCTATCGAAGATATTGAAGATTTGTTTATCTTCGTAATCTTGGTGATTGGGATAATTCTGATTGGGACGGGAATTGTCTTGGTTTACCGCAAATTGCTGAAGATGGATTCAACCTATCAAAATGCTGGCCAGGCGAGGTGCATCCAACAAATTGAGAAACTGGAGAAGACCCTGATAGCGACTACTGGAGAACTGTCTCGTAAGGTGGATTACATCATGGGTTCGCTCAGGTCTTTCCACGACGAATTCAAAGCTGCGCAATGAAGGATTAATGTACTGAATCTACAGAAGAAATACAAGTCTCCTCTGTGATCAGTCCTATTTGGCATTATTATTCCCCATGGAAATTCCTCCTGGCTGTCTGCAGACTGTTTTTTCAAAATCATGAGCACAAGGCCTTGGACAGCCAGCTGCAGCGCCAGATAAGACTGGGCGCCAGACAGACAAAACATCTTCTGCCAAGGGTCCTTGGGTCTCTCTTATTATCATCAACACTGCTCAACACCGCACACACATTGATTCATGAACTGATTAAAGATATACTGTACACTGCTCTCTTGTGTCTTGTGAAATTCTGAGTTGTTGCTCTGTGCTATTGAGAGATTTTTTTTCATTGTAATCATAATCTGCTTAAAAATAAGCTGTATTATGATAACGAAGTTTTTTTTCTCCTCCCCCCTTGTGTTGTTCCCTCCCTTCCCCTCCCTTTCTTATCTATCTCTGTTTGATGAGGCGCCTATTATGGCTGCCGTGTCGTTGTGTCGTGCGCATGCGCACCAATGTCAAGTCAAGTTCCTCGTGTGTTTTTTACATGCTTGGCAATAAAGTTTATTCTGATTCTGATTCTGATTCTGAAGGTCTCCACCTTTGACCGCCACCTAATCCACATAGCACCGGACCCCCATGATCCCTCCTGCAGGTGGTGAGCCCACTGGACGGCGGATCCATGTAACTCCTTTGGGCTGAGTCCGGCCGGGTCCCATGGGTGGAAACCCGGCCACCAGACGCTAGTCTTCGAGCCCCTCCCCCAGGCCTGGCTCCAGGCCTGTCTCTGTACGACCGTTGTGAGAGTTTGGTTCGTATTGCCAACACTCGGTCGGAGTCATTCCCAGTGAGAGTTGGACTCTGCCAGGGCTGCCCTTTGTCACCAATCCTGTTCATAATTTTTATGGACAGGATTTCTAGGTGCAGCCATGGAATGGAGGGTGTCATGCTTGGTGACAACAGGATCTCATCTTTGTTGTTTGCAAGTGATATTGTCCTGTTGGCTTCATCCAGTAATGACCTACAGCTCTTGCTGGGACGGTTTGCCGCTGAGTGTGAAGCAGCTGGGATGAGAATCAGCACCTCCAAGTCCGAGTCCATGGTCCTCAGCCGGAAATAGGTGGATTGTCCTCTCTGGGTTGGGGACAGGCTCCTGCCCCAAGTGGAGGAGTTTAAGTATCTTGGGGTCTTGTTCACGAGTGAGGGGAAAATGGAGCGAGAGATTGACAGACGGATTGGAGCAGCATCTGCAGTGATGCGGACGTTGTACCGGTCTGTTGTGGTGAAGAGGGAGCTTAGTTCTAAGGCAAAGCTGTCGATTTACCAGTCAATCTACGTTCCTACTCTCACCTATGGTCACGAGCTTTGGGTAATGACCAAAAGAACAAGATTGCGGATACAAGCGGCTGAAATGAGCTTTCTCCGTAGGATTGCTGGACTCACCCTCAGAGATAGGGTGAGGAGCTCAGTCATCTGGGAGAGGCTCAGAGTAGAACTGCTGCTCCTCCACATTGAAAGGAGTCAGTTGAGGTGGTATGGGCATCTGATTAGGATGTCTCCTGGACGCCTCCCTCTTGAGGTGTTTCAGGCAGGTCCCACTGGGAGGAGACCCCGGGGCAGACCCAGGACTCGGTGGAGAGACTATGTCTCCCAGCTGGTCTGGGAACGCCTTGGTATCCTCTCTGAAGAGCTGGAGCAGGTGGCTGGGGAGAGGGAAGTCTGGGCTTCTCTGCTTTAACTGCTGCCTCCGTGACCCGGACCTCCGGAAAAGCGGTAGAAGATGGATGGATGGATGGTCCCATTGAAATTGAAAATCTCTTTTTCACGGGCGTCCTGGACAAGAGGAAGCAGCAATAGGCAACACACATAAAACACATTGTCCATCCAAATTACCATCAAACTAGTAGACATCTGACATTAAAAACCAAGTGACAAATTCTGAAAACAGTGACAGACTGAGGAATAAGAAAAAATAAGTGACAAAGAAAAAAAGTGACACACAAAAAAAACTAGCAAATCTATAAGAAAAAAGTCTCAAATTTACAAGAAAAAATGCACAAATTTATAGAAAAAAAACAAATTTACAAGAAAAAAGCAAATTAAAAAATGGTAAATGGCATTTACTTACAGTGGTGTGAAAAAGTGTTTGCCCCTTCCCGATTTCTCATTTTTTTGTATGTTTGTCACACTTTAATGATTCAGATCATCAAACAAATTTAAATATTAGACAAAGATAACACAAGTAAACACAAAATGTAGTTTTTAATTGAAGGTTTTTGTTATTAAGGGTAAAAAAAAAATTCAAACCAAAGGCTGCACGGTGGCGCAGTGGTTTAGCACTGTGGCAGCACAGTTTTACCCTCGGCCGGGGGATCGCGGGGATCATGAGATCGTGGGGATCATGAGATCGTGGGTTCGATCCCAGCCCCCGACCAACAGTGAGCTGTGTGGAGTTTGCATGTTCTCCCCGTGTTGCGCGGGTTTACTCCGGGATTTCTCCGGTTTCCTCCCGCACACCAAAAACATGTGGGTTTAGGGCGCTCGCGCATGCAGCGACCAGCAGCCGGTGGCTTGTCACCAGACTGCAAACCAAGTCTACCTACGGGTACAAATAAGTAACAAAAAAAAAAAAAAAAAAAAAAAAATTCAAACCAACATGGCCCTGTGTAAAAAAGTGATTGCAACCCCCCCCCCCCCCCCGCTAAAGCATAAATTAACTGTGGTTTGTCACTTCTTTGAAAAACTGAGTTCAATTTTCTAGCCATTTCCAAAGCTTTGGGACTGCAGTGAACTACAGAGAGAGTCATTATCCACAAATGACGAAAACATGGAACAGTGGTGAACCTTCCTATGAGTGGCCGACCGACCAAAATTATCCCAAGAGCGCAGCAATGACTCATCCAAGAGGTCACAAAAGATCCCACAACAACATCCAAAGAACTGCAGGCCTCACTTGCCTCAGTTAAGGTCAGTGTTCATGACTCCACCATAAGAAAGAGACTGGGCAAAAAAGGCGTGCCTGGTAGAGTTCCAAGACGAAAACCACTGCTGAGCAAAAAGAAGATAAAGATTCATCTCAGTTTTGCCAGAAAACATCTTGATGATTCCCAAGCCTTTGGGGAAAATACTCTGTGGACTGACGAGACAAAAGTTGAACTTTTTGGAAGGTGTGTGTCCCATTACATCCGGCGTAAAAGTAACAGCATTTCAGAAAAGAAACATCATACCAACAGTAAAATATGGTGGTGGTACTGTGATGGTCTGGGGCTGTTTTGCTGCTTCAGGTCCTGGAAGACTTGCTGTGGTAAATGGAACCATGAATTCTGCTGTCTACTAAAAAATCCTGAAGGAGAATGTCCGTCCATCTGTTCGTGACCTCAAGCTGACTCGCACTTGGATTCTGCAGCAGGACAATGATTGAAAGCAAACCAGCAAGTTCACCTCTGAATGGCTTAAGAAAAACAAAATTAAGACTTTGGAGTGGCCTAGTCAAAGTCCTGACCTTAATCCAATTAAGATGCTGTGGCATGACCTTTAAAAGGCGGTTCATGCTCAAACCCTCCATTGTGGCTGAATTACAACAATTCTGCAAAGATGAGAGCATCAGCTGCTGCTGTGAGCTTCAGCTAACATCTCCACTGCTGCTGTGAGCTTCAGCTAACATCTCCGCTGCTGCTGTGAGCATCAGTTAACATCTCCGCTGCTGCTGTGAGCATCAGTTAACATCTCCGCTGCTGCTGTGAGCATCAGTTAACATCTCCGCTGCTGCTGTGAGCTTCAGCTAACATCATCTCTGCTGCTGTGAGCTTCAGCTAACATGTCCTCTGCTGCTGTGAGCTTCAGCTAACATGTCCTCTGCTGCTGTGAGCTTCAGCTAACATGTCCTCTGCTGCTGTGAGCATCAGTTAACATCTCCTCTGTTGCTGTGAGCTTCAGGTAGCATCTTCACTGCTGCTGTGAGCTTCAGGTAACATCTCCACTGCTGCCGTGAGCTTCAGCTAACATCTCCACTGCTGCCGTGAGCTTCAGCTAACATCTCCACTGCTGCCGTGAGCATCAGCTAACATCTCCACTGCTGCCGTGAGCATCAGCTAACATCTCCACTGCTGCCGTGAGCATCAGCTAACATCTCCACTGCTGCCGTGAGCATCAGCTAACATCTCCACTGCTGCCGTGAGCTTCAGCTAACATCTCCACTGCTGCCGTGAGCATCAGCTAACATCTCCACTGCTGCCGTGAGCATCAGCTAACATGTCCACTGCTGCTGTGAGCTTTATCTAACATCTCCACTGCTGCTGTGAGCTTTATCTAACATCTCCACTGCTGCTGTGAGCTTTATCTAACATCTCCACTGCTGCTGTGAGCTTCAGCTATCATCTCCACTGCTGCTGTGAGCATCAGGGCTGTTCACCAGGTTAGGCTAACCTGTTTTAGCTAGCTAGCTAGCCACTTCTCGCCTGGAAAGCCATGGCTCCATCCCCGACGTGTGTCAGCTGTGTGTCCCTCTTTAAGAAGGTTTCTGAGTTGCAATTGAGACTCTCCAACCTCTATAAGATTCGGAAGGCTGAAGACCACCTAGATACTATAATTTTGGGGCAGACATCGGCCCCGGTGACCGACTCACAACTAGCAGAGATGGCTACTTACCTGGGTGAAATTAGCGCATCGTCATCCACTTCCACCCCTGCTTCGGTCACCTCAGCTGTCCAGGACCCCAGCAATAAATACTGGCTTCAGCTCGGAGCTAAACCCAAAGCCCCGGGTGGTTCTTCACAGCCTCAATGCGTGCCCTGGACCTTGGTTGGGCTAACTAGCAAATGTCTAGCAACTGGAAAATGTCAGGATTGACCAGACATGGCCGTGCCTCCTCCCTTCCCCTTTTGCTGGAAAACAGATTTGACATCCTTTCCCTGGAAGATTTCCCCCACCTGGATGTCGATCTTCTTCCCATGGCTGCCCCTTCTCCTTCAGCAGTGGCCCAAACCCGCAAGCCCCGGATTAAAACTACTTTAGGTGTGCCAAACTATACACCAGCTCCAAAAAGAAGACAGTGGATCACCCCACCATCACTGCAACAACTACGGCAAAATTATCCACCATTTCAGAAGCCACTGACAAAGCATCCCCAGACGACACTGGTAATTGGTGATTCGATAATGAGGAATGTCAGAAGCAGGTACTGTGTCACTAAATTTTTTTTTTTCAACAACATCCCAGATGAAGCATCGGAGATCTTAAAGAGTGACTTCAGGAGCCTTCAGTCCACTCTTGTGAACTGTGGCAGACGTGTGTTTATTTCTGGGCCATTGGCACCTTTAAGAAGACGTTGCAATTATTTTAGCAGAACTCTCAGCCTTAATACCTGGTTGTGTTCGACATGTCTTACTTTTAACATTGGTTTTGTAGACAATTTCAACCTGTTTTGGAATTGCCCATCATTTATGAGACCAGATGGCATCCATCCAAATAGACTTGGTGCACGTGTTTTAAGGAACAATCTGTTCTGTTCCATTCAGCGGTTTTTAGTACAGTGACTGAAATCTGGTGCATTAACTCACCCCGAAATTCCTGGGTCTGCCAACAAGCCCTTCTTTGCTTCCACTTCTCATATTATTCCTATTAATCCAAATAATTCTCACTGTTTAGATCAGTCTTCAATTCATAACCCCATAGAGATTGTGTCTGTCTCCCGTTACCCAAAACATTTTAACCCAAGACAAATACAACATAACTTGATAAATACACGCCTCTCTGCAGCTCCTCCTCACCTGCCACCCCTCAACTTAGCCCCTATCTTTCCCATCAGAGAACCTTTGTCTACTCCCCCCAAAGTTAATAAAAATATAATGTATAAGCATCCCAAAGTGATTAAACAAAAAGCTGGTAAAACTCAAATTAAACATCAAGTCTCTAAATTTAATGATTTGGCCTCTCTTCCTCCTCATAATTAAAAAAATAAATGCAGTTTGTTAAATATTAGGTCTCTAACTCCCAAGTCTCTACTAGTCTATGATCTGTTAATTGATCATCAGATTGATTTAATATCCCTTACAGAGACTTGGTTATGGCAAGATGATTATGTTGGTTTAAATGAATCAACTCCCTCTGGTTATCTAAACTATCAAAATCCCAGAAGTTCTAGTCGTGGAGGAGGAGTAGTGGCAATTTACTGTTCTAAATTACTAGTTAATGTAAAGCAAAAAACATGTTTTAATTCCTTTGAGGGCCTGGTCCTCAGTATTGGGCATGTTAGCAATCATAGCTTAAACCCAATTTTATTTGCCATAGTTTACCGTCCTCCCTCAGCCTACTCAGAGTTTTTATCCGAATTTGCCAAATTCTTAGCCGATTTAGTGCTGAAATCGGATAGAATAATTACAGTAGGGGATTTCAATATACATGTAGATAGTGACTGTCTTAAGGCATTTAATTCAATATTAGACTCGATGGGTTTTTCCCAGAAAGTAGAAAATTCTACCCATTATCGCCACTACACACTGGACCTTGTTCTGACATATGGCATAGAAATAAAAAATCTGGTAGTGCCTCCTCTTAATCCTGTACTGTCAGACCATTGTCTGTTAACCTTTGATTTCACTATTCCTGACTATTTGATTCCTAAAGAAAAATATTACTACAGTAGATGTCTAAAATCCTTTTTCTCACTTACAAAGCTCTTAACAATCAGGCCCCTTTTTATTCAAACGATCTAATATTACCCTATCATCCTAATAGAGCACTACGGTCCCAAAATGCTGGATTACTTGTAATACTTAGAATCTCCAAAAGTACAATGGGAGGCAGAGCCTTCAGCTATCAAGCTCCTTTCCTGTGGAACCAGTTACCAATCTGGATTAGGGAGTCAGACTCGACCTCTGTTTTTAAGAACAGGGTAAAAACCTTCCTTTTCGATATAGCCTACGATTAGGGAGGGCTCCTGTGTCTCTAAACCCTCCCTTAGTTCTGCTGCTAATAGATTTATACTGCTGGGGGACCTCCAATAATGTATTTGGCTTCACTCCTTTAATGTTTGCTCTCTATATGTCTGTTCTTTTCATCTTCTCTATCCCGTCACCCCCCCAGCCAGTCGCAGCAGATGACTGCCCTTCCCTGAGCCTGGTTCTGCTAGAGGTTTCTTCTTTGTAAAAGGGAGTTTTTCCTCTCCACCGTCGCCAAGCGCTTGCTCACAGGGGATTGACTGATTGCTGGGGTCTTTCTGCAGTTGTGGGGGTTTCCCCTACATTTGAAAGTGCTATGAGATGACTATTGTTGTGAAATGGAGCTATATAAATAAAGTTGAGTTGAATTGAATTGAATAAATGGGCCAAAATTCCTCCACAGTGCTGTAAAAGATAAGATAAGATAAGATACAGTGGGGCAAAAAAGTATTTAGTCAGCCACCAATTGTGCCAGTTCTCCCACTTAAAAGATGAGAGAGGTGTCCAATTTTCATCATAGGTATACCTCAACTATGAGAGACAAAATGAGAAAAAAAAAATCCAGAAAATCACATTGAAGGATTTTTAATGAATTAATTGGTAAATTCCTCGGTAAAATAAGTATTTGGTCAATAACAAAAGTTCATCTCAATACTTTGTTATATACCCTTTGTTGGCAATGACAGAGGTCAAACATTTTCTGTAAGTCTTCACAAGGTTTTCACACACTGTTGCTGGTATTTTGGCCCATTCCTCCATGCAGATCTCCTCTAGAGCAGTGATGTTTTGGGGCTGTCGCTGGGCAACGTGGACTTTCAACTCCCTCCAAAGATTTTCTATGGGGTTGAGATCTGGAGACTGACGAGGCCACTCCAGGACCTTGAAATGCTTCTTACGAAGCCACTCCTTCGTTGCCCGGGCGGTGTGTTTGGGATCATTGTCATGCTGAAAGACCCAGCCACGTTTCATCTTCAATGCCCTTGCTGATGGAAGGAGGTTTTCACTCAAAATCTCACAATACATGGCCCCATTCATTCTTTCTTTTACACGGATCAGTCGTCCTGGTCCCTTTGCAGAAAAACAGCCCCAAAGCATGATGTTTCCACCCCCATGCTTCACAGTAGGTATGGTGTTCTTTCTCCTCCAAACATGACAAGTTGAGTTTTTACAATAAAGTTCTATTTTGGTTTCATCTGACCATATGACATTCTCCCAATCCTCTTCTGGATCATCCAAATGTTCTCTAGCAAACTTCAAACGGGCCTGGACATGTACTGGCTTAAGCGGGGGGACACGTCTGACACTGCAGGATTTGAGTTCCTGGCGGCGTAGTGTGTTACTGATGGTAGCCTTTGTTACTTTGGTCCCAGCTCTCTGCAGGTCATTCACTAGGTCCCCCCGTGTGGTTCTGGGATTTTTGCTCACCGTTCTCCTGATCATTTTGACCCCACGGGGTGAGCTCTTGCGTGGAGCTCCAGATCGAGGGAGATTATCAGTGGTCTTGTATGTCTTCCATTTTCTAATAATTGCTCCCACAGTTGATTTCTTCACACCAAGCTGCTTACCTATTGCAGATTCAGTCTTCCCAGCCTGGTGCAGGTCTACAATTTTGTTTCTGGTGTCCTTTGACAGGTCTTTGGTCTTGGCCATAGTGGAGTTTGGAGTCTGACTGTTTGAGGTTGTGGACAGGTGTCTTTAATACTGATACCGAGTTCAAACAGGTGCCATTAATACAGGTAACGAGTGGAGGACAGAGGAGCCTCTTAAAGAAGAAGTTACATGTCTGTGAGAGCCAGAAATCTTGCTTGTTTGTAGGTGACCAAATACTTATTTTACAGAGGAATTTACCAATTAATTCATTAAAAATCCTTCAATGTGATTTTCTGGATTTTTTTTTCTCATTTTGTCTCTCATAGTTGAGGTATACCTATGATGAAAATTGGAGACCTCTCATCTTTTAAGTGGGAGAACTTGCACAATTGGTGGCTGACTAAATACTTTTTTGCCCCACTGTAAGCCTTTATTAGTCCCACAGTCCTGGATCTCTGAGGGTGATGCTGGCCAGTCCACGGGCGTCGTGGTCCCCCCTCCTTCGCCAGATGCCGCCGTGGTCCCCCATCCTTTGCGTGACACTGTCATGGTTCCCCTTCCTCTTCCAGTCATCGTCGTGGTGCCCCGTCCTCTGCCTGATGTTGTCGGGGCTCCCCCTACTTATCTTCCTTCCTCACTTCTGGCCATCCCGGTTGGGTGGCCGCCCCCTGGACCACCCTCTCTTTGGTGGTGGCTAAAGAATTCTGGCCAACCGCCTGACAAGCGTTCCCATTGGGTTGGGTGGTTCACATTCTCCAGCAGACGATCCGACTCTTACCATCTCACTGTCTGTCAGGCCTGGGACTTTGGCCAACCACGAGACCTGCCTTGTTGTTTGGTCTAGGTGGCCTAGGTGCCCAATTCTGTGTGGGTCCTGAGCGGGATTTTGTTTTTGATGTTTCCCGTCAGCCTGGGCCTTGCTGGGATGCTATCCTGAGAGTTTTTCTTGTTTCTTTTGTTTTGGTTCGGTCCCTCCGTGCCAGGGTCCCCCTCCTGCCACCCGGGGTGGGGTTGTTTTTTTGTTGGGGTGGGATTTCCATGTGGGGGGGGGGGGGGGTTCCTTTCTTTTGATGTTACTCCGGGATGTCTAATATCCATCCCTTGGGGTGGGGGGGGGCTCTGTCATGTTCTGAGCGCAGGGGGATTTCACCGGGCTCAGGTTATCTGCCTCTTTTTTTCATATTTGTACTATGTTGTCATTTTGAGTTGTCACTTATCCTATGTTGTTTCTCAGTATGATTTATTTTCCCGTTTATATTTGTTATAGTTTGTTTTTTGTATTTTTGAGGTTGCCTGCCTCCATTTTCTGCCACATCATATTTGTATTCTGTTGTGTTCTTTCTCCTGGGGTTGACAGCTGTCAATGGCTTTCTGGGGTTTTGCTCTGTGTGGGCGTGGCCCTGTCAGCTGTTAGCGCCAATGGCTCCCTCATTATTCCCAGCTGGTCTGAATTATATCTTTGTTTTCTCCTGCCCGCTCAGATTACCCACACCTGTTGCTACTTGTTTCATTTTGTTTGGCGCCTTATTTAAGCGGCTGTGCACCATTGTCGGGTGCAGCACTCTACTCTCGTCTTACGAACATACAGTAAGTGTCTTTTTACTTGCCTTTCTGTGTTTATCCTAGCGTGCGCTCCATGGCTAGTTTTCCCAGGTTAGCCAGTGATTTTTCTCGCCTTAGCATTTGCTATTTTTGGCTTATTCTGTTGTCTTCTGCTCCTACTGATTTTTGGTTTTGTCTTGTTTGTGCTTTTGTGTTTTTGTCTTAATTAAATTTTCAAACTCACATCCGGCATTTGGTGCCTTTATTCAGCCCCGACAAGGGAATTTATGACAGAAGTGTGTGTGTGTGTATGTGTGTGTATATATATATATATACACACACAGTTAGGCCCAAAAATATTTGGACAGTGACACAAGTTTTGTTATTTTAGCTGTTTACGAAAACATATTCAGGATACAATTATATAATCAATATGGACTTAAAGTGCAGACTCTCAGCTGTAATTTGAGAGTATTCACATCCAAATTGGAGCAACGGTTTAGGAATTACAGCTCTTTTAATATGTAGCCGCCTCTTTTTCAAGGGACCAAAAGTAATTGGACAATTGACTCAGAAGGCTGCAAAAAAAAATAACAAAGCGGCATGGGCTCTTCCCTTGTTAACCTGTCATCAATTAAGCAGTTAAAAGGTCTGGAGTTGATTGCAGGCGTGGCGTTTGCATTTGGAAGCTGTTGCTGTGAACACACAACATGCGGTCAAAGGAGCTCTCAATGGAGGTGAAACAGACCATCCTGAGGCTGAAAAAAAAGAAGAAATCCATCAGAGAGATAGCAGAAATGTTAGGAGTGGCCAAATCAACAGTTTGGTACATTCTGAGAAACTAACTAACTAACTAACTAACCTGCACTTATATAGCGCTTTTCTAGTCACAAAGACCACTCAAAGCGCTTTCATTAATACTAACCCTCTATTCTAAGGGCCTATAGGAAACAAATATCTAGGGACAATTTAGAACAGCCAATTAACCTAACATGCATGTTTTTGGCATGTGGGAGGAAACCGGAGAAATCCCGGAGTAAACCCACGCAACACAGGGAGAACATGCAAACTCCACACAGATCACTGTTGGTCGGGGGCTGGGATCGATCCCACGATCCCCACAATCCCCCGGCCAAGGGTAAACTGTGCTGCCGCAGTGCTAACCACTGCGCCACCGTGCAGCAAAAAAAGAGTGCACTGGTGAGCTTGGAAACTCAAAAAGGCCTGGACGTCCACAGAAGACAACAGTGGTGGATGATCACAGAATCCTTTCCATGGTGAAGAACAACCCTTCACAACATCCACTCAAGTGAAGAATACTCTCCAGGAAGTAGGTGTATCAGTATCTAAGTCTACCATAAAGAGAAGACTTCATGAGAGTAAATACAAAGGATTCACCACAAGGTGCAAACCATGAATCAGCCTCAAAAATAGAAAGGCCAGAAGTGACTTTGCCAAAAAACACCTGAAGAAGCCAGTTCTGGAACAGCATTCTTTGGACAGATGAGACTAAGATCATCCTGTACCAGAATGATGGGAAGAAGAAAGTTTGGAGAAGAATTGGAACAGCTCATGATCCAAAGCACTACATCTTCTGTAAAACATGGTGGAGGCAGTGATGGCATGGGCATGCATGGCTTCCAATGGCACTGGGTCACTTGTGTTTATTGATGATGTGACAAAAGACAGAAGCAGCCGGATGAATTCTGAAGTGTATAGCGATATACTTTCTGCTCAGATTCAGCCAAATGCAGCAAAGTTGATTGGACGGCGCTTCACCAATGATCCAAAACATACTGCAAAAGCAACCCAGGAGTTTTTTAAAGCAACGAAGTGGAATATTCTGCAATGGCCGAGTCAATCACCAGATCTCAACCCAATCGAGCATGCATTTCACTTGTTCAAGACAAAACTTAAGGCAGAAAGACCCACAAACAAGCAACAACTGAAGACAGCTGCAGTAAAGGCCTGGCAAAGCATCACAAAGGAGGAAACCCAGCATTTGGTGATGTCCATGGGTTCCAGACTTCAGGCAGTCATTGCCTGCAAAGGATTCTCAACAAAATATTGAAAAGTAACATTTTACTTAGGGTTATGTTTATTTGTCCAATTACTTTTGAGCCCCTGAAATGAGGAGCGTTTGTATAAAAATAGCTACAGTTCCTACATGTTTAATCATATATTTTTGTTCAACCCCTTGAATTAAACCTTAAAGTCTGCACTTCAATTCCGTTGTAGTTGTTTCATTTCAAATCCAATGTGGTAGCATGCAGAGCCCAAATCATGAAGATTGTGTCACTGTCCAAATATTTCTGGGCCTAACTGTATACACACACACAGAGTTACATATATATTGGGCTGCACGGTGGCACAGTGGTTAGCACTGCGGCAGCACAGTTTACCCTTGGCCGGGGGATCGTGGGATCGTGGGTTCGATCCCAGCCCCCGACCAACAGTGATCTGTGTGGAGTTTGCATGTTCTCCCCGTGTTGCGTGGGTTTACTCCGGGATTTCTCCGGTTTCCTCCCACATGCCAAAAACATGCAGGTTAGGGAGTTAAGGGGCGCTTGCGCACGCAGCGAACGGCAGCTGGTGGTTTGTCACCAGACTGCAAAACAAATCTACCTACAGGTACAAAATAAGTAATAATAATAAAAAATATATATATATATATTAGCCAAGTCATTTAATTTAGTTAGATTTTATATTGAGTACATAATTTCATAAGAACTGTATGGGTATTAATCCTTGTACGATATCAGTCCTGGTAAACTCCCACATGCCAAAAACATGCATGTTAGGTTAATTGGCTGTTCTAAATTGTCCCTAGATATCTGTTTCCTATAGGCCCTTAGAATAGAGGGTTAGTATTAATGAAAGCGCTTTGAGTGGTCTTTGTGACTAGAAAAGCGCTATATAAGTGCAGGTTAGTTAGTTAGTTAGATATATACACTGTTTATATATTTAAACAGTGTGCACCAATGTGAAATGCCTTATACCAGGCTTTGTAGTATGTTCTCTCATTTTTCTTGGTGGATGAGTCAGAGATGATGAGAAATAAGAGTGTAGTCCCACATCTCACTTTAAGGGGTTCAAAGCTGGCCATTGTCACAAAGTTGGCCTGAGACAAAATTTTGACATTGTCACAAACATCTCCTGAAAGGCCTTTTAAGGAGATTTCCATTTGGAACCTGGTGGGAATGCAGAAAGGCACCAATCCTCTGTAGGAAACATGTTTGAGAAATAAATATAGTAGAATTTATCAGAAGCCTCTTTTAAGCAGGTGTTTTTGCCATCATGTCAAAAAAGGCATACTCTACCATGCAAAAGAAAGAGTCGGGCATGCAGCCATACCTTAACACAATGAAACGTAATGTCAATTATCCATAAATGTGTATAGTTGTATCTTTTTCATAGCCTGGATGAGTCTTCTTCTGTGCTCCACTGCTACTTCCAGTATTAATTTATATTAATTTCACAATGGTAGGACTTGGAGTTTTGCATTCTTTCAACTTTCTTTCCATTCAACAAATACAAGTTAACCCTCATTGAATTCATGCTCAAAGAAATCTTTGTGCCAAGATGCTCAGTGTGTTTCCTGAAAAAAACAAAAACAGTATTCATAACAGCAGAAGATATCAAGTACTGAATAAATATGTATTTTCACAGTAAAATAGCAACCCAGTGACTTTGGCACAGTGTATTCTCCAATAAACTATTTCATCCAAATACTGATCAGCCTGATGCTTATCTAAGAGTTCATCTGATTCACTTGCTTGACAACAACACATTTTTTTTTTTTATCTCAGAGACGAGAATGATGAGTTGTTGGTGCCTTGATTGCAAAGTGGTATTACTGTATAAACAATCTTGAACTGAAACTGCCTGAAAACAGACAGAAGGATTTTGTCAAAGCTATTTCTCCTTTGAAAAAACAAACCTGACAAGAAAGTTACATTTTGGCTTGTCATCATTTTGCCACAAAGGTTCACATAAACTGCTGTTTTCTGTTTGAGAGGACATGTTATGCACCTGTCCAAATTTTGAAACAGGTTCGAGAGGTCTTAATGAAATTCCTGTGAATTAGGCTGCGTGTCCACCAAGCGCGTTTTTTTTTTGTTTTTTTTTTCAGCTCTGGGCGGCTATTTTCCATTCATTCTCTATGTAGTCCAGCATTTACAAACGCTGAAAAAAAAGCTCAGGGCAGTCGGGTGACAAAAAATGCGTTTGGTGGACACGCAGCCTTAATTATTCCAGCACCATATTCTTCCCAGTTAAAGCAGCAAACATCAGAAGAACCTGTTTCAATGCATTTTGTTTAACTTCCTTGTTTGGGGTAGGAACACTGAAAAGACTACAACTATAGTCACTATGACCTTGGAGTGCTTAATTGTTGGTGGCTACAGTTATGCCCTATAGTCTTTTCAGTGTTCCTACCAACTTGGTAGGAACGTGCTACTAAGTCTGAGTGCTACTAAGTCTGAGTTCACCCCAGCCTCCCTCTTCCATCACTGCTGAGATATTTTGGTTGATGCCATATTGAGGTTAATGTTAAGTAATTTGATCATAGCTCTAATGTGGAAGATAGCCTCAGCCAATTACTATAAAACTGGTTGAATGTGAAAATGTAAAAGCACAAATGAAGCAATATCAAGTACAGATGTGTGTGGTGTGAGTGGTCAGTAGCATAGGACTGGTCTTTGGCATACAAACACAGAAACAACTGAATGAACAAATGAATGAGAAATTTTGATAAGGGAAGCAAAGCACTACTGATTGTCAAACTGCCCTGGCCATAATTAAGCAATATTACATGAGAGGGAGTACAGTGTCAATGAATATAGTAACTGCGGGTGTGAAACGTCTAATGCCCAACGCATCATTGTTTATTAATGTATACCAGTCACCTGCTGAGTCGAGGGCCGAGATCAAAATGTGGCCAATACCGGTGGGTAGTTAGCATGCTAGTGATTTGGCTTCAGCACACTTCGCTGAAGCTTCAGACCTGGTAGACCCAAACGTATAGTGAGGGTGTGCTGGGAGCGTCTGGCTGAGGCCCCTGTCCGGGAGGTCTTCAACTCCCACCTCCGGAAGAACTTCAACCACATTCCGAGGGAATCTGGAGACATGGAGTCTGAATGGGCCATGTTCTCCACCTCTGTTATTGAAGCGGCGGCCCAGAGCTGCGGCCGCAAGGTGGTCGGTGCATCTCGTGGTGGCAACCCCCGAACCAAGTGGTGGACACCAGTGGTGAGGGGGGCCATTAAGCTGAAGAAGGAGTCCTATCAAGCTTGGTTGGCTTGTGGGACTCCCGAAGCAGCTGAGGTGTACCGGCAGGCCAAGCGGAGTGCAGCTCGGGTGGTTGCTGAAGCAAAAACCCGGGTATGGGAGGAGTTCGGTGAGGCCATGGAACAAGACTTTCGGTCGGCCTCAAAGAGATTCTGGCAAACTGTCCGGCGGCTCAGGAGGGGAAAGCAGCTCCCCGTCCACACTGTGTATGGTGCGGATGGGACACTGTTGACTTCGACTGGGGACATCGTCGGGCGGTGGAAGGAATACTTCGAGGAGCTCCTCAATCCCACTGATACGCCTTCCACAGAGGAAGCAGGGTTTGGGGACGAGGGGGATGACTCGCCTATCACAGGGGCTGAGGTCGCCAAGGTGGTTAAAAATCTCCTTGGTGGCCGGGCCCCAGGGGTGGACGAGATTCGCCCCGAGTACCTCAAGGCCCTGGATGTTGTTGGGTTGTCATGGTTGACACGCCTCTGCAACATTGCGTGGAGGTCGGGGGCAGTGCCTTTGGCATGGCAAACCGGGGTGGTGGTTCCTCTCTTTAAAAAAGGGGACCGGAGGGTGTGCTCCAACTTTAGAGGGATCACACTCCTCAGCCTCCCTGGGAAGGTCTATGCCAAGGTACTGGAGAGGAGAGTCCGGCCGTTGGTCGAACCTCGGATTCAGGAGGAGCAATGTGGTTTTCGTCCTGGCCGTGGCACATTGGACCAGCTCTTTACCCTCTCGACAATTCTCGAGGGTTCGTGGGAGTTTGCCCAACCAGTTTACATGTGTTTTGTGGACTTGGAGAAGGCATTTGACCGCGTCCCTCGTGGATTTTTGTGGGGGGTGCTTCGGGAGTATGGGGTATCGGGCTTGTTGTTACGAGCTATTCGGTCTCTGTACGACCGTTGTGAGAGTTTGGTTCGTATTGCCAACACTCGGTCGGAGTCATTCCCAGTAAGAGTTGGACTCTGCCAGGGCTGCCCTTTGTCACCGATCCTGTTCATAATTTTTATGGACAGGATTTCTAGGTGCAGCCAGGGAATGGAGGGTGTCACAGGATGACCTTGGTGACCACAGGATCTCATCTCTGTTGTTTGCAGATGATGTTGTCCTGTTGGCTTCATCCAGCAATGACCTACAGCTCTTGCTGGGATGGTTTGCCGCTGAGTGTGAAGCGGCTGGGATGAGAATCAGCACCTCCAAGTCTGAGTCCATGGTCCTCAGCCGGAAAAAGGTGGATTGTCCTCTCCGGGTTGGGGACAGGCTCCTGCCCCAAGTGGAGGAGTTTAAGTATCTTGGGGTCTTGTTCACGAGTGAGGGGAAAATGGAGCGAGAGATCGACAGACGGATTGGAGCAGCATCTGCAGTGATGCGGACGTTGTACCGGTCTGTTGTGGTGAAGAGGGAGCTTAGTTCTAAGGCAAAGCTGTCGATTTACCAGTCAATCTACATTCCTACTCTCACCTATGGTCACGAGCTTTGGGTAATGACCGAAAGAACGAGATTGCGGATACAAGCGGCTGAAATGAACTTTCTCTGTAGGATTGCTGGACTCACCCTCAGAGATAGGGTGAGGAGCTCAGTCATCCGGGAGAGGCTCAGAGTAGAACCGCTGCTCCTCCACATTGAAAGGAGTCAGCTGAGTTGGTATGGGCATCTGGTTAGGATGCCTCCTGGACGCCTCCCACTTGAGGTGTTTCAGGCACGTCCCACTGGGAAGAGACCCCGGGGCAGACCCAGGACTCGGTGGAGAGACTATATCTCCCAGTTGGTCTGGGAACGCCTTGGTATCCCCTCTGAAGAGCTGGAGCAGGTGGCTGGGGAGAGGGAAGTCTGGGCTTCTCTGCTTGAACTGCTGCCTCCACGACCCGGACCTCCGGAAAAGCGGTAGAAGATGGATGGATGGATGGATGGATGGACACTTCGCTCACTTTTTCTTGGCATTTTCAGATGAAATAAAGACTCCATCACCACAAAGGTATTGTGATTAGTTAATCAAGACAATAAATCCTATTCCAGCACTGCCTATTTTTTTAACCCTTAGATGCATAAGCAGGGTAACAATTACCCCAGCGGTTTTTTTGTTTTGTTTTTTTTTTTGCAATATCTTTGTAATTTAATTTTTTTATCATTTAGTCTTCCATGTATTCCTCAAATAGGTTGTGTTTGACATGAGGCCATTTGGATTTGTATCTAATTGTTATATTTTTTAAGTAATTCCATTTTTTTGTATCAGTACCACACTTTTCCATATGTGGGGTCAAAAATGACCAGAAGCTTTTCCCCAGCTGTCCCCTTTTGAATCTCACCACGGTTATCAGTAACACTGTAGATGCTGCAATTAGCATCTCAGACTGGATGCCAGGGTAAACAGAGAGTGTAAACAGATGAGGACAATAGGCTTTTTTAGATGCAAATGTAGGGTCAAAAATGACCCCAAGCTTCTCCCAAGCTGTCCCCTTTTCAATTTCACCACGGTTATCACTGTAGACGCTGCAATTTGCAGAGGATAAACGGATGAGGACAATACAGTGTATACAGTGAGGACAATGTAGGTATTGTTAGATGCAGGGGTCAAAAATGCCCGAGCGGTTGGTTTTTTTTGCAATATCTTTGTAATTTTAATTTTTTATCATTTAATCTTCCATGTATTCCTCAAATAGGTTGTCTTTGACATGAGGCCATTTGGATTTGTATCTAATTGTTATATTTTTTCATTGCATTTTTTGTATCAGTACCACACTTTTCCATATGTGGAGTCAAAAATGACCCCAAGCTGTCCCCTTCTTTTGTTGACCAAAATATAATTTAAAATAATAATAATAATAATAATAATAATAATCACCCAAA
Source organism: Pholidichthys leucotaenia (assembly GCA_020510985.1). Classification (NCBI taxonomy): domain Eukaryota; kingdom Metazoa; phylum Chordata; class Actinopteri; order Cichliformes; family Pholidichthyidae; genus Pholidichthys; species Pholidichthys leucotaenia. The sequence continues at coordinate 248,190,229 of CM035839.1, read as the reverse complement.
ATATAATAAAAATAATCATCTCTAACCAAAATGAAAGAAATTTCTTAAGTTTACAGCATAAAACGCACGGTGGTGCAGTGGTTAGCACTGTTGCCTTATAGCTAGAAGGTTCCTGGTTCGAATCCCCAGGTTGGCAGGGGTTGGAACCTTTCTGTGTGGAGTTTGCATGTTCTCCCTGTGCTGTGTGGGTTTACTCCGGGGGCTCCGGTTTCCTCCCACAATCCAAAGACATGCATGTTGGGTTAATTGGCTGTTCTAAATTGTCCCTAGATATGTTTTCTATAGGCCCTTAGGTTAGTATTAATGAAAGCGCTTTGAGTGGTCTTTGTGACTAGAAAAGCGCTATATAAGTGCAGGTTAGTTAGTTAGTTAGTTAGCCCTTAGGATATAGGGTTAGTACTAGTGAAAGCGTTTTGAGTGGTCTTTGTGACTAGAAAAGCGCTATATAAGTGTAGGTTAGTTAGTTAGTAGTTAGACATTCTAGTTGGGGTCATTTTGACCACACTCATGGAAGAGTGTTGGAATTGGTTGGTCATGCATCTAATTAAACAGGCGTGAAATAGCTTAATGATGTTTGTACAAGGGCAGACTTTCTAAACTCAATAAAGTTTTTTTTTTGTTGTTTTTTTTTTTTCCCAAAAGGGTGAGACTTCCAGGTGACTGATGTATAATTCTTTTCAAACAGTGCCTCACTGTGAAAATTAAAGGTGTCCAACACAGTACTGAAATTCTCAAGTACGCAGACTTGACAGTAAATTACTGTTAGTAATTAACGGTTACTAAAACACCTTTGAAGAGGAGTGATACATATCCAGTTAAACATTGCAATGCAATTATTGTGGAATACTGTAAACTCATGAAATTCCTATCATCCAATCAAATTGCTCAGTCAGAACTAACTGTTGTATAATAAACTATATAAAATAAATAAAAAATAATAATGTTTAGGAATGACAGTTGAAACCAGAACTTTACATACACTATAAAGAGACCCAAAACATGGTTTTCTCACTGTCTGACATTAAATCAGACTGAACTTTTACTACTTTAGGTCAGTTAGGATTACCAAAATTATTTCTATTTGCTAAATAATTTTTATATTTGCTAAATAAGTTTTTTTAGATTTTTTTTATTACTTTCTTCAAAGTAAGAAGTTTACAGACACTAAGATTTCTATGCCTTTAAAGAATTTAGGAAAGCCCAAATGATGAGGTCATAGCTTTGGAAGCTTCTGATAGGTTAATTGACAACATTTGAGTTAATTGGAAGCACACCTCTGGATGTAGTGACGGACAGTGACATATTTTTATTGAACCAATCAACTGATTGTATGAAAATATTCTATTATGTCTATTCCCGCGATTTAATATGTGTCACCATCCTCCATAAATGACTTTATTTGCTCATAGTCCAGCCTTCACTTAGTGAGGCTGCAGTACCGCCATCTCTCGATAGGTGTGGGCATTAGTGACGTCACAACAGCAATAGAAAGAAAAAGGCAGAACGAGAACAAAGTGATTCGGATAGCGATTATTTTGTCGAGTTTGACAACCACAATATAAATGATGACATTGAAAATGAGGAATCGGATGATGAAGAAGTTTTGGGTGGTGCTGAGGGGGTATTCAGCCTTATTTGTGGGAAAGAAGTGAGGGTTCTGTTGCCTGCCTGTGCGGTGAGCCTCATCAGAGAAACATTCCCATCTGATCACTACAAGGGATTTTGCCTACCAAGATTAGATTTGTGAACAATGATATGTAAATAAAGTTTTGTAAAATCATATATTGAGTTTATTAATGTTCATGTCAATGTTATAATTGTCATAGTTCAGCATTCATCAAAGTCGCATGTCATATACATTTGAATAATTTGAACACACTAAATTCTTCTCAATTTGAAAAGAAATATTACATACTATACCACCTTTGTATGAATGTTTGAAAACACAGCAGAAATATACAAAGAAATACAAAAATCAATGGAGTATCACTACAGATTAAGAAAATAACTACTTTCCAGATATAGCAATTATTATATTCCCATAAATAACAATTCAGTTATAATGGGCACCATTCTATGGTAGAAAATTGGGGTTCCATTTTTAAAAGCACATTTCTCTTACAATCTTAGGCTTATATTTGTTTTTCTTAGCAAATATGTTGCTTCCCTAAAAATTGAAAGCTGAACTGTCATTGGTAATTACCTCCGCCAGGCCGCAAAGGCCAGGAGGAGGTTATGTTTTTGCCGGGGTTTGTTTGTCTGTTTGTCAACTCCGCGTTCTTCAGCGTTTTAGGCACAAAAGCACGTGCAAAACACTGGTGGCCTGGGCCCGCCAGCGCGCCTCTGTTTGCGCGACGCTGCAAAACCTGACACGAGCACCTGTCCGCCGCCGCATTATTTCCCAGAAATAATTTGATTTTGAAAATCATGCATTGCTTGGAATTCATTTAAAATTTTTAGTAAACATTTGCTGTGAATATTAAAAATACAAAACTTAGCCTGTTTACTTCTCGTTTTCTGACAGCTGATCGCATCGGTAGATCACCCTGGCTTTTCACGCCACTGTCACTGACACTTGTCTCAGTCAGACTTGGGAATCGCGGGATATATAGTTGGAATAGCCGTTTTCTTTATCACCAATCTTTTTGCAAATTTCATTTCAAATTGCATCTTATTCTCGAAATCGCTGTCAACGAAATGTCTACTGCACATGTAGGGCGCTAACGAGGTGCAGGTGTGCGCGCAGCTGAGGCAGATGCCTGAGAGCGGCGAGCCGTGACACCTGCACAATATATGTGGACAAGAAAGACTGACAAACCTGGGAACTATTTCACTGCAGTCTGCTTTAATACAGAAGCTGAAGCAATAGGGAACACTATATGTCTCTGTAATTGAGAACTTTGCTTCTAAAAACACAGGAGGATGGACTTCCAATATAAGTAACCGGTGAGTTAAACTGTCTTTCTTCAGCATGTTTTTTCCCCCTAACCATTCTTATGATCATGAAAATATTTGGTAATTCCGAGAAATATCCGTAATCGCCGATTTTAAAACGTAAACATCAAGTGTTGCATGAAGCAAAACACGGCAGTGGCCGCGACAGTGTGCGTGTGTTTGCCGGTGGTGACGTCACAGTCAGTAGCCATCTTAGCCGCTGATCGCTTGGCTCTCCAGGGCAGCATACTTTCAAGAGCACATTGTCACCATATGCGACATTTGTTGAGACCAAAACATGTGCAGTTCGCTTTAGCTAGTCTCAGACAACAATTTGAGATATGAATTAGCGATATTGAATTTTTGTCTGTCCGTCTGCTTTTTTAAGACACTCCTCAAACACATTGCGTCTTTGTGTGACATCATAGGAAATTCAAATTAAATCAGCCAAGATATCAGGAAGAGAACTGTGGACATCCACAAGTCTGGTTCATCCTTGGGTACAATTTCCAGCTGTGACTTGCAGTGAGGTCCATGGCTGGTGAGGCTTTGGGTCTTTCAGAGTCAAATTTTCAAATCAGATTTTACAAATAATTTTAACAAAACAAGTGTAAGGTATTTTATTGAATTGCCTCTTAATGGAACACACAGAAAAGGCAGTAATAAAAGTCTCTGTTTTCATTTTATAACTCTCCTTGAGTACAGACAACATGCAAAGATCCTCAGTTACACAACTATAATGTATTAAGTTATTTTACAAACAAGTTTTTTATGGCACAGAATTCAATATACTTTTGTTTTTGGCCAAGGAATAATGTAAATTATACTGACTCAGAGAGCTGCATCTCTCTCTGTGTTGCAACTCCACAATTTACACTCATTATTACTAATTTTTATTAGTATTTACAACAACTATGCATGGTCTTACCTTAACTTGTAAATTAAGTAAATTTGCCTGTCCTTCTGCACAAAAATTGCTGTGATTTTGTTTAAAAAAAAAAGTATCCTTACATTTTTTTAATTTTAAAAAATCCTGTGCTTAAGATGTTCAAGCATGCCCTCTCTCGCTGGGGCAATGGTACTGTTCAGCCTCTTATTCTAAGCCTCCCCTGCCTCCCCTGACTGCACATCAATTATTTCTTGATGCCTGAAGGTGCCACGTACATTTACTAAAACAATTATACACAAGTATAAAATTTTTCACCATGAGAATGTCCATGTACATCTCCCAGCTGGCCTGGGGACGTTTTGGTGTCCTCTCTGAAGAGCTGGAGCAGGTGGCCGGTGAGAGGGAAGTTTGGGCTTCTTTGCTTGAACTGCTACCTCTGTGACCCTGACCTCTGGAAAAGCAGTAGAAGATTGATGGATGGATGGGTGGATGGATGGATGGATATCAAGCTCCTCTCCTTTGGAACCAGCTGCCAATCTGGATTCGGGAGTCAGACTTGATCTCTGTTTTTAAGAATAGGGTTAAAACCTTCCTTTTTGATATAGCCTACAATTAGGGAGGGCTCATGTGTCTCTGAACCCTCCCTTAGTTGTGCTGCTAATAGGTTTAGATAGCCGGGGGACCTCCAATAATGCACTGGGCTTCACTCCTTTCTTCACTCTCAATGAATTATTTATTTTATTTTTTTTTTTTTGCTTGTCATTAACATCTGTTTGTTCTCTCCCATAGATTGAGTCCCCATCGTGCTGTTTGCTCTCTACATGTCTGTTCTTTTCTTCTTCTCTACCCCCTCACCCCCCAGCCAGTCGCAGCAGATGACTGCCCCTCCCTGAGCCTGGTTCTGCTGGAGGTTTCTTCCTGTTAAAAGGGAGTTTTTCCTCTCCACCGTCGCCAAGTGCTTGCTCACAGGGGATCGCCTGATTGCTGGGGTCTTTCTGCAATTGTGGGGGTTTCCCCTACAGCTGAAAGTGCTATGAGATGACTGTTGTTGTGAAATGGCGCTATATAAATAAAGTTGAATTGAATTGAAAATTGAATTGATGGATGGGAATGTCCAGCCATCATATTGCTCAGAAAGGAGATGAATTCTCTGTCCCAGAGATGAACATGTTTTGGTGTGAAGTGTGTCTATCAACCCTAGAACAAAAGCAAAAGACCTTGTGAAGATGCTTGCTGAAGCAGGTAAAATAGTGTCATTAACCACAGTGAAACAAGTTCTGTACCAACATGGGCTGAAAAGCCACTCAGCAAGGAAGAAGCCAAAACTCCAAAAGCAACATACAAAAGCCAGACTACAGTTTACAATCGCACACAGGGACAGAGACCTTCATTTTTGGAGACATGTCTCATGGTCTGATGAAACTAAAATTGAACTGTTTGGTTATAATGACCATTGCTACATTTGGACGAAAAAGGGGAAGCTTGCAAGCCTGAGAACACCATCCCAAATGTGAAGTACAGGAGTGGCAGCAAGGCTTGACATTAACACCTGCCCACCCACCCCTGAAAGGCATATTTCACCAGTGGCAGGTAAGACAACCAGTCCCACTAGCCACTTTGGCGGGCTGTAGTTTTATCAAGCAACATCTAAATAAGCCTATCACGGTGTGAGACTACAAAACTACAACTCCCATGAGCACTATCTGCACACACAGTGTATTGTCATCGGTCCACTGTTGCCGTGGGTGTGGTCTGGCTCAACTCCCAGCGTGTGGTACACAGAACTGCTCCAGGCTGGAGTACAGGAGAAACCATCGATGCTGTCTGCAGGTAAGTTCATTTTGTGGCCAGAAACGGCACCAAACTGACAGCAGGCCAGCAGAGCTCACCAGTACCCGCTCTCTGCGTTCAGATCACCAGGGCAATTCCACCTGATCCTCCTTTGTCACAGCGTGAGTAGTTAAACTGTGCTCTCCCCCCATATCAGCTCCTACCTCTGTGGTTAAATATGATTATTTTTAGAGCAAGAAGGTCCGTTTTACTGTCCACAATTGTGCGAATTTAAGTTTTCGTATGACAGAGAAAAAGTGACTAAACTTTGTTGCTGTAAAGAGCAAATGAAGCTTCTTCTGAGGTGAACTTTTGTTTATCTGTGATTATCTATGATATCTGTGATATGCAACTTTTTCATGGAAGTCCATCCATCCATCTTCTACCGCTTTTCCGGAGGTCCGGGTCGCGGAGGCAGCAGTTCAAGCAGAGAAGCCCAGACTTCCCTCTCCCCAGCCACCTTCTCCAGTTCTTCAGAAGGGATACCAAGGCGTTCCCAGACCAGCTGGGAGACATAGTCTCTCCACCGAGTCCTGGTTCTGCTCCGGGGTCTCCTCCCAGTGGGACGTGCCTGAAACACCTCAAGTGGGAGGCGTCCAGGAGGCATCCTGATCAGATGCCTCCTGGACGCCCATACCACCTCAACTGACTCCTTTCAATGTGGAGGAGCAGCGGTTCTATTCTGAGCCTCTCCCGGATGACTGAGCTCCTCACCCTATCTCTGAGGGTGAGTCCAGCAATCCTACGGAGAAAGCTCATTTCAGCCACTTGTATCCGCGATCTCGTTCTTTCGGTCATTACCCAAAGCTCGTGACCATAGGTGAGAGTAGGAACGTAGATTGACTGGTAAATCGACAGCTTTGCCTTAGAACTAAGCTCCCTCTTCACCACAACAGACCGGTACAACGTCCGCATCACTGCAGATGCTGCTCCAATCCGTCTGTCGATCTCTCGCTCCATTTTCCCCTCACTCGTGAACAAGACCCCAAGATACTTAAACTCCTCCACTTGGGGAAGGAGCCTGTCCCCAACCCGGAGAGGACAATCCACCTTTTTCCGGCTGAGGACCATGGACTCGGACTTGGAGGTGCTGATTCTCATCCCAGCCGCTTCACACTCAGCGGCAAACCGTCCCAGCAAGAGCTGTAGGTCATTGCTGGATGAAGCCAACAGGACAACATCATCTGCAAACAACAGAGATGAGATCCTGTGGTCACCAAGCATGACACCCTCCATTCCCTGGCTGCGCCTAGAAATCCTGTCCATAAAAATTATGAACAGGATCGGTGACAAAGGGCAGCCCTGGCGGAGTCCAACTCTCACTGGGAATGACTCCGACCGAGTGTTGGCAATATGAGCCAAACTCTCACAACGGTCGTACAGAGACCGAATAGCTCGTAACAACAAGCCCGATACCCCATACTGCCGAAGCACCCCCCCACAAAAATCCACGAGGGACGCGGTCAAATGCCTTCTCCAAGTCCACAAAACACATGTAAACTTGTTGGGCAAACTCCCACGAACCCTCAAGAATTCTCGAGAGGGTAAAGAGCTGGTCCGATGTGCCACGACCAGGACGAAAACCACATTGCTCCTCCTGAATCCGAGGTTCGACCAACGGCCGGACTGTCCTCTCCAGTACCTTGGTATAGACCTTCCCAGGGAGGCTGAGGAGTGTGATCCCTCTAAAGTTGGAGCACACCCTCCGGTCCCCTTTTTTGAAGAGAGGAACCACCACCCCGGTTTGCCATGCCAAAGGCACTGCCCCCTCCTCCACGCAATGTTGCAGAGGTGTGTCAACCATGACAACCCAACAACATCCAGGGCCTTGAGGTACTCAGGGCGAATCTCGTCCACCCCCGGGGCCCGGCCACCAAGGAGATTTTTAACCACCTTGGCGACCTCAGCCCCTGTGATAGGCGAGTCATCCCCCTCGTCCCCAAGCCCTGCTTCCTCTGTGGAAGGCGTATCAGTGGGATTGAGGAGATCCTCAAAGTATTCCTTCCACCGCCCGACGATATCCCCAGTCGAAGTCAACAGTGTCCCATCCGCACCATACACAGTGTGGACGGGGAGCTGCTTTCCCCTCCTGAGCCGCCAAACAGTTTGCCAGAATCTCTTTGAGGCCGACCGAAAGTCTTGTTCCATGGCCTCACCGAACTCCTCCCATTCCCGGGTTTTTGCTTCAGCAACCACCTGAGCTGCACTCCGCTTGGCCTGCCGATACACCTCAGCTGCTTCGGGAGTCCCACAAGCCAACCAAGCTTGATAGGACTCCTTCTTCAGCTTAATGGCCCCCCTCACCACTGGTGTCCACCACTTGGTTCGGTGGTTGCCACCACGAGATGCACCGACCACCTTGCGGCCGCAGCTCTGGGCCGCCGCTTCAACAACAGAGGTGGAGAACATGGCCCATTCAGACTCCATGTCTCCAGACTCCCTCGGAATGTGGTTGAAGTTCTTCCGGAGGTGGGAGTTGAAGACCTCCCGGACAGGGGCCTCAGCCAGACGCTCCCAGCACACCCTCACTATATGTTTGGGTCTACCAGGTCTAAATGGCTTCCTCCCCTGCCATCGGATCCAACTCACCACCAGGTGGTGATCAGTTGGCAGCTCTGCACCTCTCTTTACTCAGGTGTCCAAGACATACTGTCGCAGGTCTGATGATACGATAACAAAATCGATCATCGACCTGCGACCTAGGGTGTCCTGGTGCCAGGTGCACATATGGACACCCTTATGCTTGAACATGGTGTTCGTTATGGACAGACTGTGGTTGGCACAGAAGTCCAATAACTGAACACCACTCGGGTTCAGATTGGGCAGGCCGTTCCTCCCAATCACCCCCCTCCAGGTTTCACTGTCGTTGCCCACGTGCGCATTGAAGTCCCCCAGTAGGACAATGGATTCTCCAAGAGGAGCACCCTCCAGCACCCCAGTCACAGACTTCAGAAAGGGTGGGTACTCTGCAACATCATTTGGTGCATAGGCGCAAATGATGGTCAGGACCCGTTTCCCAACCCGAAGGCGCAGGGAAGCAACCCTTTCGTCCACTGGGGAAAACTCCAATATAGAGGCAGCAAGGTGGGGCGATACAAGAATACCCACCCCTGCTCGTCGCCTCTCGCCCGGGGCAACTCCAGAAAAGGCCAAGCTCCAGCCCCTCTCCAGGAGACTGGTTCCGGAACCGGAGCTGTGTGTTGAGGTGAGGCCGACTATATCTAGCCGGTATCTCTCAACCTCGTACACCAGCTCAGGCTCCTTCCCCACCAGAGAGGTGATATTCCATGTACCAAAAGCCAGTTTAGAAAGCTTGGGATCAGTCCGCCAAGGTCTCCGCCTTTGACCGCCACCTAATCCACATAGCACAGGACCCCCATGATCCCTTCTGCAGGTGGTGAGCCCACTGGAGGGCGGACCCATGTAACTCCTTCGGGCTGAGCCCGGCCGGGTCCCATGGGTGGAAACCCGGCCACCAGATGCTAGCCTTCGAGCCCCTCCCCCAGGCCTGGCTCCAGGGTGGGGCCCCGGTAACCCCATACCGGGCAGGGTACACTGAATCCTTGATATACAATTTATCATGAGAGTCTGTTGGATCGTTCTTAGTCTGGCCCTTCACCCAGGACCAGTCTGTCTTGGGAGACCCTATCAGAGGCAAATTGCCCCTGACAACATAGCTCCTGGGATCACTGGGGCACGCAAACCCCCCCACCACGATAAGGTGACGATCCATGAGGGGGTTTTCAAGGAAGTAAAATCTCTAATTATGTATTTGTAATGTGCTGGTCCAGGGTTGTCAAACATGTTGCCCGTGGGCCAACAACAGCCCTCCGGGGGTCCAAGTTTTTCTCTGAATTTACAGCTTTCTTTCTAGTAAATGTCTGACTTTTTCTTCTGATTAAAATTGTTAATGTAAATTTGAGACATTTTTCTCTTTAAGATGAGACTTTTTTCCTTCATCAAGTTTTCTCTTGCTTCTTTTTTCTATTGAAAACAGGTAGTGTTGATGTAGATTAAATCCATCAGCAGCTAATAATGACCTTGTGCAGCCCTGAACGGGTGTCCCAATTCAAAGGGATCATTTTCAACCCCTATCAAGGGCCAAGGGGTAGGGGTAGGCAAAGGGGAAGGGGTAGGGATACAAATGAGAACTGGGACGGACCCCGCATCTACCTGTACTTCACTCTTATATTGTAAATATTTTTCTAGACTGTTTTACAGCATTTACTGCTGTTAATGAATAATTCAACAGTATTTCTCTTGCTATTTTTTTGTATCTATAATGGTCATCTACATTTAAAATGATTGTAAATTTAGTTCAAGTAAATTTTAGCATGCAGTACTCAAACTTGATCATATTAAACATAATTTTCCAACCACAAAATTGTGGCTAGTGAAAAGGCTGAGTGGCTACTAACTTTGGAAAATCCCACGCCCTCGGACACAGTGCAAGGACAGATTTATTTTTTTTTTCACACATAGGGAGTTGTTCAGAACTCCTTATACAAAGATATAGAGTGATGATAATCAAGTCAGTGGCGGTAATGCACCTGGAAGCTGGTTGCCATCCACCAATCAAATCTAAAAGAAGAAGAAGCCACAGTGGCCGGTGAGCAAAAAAGTTGACATCAAGCCCTGGGTGGCAGCATCATGTTGTGTGTGTGTGTGTTGGGGGGGGGGGGGGGTGCAGGAGGGACTGGTGCACTTCAAAAAATAGATGGCATCATGAGGAAAGAACATGTGGAAATACTGAAGCAACATCTCAAGACATCAGCGAGGAAGTTAAAGCCTGCAAATGGATCTTCCAAATGGACAATGACCTAAGCATACCACCAAATTATTTACAAAGTGGCTTAAGGACAACAAAGTCAATGTGTTGGAATGGCCATCACAAAGCCCTGATCTCAGTCTCAGAAAATTTGTGGGTAGAGCTGAAAAGACGTGTGAGAGCAAGGAAGCCTACAATCCTGACTCAGTTCTACCAGTTCTGTCAGGAGGAATGGACCAAAATTCCAGCAAACTATTGTTAGAGGCTTGTGGAAAGATACCCAAAACCTTGAACCCAAGTTGTACAGTTTAAAGGCAATGCTACCAAATACTAAGGAAATGTATGGAAACTGGCTTTGAAGAAAGTAATAAAAAATTCTCTAAAAAAAATTAGCAAATGTAAAAAATATAAATATATAAAAATTATAGAAATAATTTTGGCAGTCCTAAGTGACCTAAAACAGGAAAAGTTTAATCTAATTTAATGTTAGACAGTGAGAATAAAAAGCTCATGTGTCTTTTTATGCTGACACATGAGGCAACTGTCCATTGAAATATTTACGAGTGCTGTTTATTTTATCTAATATCTAACTTCTTGAACCAAAATGCGGAAAATGCAATATATGCCTATTTGGTGCAATGACTTGTTGGTGTTTCTTGTCAGCAGCAATATGGCATCTACGATTGGCCACCTGAGACTAGCATGGCGGCTAGCCATGGGCTCTCTAGCCATTTATACATGATCTCTATGGTCAGTACAATTAGGAACCGGGCAACAAGCACCAGAACTATGCAAAGACATTTAAAAATACAAAAACAAGAAATGGGGAAATGAACTGTCACTTGACTGCAAAACATGTACTGTATGTAGGCTATACATTAAATCAAAGTTTAGAAACTTTCAAAAACGTTATTTTAAATGACCCACTATTCCACCAACACCGACTGCTTTAACATTACTTCCACCTGAAAGCAGAAGCTGCACAATTAACCGTTTCTACAGCACAACCCCCAGGAAAAGGTGGATGTACGTGCACACACAGCCTGCTTCCTCAGCTGGGGTCACGTTGGGTGAGCAGCTTGCTAGCGAGCTGCCTAGCTCAGTGGCCTTTTAGTATTACTGGGTCAGTTTGGTCCTGTCTTCTTATTGGTGTCACTGGAATAAGGGGAAAGTCAGAAGAATGTGAAGCTTCAGTAAATATTGCATGTTGTGAGGCTTTTAATCTAAACTCTGGGGAAACTAATTTAAAAGTAAATGAATGCAGCTAACCAGGCTAACCATTATATTGGCTCAGTACCACAATAGTCTGTTTTCCAGCAGCACCTCGCTGTGTAAAATGTAGTATTCAACACGTCATTACACCTGTTACATTATAAGAAGTGAACATCAGCAACTGTAAATGACAGTTATTTTAAAAAAAAAACATTGGGCAGAGAGATACACCCCAGTATGTTTACCTCAAAAAAAATATTCTCCTGTAACACCTATTGTCTAATCAGATTGCTTGCTTTGAATTAACTGTTGTATAAATCCCAACATATTTATGCCTTGGTGCAACAGAGGCATGTCTGTGTGTGGTTGTGTGTGTATCTGTCTGTCTGTTACCAGCTTTTCAGCTTGCCCAGTCAAAATCAACTGGAGCTAGAGGCTTTCATCATTATATCACTATATTTTCTCAACATAAACACAAATTTAACTCACCGTTATACCCTCAATGGAGCTGTGGGAAAAGGTATTGTAATAACTAGTCCGGGCCAGGTGAGGTGGCACTGAGGCAGCTGCACCTTGGTGCTTTCATTTTTTTGGGAGGTGGTCTGAATGGAGAATTGTCACCCAAAACTCAAATATGGTCTTTACTTGCTAACAGTTTGATTAGTAAAACAGATCTAATTGTATGTATTTCCACTTATAACATAGCTGCATAATATAGCATTACAGCATGTAAATATTAAAAAAAACACAGATAAAATTATGTTCTATTCATTTTAATTTTCATTCTACTTTCCTTAGACTAATGAAAAAGATGCCTCATCTTTCCAGTTTCCTTCCAGTATCTTTCCTGTATCTTTCCAGTTTTCCCCCCTCCCTAATAATTATGGGGTTTTCCCCTACAGTTTGACAGTGCTATGGGTGACTGTTGAACTGAATTAATACCACCTTTTGAATGTTAAGTAAAAGTCTTGATAGTCTATTTTCCCCTCTCTCTTTCCTCTTACTAGATGCAATGTGGACAGCAAAGTCTCACGAGTGGCGTGGCTCAATCGCACCACCATCCTGTTTGCCGGGAGTGAGAAGTGGTCCCTGGATCCTCGTGTCGTTCTGATGGAAAACACAGCGGTCACAGAGTACAGCATCAAAATCCAAAACGTCGATGTCCACGACGAGGGGCCCTACGTCTGTTCCATCCTCACAAACAGGAAGCCAAAATCCACCAAGGTGCACCTCATTGTTCAGGGTAAGGTGCTGTTCAGTGTTATGGAGTCCAGCTGCCAAAAAATATCACATGGGAAGTGCAGGTGCAGGAATTATGCCTTTGTGGAGTTTCTTTGTCTTGAGATTTTGAATTGAACGAGAAGCCTTCCATTCGTTTTGTTTTAGGACAGTGTGAGTAGATGGAATTCACCAACTTCAGACCTGGTGATGAAACCTTTGTTCAATCTCGATTTAATTTCAGATTGCTGATAGATATTGATTTTCTGCACAGTAAATTGAAAAAAAAAAACTTGCCGTGGCTCTTATTCTTTGTAAAGTCCACCTGAATCAATTGTCAGCGCATAGACTTGTGCTAGCTTCTATTATGAAATCAATTTCCTTCTTTTCCGCAATCATTTAGGACCGTTAACCTGGATCTGCTCTCCAGGTCTGAATACTGTTCGTCCAATAAATTGACAAATAATTAAAATTTAGATTAGGTAGTTGTAGCAAATGCCTCGTGTAATGGGTCACATTAAAAAGCCAACACCCTCATTCATTTCTTTATTTCCTTGAAGAAAACAAAAACAAAAACAAAACAAAACACCTCTTTCAAATGATCTTCCAAAACCTATAGATAATAATAGAGGGTTTTCTTTTAAAAACAGATGCAAGTCTATGAAATCCTAAATAACTGTGTATTTCTCATAGTGTACATATAATTCATGAATTGATGATATCTCATTAACTCCTAAGAGATGCAGTGAAGCATAAGGCCGTGGATTTAATCAAACAATAGACAAGCATATTCTCTTAGAGACAGGGAAGCACGCCTCCAATTGTGCTTTTCCAAGGATTTTATCTGTCCTCTCTGCTGACCTCAAATAACCCCACCATCTGCAGTGCTGCTGGCTCCCATTTGAAGCTAAAACGCAGCCGTGAGATCAACACAACATGCAAATCCGGGCTTTGATATCGCCAGTAAAATGCTGGTAGTGAATCTGAGTGGTTCATACCAAAGGATGGAAGGCACCGGGGCCCAGGAATCAGCATGAATGTGAGAGCCACATGCAAGCTCGTGCCATTGCGCTCCATGTCAAGAGAACTTTATTGTGCCAGATCAAATGGCTTAAGATGACTTTACTCAATAACAATGAACAAAAATGCTTTGACTTTCATTTATAGTGATTAAAGGCGACACATGATAAAAAATTCATTTCTTCAGTGCTTTTGCACATCTGGAGTGGCTACCAACTGAAAACTGAAAACCCCCACAGCCCTGTCACTTTGCCAGTGTCAGCCTTGGTATCAGCAACTCTCTAAACATTTAGTTTTGATGTTGCTCTGATTGTGATGTGAGAAGCTGAGCTCACCCTGACACCTTCATCTCTACCCATTTTAACGACGGTGGGACGATCTCTGTCAATGCCCAAACTCGCACTGTCAGCGCTACCATAGCTGCTAGCCTGCCATGCAGCTAGCTTGGCCACCACAGTTTATATTGCTATTTTCTTTAAATTCTACTCACCCCAGTACACATCCCTGTTCCTACCTGGTTCAGTAGTGTACAGTTGACGTATCTCACATCCTTCTGGCTTATTTTGTGATAGTTTGGACATAATGGGTTAGCTCATTTGCCCACAGTCAACTTGGCTCTTTCAGTGCTTTTTACACGGCAGGGACCGGTCATGTTATTTCGACCACTCACAATCACATTCAGCCATTAGTTTGGTTAGTTAGCTCAGTCTTTATTTGCCATCTGCTGCCAACAGGCAACCAGCTAATATTAGCTTCAAAATGGCACCTGCCTTGCCTCAGCAAAACTTTTTGGTCTGACAAAAGAGGGAGGGTGAGGAAACTTGGCACTCAGGAGAATTTAAAGAATGTTCCCCAGAAGGAGTCATTCTGAGGAAGTCTGCTTAAAGGGGTTGAACAGCTTGCTGAAGTTAAAAAAAAAAAAAAAAAGTGTTTTTTGACCAAAGCATGTCTTAAACATTTCATTTGATTTGTGTCAACATGTGGGAAAAAAGTCCCCTTTCAGCTATGAAGTATTACTCTGTGAAATGTCGTAATCTTCTCCCCATGTAAACCTGTACATGTAAGACTCTAAGACGTAAATGATGGACTGTACCAGAGGTTCGGTATACTAGCAGAACCCTACTAGGTTCACTCGTCACACCCAGGCGTTCTTGTTGTGTTGCCTCAGTAAGACGTGAATGACAGATTATCAGGATCAACTATGGTTTTTTTATATTCCAAGGGTCGGCAGCCTGTACTACATAAAGAGCCCCGTTCAATGATTTTTGTCTAAAAGAATCTGCATGGAGCCACAACTACTAATTTAATTAATTAATAACTAACTTTTTCTCATAAATTTGCAGCTTTTATTTACTATACATTTGTTACACTTTTGTTCACAAAATTGCAACTTTTTCCAGTAAATTTTTGATTGTTTGCACAAGAATTTGGGACTTTTTTTCTCACAAGTTTTTGTGTTTTCCAGATTAATTAAACTCTCATTGTTTTGTTCCAAAAATTTGTTAAACTTTTGGCAAAAATGTGTTTTGCCTTTTTTTTAAATAAACTTTGCATGTTTTTTCTGTGTAAATTCAATACCTCTTTCTAGGAAAATTAAAGACTTTTACATGAACATTTGACACTTTTCGCAGTAAAATTACAATTTTATATGTTTTGCATAATCTTCTGCTTTTCTCATAATTTTTTTTTGTAAATTTGCCATCTTTTCAGGTAAAGAAAAGCCTTTCTTCACATAAATTTGTGACAGTTTTCTAATAAAATTGCAGCTTTTCCTCGAAATGTGTCCTTTTTTTAAATATTTTTGGCATACATTTTCAATCATTCTCATGAATATATTATTTATCCATCCATCCATCCATCTTCTACCGCTTTTCCGGAGGTCCGGGTCGCGGAGGCAGCAGTTCAAGCAGAGAAGCCCAGACTTCCCTCTCCCCAGCCACCTGTTCCAGCTCTTCAGAGGGGATACCAAGGCGTTCCCAGACCAGCTGGGAGACATAGTCTCTCCACCGAGTCCTGGGTCTGCCCCGGGGTCTCCTCCCAGTGGGACGTACCTGAAACACCTCAAGTGGGAGGCGTCCAGGAGGCATCCTAATCAGATGCCCATACCACCTCAACTGACTCCTTTCAATGTGGAGGAGCAGCGGTTCTACTCTGAGCCTCTCCCGGATGACTGAGCTCCTCACCCTATCTCTGAGGGTGAGTCCAGCAATCCTACGGAGAAAGCTCATTTCAGCCGCTTGTATCCGCGATCTCGTTCTTTCGGTCATTACCCAAAGCTCGTGACCATAGGTGAGAGTAGGAACGTAGATTGACTGGTAAATCGACAGCTTTGCCTTAGAACTAAGCTCCCTCTTCACCACAACAGACCGGTACAACGTCCGCATCACTGCAGATGCTGCTCCAATCCGTCTGTCGATCTCTCGCTCCATTTTCACCTCACTCGTGAACAAGACCCCAAGATACTTAAACTCCTCCACTTGGGGCAGGAGCCTGTCCCCAACCCGGAGAGGACAATCCACCTTTTTCCGGCTGAGGACCATGGACTCGGACTTGGAGATGCTGATTCTCATCCCAGCCGCTTCACACTCAGCGGCAAACCGTCCCAGCAAGAGCTGTAGGTCATTGCTGGATGAAGCCAACAGGACAACATCATCTGCAAACAACAGAGATGAGATTCTGTGGTCACCAAGCATGACACCCTCCATTCCCTGGCTGCGCCTAGAAATCCTGTCTATAAAAATTATGAACAGGATCGGTGACAAAGGGCAGCCCTGGCGGAGTCCAACTCTCACTGGGAATGACTCCGACCGAGTGTTGGCAATACGAACCAAACTCTCACAACGGTCGTACAGAGACCGAATAGCTCGTAACAACAAGCCCGATACCCCATACTCTCGAAGCACCCCCCACAAAAATCCACGAGGGACGCGGTCAAATGCCTTCTCCAAGTCCACAAAACACATGTAAACTGGTTGGGCAAACTCCCACGAACCCTCAAGAATTCTCGAGAGGGTAAAGAGCTGGTCTGATGTGCCACGGCCAGGACGAAAACCACATTGCTCCTCCTGAATCCGAGGTTCGACCAACGGCTGGACTCTCCTCTCCAGTACCTTGGCATAGACCTTCCCAGGGAGGCTGAGGAGTGTGATCCCTCTAAAGTTGGAGCACACCCTCCGGTCCCCTTTTTTGAAGAGAGGAACCACCACCCGGGTTTGCCATGCCAAAGGCACTGTCCCTGACCTCCACGCAATGTTGCAGAGGCGTGTCAACCATGACAACCCAACAACATCCAGGGCCTTGAGGTACTCAGGGCGAATCTCGTCCACCCCCGGGGCCCGGCCACCAAGGAGATTTTTAACCACCTTGGCGACCTCAGCCCCTGTGATAGGCGAGTCATCCCCCTCGTCCCCAAACCCTGCTTCTTCTGTGGAAGGCGTATCAGTGGGATTGAGGAGATCCTCGAAGTATTCCTTCCACCGCCCGACGATATCCCCAGTCGAAGTCAACAGTGTCCCATCCGCACCATACACAGTGTGGACGGGGAGCTGCTTTCCCCAGTACACATCCCTGTTCCTACCTGGTTCAGTAGTGTACAGTTGACGTATCTCACATCCTTCAACAGACTCTCATGATAAATTGTATATCAAGGATTCAGTGTACCCCGCCCGGTATGGGGTTACCGGGGCCCCACCCTGGAGCCAGGCCTGGGGGAGGGGCTCGAAGGCTAGCGTCTGCTGGCCGGGTTTCCACCCATGGGACCCGGCCGGGCTCAGCCCGAAGGAGTTACATGGGTCCGCCCTCCAGTGGGTTCACCACCTGCAGGAGGGATCATGGGGGTCCGGTGCTATGTGGATTAGGTGGCGGTCAAAGGCGGAGACCTTGTCGGACTGATATATTATTTAATTTAATTTAATTTTTTTTCAGCAATAAACACAAAACAAAAACAACAAAAAACATATAAAACACATGAGGGAAAAAAAAAGCAAAAAAAGCAACCGAATGAGTGGAGGCCGAAGCTAATGTTTATGTAGTGCCTACCTCATTACAATTTAAAAATCCATAACATAAAAATTTAAGGCATGTCAAAAATCAACAAAGAAAATCAAATAGAATAGGTTTGACAAAAACAAATAAAATCTTTAAATTATTTCAAATTTGACTTCTAATATTTACAATAAACCATTTATTTACCTTTTGTTCTTATTAAAGACAAAAATAGAAAGGAGATGTTTTTACCTTCTTTACATGTTTCGACTGTGCACTGCAGCCTTTGAAGGCTATTTTTGTCTTTAATAAGAACAAAAGGTAAATAATTATAAGAAGACAAAATGAGCCTTCTTGAGCTATTACAGTAAACCAGTTGCTCCTGCTGGACTGGTTAGCGCCTGTGTGTATGGCAGCTCTGCCGCCATCAGTGTGTGAATGGGTGGATTGCAGGATCTATAAAGTGCTTTGGTCATCCTAGATGAGAAGAAAAGCACTATATAAGTGAACTGTGGAGAGTTGTGAAGGACAAGACTGAGTGTATTCCTCAGATTCAACTTTATTCACAATAACATTCTCCAACATTCAAAAGCAGAAAAAAGAGGATGAATCTTCTCACATCTGTCCTTTTATACCAGGACATCAAACATACAATCACATGGTGCTTAATCAAACATACAGTCACATGGTACTTAATCCCAGTCACAATATAACTTCCTCTGATCTTAACACCATCCACCTCCTAGTCTCCGGTGGTCAGGAAATCTCTCAAGGCCATCTCCTTGAAACAAAAGGCCAGATCTCACACCCTCCCGTTACCTCTGGAAGGCTCAGTCCCTTTGTTCCCCTGAGACGTGAAGTATACAATAAGTATACAGTGATATATCTGTGGAGCATCTGAAACCAACATATGTGCATATATGTGTGCCACATGACCCCCCCCCCCCCAACGTCTAAGATGGAACAAATGTAATACAGTTTGCAAGTCATGGTCACATTATTACACATCAGTCCAAATGTTGCTTGGGCCTCAGTCGCCTTCCATATCTGCTGTAAGCGGGCTTTACCACCCCCGCGGCGTCTTCCCGCTGTGGAGCTGCTGTTTGAGGATTAGAACTGTTAGTCAATCTCTGTGGGTGTTCTGGGGAATTCTCTCTAGGGGGTCTGCCGCGCCGAGGAGCCCTCGCCAACTGCACCACTTCGTCAGCCAGCACAAAAGCGTTTTTTTTTTTTTTTTTTTTTTGTTACTTATTTGTACCCGTAGGTAGACTTGGTTTGCAGTCTGGTGACAAGCCACCGGCTGCTGGTCGCTGCGTGCGTGAGCGCCCTAAACCTACATGTTTTTGGTATGCGGGAGGAAACCGGAGAAATCCCGGAGTAAACCCACGCAACACGGGGAGAACATGCAAACTCCACACAGCTCACTGTTGGTCGGGGGCTGGGATCGAACCCACGATCTCATGATCCCCGCGATCCCCCGGCCGAGGGTAAAACTGTGCTGCCACAGTGTTAAACCACTGCGCCACCGTGCAGCCCAACCGTGCAGGGTTTGAGCCTGTTTATACAAATCGTTTCTTTTCTGCCCCCCAAATCTAGCAAAAAATGCTTGTCCCGTGTTTCCAGCACTCTGTATGGTCCGTCATAAGTTGGGCGTAAGGGTGGGCGGTGTGCATCATGTCTGACAAAAACAAACTCCGCATTTTTTAAAGCTTTAGGCACAAAAACGCGCGGGAAGCTGTGATGAACTGGGCCAGGAAGCGTGCTCGCTCCCGTGTCCCTCTGCAACTGCTGAGCGGGGGGGCACTCTGGCGCAGGATTATCCGAGAGAAACTCCCCGGGCAGCCGGAGTGGCTGCGCAAAAACCAACTCAGCTGGGGAGGCTTTTAAATCCTCTTTAGGTGCAGAACGCAACCCCAATAAAACCCATGTCCACCCAATTTGCATCCGTAAGCGACGCTCTGAGGGCTGCTTTCAATGACCTATGGAAACGTTCGCATAAACCATTAACCTGCAGGTTGTACGCGGTAGTGCGGTGGATCGTTACCCCCAGGCTGCGGGCCATCGCTGACCAGAGCTTGGAAACAAATTGAGGACCTCTGTCGGACGTAATGTCCTATGGAACTCCGAAACGCGCTACCCATGCTGTTAGAAACGCGCGCGCCACCTCCTCGGCTGTGGTTGATGCCAGTGGGACCACTTCCGGCCAACGCGTGGTGCGGTCCACCATTGTCAAAAGGTGTGTGCACCCCTGTGACGGCGGGAGGGGGCCCACGAGGTCGACATGCACGTGATCGAATCGCTTAGCCGGGATGTGAAAAGGCTCCAAGGGAGCTCTAGTGTGTTTGTGTATTTTGGCTCGCTGACAAGCCACGCAGGCTGTTGCCCACTCCTTGACTTGCTTGCGCAGGCACGGCCATACAAATTTCTCTCCTACCATTTTGACCGACGCGCGCACCCCCGGGTGCGCCACAGAATGAATCAAGTCAAAAACGCGGCGGCGCCACGTGGTCAGCACCACCGGGCACGGTCGTCTCGTGGAGACATCGCAGATTAGGGGGGGAATACCATCTTGTAGCACCCTGTTCTCCAGCCTTAACCCTGTTGGTCCAGACTGGAGCGCGCACACGTCCGCGTTGGCAACTTGATCCGCGGCCATGGCTGCATAATCTATGCCTACGCAGACTGGGGCCGCGCGCACTTCCGCGTCGCTAACCTGGTCCGCGGCCAGGGCTGCAAAATCTACCTCTGCGTGGGCTGGAGCCGCCATGGCGCGCGAGAGGCAGTCTGCCACTACATTAAGTTTACCCGCTACATGCTGGATATCGGTAGTAAACTCCGAGATGGCGGTCAGCTGTCTCTGCTGCCGGCCCGACCACGGTTCTGTAATCTTGGCCATCGCAAAAGTCAGCGGCTTGTGATCCACGAACGCGGTGAAACTGCGTCCCTCCAGCCAAAACTGGAAATGGCGAATGGCCAAGTGGAGAGCTAACAACTCCCTGTCGAATGCGCTGTATTTTCGTTCACTATCTCGCAAGGTCCTGCTGAAAAAGGCGAGCGGTTGCCTAGCTCCTGCTACATACTGTTCCACGACTGCTCCTATGGCCACGTCTGACGCGTCAGTAGTGAGCGCTATGCGGGCCATTGGGTCTGGATGTGCCAACAGCGCAGCGTTTGCCAGGGCTATTTTGACTTCAGCGAATGCGCGCTCCCGCTCTGGAGACCATTCGATTTTGTTTGTGGGTTTTTGTTTTTTTAGTGCTGCATACAATGGTTGCATGAGCTGCACTGCGTGAGGGAGGAAACGGTTATAAAAATTCACCATTCCCAAAAACTCCTGTAACGCTTTGACCGTTTGTGGTTGGGGAAAATTTGTTATTGCGCGCACTTTCTCGGGCAGAGGAACCGCTCCTTCTGGAGAGATGCGATGCCCCAAAAAATCAATCTGCGCCACCCCGAACTGACACTTCGCTGGGTTGATTATTAACCCGTGCTCTGCCAACCTCCGGAAAACTGCTGTGAGGTGGTTTTCGTGTTCGTGTTCGGACGCGCTGGCTACCAATATGTCGTCCAAGTAGACGAACACGAAGGGGAGGTCGCGCAGAACCATGCCCATCATGCGTTGGAACGTCTGCGCTGCGCCTTTAAGCCCAAATGGCATGCGCAAAAACTCAAAAAGCCCGAAAGGAGTTATTTCCGCTGTTTTGGGTATGTCCTCAGCGCGCACTGGAACCTGGTGGTAACCGCGTACCAAATCTATTTTAGAAAAAATGCGCGCCCCCGCCAAATGCACCGAAAAATCTTGGATGTGCGGGATCGGATAGCGGTCGTGCGCTGTAGCGTTATTCAACTTGCGGAAATCACCGCAAGGTCGCCACGAGCCATCAGCCTTTGGGACCATATGGAGCGGCGAAGCCCAGGGGCTCTTCGACCTCCTGATGATGCCCAGTCTTTCCAGGTTGGCGAACTCCTCGCGCGCTATAGTCAGTTTAGCTGAATCCAAGCGCCGAGCTTTTGCAAAAACGGGTGGGCCGGTGGTAGTAATAAAATGTTCCACCCCATGTTTAGCCACGGTCGCCGAAAACGTTGGGACCGTGAGTGCTGGGAACTGAGTGAGGAGTGTATGGAACTTACCACCCGCAGCTGTGACGTTGGCTTGTGCAGTTGGCGGGGCCACTCGAGCTGTGCAGGGAATAGAATAAAAGGAGAATGCATTAACCAGGCGTCTGTTAGCAAGATCAACCAATAAAGATAAGATAAGATAAGATAAGATAAGCCTTTATTAGTCCCACAACGGGGAAATTCCAGGATTGCAACAGCACAGGGATAGCAACACTCAGAGCAACAATCAGAAGGCAAGAAAAAACAAGCAAGCAAGAGCAGCTAATATACATATGTACATATTACTATAAAATATATATATACACACACACACACACACACACACAGACACACAGTGCAGAGCATTGTAGCTGGATGGAATAAATATATGAATATATGAACACACAGTGCAGAGCATTGTAGCTAGATGGAATAAATATGTAAATATATAAACACCCACAGTATGGAGCATTGCAGCTAGGTGGAATAAATATGCAAGTATATAAACACACACAGTGCGGAGCAATGTAGCTAGATGGAATAATATGTAGATATATAAAAACACAGTGCGGAGCATTGTAGCTAGATGGAATAAATATATAGATATATAAATATAAACACACCCAGTGCAGAGCATTGTAGCTAGATGGAATAAATATGTAAATATATAAACACACACAGTGCAGAGCATTGTTGCTAGGTGGGATGAAACAGCATAACCGTCTATTTAGTTATCCTACATGGTATGATTATGTGCCCATACATATTCTCACCCTCCATAGCGACCGGTATGTTCCTAGTTGTATGCCGGAGAAACCGGCATGTGAGCACAAAAAATCAGCCCCTAACATGTTGAAATTGACTGCCGCTACAACAAAAGTCCACTCGAATGTACGGCCCTGCAAAGACAGAAGCAGAGTCCTCTCACCGAAGGTCTTAATCGCCGAGCCGTTCGCTGCTGTCACCCGGGGACCACTGGAAGGTGCCAGCCGGTCCGCGTAGGAAGGCGTGATGAAGCTCAGCTGGGAGCCTGTGTCCACGAGGAATTGCCTCCCCAAGCGTGCGTCCTTCAGGTAGAGCAGCTTGTTCTCTTCTCCGAGGGCCGCGGCTGCTACCGTCCCCTGGCCTTGGCGTTTCCCGAGCGCTTGAAGTGGCACGGTGGGATGCACTTGCGTGCCCTCTCTGCGAAACGGCGATGGTAGAAGCAAAGGACGTCGTCCGCTCCGTGTTGCCTGGCCCTTGCTGCTGCCATCGTCGGTGAGTCTGGTGCTGCAGCCTCTGGCCCCATGCCGTCTCCGGACGTCGTGCCTAGCTCTGCTGCTGCGGCCGTAGTTGCGCTCCGTTTGTGGGCGTCGACGAGTCGCTGCGCCTCCTGGCTCAGCTCATGGTAGTCTTGTCGGGCCAACAGCGGTGAACCGGCCAGGGTCACTCTCACCGCTGACGGTAGGGTCCTGAGGAAAAGGTGGGTGAAGATAAAGCTGTCATCATCGGAGTCTCTCAACCTCAGCATCTTCCCCATCAGGTCTGCGGGTCTGTCGTTCTCAAACTCCGTCAATGCCAGGAGCCCCTCTGCTCGCTGTTGCACCGAGGGGGTGAAGTGGCTGATAAGCGCAGCCTTCAATGTGCCGTACTTGTCGCTGTCCGGTGGGTGGTTGACCAGGCTCTCCACCCTCTGGACTGTGTGGTTGTCCAGCTTCGCTACCACATGGTAGAATTTTGTGTCGTCTCTCGAAATTCTCCGGAGGTTGAACTGCGCCTCGACTGCGCTAAACCAGGAGCGCGGACTGTTCTGCCAGAAGTCCGGCAGCTGGAACGTGGCGGCATTCGTCAGGCTGGCTTCTGACGAGTCCGGCTCAGGAGAATTACTTCTGCTCATGCTTCGTCGTAAGGTTACCAGTGTGGAGAGTTGTGAAGGACGAGACTGAGTGTATTCCTCAGGTTCAGCTTTATTCACAATAACATTCTCCAACATTTAAAAGCAGAAAAAGAGGATGAATCTTCTCACATCTGTTCTTTTATACCAGGATATCAAACATACAATCACATGGTGCTTAATCAAACATACAGTCACATGGTACTTAATCCCAGTCACAATGTAACTTCCCCCGATCTTAACACCATCCACCTCCTAGTCTCCGGTGGTCAGGAAATCTCTCAAGGCCATCTCCTTGAAACAAAAGGCCAGATCTCACACCCTCCTGTTACCTCTGGAAGGCTCAGTCCCTTTGTTCCCATGAGATGTGAAGTATACAATAAGCATACAGCGATATATCTGTGGAGCATCTGAAACCAACATATGTGCATATGTGTGCCACAGAATGCCTTTTACCATTTAAACTTAATTTACTATCTTCAATATAAATAATGATGCTCCTAAAATGCAATTTAATATTTATTTTATGTACAGTAAGCATATTGTGTTATCTTCAGTATAAACTATATCAATAATACTGATAATATGCCATTCTCAATATACACACTATATATATATATATGTGTGTGTGTGTGTGTGTGTGTGTGGACAGTGAGCTGGACAACACGCAAACTTTATTCACCTCCCAACATTCCCAACATAAAACACAGAAAACTTCTCCCCTCTGAGTGCCTGAGCGAACTCCTTTATACACTTTAATTCCTGCCTCGGGCACACAGGGTCAACACATTAACATTCAGACTGAAAGACATGCACACACATTAACATAACATCGAACCACACATCACAGAGCAGGTCTTGCTACCATACATTCACACCCCTGCGTCCTCAGGTGTCAACCTGGTGCAGCGGGGGGTGAAAGGCACATCTTTCTTTGGTTGGCTTCTCTCACCTTTCTCCATTAGCATCTCTAACTGTCTTCTGCCCCACCAACCCCCTTGTCCTGGGTGGAGTGCCATGTGTATTGTGCCCACCACACAACCATTTTTTTAATTCAAGCATTTCCTTTGAGACTACCCTCAAGAGCTGCTGTAATTCCACATCAGTACGCAAGATATTTGTGTCATCTACAAATAACACAAATTTTAATTTTTCAGTTATTCTACACATATCATTTATATACATTATGAACAATTTCGGCCCCAACACTGACCCTTGTGGTACTCAATATGTAATATTCATAAGACTAAATTTATTCTGGTTTATTTGTACAAACTGTTTTTGGTTCTGAAGGTAGCTCTTTAACCAGTCCATCGCAGTACCCATAAAGCCATACTTTTCCATTTGTCTTATCAGTATGTCATGATTGACTGTGTCAAAGGCTTTCTTTAGATCTAACAACATTCCCATTGTATATTTCTTCTTATCAATACTGTTAGTTATTTCTTCTACCAGGTCAGTCAGTGCTAGGGCTGTTGACCTGTTATTCCTAAAACATTTATCTACAAAATTGTCAAATCTGTTTATGAATAGTTTTTCCATTATTTTCGAGAATTGAGGTAATACTGAGCCCGGCCTGTAATTAGTAAAGTGGTGTCTGTCTCCTACTTTGTGAATAGGAACAATTTTTGCAACTTTCATCAGTGGTGGAAACACCATTTTGGAAGGAGAAGTTAAATAAATAAACTAAGGGTTTTAATTCCATCGATCACATTCTTTACTCTTTGCATGTCAATATCATTGCAATCTGTACTGGTTTTGTTCTTAAAGCCTTTGATTATTGTAACCGAATTTTATCTAAACACTTTAAACCTGTTGAACTCTGTTCAACTTCCCTAAAAACGCCTAAAAATAACATGCCCAAAGTAAATCAAAAGCTGTTCTTCAACCCTTCAAGAAAACACTCTGAATTTTTTGGCAAAACAGTCATAATCTCTGTAAGTGCTCCTGCCACTGAGTAACAAGAAAGTTCACCTGGGTGTTTTTTTTTAGATACAAATGCTTGTAAATAACATACAGCTGTCAGATACTGGCTGGAAAACACAACAGAAATGTAGAACCAAGTGTTTTCAAGCTCAGGTCAAAATTTTGTAAAAAAAATTCCACAAAAAATCAATATATTACACAGCTTTTTTCTCAGGTTGTAACAAGGCTGTGTCTGTGCTGGAAGACCGGAAATACAGCTTTTTTTTTTCAGTGCGCACTGAGACGCACTAAGATGCAGAGACATGACCGCCCGTGGGATTCACAGAGTTCAAGGGGTTAAAGGTCTTGGGGTAAAAAATCAGACAAATCTGTGAGTTAATAGTCTTATATTGCCATCAGCCATGAGAGGAGTGAGAGCAGGAAAAAAAAGTCAGGTCTGCCCCACAGAGAGTAAAACAGGTACTTTATATGACCATCAGAAAAAAAAGAAAAACACTTTGGGATGATAAGCCAGATGAAGGGAAGAGAAGGGAGGGGGAGTGAGAGCATGCAGACCTTAGCAGGTCAGTGTGACATTAAACTTCATGCTGGAGCACAAAACATAACAGACATATCAAACAGCTTGTTAATGTAGCTTATACCCCTATAGGTTACAATAGACAGTATAAAAATGTGAGTTCATATATGGATATAAGAACAATTCATATATTGTGACACACTTATACAGTAAAACATATGATCCCTAGTTACTCATCAGATTAAGGCATAGGCAATAACTTTCCACCACAGTTCCCTCCTGTTGGTCATATATGACCATTTGTACAAGACTGTCAAAGTGAAAAATCAGCAAAAGTACACCCTGTCAGGTTTAAACTGATGCATCATGAACAATAGCATGTGTGAAGAGTCACAAGGGGCTGTTTTTGTGAGTGTGAGCACTCAATGGAGAGCAAGCAAAGATAACAAATGAATGTCCATCCATCCATCCATCCATCTTCTACCGCTTTTCCGGAGGTCCGGGTCGCGGAGGCAGCAGTTCAAGCAGAGAAGCCCAGACTTCCCTCTCCCCAGCCACCTGCTCCAGCTCTTCAGAGGGGATACCAAGGCGTTCCCAGACTAGCTGGGAGACATAGTCTCTCCACCGAGTCCTGGGTCTGCCCCGGGGTCTCCTCCCAGTGGGACGTGCCTGAAACACCTCAAGTGGGAGACGTCCAGGAGGCATCCTAATCAGATGCCCATACCACCTCAACTGACTCCTTTCAATGTGGAGGAGCAGCGGTTCTACTCTGAGCCTCTCCCGGATGACTGAGCTCCTCACCCTATCTCTGAGGGTGACCACAAATGAATGTGGTGGACATAAAATATTTACATCACATTTTGGTCTTTAGTCATGTAATCATCGTAATCATCAGAGAAAGGGAGTTCGGACATTTCCAAATCATTATAGTGTTAGTAGATAGTTAATAAAATATCATAATAAGGTACATTTATTTTATTTAATAGTGGGTGTGAAAGGGGACAACGTTAAACCGTCCCTCCTGCACTCGCTAAATAAAATAAATAAGCACTCGTAAAAAGGGGCACCAGTCCTAAAGGACACCTATATTAAATTTAGTTTTAATTAATTTTGTACCTTCAATTACTTAATGGATCAGTCTCAAAATTTAAGGGAGTTCTTTTCCTGCCGTGATCTAAGAAACATATATATGCAAAAGGAAAACGCTTCAACTTCTGTCATTCACCCTTTTATTAAACTCATTCAGGTTACATGATATGGCATTCAAATGATGGATAAACAGATTCAAATGATAACAGGCGTCCGATATCACATCAACTGTTATTGGATTCCTGAACATAAAATCTAGCGTTAAACCTTTGTAGAACCAAGGAGAAACCAGACTTATGTTTCAATGGTAAATGAAGGCTGAAATTTCTAACAAAACAGAACACAATTTTATGGAGAAAATTCATAAGCTGATTATCTAAAAATGAACTTCTGAATTTACAAAAATGAAGGGAAGTTACTTAAAAATGACTAAGAGTCTTCCTTCAGTTTATAGCTTTATCCTATGGCTAAGAGACTAATTGTACCATGGAAATACTGGTCATGTTCAATTGTAATTTGAATGTTACGACATCACGTTTAACCCAGAGATAGGAAAATGGGAGTCTCACTTATGAACAGCTGTAGGTCCACCTTTTCAGCGGGTCGGTACCAGCTGTGTTTTGAGGTCAGGACCAGGAGAAAGTGGCTGCTGCTATGCTTCCTCACAGCCGTAAGAAATACAGGCTCAGCTGGGGGCTCGTGCAGGACAATGGCAGCAGTGGATGGTTGTCTCAGAGCAGCGTGAAAGGTCCTTGGCAACGAGTCCAAATTTGTGGAGTCTCTGGCCGCGGGATATACCAAAAAAACTGAAGGAGAAACTTCTCAGTCAGGCGGGTATGAGGCTGGAAAGAAGGTCCAAAAACACAATCTCTGTTCACTTTAAATTAGGAAAATTAAAGGTCCACTTTAACGGCATGAAAAGTCAGAAAATCTAAGAAAAACATTCACTAAGATAAGAATGGCTTCTGGGGTGAAGGAAAAATTATTTTGAGAGTTTGACTCTCTATTTAAGAAGATGAGCTCGTAAGAAAAAGATGGTTTCTCCTCAGTAACCAGAAAAAATGAGAAAAGTAACTCAGGATTTGACAGACTTCACACAGAACAATTTAGATAAAAGAATAAGGTAAGGAACTTTAAAAAAAAAAAAAATGAAACAAAACTTTTCTCTGAGATCTAGATCGCTATTCTACTTCTTTAATCTTAATCTTAAACTTCTTCTCTTGTCTTTCTATATTCTCTCTATACGTTCCTTATTCTCTTTTCATTTCTTTCCTTCATTTCTCTCTTGTCTCTCGCTGTCTTTTTTTTCATTCCCTTTCTTGTTACATGCAGGGCGGCTCCTCACTCTTTTAACTGAGCATGCCGTTGGGTCATAAAACAGGGACCGGTCGCAAGACAGACCAATCAACTTTCATAAAGAGGAGTTCGAACGGGCCGTTGTCCAATGTGAGAACATTTCTTTGTTTGGGAGCAGCTAATCAAATGAAAAGGACATTATCCCATGAAAAGGGGGAGAAAGCCGGGGGGCCAGGAATGATTGCGGACAAGAATTAATACCCATTCATTTCTTATAAAATTAGGTGCTCAATATAAGATCTAACTAAATTAAGTGACTTGGCTAATATTCAGTGATCATGCATTTATACCATTACTATTAATATTAACATTCGTTTGACTAACACTCATGAACATAACATTTCTTATACATGTTTATGATACATGCACTCATATTTAGATCAAGGATTAATGAATTACTGCAAACCCTGGTCAATGATCAAAAGGATGATTTTCAGTGTCCTTAGGATCCGGGGGAGATGATGAGCTGAAAGAAACTTAATGTTTAGTAAGAATTGACAGTCAGATTATACATAATGAAACACATTCTGTAGGTATCCACTAGGAGGTACTGTTGAGCTGTAGATAATTTCTTTAGGTCTGTGATATCTGGAAAGGGGTCTGGTATCTGTCGAAAGTCATAAACCTGTCTGGTTAAGAAGTTTATGACCTTTAAGAGCATTAGTTTCCAGTAGGGCGGATGCTATCCACATGAACTGTCCACGTTGGGGATCTGGACTCCGAGTTTTATGGTCCCTTTAAGCCTTTAAAAGCAAATTCTGATCCTTACCATTTCTGCAAGAGGTAACTGTTAACATTGGGTCTAGGAAAAGCATTCTTGGTCAGGCCTTGAGTGAGGGTAGTTAATACGAAAACAAGTGATATTCCTGTAGAATGAATAAAAGTGATTTTCTGGATTGGTTTGAGGAGACGTTGATGCTACATATACCCCCCTTTGTAACAATGGTGAGCGTCATTCAGCGTTAGTACACACCCATGGCAGCTTCGTCTCCTTGGCAACACTTGACCTAAATACTGGGTTAAAGGTTTTTGATGTCCATACACACTAGCATGCAAACAGTATCTATTACTAAGTAGAGATCTTTGACTTTGGTTTACTGGAAGGACTTCCATGAATTTCCAAAAATAATTTGAATATGGACAAATGTAGATTATAAAATTGACTAAGAGTAGTAAGCTAAGGTATATGTCTTGAAATGACTCAAAAATTCTGGTTACAAAAGTAAGAAGATACAAAGTGCGTAGTTTTACATACCAGAGGTAAGTGTTTTGGTTTACGATGAAACAGCTATTATAATTGTCCAAAAATAGTTTGAATTGGGCACAAAAATCAAAATGGCGTGCAAGGACTATATATAGATATGTGTTTGTATATAAGCGTGCATATAACTTCAAAAGTTCTAAAAGTAAAGCTCAAAACGAAGAAAGCAAAACAAAAAACAAAATTATTGCTTATTTGAGGTAGATGTTTAGGTTAAGCAATATTGAGGTAACTCAAGGAGGTTTGCATGAGGTTCGTTTGGCAGACCCACTTATGTTTCCACTTCTGCAACTTGGATGGGTCGTTCTTCTAGACCAAGAATCTCCTTTCCGGGTAATAGGTTCTCAATGTTGGGACTCGGGTCTAGGTCTTGGCATCTGAAACTATGCCTAGTATTCGTAGCCAAGCGGCTGAGTTCATCTTTGAAGGCTCTAATTTGCCAAAAGTAGGTACCGGCTGCCGCAAACGTCAGGAGATACCCAAAAATGACCAGGCACATGAGTACTGTATCTGGTACAGACCAGGAGTGCGAACTGGGATGGAGTAGTGGTTTAGGGTCTGGCTCAAGGACTTGGAGCTCATTCCCTATTGAAACTAAGTCAATGACTTGAGGGCCTTCAAGACTGACTTTATCCACGATCTCAGAGCTGAGTTTGTGCGCTTGCTTAGAGAAGAAATCGGACACATCAACACTGCCATTGTATTGGTCAGTGCTGAGATGATACAGGGCCAAATCGCCAACATGAAAGAGTGAGCCTTTGGGGACTTTAACCCAAAAAGTGTTGGAGGGGAGTGTGATCTGGGAAAACGTGTCATGTTGGTCGTAGGTGATCGTAGCGGATTGCACTGGGGTGTTAACAAGCCACCGGTTTCCAACGATGTGGGCCTGTGTGGTGGTTACTTGAGATCGTGGGGTGAGGATGGTGGGGCAAGTCATGTCCTGAGAGGATGCTTGGATCCCACAGATGCCTCTGGTATTATCCTTAAGGAAAGGTTTACTGGGGCACAAATAGTGGACATCCCTGGCGAGAGTGCACATATGTAGGTTCGGGACCAAGTAAAGGCCAGTGCTGTTGTCATGATATGCCATCACTGAGGGGGTTTTGACCTTGATATGAGTGTCCTGCTTCCAAATCCCAATATTGACAACCCCTTTCAACCGGTAGATACTATCGTAGGTGATCATAGGTAGGTTGACAATGAAAGCCATCTGGTGCTTTTCAGGGTCAACGTAGATGGGAATGGCGTTGCCCAAGGTAAAAGCTAAATGGGCTTGGAGCGGTATGACAGTTCTCTGAGTGGCTGTAGCAAACAAGTCAGTAACCAATGACATGGGAACGAGGTAGGGTGGAATTCTGCCCATTGCCAAGGCGTCAACGGAGGAGCTGATGTCCCTAATCACATCTGACAGTAACATATACACTAGCTGTGCTTGGGCAAAGTCAACCTGAAGTACAGAGAACATCGACTGCATCAACTTGTTGAGTTTGACTAAAGCTTGAGCATGAGTGTTCACAACTACCACCGTACCTTGTAAGGTGGTGCGGTCAGCTTGTAGGCTTGTTTTCTGGACCGCCAGTTGGGCCTGAATCCGAGGGAGTTCAGCTTGTAGCTCCCCTACTTGACATTTTAGGGTATTGATATTGACCGAATTGACGGCGGATGTACCTAAGCTAAAAAGCGATCCTAAGGCTGAGGCAGCTGTTAAGAATCCACCTATAGCTCGTCGGTTTCTGACTTTGGGTGCAGTTAAATTGAACTGGGTAATGTTGAACTTCTCGAGTTGCTCCAGAACGTGTTTGATATCAGCTTCCGCATGGTCTATAGCTTGCTTGATCCAGCATTGTCTGACCCTAAGAGGGCAACCCTGAGCTTAGCGGAAGGTTTCGTATGACCACTGTGGCGGGATCAAACTACACGAAGATCTTTTGGGTGTGGATTTGACATTCTGTAATCAGAAATCCGGGTTGGTCGATCAAGGCGATTCCAGACTCGGGGCCCTCGCTCAAAAGGTCAGTGGAGGTAGATGCGAGGGTTAAGCAGAAAATTCAACCAAACAACAGGAAGGCCATCATCCTGGCAAGACACATAGAAATGAGTAATTTAATTCTGAGCTTCTTGTCGGTTTTTCTTTTCTTGGGGTACCTGAGTGGTAGGTGAACGTTATTCTCAGAGGTGGAACAACTTTGTTAGAGACTGAGCTCTAGGCTTTTAGTGTTTGATCACCTTTAATGGAGTTGTGTGATTATTGACTTAAGCTAGTGATATTGGAGGTTTTGTGTGTACTATTTTGAAATAATAAGTTGATGACACTGACTGAAATTGTGCAGGATCTTTTGAAGTTAGATTTTAAGGAAGTCAGTTAGTTTGGGTTAACTTTTCCCGTTGGAGGTTTAATGAAGTTACCTGATTGAGGGAGAGAAATGCGACTGAGTATACCTGAGGCTGATAGTTAGCTAACAGTTATCTATCGGGCGCAAACAAGATTTTAGGTTTGTTTACTGACTTAATGGAACAGTGTTGTCCCCGACGAGTCCCATGGGGTTTTTGTAAGCTTTGATTTGATCACGATGGACTCATTTGGAGGTGGGGTCCTGGCGACCTTTGCTTATTTTGATTTGGTAAACAACCGGAGAGAGTTTATCTGTGATCGTGTGTGGACCTGTCCATCTGGGGAGGAGCTTCCGAGCAAGTTTTCCTGCTCGTGCGTTGGTCTGTCCTGTCTGAGGAATGAAAGCATAGTAGAAAACCTTGTCTCCCACTTGGAGTTCATCATGTGAGGCTTTCTGGTCGTGTCTGGTCTGGTCTTTCTGGTCTTTCTGATCGTGGTCCTTCAGCTGATCGGTCCAAATGTTTTTGGGCAAAGGCAAAAGTCTGTTGGAGATGTTTGGTCAGGTCAGTCATGTACTGGTGAGTAGTGTAAGCTGTGGCAACACTGGCCTCTCCAGGTTGGTAGAGTAAATGTAGGGGCAAAGTTATTTGCTGGCCTGTCATTTCAAAAGGTGAGACCCCAGTAGCTTCATGGGGTGTGGCTCGAATGGCCATCAAGACCAGCGGGAGTTTTACATCTCAGTCTTTTTGATGTGGTGAAACATACTTCTTCAGTATGTTGATCACAGTTCGGTGGGTTCTTTCAACCTGTCCAGAGGATTGTGGGTGGTGGCTAATATTCAATTCAATTCAATTCAACTTTATTTATATAGCGCCATTTCACAACAACAGTCATCTCATAGCACTATCAACTGTAGGGGGGAACCCCCACAGTTGCAGAAAAACCCCAGCAATCAGGCGATCCCCTGTGAGCAAGCACTTGGCGACGGTGGAGAGGAAAAACTCCCTTTTAACAGGAAGAAACCTCCAGCAGAACCAGGCTCAGGGAGGGACAGTCATCTGCTGCGACTGGCTGGGGGGTGAGGGGATAGAGAAGAAGAAAAGAACAGACATGTAGAGAGCAAACAGCACGATGGGGACTCAATCTATGGGAGAGAACAAACAGATGTTAATGACCAGCAAAAAAAAAATATTTCATAGAGAGTGAGGAAAGGAGTGAGGCCCAGTGCATTACTGGAGGTCCCCCGGCTGACTAAACCTATTAGCAGCATAACTAAGGGAGGGTTCAGAAACACATGATCCCTCCCTAATTGTAGGCTATATCAAAAAGGTAGGTTTTAGCCCTATTCTTAAAAACAGAGATCGAGTCTGACTCCCGAATCCAGATTGGCAGCTGATTCCACAGGAGAGGAGCTTGATAACTGAAGGTTCTGCCTCCCATTGTACTTTTGGAGATTCTAGGTATTACAAGTAATCCTGCATTTTGGGAGCGTAGTGCTCTGTTAGGATAATACGGTAGTATCAGATCTTTTAAATAAAAAGGAGCCTGATTGTTTAGAGCTTTGTAAGTAAGAAGAAGGATTTTAAACTTAATTCTAAACTCTATGGGAAGCCAATGAAGGGAGGCCAGAACCGGAGAGATATGATCTCTCTTTCTAGTACCTGTTAAAACTCTTGCTGCAGCATTTTGGATCAGCTGAAGACTTTTTAAAGATGTTTTAGGACAGCCTGATAATAAAGAATTACAATAATCTAATCTCGAGCTAACAAAAGCGTGGATCAGTTTCTCAGCATCACTCTGAGACAAGATGCTCCTAATCTTGGCAATATTACGCAAATGATAGAAGGCAGTCTTAGAAACAAATTTAATATGTGAATTGAAGGACAAATCCTGATCAAAAATAACTCCAAGGTTCCTCACAGAGCTATTAAGAGAGTAACCGCATCCAAACTGAAAGTTTGATTTGGAAAGGAATTTCTAAGGTTTTTTGGACCAACAAGAATGACTTCAGTCTTATCTGAATTTAATAGCAGGAAATTACAAGTCATCCAAGCTTTGATTTCCTTAAGACAGGCTTCTAACTTGGCTAATTGATTACTATCATCTGGCTTCACTGACAGGTATAATTGTGTGTCATCTGCATAACAATGAAAATGTATACAGTGCTTTCTAATAATGTTGCCTAACGGAAGCATATATAAACTAAAAAGAGTAGGGCCTAGCACAGATCCCTGTGGAACTCCATGACTAAGCTTTGAGTTGAAAGAAAACTCATTATTTACATGAACAAACTGAAACCTATCAGATAAATAAGATCTAAATATTATGATCGATAGTATCAAAAGCTGCACTAAGGTCTAAAAGGACAAGTACAGAAACTAGTCCATTATCAGATGCAATGAGGAGGTTGTTAGTGACCTTCGCTAAGGCTGTTTCAGTACTATGATGGATTCTGAACCCAGATTGAAACTCTTCAAGTAAACCATTTCCCTGCAGGTGGTCAAATAATTGCGTAGCAACAACTCTTTCTAAGATTTTTGAAATGAAAGGGAGATTAGAGATTGGTCTATAGTTAGCTAAAGCTCCTGGATCTAGCGTTGGCTTTTGAGTAAGGGTTTAATTACAGCCGTTTTTAAAGCCTGCGGTACATGGCCTAAAGTTAATGAATAATTGATTATATGAAGAATAAAGCTACCAATAAGTGGGAAGACTTCTTTAAATAACCTGGTAGGAATAGGGTCTAAAAGACAAGTTGAAGGTTTGGATGAGGAAACTATTTTGTCTAACTCACAAAGGTCGATTGGAGTAAACTCATCAAGACAGACATCAATAGAAGGAGTTGTAGTAGTTACAGTATTTAAGTTAACTGTGGGAATAATCTGATTGATTTTATCTCTGATGGATGAAATTTTATTATTGAAAAAGTTCATAAAGTCCTGACTAGTAAGCTCTAAGGGAATGCTAGGATTGACAGAGTCCTGACTCTTTGTCAACCTGGCTACAGTACTGAAAAGAAACCTGGGATTATTCTTGTTCTCTTCTATTAATGCAGAGTAATAACTCGTTCTAGCTTTTCTAAGAGATTTTTTATAAATTAAAAGATGATTTCTCCAAGCTAAATAGATTTCATCTAAATTAGTAGAGCGCCATTTTCTTTCTAATTGACGAGTCTTCTGTTTTAAGGTACGAGTTTCTGTGTTGAACCAAGGAGTTAGAAATCTCTGATTAGACTTTTTCTTTTTTAAGGGGGCCACCAAGTCTAGAGTCTGATGCAGAGAAGCTGAAACACTATCCACCATGTTATCAATTACAGAAGGAGCAAGCTGTCTATAGCTTATTTCCGTTGTGTTGACACATGGCATAGAGGAAACAATCTGCATAAATTTGGAAACAGCATCATCTGAGAGGCATCTACTGTAATAATATTTTTCTTTAGGAGCCAAATAGTCAGAAATAGTAAAATCAAAGGTTAACAGACAATGGTCTGACAGTACAGGGTTATGAGGAGACACTACAAGATTTTCTATTTCTATGCCATATGTCAAAACAAGGTCCAATGTATGGTGGAGGTAATGAGTAGAATTTCCTACTTTCTGAGAAAACCCAATCGAATCTAATATTGAATTGAATGCCACATTAAGGCAGTCACTATCTACATCCACATGTATATTAAAGTCCCCTACTATAATTATTCTATCAGATTTCAGCACTAAATCAGCTAAGAAATCAGCAAATTCAGATAAAAATTCTGAGTAGGTTGATGGGGGACGATAAACTATGGCAAATAAAATTGGGTTTAACCTAAAATTGCTAAAGTGCCCAATACTGAGGACCAGGCCCTCAAAGGAATTATAACATGTTTTTTGCTTTACATTAACTAGTAATTTGGAATGGTAAATTGTTGCTACTCCTCCTCCACGACCAGAACTTCTGGGATTTTGACAGTTTAAATAACCAGAGGGAGTTGATTCATTTAAACCAACATAATCCTCTTGTCCTAACCAAGTCTCTGTAAGGGAAATTAAATCAATCTGATGATCAATTAACAGATCATGGACTAACAGAGACTTGGGAGTTAGAGACCTAATATTTAATAAACCACATTTAATTTTTAAATTATGAGGGAGAACAGAGGCCAAATCATTCAATTTAGAGGCTTTACGTTTAATTTGAGTTTTACCAATATTTTACTTTATCACTTTGGGATGCTTATACATTATATTTTTATTCACTTTGGAGGGAGCAGACAACGATTCTCTGATGGGGAAGACAGGGGCTAAGCTGAGGGGTGGCGGATGAAGAGGAGCTGCAGAGAGGCGTGTAAAACTGCGACGCTGCTTCCTGGTCCCAACTCTGAGTAGTCATGGTTTTGGAAATTTGGATAAAAAAGATGCCAGATTGTTAGATAAATGAGAAGCACCATCCAAAGTGGGATAAATGCTGTCTCGTCTCATAAGACCAGGTTTTCCCCAAAAAGAGCTCCAATTGTCAATGTAGCCCACGTCATTTTTAGGACACCACACAGACAGCCAGCGGTTCAAGGATGATGAGCGGCTAAACATGTCATCACTGGTCAGATTGGGGAGGGGCCCAGAGAATACTACAGTGGCAGACATCGTTTTTGCAAAGTCACACATCAATTCTATATTAAGTTTCATGACTTCCGACTGCCGGAGACGGATGTCATTAATACCGGCGTGAATAACAATTGTGGAATATTTACAGTTACTTTTAGCCAGCATTTTCAAATTTGACTCGATGTCGCCTGCTCTGGCCCCAGGAATGCATTGGACTATGGCCGCTGGAGTCTCTAGGTTCACGTTTCTGACTACAGAGTCGCCAATGATCAGAGTTTTTTCCTCAGCGGGTGTGTCGCTGAGCGGGGAAAAACGATTAGAAACGTGAACAGGTTGGTGGTGTACCGGGGCTTTGTGACTAGGCTTCCTTCTCACCGTCACCCACCCAGTCTCCTCGCTGCTGAGAAGAGCCGGGGGACCGCTGACAGTGGGGCCTAAGCTAGCTAGCTCCGCTGCAGCTAATGGGCGTCCGTCAAGATTAACTGGCGCAGACGGTGTTTCAATGCAGCGGAGCCGGGATTCCAAATCAGACAACCTCGCCTCGAGCGCCTCAAAAAGACAACATTTATTACATTTACCATTATCGCTAAAAGAAGCAGAGGTGTAGCTAAACATCTGACAGAGAGAGCACACCAGAGGAGGAGAGGAAAGAGAGCTAGTAGCCATAGCTAGTGGCTAGAGAGCAAACCACAAAGCAAACCACACAGGCAGACAGCAAAACAGGAAGTGACGATACGTTACCACAAGGAAGTGACGATCCCAAGCTCTGCTTGCTCCAAAATGAGGACTATTGTCTTACCTGCTGAGTTCTGCTGATTCCTGATGATCTCAGTGAGTCCAGAAGCGTTCTGGACTAATATGGAAGTTAGCTTTAACTCCAAGGTTTCCCACAGTTGTCGCATGACTTCGGCGGTGAAGTGAGTGCCACGGTCAGAGTTGATTCGGCTTGGTAGACCGAATCTGGAAAATACATGGTTCATCAACAAGTAGGCCATGGTCAGGCAAGCACTCGACCCATTTAGTGAAAGCACATGTGACTGTGAGGAAGTATTTGCTTCATCTGGCTGACCGTGGAAGGGGACCTACGCAGTCAATTTGGAGGTCAGACCATGGGAATGAAATGCCTCTTTTCTGTGTATGCATCCGGACTTCTCATCAACATACTGAAGAAAAGGTTTAGATGGATCAGGAAGTGAAAGTGTTGGAGGAGCCAAAAGAGCTTTCTTCATGTTTTCAAAGGAGTCATTAGCAGCAGGTGTTCACTCCAGAGGGAAGTGTGAGGGACCCTTTGATGGAATGATGTCATGCATTGATCTCTCAATGCATGAACAATCGGGAATGAAGGAATGGCAATAGGATGCCATGCCAAGGAAGGAAAGAAGTTCTTTCTTGGTTTTAGGCTTGTCCATGTGACAGATTGCTTGTGCACGCTTTGGAGAGAGATTTGCCTTGATTAGAGATTTGATGGCCCAAAAATGTGACCATTGGTTTGCAAAATTGCATTTTTGACTTTGAAGCCTTGTGGCCTTATGCAGCAAGGTGACACAAAAGCTTCAAAGAGTCTACTTGGCATTGTGCCTCGTTTGGCCCGCACAGCAAAAGGCCATCGACATACTGAATCAGGACAGAGCCTTCTGACAGTTGAAGAGAGCTCAAAGAGCTCTTAAGAGCCGTGTTATAAATGGTTGGGCTTTCGCAGTAGCCCTGGGCCAATCTGGTGAACGTGTAAAGAGCCCCATTGAATTGGATTGTGAACCAAAACTGTGAATCTTTGTGGATGGGAATGCTGAAAAATGCGTTTGACAAATCCATCACTGTAAAATAGGTTGAATTTGGAGGATTTTGGGTCAAAATGGTGTGAGGGTTACGGACCACAGGGGCACGTTGGACGATGGCAGTGTTAATGGCCTGGAGGTCTTGAACAAAACGCTATTCAGCAGGTTGGCCCTCATCTCTGATCTTTTTTAAGGGGAAAATTGGTGTACAAACTGGAGAATGTGGCGCAGGGACAATACTCATATTTGTGTGTAGCCCACAGAGATGATGGAACACGAGAGAGCATGTGGTCCTCCTGACTCTGTACAGAGGGCATGATAACAGGTTTGATCCATCTGTATCACCTGGTGTCATCCAAAGTTTGGATGAAATGCTCGCAGGAAACTGAAACCACGTACTCTGCATGATACATCTGCAGAGTGGGGGAAAATGAAACTGTACTGAGGCCGATATGGTGTAGTGGTGCAGATGAAACCCAGTCATCAGCACGATGAGCGGCAAGGGCCCGTGCACCCATATCGCTCCACACTGAGGAGGGGGCTTTTGTGAGTGAGACATGCGGGTGGCTGTGTGGAACTGAGAACACTTTAGACATGCTAGGTGTGAGTGCGATCATCAAAAAACTGAAATCTGCTGCCCACACAACGTGTGTCGTTTGCAGTGGGGTAGATTTAACTTGTAACCATTGATTCTCATATTCTGTGTCAGGGCCCTGTGACAGATGTGTTGTGCAGTGCGTTCTGTGTGGTGGCATGGAAACTGTAGCTTGTGGCGAGAGCTTCTTTCCCATTTCAATCAAATGGAAGCTCTGCCCTTCATCTGTCAGTGCCCATTCATAAATGTACAGCAGAAATGGAATTTTGGCAAAGGTCGAGCTGGGAGTTTCAATTTGAGTTCCCTGTGGTGTGCAGGAGAGTGAAAGTGACAAACTGCACATCAGACCTCTGCCTAACAAGCTGAAAGGACACTGAGGTGAAAACAGGAAATTGTGAGTGAATGTTTTCCCATCCACTGTACATGACAATGGTTCTGTGAAAAACTCATGTGTGAAACCTCCACTCGCCGCCACCTGTGATGTGAGTGAACGAGAGGTGAGGGGAGGTTTTAACCCAGAGGTGGACGACAAAACTGAATTTGTAGCTCCACTGTCGACCATAAAATCTATCATCTTTCCTGAAACCTTCACAGGCAAGATTGGTAAGTCTCTGAAATGAGAAGTAGAATATGATGCAAGTGTCAATGCTATGTATTCAGTATGAGATGTGTGTTTGGCTGCAGCATGATTTTTATTGGCAAGCACATGTACGGCGTCTGCTGGGGGTGAGGGTAAAGAGAGAGAGCATTGTCCAGTCTTATCCACCTGGCGTCACTGCTGAGGCTGTTGGGGTTGGGGTAGGAGGTGGGGGCTGGGGGAAAGGGTGTGGTGGCTGGCCAGGGTTTTGTCGGGGCCAGGGTGCACGGTTGCCTTGCTGGAAGTTACCTCTGCCCCTCCCCCTTCCACGGGGTCCAGATCGTGGTCTTACTGGGCATGCTGTAGCCCAGTGTCCAGCTTGCTTGCAGTAGCCATAGGGTGACAGCTGTGGGCACTGTGTCATCCAGTGTCCTTCTTGGCCACAGTAGTGACACTGGTTAGGGCCAGCAGAGGAGCCTGGGTGTGGCTGTGTCGGAGTGGGGGCCCTCTGTGCCATCGTGAGCAGGGCCTTTTCCAGGTTGTCCTCCTTGCTTTTTGTCTTCTTCTTCGTGGTTGATTCATGTTTATGGTGGTGATGGTTGGCATGGCGGAGGACAGTCTCACAATTTTCCTCCTCCCAGCCGATGCAGGTCATCTTTATATCTGCTGCAAGGTGAGGGTGCAATCCTGCCATGAACCACATATTAAGATGTGTGCCATATGGTCCCGTATCCTTCATATAGTCATTTGGGGCAGATGGGGGAGGGATGCCTGCAGCACCACTGAAGACCTTGCGCAGCCTGTGGAAGTAGTCTCCTGGTGCATCGTTGTCCTTCTGCTTGCATTGAGCCACCTTGGAGAGGTCTGAGGTCTTACGGCATTGATCCTCAATTAGCCGCACAAGTGCCTTTATCACGTTCTTGTAGTCCTGATTGTTGTTCGAGGCAGCGTCCCCCCAGTCATAATTGTCAGGACGCACATCCGCAGCAAAGGCTGGCATCAGCTTGGCCATATTGGTGGGTGTGCACTTCTGAGCCATGATTCTTCACAACTCAGAGAAGGTGGGGCGGTAGGTCTCACAGAATGTCCACAATTGTTCACAGAAGTACGCAGGGTTGTTTTCCAGCTGTGGCAGTGTAGCTGCGAACTTGGGAATGTCTTCTGGAGCCCATGGGCGAAACACCAAGTGTGGACCTCCGTCCCCTGCCAGCTCCACCATAGACATGTTGGTGTCCGGAGGTTGGTCATGTTCTTGCTTTGGTGTTCGGTCACGCAAAAGTGGAGGTTCTGTGCGCGTGACCGCTTTGTGCTGAGATGGGGGTTTCTAGTCAGTCAGCGGTTGGGCAGCAACCCCTCCTATCGTTCCTTGCAGCCCCTCGTCCACTCCTTCCTGCAGTGCTGGGTCCTCTTGGGCATCTTGATGTGCTCGCCCCCTTCTAAAGCTGTCATCTTCTGGTGTGAGAGCATATGGGTCAGGTAGTGCTGGGTATAATGCCGCAGTGAAAGAATTAGTAGGGTGGGGTTGAGGGGGAATGGGTCGTTCACGTTCATAAGGTGGTGGGAAGTTAGGGTCCCCAGCAGAGTGTAAAAATTGTTTTTTGTGTAATTTGTGTATTTTCTCTATCCTTTCTCTTCCGTTCATTCTCCTTTATATTCTGCTCCTGTTTCTCTCTACGTGTCTGTGCTTCGGTGAGCCACATCGTGACCGCGCCCTTTTCTAACTGTAACTGCGTCAGCTTTTTTCTGTCCTTCTGACCCTGCTTTTTCCTTATTTGTACCCTGTGGATTTAACCATTTATTTTATTCCTCAAAGTAGTAATAATTTCTACAGAAAGTGACGACCCCCCCCCCCCCCCCCCCCCCAGGGAATCCATCCTCACAGATCCATTTTTGCAGAAATTCAACACTTCCAGGACCGTACTTATCAGTCATGTATTTCACCTTTGGTCCACTCACGCTGGAGAGG
This sequence comes from Pholidichthys leucotaenia, assembly GCA_020510985.1. Classification (NCBI taxonomy): domain Eukaryota; kingdom Metazoa; phylum Chordata; class Actinopteri; order Cichliformes; family Pholidichthyidae; genus Pholidichthys; species Pholidichthys leucotaenia. The sequence goes on along the minus strand of CM035839.1, from coordinate 248,148,432 downwards.
CACCGTTTGGGTTTTGATTTACAAGACCCCATTATTGACCAATACAACGGTCAACTGTCACGAAACGTCTTAAGTGCCCAGTATGACTTATTGACCACTGGTTACTGGTTACTCAGACTAAATCCCCAAACCTGTTTATTACAGGTACTGTATACTGTCTGTAGTGGGACTCTAACCCACTATCTGTACACAGATATTGGTCTAATTAGGTGGAATGTATGACTGCTCACTCCTACAAATTTTAAAAAAAAAATGTAATAAAATATTACTCACTCAAATTCTTTTCTTTTGGAGGCTTCCAAGACGGGTCTTTGGAATAATGTGTCACAGTTCCATCAAGTGACGCGCTCATGTCGCCTAAAAAGGTGGAAAGAGCCGAACTCCGTTCGGGTGATCAATCCACGTCAGCTGCAGGAAATCGGTGATCAATTATCCCACTTCTTGACACCACTGATGTAACCAAATTTTATCTAAACACTTTAAAGGTCCTGGGGTAAAAAAAATCAGACAGATCTGTGAGTTAATAGTCTTTAATTGCTATCAGCCGTGAGAGGAGTGAGAGCAGGAAAAAAAGTCAGCTCTGCCCCACAGAGAGTAAAACAGGTACTTTATATGACCATCAGAAATAAAGAAAAACACTTTGGGATGATAAACCAGATGAAGGGAAGAGAAGGGAGGGGGAGTGAGAGCATGCAGACCTTAGCAGGTCAATGTGACATTAAACTTCATGCTGGAGCACAAAACATAACAGACATATCAAACAGCTTGTTAATGCAGCTTATATCCTTATAGGTTACAATAGACAGTATAAAAATGTGAGTTCATATATGGATATAAGAACAATTCATATATTGTGACACACTTATAAAACATATGATCCTAGTTACTCATCAGATTAAGGCATAGGCAATAAATTTCCACCACACTATGTTGTAGATTTCTCTCTCTAACTGGTCTTGTGGTTTCTTCTGTGGTTTCTCTCAACGTAATCTGCAGCATCTTTTTCAGTCACATCCCCTCTGTCAGTTTTAGTCCAATATTTACAAAAAATGTATTAAAACTATTTACAGTTTCATTCTTATCATTAATCTTGTTATCTATAAAGTGCTGTGGATATCCTTTTTGCTATTTCTATTTTTAATTATACTATTTAATATGTTCCATGTAACTCATGCATTATTCCTATTTTATTCTAATTTATTCATAAAATGTTCTTTTTTACAAATTCTCATTATATTAGTTTATTTTAATGTTTTTTATATTTCTTTTCTGATTCTGTGGTTCTGTTATATATTTTTCTTCATAAATTTATTATCTATCATGAGTAAAAGTGTGGCATTTTTTTCATAATTTTGTTAAATTCTTCTCATACAATTAAGATAAGATAAGATAAGATAAGCCTTTATTAGTCCCACAACGGGGAAATTCCAGGATTGCAACAGCACAGGGATAGCAACACTCAGAGCAACAATCAGAAGGCAAGAAAAAAAACAAGCAAGCAAGAGCAGCTAATATACATATGTACATATTACTATAAAATATATATACACACACACACACACAGACACACAGTGCAGAGCATTGTAGCTGGATGGAATAAATATATGAATATATGAACACACAGTGCAGAGCATTGTAGCTAGATGGAATAAATATGTAAATATATAAACACCCACAGTGCAGAGCATTGCAGCTATTGCAATTCCAACTGTTTCCAGTAAATTTATGATTTCTTTTCAAGAAATTTTGTGACTTTTTTTTTGTAAATTCATGGTTATGTTTCCCTCATATAAATTTCAGCTTTTTTCCCCTAAATTTGCACATTTACTCTTGTAAATTTTCTGCATAAATTTTCAAATTTTTTGCATTTCATTTTATTTTTCTCATGAATGTGTAATCTTTTTTTCTTCAAAATTTGTTGCTTTTTTTCTTGGAAATGTGTGAGGTCATTTTCCTTCCAGGCCTCAAGGAGCCACTGGCTGTGGACAAAAGAACTGCATGTGGCCCCAGAGCCACATGTTGCAGACCCCTGGTATATTCAAATACAGTAAACTGACACTAAGCAAACAATTAGACTGGTTTTGCAAGCAGAAGAATTGGTCTTAAGTTGACATATACAGTAGGTATCTAATACATAAAATTATTCATTTTCTGAAGTGCTTAATCCTTGTGTGTGTGTGTGTGTGTGTGTGTGTGTGTGTGTGTGTGTGTGTGTGTGTGTGTGTGTGTGTGTGTGTGTGAGTGAGACGGGGGTGGATGGAGCATATCCCGTGTCTTTGGGTGAGAGGCAGGATACACCCTGGACAGATCATCAGTTTGTTGCAGGGCCAACGCACAGAGACAGACAACTATTCACTCTTGCATTCATCCTTAAGATAATTTATCCCCAGTTAAATGCCACAGTAGGTTTACTGTGCATGCCTTTGGCCTGTGGGAGGAAACTGGAGTACCCAGTGAAAACCCACGCAGACACGGGGAGACCAAGCAAACTCCACACAGAAGGGTCACCGATGGTCAGGGATGGGTTTGAACAAACAGTGCTAACCACTGCTCCACGGAACGGAACATACATTATTTTTTTTTTAAATGCCTCAAAACTGCGGTTGTGTGTTTGTTTGGAGCTGATCCAAATGATAAACTGTAATTTATCTGTTGTTTATGTATATTAGTGTTAGAGGACTCCTCCCCTATTGCTGTCCTATAGAGGGCCAAAATCAGTTTGGCAATTAAAAAGATAATTTTCCACGTAATTAAAGTTGTCGGCTGTTGTATAATAACAGAGTAATATTTGGTTTTTGTTTCAATGATTAGCGGATAACAACTCCCATCATCCCACATCACTAAACACAATCATGGCGGGAGATTACTAAAACCTCACCTCCTGTTTCCTGACCCATGAAAAAAAGGATCCAAAGAGGAGAAAAACAACCCAAAGGTATTGTTTTGTATTGTGAGAGCTGCAGCTGATCCAAAGGACCGTTAGTTACTTCACCCAGGGCATGCTTTGAAAAGATGATGTAAGGTACAGCCATCTGTGTTTGTAGTTTTTTAATTTACGTATTTTCATAGCCAAACCTTAACAGTTAGATAATAACCTACACTGTTACTTACGTGGAAAATGATCTTTTAAATTGACAAACAACATATGTGTAACTCGTGGCAAACTTTGGTCGGAATCAAAAGATAATTTTGTTCTTGCCAGTAATTTCAATTGAGAGGTTTTTTTTTGATTTAAGGTCCCATATGTGGAAGTTGACGGGGCCTGACTTAGGCTCTCTGTGTTGTCTGTTCAGATATTTGGATGCTGCTAACCAGTGATTGGATTGGTTTGTATCCTCTGTTACTTTGTCAAATGTTGGTCAAAGCAGGTGTGCTTTATTGATCAAGAAAATATCAAACAATCAATGTTTTTGTTTTTTTGTTTTTTTAATGCATTGGATGTGGTATTAAGCCTAAATAGCCGATATTATGACCTGGGTCAAGGGCCACAACAAAAAGGATGCACCAAGTGGAGTTGAAATGAAACATAACTTTATTAAACCAAATTAAACCAAATTAGGCCAAAGTCTTTCAATGACCTTCATCACATGTGATGTGAGAGCAACTGGTCGATGGGGTTATTAAACCAAGTTAAACCAAATTAGGCCAAATCGAAAGATGCATAGCTGAAGTATTTACAATATGTAAGTGTTTCATCAGTAACATCAGTTGTGTAAGGTGTGAGTGAGTGTAAAATATAGTGAAGTAGTGTTGAGCAATGCAAAACCTAAACAATCCAACAGAGCATAACTGAAGGTTCCAAATTAAACCAGACTGAACCAGGGCAGGAGATTGCTTGTAGGAGAGAAAGCACAACAGAGGTTAGAGGTGTAGGGGTTTGGGGCCAGACCTCCAGCTCCCAGTGATGGGATGAAGTAACCCAGATGGAATGACCTGAATGCTGAGCCCACCACCAGGCTTAAATGCCCTGGGTCACCTGGGTGCCGCAGGTGATCCCGCTTGGAAATCAATTACTGGAACCAAGCTAGAGCACAGCACCACCTACAGGACCCAAGGGGCTGTAACACCCCCATCCCTTAAGGCGGGGTCCCCAAAGGGATCACTGTAATGTATAGCTCCCCCTTAAGACAAACCAAGAACAGCTAAAAATGTCACAAGCCAAATTACCATCCAAACTCTTTCCAATTGGTTCACCAAAAAGCACATCCACCACAATATTGTCCTTACCCTTAATGTGTCTAATGTGCAGAGTGTAGGACTGCAGAAACAGAGCCCATCTCAACAACCGACGATTTGGACTATGTAGCAAGCAAATACATGTTAAGGGGTTGGTCATTGTATGCAATCAAAGGGATAGCTCCAAAACCAACATACACATCAAAATGATGGAGGGCCAAGACCAAGGCAAATTGGGTGGCCTTCCAAAGTCCCTAGGCCACCAGAAACTCCGGAAAAGTGGTAGAAAATAGGTAGATGGACCTCCTTCAAATGGCGTTTTTGAGATTGAGTTTACCTAGGTAAGATATTGACACTTGCATTTGGGTGATGGAATAGTGTTTTTTTTTTTCCTTTTTTCTTTAACAATACAAGAAGTCGTTTGATCTCCCCATGACATCCCACAGAAAAGAGAAGGATGATGACTAAATCTACAGAGACCTAGATTAGTAATTCTTCTAGCATATATTTTTACTACACTTTTGCATGACCTCTATTGTTGAAATGCACAATATTAGTGTCCGTGGCAAGTAAAGCACATATAATATTTGGCATGCAGTGAAACAGCACAAACCAGTCCTGTACACATGGAAATCCCTGATATGATGAAATAAAGTATAAACATGAACTTGCTAAACTTTGACTCAGTGATTTCGTAGGAGGGTGCACAAATCTGTGCCTCACCTCGAAGATAAAAATGAATGAACACAGTGGAGGCTACCACATTTTTCGGCTAAGACTGATCGAGAAACCCACAGGGGATGTTAGCAGGGCCTTTCACCCCCATGGGTGCACTCCTCTCTAGCACCTCAGAATGGAGATTGGTGCTGAACCCGTACACGGAGAAAGATGCTGGAGGCTAACATCAATCAGCCCAGTGACCTTGTCAGCCGATACCCTCAGGAATATAGGGCATCTGCTTCTATGGCGACAGCACACACCCACACACGGACACACACAGTGTGGCTGAACTCCCACTCAGTCCAAGCGCTCTCTCTCTCTCTCTCTCTCTCTCTCTCTCTCTCTCTCTCTCTCTCTCTCTCTCTCTCTCTCTCTCTCTCTCTCTCTCTCTCTCTCTCTCTCTCTCAGAGAGAATAAGTGCTTTGTAATGCATAGCCTATGTATTCCAAGGAGTACTAGGGGTAGAGAAGCACTCAAGGACCCTGAAACAGCTTCAAGTGGTAGGACTACGCTCCTGTTTGTTTGATGAGCAGAGGGCTGTACCGTTTCCCTTGTACTGATTGTACCTGAAGCACAGCTGCAAACTTTGCCTGTGCAAAAGCATCTTTGTGTAACTTTAGACAGGTGTACTTGAAAAGCAGCATAATGGGAGGTCAAGAAAAAAAAAGAGAGAAACACCTCACAACCAGACTTGTACTCTACCTTTTAATAGTGTTTAAAATAATGTCAGGAATGTTCAGGAAGAGATTATCGTCTTTACACCACTGGACCAGTTGGCTCACCTCATTTCTGCAGTTGGCCTCCTCATTGTTGGTGATGAGGCCCACCACCGTTGTGTCATCTCAAACTTGATGTGGTTGGTGCTGCAGGCTGGTACACAGTCATGGGTCAGCAGGGTGAAGAGCAGCAGGCTGAGCACGCACCAAATGTTAACAAATGTTAGTGACAGTCTTTGCAGTTATTATCAACTATTTGCAGTTCTCTTGTCACTGTTTGAGAACTCTGGAGACCTTTGTCAACTCCAGGTGAAATAGCAGGTGAATATCAGGCAAATCTTGGATCCATGCCAATAAAAGAGGGTGCACAAACCCTCCCCAGTACTCAGTTTTTCCTGACCACTGTGGGAGACAGATGCCTGTAGCAGCAAAACAAAATATTTATTGAAGAACAAAATACATGAACATAAAACACCGTATAACTCCGTCTGGTTTGACTGGCCATTTACTGTGGCACACAGGCCAAACCCTGTAGCTTACAGCTGGGGCAAAAGCTTCCTTCCTCTTCCCTGCTCACATGAGCTCCAGCTGCAAAATGCAGACACAGACCACACACACTTAGGCTAAATCTATACACTGTATTTTTTAAATCAGCATGTGAATGTAGTGAGCCCTACCTTCGTCTGGAAACGGTGTGAGAGTGCTCATCAGGAGAGTTATCTTTTCTTCTGGTTCTGTTGAGATTTATTGGATTGATATTATTATTATTATTATTATTATTATTATTATATTGGCATTGCTAACGTTCTGTTTGTGTTTGGAGTTATCATAATAGTCATAGATGCTGTACTGTTATTCTAGCTGTAGATGATGCAGGCCTAAACAGTCTCACAGAGACCGGCAGTGTGGTGCTGGACAGAAGTCGGCATCACATCAGGTAGTTGCTCTATTGCGACTTGTGATGGATTTGGCTACAATTATTTGTTCACAAAGGTGATTTCTTTTATTTACATATACTAAATCAATTTGTATTTAGAAAATAAAGCCCGTCTCGTAGCCCTTCCTACCTGGGGTGGACATAGACCTACTAACAGATGTGTCAGCGGACAGTATTCTTTTTTAACAGATATTCAGGCTCGGAGTCTGTTGGGAGTTTTTTCTGTCTCTAGATTTTTTGTTCTAATTTGGTGAATAAAATTATCATTTCTCTCCCTGTTCTTTCTTGTTCTCTCTTCCAGATTAGGATATACAGTACAATGTAATGTTAGGAGGAAGACAACAACAAAATGTAAAAAAAACAAAGACTGCGAAAACATCCCTGGAAATTGAAACACTCCTTATATGGACATAATTCCTTATATGGTTATACAGTAGCTGTGATCAGCTGTGGTCTGAAGGAAAGCGGGTGGTGGCCCAAGGAATAAGTGTTAAGAAATCATCAGTGTTTTATTTTAATGCATCCCAGATATCAGAAAACATAAAACACACATATTTAGGAAAAGTCGTGGACTGGGAGGCATGTAGAGTTTGTTCAAAGTTATTCACATATTAAAACTTCAAGCTGCCTGTCAGACCATCTAGTGATGCTTTGCTAGTGTTCACTACTTGGTGAATCAAAAAGAACTGTAGTGACATGTGTTACAGCCATTTACAGTCATGTTACACCTGTGTACAAACGCGTACAATTATTCTGCAAAGGTTTTGGAGAAAAATACATTCGCCAAAAAAATTGGAACATGTTAGAATTTTTCAACAAGAAAAACTGTTGGCAAACTATTTGGCAACCTTTTACAAACCCAGATTAACCCTGACGAAACCCCCAAATCTCCCTCTTCTCCAGCATTCATCACTCCATGAGATACAGGGGTGAGGGCCATAATGTAAGGTTTATCATTTTTACTGGTCGTTAGTTTGTAAAGCTGGAGATTATGCACTAAAAAACTTGGTTATTTAAATGATTTGGACACACAAAGCCCAGCAATACAATGACTTGCCGCCTGGAAAACTTCACCTAGGGAGAAATTGTAGGTACATGAATCTGGTAGGAGGCCACAGGATGGGCTCAGATTATGCTGAAGGGATCATGTAACTTTTGTTGCCTGTAAATACATTCAGTCACTCAATGATGAGATGGAATAAACGACAGGAACTGTAACATATAGAGATAATGACAACTGATTCAAGTTCTTCCAGCATAGCATCAACTCAAGGTTGTCATTGAAAACATCAGTGATGGATAGGTTATTGAAAGCCCTCCAAATATCAGCTGCACCACTAGCATGACCACTTTAGCCAACAAGCTAGATGCTTTTTTTTTTTTTTGCCATTTCTCAGCTCAGATAGATGTAAAAACCCATCTTGTCCTGCTTCTTTTAGTGCAAACTGGGTTGAAGCTCTGGGAACAGCAAGCATTCACATCATCCACCCCATGCTGTCCGGTCGTGTCTCCAGCTCATCCATCGAGCTGGCATGAGTTTCATGATGAAAACAGAGCAGGCCACTGGAGGACCCAGTGTTTTGCCTGTAGTCACAGATTTATCTCAGTGCTGCTTTGGCTACGTGAACCAGTTGATACTGCTCTCCTTTGATGCCACGTTGTAGTGGTTTGCTGTGTCAGATCTCTCAAGGCTCTCTAGTGGGTGGAAATCGAGCCCTTTGTGAAGCATCCAGGAAGCTTTGTGATGGAGAGGCAACCCTTAAAAGGTGTTGCCTCATCTCCTGTGTGCATGCTGTGACAGACTCCAACTCATCAGGTGTAGATTTTGAGTGGCATCATTACAGCAGCTGCCTTGGAGAACAGTTCCTGGCATTATCAGACATGTTTGGGCCATTTGTGGTTCCTCCTCCAGGCATTCGTGCTTTACAATAATAAAGCCTCAATGCCCTTAGGCTTTAGAAGTGCCATGCCTACAGCATTGCCCAATACAACAATCTTTTTTTTTTTTTTTTCCTCCTCAGGAGTGAGATTTATCTAAACTTAGACAACTGCAGGCTGTATCTTAGCAAATACAATCATGTTGTGGCAAGACTGTATTGTAGTAAACATGTGCTGTAATAGCTCCAGAATGTGGTTGTCACTGATTATGTTTATGTTAAGGTTAATAGAGTACATGGGCATTGGTGCTTGAGCCTGTACCTCATGTTGGGCTTACTGCTTGCAAAATGGACTATATAATTCTCAAAATGTACTAAACTATCAAAGCTAAATCAAGCTGCGAACATGAAGGAGCTGATGAAGGCATAATTTGGACAATCCCCATCCACAGAGATTATTGGTGTTCCAATCACAAGTTTCTTTTGGCACATTTCCACACAAAAGTGATACAAACCCCCCCCCACCTCAACACAGCTTTTCACTTAGTGCTATGCTGATGGCAACAATCTGTGAAAATTTAGCCTAGCATTTAAGCCTCTCTCATTTATGGCAGGCTGCCTCGCATTGGCTATCAACATTTGAATATTTGAAGAGTTCTTTTGCAAAAACAGGTAAGTCCAGTTGAGTTCAAAATGAGAAACACTTTTTCATCTGTAGGTTTATAGGTGTTAGCATTTCCAAATCAGCTTCTGAGACATGGTCACTTGAAATATGAGTATCTCAGACATATATAAAACAAAAAATCAAATATCAACTCATTGTTACTTTTTGGCAATTTATTGGTACTTTTTTTTGCAAAAACAGACAACTTGCGAAAACCATGCTATTTTGTCAGGAACATACTTAAATATCTATAAGCATCAATGTAGTATGATTGACACACTGATTTAGGCATATCCACTGAGTAAAATGGTATAATATAGCTTTAATAAAGCTATAATTCAAGAGTCAAAGATTTTATTGTCAATATTACTATAAAATGCAACAAAATTGTAAAAAAAAAAAAAAAAACTGGCAGGGAAATCACTCACAGCAAGCAAGTGCTGTGTTGGAAGTGCTCACTCCTTCCCCATATAGTGTACTGTATAGTGAATGCTCAGCCAACGGAGCAGTGAGAAGAGATTCACATCACAACATAAACTACCTTAAGGTGTTTATATTTAATAATTCAGCAAAAACGATTTGATTTAATACATATTTACTACAAATTACATGCAGGTATTCATTTTTTTTAACCACCATTAGTTTGTTACATTTACTGTCTCACATGATGACGTCATTAACCGTGCCGCGAAAACAAGCCCAGTAGTGTCCGAAAGTGGTTAATTTTATTGTTATATTGAGTTTACTGTATAGTCCACTACGTGTATCTAAATTCAATATATAGAGAGTAGGGAGGGAGTGAGTGAACATTCCGAACACAGCAAGGGAAATCAGTCAGCGTGAGCAGACCCAGAAGGCAGCCAAGATGAGTCAATGGACCCAAATACCAAGTGCTGATTTGCCCTGTGGAGTTATCTGCTTTTGTAAAAAAAAAAATGCTGCCGGCGTTTATCGGCTTTTGAAAAAAAAACATGAATTTGTAGCGTCTATAACATAGGACATATCGGATTTTGACAAAAAACAATTTGAACTTCCATATGTAGGTAATGTTAGCAGTTGTTTGATGTAAAGAGGGAAATTTTCTTGGAAGTGGTGTTTATCGGTTTTTGCAAACAAACTCTTCATTTATAGGTTGTAAAATGGTTTTAAAAAAGTGCAATGACTGCATTTACATCACTAATATGAGATGGGATTTTGTTTGAAGATCTGTATTAATACAAGGAGGAAGGAAACACAATATACATATGGAGTATAGTATGTAAGAGAGATGTGAAGTCAGTAAAAGTCTGTGGCCAGAGCAGGGTGTGACAGAATGCTCTGGAACTCTCAGGTTCAAGGTAACCCCAGTTTCTGCCTCTGCATCAGAGCAATACCATTGTGGAGGCTTTGCCGCAGAGCCAGTGCTGTTCCAACATCGTACGCCACTGTGTTGCCTGATGTGCATCTCTTCAGATACAGTATGCAACAAGACATCATGGCGATGCAGACTGCAAAAGCTGTGATTGGTTCACTTTATGTCCTCCTACACATTTCCTGATTCTAGTCTTTGCTCATTCACCACAGCATCACTTCCAAAGTCAGTCGGATAAACAACGTCTAAGCAATGTCCTAATTCAAACAAATATTGAGGAAGTTAGCAGATATAGAACATTTGTATCCCCTTTACTTATTTTGAAAATGAAAACAGTGGAGGCGGTCATCAAGGTCCATCTCAATAAATTAGAATATCATCAAAAAGTTAAATATGCCCCGGTGCAACAGAGACATACGGGAATCGCTCAATGTGTCTGCCTGTGGTTGTGTCTGTTACCATCTTTTCAGCACACCCGGTGAAAATCAAGTGGAACTAAAGGCTTGTATCATAATATCGCCATATTTTCTCGACTTTTAATTTGCCAGATTTTCGAGAAAAGACTTTGTTTTCAAAGTAAACACAAATTTAACTCACCATTATACCCTCAGTGAAGCAGTGAAAAATGGTATTGTAATAACTAGACTGAGCCAGTAGAGGCCCCACCAAGGCAGCTGCACCATGGTGCTTTCATTTATTTCACTCATTCAATTCAAAAAGTGAAACTCATATATATATATATACATATTTAAAATTAGTTATATATTTCCCATGTTTTTTTATTTTATTGATTATGGCTTACAGCTAATGAAAAACCCCAAATTCAGTTTCTCAGAAAATTTGAATATCATATAAGATCAGTTAACCCCTTGCACTCTGGTCAATTTCCCTAAAAACGCCAAAAAATAACGTACCCAAAGTAAATCAAAAGCTGTTCTTCAACCCTTTGCAGCATCTTCATGGGGTTGGTCTCATTTAAAAGAAAACACTTTGAATTTTTTGGCAAAACAGTCATAATCTCTCTAAGTGCTTCTGCCACTGAGTAACAGTCACTAAACATGCTGAACTTGAAGAAAATACATTTCGCCTGGGTGTTTTTTTGGATACAAATGCTTGCAAATAACACACAGCTGTCAGATCCGGGCTGGAAAATGCAACAGAAATGTAGAACCAAGTGTTATCAAGCTGAGGTCAAAATTTTGTAACAATACCACAAAAAATGAATATATTACACAGCTTTTTCCTCAGGTTGTTCCCAGGCGTTTTTGAACTGTGCCAAATTGTGCCAAATGGCACAGTTTGGAAAAACGTCTAACTTTTTAATGATTCAATATAGAAGCTTCATCTTGGGCTCTAATGAAAGGTGACACTCAGGGCTGTGTGTGTGTGTGTGTGGGGGGGGGGGGTTGTTTATTCATTCATGAATGAATGAATGAACAAACAAGCCCCCACACACAAAGAAGCATGCCATGTAAAAAATGTGTGGCTTTTTTTTACAAGAAAAAATAACCTACAGTGCACTAAAAATTATACTAAAATATCTGTAATGTAGAAGATAACAACTCCCACCCCCCGCTACAGAAGACGGACATTGCCCATCGCTACATGATGGACCGCGGTGACGGTGCACCGCGGTCTACTACGCACAGTTGTACTAAAATATCTGCAATATATCTACAATCCGCTACAGAAGAGTAGCGGGGGGCGTTCACGGTCCGGACGCGGTGCACGGATCCGTCATGTGGCAATGACGCACAGTTGTAATTTACCGATCGGTCAAAAGTCAGTTTGATTACAATTTTTAGGGATAAAGAATAATTTAGCTTATAACACTTACCTGTCCACAACAGCAGTGTCGCTGGAGAACTTCTCTTCCTCATTGTCAGACGAACATGACGCTGGTCCGTTTGTTACGACTCGTGGTTCTGGTCACACGACCCGGTCAAACCATGATTCCATTATTGCGGTTTTGCGCTTCCATGATTGCGGTTTTGGCGAACGATTTTTCAAAACAAATAAGAACAGTAGTAAGAAAAAAAAGACTGGCGAACACGTGTGTGTCACCCAGCGGCTTACACAAAACAGATTTTACGCACGGGACGTACGCTTTCAATTGTCAAACTTCTCTGCTCCAATTGGCTCGCTGTATTTGCAGCTGTTGGTAGGCGGGTCCTTCTTGCTAGGTTTTCAGTCACTGGTTCTTCAAGGTTTCAGAAACCTAATTCAAGGCTCTTATTAGTCGAATGAGAGGTCAATCAAATCTAAACCAATCAAAGCACTCCTTTGGCTTTCTGTTCGCGGCTGTGTCTGTAGTGGAAGAACGGAAATGCAGCTTTTTTTTTTCAGTGCGCCTTAGGACGCAGAGACGTGACCGCCCGCGGCATCCCGGAGTGCAAGAGGTTAAAGTAGATGAGTTTATATACCTGGGTCAACCATCCAAAGCAATGAAAAATGCACAAGAGAGGTGATGAAGAGAGTGCAGGCAGGGTGGAGTGGGTGGAGATGAGTATCAGGTGTAATGTGCAACAAAAGGATAACAGTTAGAGGGAAAGGGAACATTTACAAGACAGTAGTGAGACCTGCTATGATGTATGGTTTGGAGATGGTGGCACTGACAAAAAGATGAGGCAGAGCTGGAAGTGGCAAAGTTGAAGATGCTGAGATTTTCATTGGGAGTGACTAGGAGGGACAGGATTAGAAATGAGTATATCAGAGGAACCATCAAAAACATCAGGTGGCCCCAGTGCACTTCTAATGACACGCTCCGAGCCCGCACACATCAGCCTACAGCATCCCACCTTATTACACAGCAACATATCTGCTGGTTTTGCAATGTCCTCCGCCTCCCACCGGAACACCCGACAAAAGCCATCCTCATGTTCGACCCCAGGGCCTCAGGGTGGAAACGACCTCAGGGCAAGCCACGCACCAGATGGCTCAATGTGGTGGAGAGAGACCTCCGACAGCTCGGAGTTGCTGTTGACAACGCAGAGGAGCTGGCCCAAAACCAGCAATGTTGGCCCACACTGGTTAACCTGATTTGCTCTACTCATGGTGATGGGCACCCAGCCCTCACTCCACAGGAGTAGTAAGTAAGTACGTAATATCAGAGGGACAGCTCAGGTTGAGTGGTTTGGAGACAAAGTGAGAAAGGCAAGACTGAGATGGTTTGGACATGTGAAGAAGAGGGATAGTGGGTATATTGGACAAAGGATGTTGAAGATGGAGCTGCCAGGCAGGAGGAAATGAGGATGACCACAGAGAAGACTGATGGATGTAGTGAAGGAGGACATGGAGAGGGTTGGTGACAGAAACGTTGGTGACAGAAACATGGCCGCCAATGGCCTCTCTGACCACTACCGAACATTTATACACTTTCATGCCTAGCGACATGGACGCTGGAGGCAAGCTGGGTAAAGTGTCTTGCCCAGGGACACAACAGCAGGATGGCTGGGGAGAGCCAGATTTGAACCACCAACCATCTGGTTATTGGACAATCTGCTCTACTTCCTGAGCCAATACCGCGCACATTTCCCTCCTCCGTTCCATTTTTGTTGAGCACCATGCTGGATGGCAAGAAGTTCCACCTTAATATGGTCTTTGGCATTACCCTGCCGGAACTTGAACTCCGACCTCCCCATTGTGGGGTGGATGATCTGCCTCTAGGCCACTACTCTGTTATAATGAAATGTTTTCTTTAAGACTGATGATGGAGAAGTGTAGAGAAGGTCAAAAGCAGTTGCACTGTGTCTTTGTGGATCTAGAGAAAGGAGATGATAGGGTGCCAAAAGAGGAAATTTGGTAGTGTATGAGGAAGTCAGGAGTGGCAGAGAAGTATGTGAGGGTGGTGCAGGACATGTATGAGGACAGTAAGACAGTGGTGAGGTGTGCTGTTGGAGTGACAGATGGATTCAAAGTGGTGATGGGATTACATCAGCAATCACCACTGATGTAATCAGTGTTTGCCATGGCAATGGACAAGTGGCAGACAAGGTCAGGCAAGAGTCTCCGTGGACCATAATGTTTGCAGACAACTTTGTGATCTGTTGAGATGGTTTGGACATGTTGAGATGGTTTGGACATGTGCATATATATAGTGGATATACTGGACAAAGGATGTTGAAGATGGAGCTGCCAGGCAGGAGGAAAAGAGGAAGACCACAGAGAAGATTCATGGATGTAGTGAAGGAGGACATGGAGAGGGTTGGTGTTACAAAGGAAGATGAAAGGATAGAGTGAGATGGAGGCAGATAGATAGATATAGATAGATAGTTTATTTCGAACACAAAAATATACCAAATACAAGCAAATGGCAAATGCAATAAAGTAACATTATACACTGTTCGAAAGGGAGAAGGAAGAAGTGAACACTTATTAATTCCATCTCCTCTTTTCCATAGATACACCCATGTGAATTTTATACAAATTACCACCTTTAAGACCCCAAGTAAACAATTTACTGTATTTTTTACAAATCAACATTAACACCCATCCATTCTAACATACAATGATGTCCATACAACAAAACCAGCCTCAAACAACACAGATATACACAGTGCTGTCCTACCCACCATTCCATAGTGTCCCATAATATCCCAGAGTGAACATAATGAATCGTACATATAACTACTACCCTTCTAACATATACCCTTTCAGCAAATGATGCTTATACCTCTTTTTGAATTGATTTCTGTTTGTACATAGTTTCAGTTCCGGCTCTAGACTGTTCCACAAATCCACCCCACAGACAGATATGCACATACTTTTCTTGGTAGTACGTATCTTGGGTTTTGTAAAGTTTAAGTCTCCCCTCAAATTATGATCATTGTCTCTTTTTTTAAATATTTTTTGTATATTAGTTGGTAGTTGATTATTAATTGCCCTGTATATTACTTGTGCTGTCTTAAATTTAATTAAATCGATGAACTTTATGACATGTGACTTTAAGAACAACGAATTGGTATGGTCTCTACTGTATATCCTGCATTGTTTATTATCCTTATAGCTCTTTTTTGTAATGTGCATATTGACTGTAGGTTGGTTTTGTAGGTGTTTCCCCAGACTTCTACACAGTAGTTAAGATAAGGTAAAAACAATGAATTGTACAATAAGACCAATGATTTATAGTCCAAGATGTGTCTCGTCTTCCCCAGTATGCCTATACATTTTGCTAATTTGGCCTGGATGTGACTGATGTGAGGTTTCCAGCAGATTTTATTGTCAAGCGTCACCCCCAGGAACTTATTTTCCTGTACTGTTTCTATTCTGGTATCATCTATCGTTACCAATATTTCATGATTTATTTTATAATTTCCAAACAACATAATCTTTGTTATAATCAGATGATCCGCTGTGGAGACCCCTAAAGAAAATGACCAACCGAAACATATTCAAGCCAGTACACAAGTAGAAATTTCTGATAACAACATAGGCCACACATGAAGTGAGCTCCAGGGAGAGCCTAAATCAGGCTTTAACAGTTGAGTTAAAGCTTTCTATGGCAATTCTCCATTGCAGGGCCGAGATATTTTGTTCCTACATTATTAACAGTCTGATTTTTGATCTCTTCCTTGCTCCAAATCATCATTTTTTTCACAAACTTCAGCAGCTGTGGTTCAGCATTCTTTTATAAACTCACTTAAATGTTGAAAAGAAGACAATGAGCCTCATGTAAGAACCATTAGTACTAACAGATTTGTTCGTAAATGTGACCTACGATTAATTTATGTGAACTTTTGGGATTCACCAATCTGTTAGTAACTATAAATTTAATACATTTTCTAACAAAATTTACAAGTGCTCCAAACCAGTTGTTAGTTATGTGTAAATAGTTTGCTGTTATTCTAGCTGCAGCTCGTTGGAGAGTGGTTAGCCCTGTTACAGCACTGCAAGAAGGTTGTGGGTTTGATCCCACCCCCGGACCATCGGTGACCCTTCTGTGTGGCGTTTGCATGTTTTCCCCGTGTCTGCATGGGTTTTTCTCCTGGCACTCCGGTTTCCTCCCACAGGCCAAAGACATGCAGGTTAGGTTAATTGGCACCAGCTGGGGATTCTAAATTGTCCTTAGGTATGAATGTGAAAGTGAATGGTTGTATGTCTCTTTGTGTTGGCTCTGTGATGGACTGGTGGTTTGTCCATGGTGTACCCTGCCTCTCGCCCAAAGATGCTGGGATAGGCTCCAACCCCCTGTGACCAAAAAAGGATTAAATGGTTGAAGATGAATGAATATTCTAACCTTAGTTTTCACTGAATGGCTCTATATTGTGGTTGTCTTAATCAAGTACAAGAGTGTAAAACCTATAAACTAATAATTAGTCAACAAGATTCTATACTTTGATTCAAGTTATAATTAAAATTAAAATATAGTTAAAAATAAGTAAAAGCAGTATCCTTCCATCAATGTTGCAATCATATCAGCTGCATAACGACCCAAATTGCTGAAATGTGTCGTCAGGACTCTTTCCTCATTTTTAGGGACCCTGTTCATTATTGCATTTTGCCCCCCCCCCCACACACACACACACAGTTTATCAGTTTGGCACCCAAAAAGAAAACAGGCTTCCCATTTCCCAGCAGCCCTTACAGCCTTAGTTAGAGTATATGTGTACTCTGTATTACTGTTATACATATGGTGTAAGGTTAGGATGCTGCAATATTTGAGTTTTAGATCACCTTTATGCATCACTGTCATTTGTCTGCACCATAAGTATAGGTGGTGTGACAGCAATACAAGACCCCCCCTTCCCCCACCCAGAAAGTGTGACCTTACATTTGTGGCCGACACACATTGTGGGCTCACGCTGCCACAGAGACAGAACTGAATGTGTATTGTGGAGTGTCACGTCTGCAAGGACTGAGGACTCAAATCTACAGGAGGTAACAAGGAAGTGTGAGATTTGTCTCTTTGTCCCACAGAAGACGCCCCGGAGGGTATTCCGGTTCATCAAGAAATGAGAGACAATGGTGAAGCTTCAAAGGGATGCTTTGTAACTGTATGCTGACTGAAGACACCATGTGACTTGAATTCTGATGCTGGAAAGGTATAAAAGGGGGTTGAAGTATGATTCTTTCTCTTTCCTGCTTTGAGAATGCTAGGAGCTTGTGTTCTGTCAAATAAAGCTGGTTTATGACTGAAACTCAGCCTCGTTATTTGAGCATGCTCCTACACTGGTGACCTACGACGGAGAATGAGCAATGAGAATTCTTCTGAACCGGGCTCGGTGGAAGCCAGCCTGATGGCCGCCTCCACGCTCCGGCTGCCCGATTTCTGGCAGCACAGCCCGCGCTCATGGTTTAGCGCAATCGAGGCGCAGTTCAACCTCCGGAGAATCTCCAACGACGACACAAGATTCTACCACGTGGTAGCGAAACTGGACAGCGACACGGTCCAGAGAGTGGAGGATTTGGTTAATCATCCACCAGACAGCGACAAGTACAGCGCATTGAAAGACGCGCTGATCAGCCATTTCACCCCCTCAGTCCAACAAAGAGCAGAGGGGCTCCTGGCGCTGATGGAGGCAGAAAACGATAGACCTGCGGACCTGATGGTGAAGATGCTGCAGCTCAAAGCCTCCGAGGATGGCGAATTCATTTTCGCCCACCTATTCCTTCGAACCCTGACACCAGCAGTGAGAGTGGCCCTGGCAGAGTCACCCCGATTGGCCAAGCGAGACTACCATGGGTTGAGCAAGGAGGCGCAGAAGTTGGTCGACGCCCACAAGCAGAACGCGGTTTCGGCCGCGGCGGCTAGTTCGGGAACGGCGTCCGGAGACAGCTTGGGTCCAGCGGCACCAGACGCACCAACAACGGCGGCGACCGGAGCCAGACGACGCGGAGCGGAGAACGGCTCGTGCTTCTACCACCGCCGTTTTGCAGAGAGAGCGCACAGGTGCGTCCCACCGTGCAATTTTAAACGCCAGGACCGAGGGCCGGTAGCAGCTGCGACTCTCGGCAATGAGAACAGGCTGCTTTACCTGACGGATGCACGCTCGGGGAAACAGTTCCTCGTGGACACGGGCTCGCAGCTGAGCTTCGTCACGCCCACCTACGCGGAACGGCTGTCGCCTTCTAAAGCCCCCTGGGTGTCAGTGTCAGCAGCGAACGGCTCCACAATTAAAACGTTTGGTGAGAGGACCATGCTTCTGTCCTTACAGGGTCGTTCATTTGAGTGGACATTTATTGTAGCAGCAGTCAGTTTCAACATGTTAGGGGCTGATTTTTTGTGCTCACATGGTTTATTGGTTGATCTTGCTAATAGACGTCTGATTAATGCACTGTCTTTTCATTCTATTCCCTGCACAGCTCGGGTGGCCCCGCCAACTGCACATGCCAGCGTCTCAGCCGCGGGTGGTAAGTTTCACACTCTGCTTGCTCAGTTTCCAGCACTCACAGTCCCCACTTTTTCAGCAACGGTGGCCAAACATGGGGTAGAACATTTCATAACAACCACAGGCCCTCCCGTTTTTGCAAAGGCTCGGCGTTTGGACCCAGCTAAACTGGCCATCGCGCGCGAGGAGTTCACTAATCTGGAAAAACTAGGCATCGTTAGACGCTCCAAGAGCGCTTGGGCTTCGCCGTTACACATGGTCCCAAAGGCTGACGGCTCGTGGCGGCCTTGCGGCGATTTCCGCAGGTTGAACAACGTTTCAGCTCATGACCGCTACCCGATTCCGCACATTCAGGATTTTTCTGTTCATTTGGCGGGGGCGCGCATTTTTTCTAAAATAGACTTGGTGCGCGGCTATCACCAGGTTCCAGTGCGCGCGCACGATGTACCCAAAACAGCGGTCATAACTCCTTTCGGCCTTTTTGAGTTCTTGCGCATGCCTTTTGGCCTCAAGGGGGCCGCGCAGACTTTCCAACGCATGATGGATGCAGTTTTACGCGACCTGCCTTTCGTGTTCGTTTATTTGGACGATATTTTGGTAGCCAGCGCGTCCGAAGGCGAACATGAAAAACACCTCACAGCAGTTTTCCAGAGGTTGGCAGAGCACGGGTTAATAGTGAACCCAGCGAAATGCCAGTTTGGGGTGGCGCAGATTGATTTTTTGGGACATCGCGTTTCGGCAGAGGGAGCAGTTCCCCTTCCAAATAAAGTGCGTGCCATAACAGATTTTCCGCAACCTCAAACGGTTAAGGCGCTTCAGGAGTTTCTAGGGATGGTTAATTTTTACAACCGTTTCCTCCCAAGCGCAGCACGACTCATGCAGCCATTGTACACCGCGTTAAAAAAACAAAAGCCCGCAAATAAAGTCGAATGGTCTCCGGAGCGGGAGCGCGCTTTTGCCCAGGTCAAATCAGCCCTGGCAAATGCAGTTTTGTTAGCGCACCCAGTTCCAACAGCCCGCATGGCGCTCACCACTGACGCTTCCGATGTAGCGGTGGGGGCGGTAGTTGAACAGTTTGTGGCAGGTACCTGGCAACCCCTCGCGTTTTTCAGCAGGACCTTGCGCGATAGTGAACGGAAATACAGCGCATTTGACAGGGAGCTTTTGGCCCTACACTTGGCCATCCGTCATTTTCAGTTCTGGTTAGAGGGGCGACGTTTCACCGCTTTTGTGGATCATAAACCGCTAACGTTTGCGATGGCCAAAATTTCAGAACCCTGGTCAGGCCGGCAACAAAGGCAACTAGCCGCAATATCGGAGTTTACTACTGATATTCAGCATGTCGCGGGTAAACACAATGTTGTAGCAGACTGCCTCTCGCGTGCAATAGCACCACCAAGCCCTATAGGGGCAGACTCTGTAGCCATGGCCGCGGGCCCGGGCAGCGACGCGGGAGCGCGCGCAGCCCCGGTCTGTGTTGGGTTAGATTATGCAGCCATGGCTGCGGAGCAGGTTAACGACGCGGACGTGCGCGCGCTCCAGTCTGGACCAACAGGGTTAAGGCTGGAGCACAGGGTGCAACAAAACGGTATGCCCCCGCTAATCTGCGATGTCTCCACGGGACGGCCCCGCCCTGTGGTGCCAACCGCGTGGCGTCGCCGTGTTTTTGACTTGGTCCATTCTCTCGCGCACCCGGGGGTGCGCGCATCGATCAAATTGGTGGGGGAGAAATTTGTTTGGCCCGGGTTGCGCAAACAGGTCAAGGAATGGGCAGCAGCCTGCGTAGCGTGTCAGCGAGCTAAAATACACAGACACACTAAGGCCCCGTTAGAACCTTTCCACATCCCCGCTAAGCGTTTTGATCACGTGCATGTTGACCTGGTCGGCCCGCTTCCGTTATCACACGGGCACACACATCTTTTGACAATGGTAGACCGCACCACGCGCTGGCCAGAGGCGATTCCTCTGACATCAACCACAGCGGAAGAAGTTGCGCGAGCATTTTTAGCAGCATGGGTTGCGCGTTTTGGTGTACCGTCGGACATAACGTCCGACAGGGGTCCCCAATTTATTTCCGAGCTATGGTCATCGATGGCCCGCAGCTTGGGGGTGAAGATTCATCGCACCACCGCGTATAACCCCCAGGCCAATGGTTTATGCGAACGCTTTCACAGGTCATTGAAAGCAGCCCTCAGAGCGTCGCTAACGGATACAAATTGGGTAGACAAACTTCCATGGGTGTTATTAGGGTTGCGTTCTGCACCTAAGGAAGATTTGCACGCTTCCCCGGCTGAATTAGTTTTCGCTCAGCCGCTCCGTTTGCCCGGGGAATTTCTTCCTGATAATCCCGCACCTAATGGCCCCCCCGCTCAGCCGTGGCAGAGCGGCTCAGGAACAAACACGCTTCCTGGCCCGGTCCATCACAGTTTCCCACACGTTTTTGTGCCCAAGGCTTTAAAAAATGCAGAGTTTGTTTTTGTTAAACATGACGCCCAGCGTCCAAGTTTGCGGCCGTTTTACAACGGACCGTTTCGAGTGCTGGAGACCGGGCAGAAGCATTTTCTGCTAGATTTAGGGGGCAGAAGGGAGCTGATTTGCATTAACAGGCTCAAACCCGCTTTTGTTCTGGCTGAGGAGGAGGTGCAGCTCGCGAGGCCCCCCCCGCCGGGGCAGGCCGCCGAGAAGTCATTCTCCAAAGTCTTCACAGAGAGGTGCTAACAGCTTTAATCCACAGGTGCAGAGAGATGTTGCAGAGGCAGCCAAGCCAAGTTGCAGCAGATTCGGCAGAAGATTAAAACCTAGGCAGTTGGTGGATTGATTAGCGATGTATGGAGTGCTTTGTGTTTCTCTTTTTGTTATGCCATGCAGATTTTGCCTTACTCGACGTTTGGGGGGGGGTAGTGTGGCCGACACACATTGTGGGCTCACGCTGCCACAGAGACAGAACTGAATGTGTATTGTGGAGTGTCACGTCTGCAAGGACTGAGGACTCAAATCTACAGGAGGTAACAAGGAAGTGTGAGATTTGTCTCTTTGTCCCACAGAAGACGCCCCGGAGGGTATTCCGGTTCATCAAGAAATGAGAGACAATGGTGAAGCTTCAAAGGGATGCTTTGTAACTGTATGTTGACTGAAGACACCATGTGACTTGAATTCTGATGCTGGAAAGGTATAAAAGGGGGTTGAAGTATGATTCTTTCTCTTTCCTGCTTTGAGAATGCTAGGAGCTTGTGTTCTGTCAAATAAAGCTGGTTTATGACTGAAACTCAGCCTCGTTATTTGAGCATGCTCCTACACATTGTAGTTTTAGGGTGTTAGTTATACATGTGTAATGACAATAAAGTTGAATCTCATCTCATCTCATACAAATCTTCATTTCACATGCACACTCACTCACTTACACATGAGTGGAGTCCACCATTTTTACACACGCTGTTTACACACATTTGGGGGACAAACGAGCATTTGTTGAATCAGCAGCGGCCTGTTAGTGCTAATGCTGCTTACTAACAAAATACAGATGATTTACACATCCTAATGTTCTCGCATGAGGCCCATTGTTACACAGTGTTATAATTGTTACACAGCAAAACAAAAACACTGATCAACCGCTCCGTCTGTTCTGACACCTGAACTGGTTTAAACCATTCAGAGTGAGGAAGAGATCAAAGATGAGAAAACTGCTGGAAATCAGAAGGAAACCTGAAGTGAAGTCACACAGATCAGGTGATTGGATGATATAAATCTGTGATAATGTCATGTCTCACTGGTTTTAGTAATTGCCTATAAAAAGGAACGGAGAGCAGTGAAACTCAGGCTAGCTAGCTTAATGCAGATACAGCTTTTATTAGTGTTATAATGGTGCAGTGTGTCAATGCCAGACACTCCCCCCCCCCCCCCCCCCCCCCCCCAGGAGCTGCTCCTTCTAGATTATTTGTCTAAACCTTGACAAGTGCAGGCTGGGGTGGGGGAGCTGTTATGCTAATGGCAGTGGTCAGAGTCAGCCTTTCTCACCAGTTTGCTCAGCCTGTTTTTCTCAGCCATCTTGGTTCCACCCCACCAGCAGACAACAGCGTAGAAGAGTGTGCTGGCCACCACAGACTGGTAGAAGATCTTCAGGAGCCTGTTACACATGTCAAATGACCCAAGTCTTCTCAGGAAGAACAGGCTGGTTTATGCCTTCCTGAAGAGGGTGGAAGGCAGTGTTGTCTGGCCTCAAAGTCAGCTGTTGGGCAGTGAGGAAAGTGGAACTACATCCTGCTGCAGGAGGTCTATACCCCAAATCATTACAGTGGGTATAAAAAGTCTACACACCCCTGTTCAAATGCCAGGTTTTTGTGATGTAAAAAAATGAGACCAAGATTAATCATTTCAAAACTTTTTCCACCATTAATGTGACCTATAACCTGTACAACCCAAATGAAAAACAAAGTGAAAATTTTAACGGGAAAAATAAAAAATAAAAAAATCTTAAAATAACCTGGTTGCATAAATATGCACACCCTATTATAACTGAAGATGTGGCTGTGTTCAGAATTAACCAATCACATTCAAACTCATGTTAAATGGGAGTCAGCACACACCTGCCACCATTTAAAGTGTCTTTAATTAACCCCAAATAAAGTTCAGCTGTTCTAGTAGGCTTTTCTTGACATTTTTGTAGTCACATCTTACAGCACAAGCCATGGTCTGCAGAGAGCTTCCAAAGCTTCAGAAGGATCTCATTGTTCAAAGGTATTAGTCAGGAGAAAGGTACAAAAGAATTTCCCAAGGGAATAAATATACCATGGGACACAATGAAGACAGTCATCATCAAGTGGAGAAAATATGGCACAACAGTGACATTACCAAGAACTGGACGTCCCTCCAAAATTGATGAAAAGATGAGAAGAAAACTGGTCAGGGCAGCTGCCAAAAGGTCAGCAGCAACATTGAAGGAGCTGCAGGAATTTCTGGCAAGTACTGGCTGTTTAGTACATGTGACAACAATCTCCCATCTTCTTCATACTGTGTGTCTGTGCTATGAGGAAGGGTGGCAAGATGGAAGCCGTATCTTAACAAAAAGATCCAAGCCCGGCTATATTTTGCAAAAACACATTTGAAATCTCCCAAATGCATGTGCGATGAAATGTGTTATGGTCTATTGAAACCAAGGTTGAACTTTTTGGCCATAGTTCCAAAAGCTATATTTGGCACAAACACAACACTGCTCATCACCAAAAGAACACCATACCTACAGTGAAGCATGGTGGTGGCAGCATCATGCTTTTGGGCTGTTTTTCTTCAGCTGGAACTGGGACCTTAGTCAAGGTGGAGGAATTATGAACAGTTCCAAATACCAGTCAGTGCTGACAGAAAACCCTCAGGCTTCTGCTAGAAAGATGAAGATGAAGAGGAACTTCATCTTTCAGCACAACAATGACCCAAAGCATACATCCAAATCAACAAAAGAATGGCTTCACCAGAAGAACTTTAACCCTTTTACTGTCCACATTGTATGGATGGGCCGCGCGCCCCTAGTGGCACAGTGCAGCAACTGCACCGGTCAACTTATTGACGTTCCCTGGCTATACTGACAATTTGTACTGATCTGTATTGATCTGACAGTTCAGAAGGTGGCAGACACGCGCCAAAGGAATCATGGCTGACATGGAATACAGCAAAGAAGAAGAAATCTTCATTATTATTCTTCCTTTTTCCGCTTTGAGCTCACGGCACCAATGTGGTCGCCGCCATGATTGGTCATGGCGGCCGCAATTCTGACTGAAACTGCATGATACAGGAAAAATAGCTGCGTAATACAGACAAAATTCATGTGGGATAATCATAAAAGTTTGTAGATGTGGTAAAGGGTGTAAATGACTGACCAAACGCGAAACAATGACCACGATGGGCAAAAAACTGAGCTCACAGCACCAAGATGACGGTGCCCACAATCGTCATGGATTCTCACAGGAAAAATGCATCAAACAGGAAAAATAACCACGTAATACAAATGAAATTCACGTGGGATAATCATAGGAATTTGTAGATGTGGTAGAGAGTGTAAATGACCTAGCAAACACAAAACATCGACCACGATGGACGAAAACAGACCGGTCACGTGAGTGAGCAAGCCCCCCCCCCCCGCGACACCGCAACCCCTGTAGATAAAACGCCATCAAAAAAAGGGAACCATTCTTTGTGTAAATGTGTCCAAAGTCCACTTTTGACTGAGTTATGTAATTTTTATAGCTGCCGCAACATTATGCAAATTAGATGCGTAAATTTATTCCTATCTGAAACTTTGGATCATATTCTACATCTTTCTAATTGACAGTAACCATTATCTCTTGCAACTTTCAAGTTATAGCCTTGGAAATCTGAACATTTTATTGACAAAATTTTTTTACCACTCTTGACCAGTAGGGGCCTTGACCACCCTTTAACCATTCCTGTCGCCATACGGCGACTGGGACAGCTAAAAAGTTAACGTTGTGGAATGGCCCAGCCAGAGTCCAGACCTGAATCCGATCAAACATCTGTGGGGTGATCTGAAGAGGGCTGTGCACAGGAGACGCCCTCACAATGTGACAGATTTGGAGCGTTTTTGCAAGGAAGAGTGGGCAAATATTGCCACATCAAGATGTGCCACGCTGATAGACTCCTACCCAAAAAGACTGAGTGTTGTAATAAAAGCCAAAGGCTGCAACAAAATATTAGCTTAAGGGTGTGCATTTTTATGTAACAAGGTTATTGTAAGTTGTTTTTTTTTTTGTTTTTTTTTTCCCCTTAAAAGATTTCAGTTTGTTTTTCAATAGGGTTGTACAGGTTATAGGTCACATTAATGGAGGAAAAAGTTTTGAAATGATTTATCTTGGTCTCATTTTTTACATCACGAAAACCTGGCTTTTGAACAGGGGTGTGCAGACTTTTTATATCCACTGTATGCCCTTTGTATGATGTTGGTATAGATTTGACCCACATGCCTTGATATTAATATACGGTACACACAGACGCACACAAAATGTCTGTGACTGGGCTTGTATAAAAAGATCCACACATATCAGATGTTATGGCGTGCTGGGAGGAACACGGTGCCCCACTCCTCTGATCAGTGTACCACTTCATCCACCCTTTTTTACCTATAGCATGCTGCACCGTAAGAACACAGACAGCAGGTGTACTCATGCATCTGAACACATGTAGTTTGGACTGGGGCACAATCAGTACAGTACTTAGTAAACTCTAATCACTGCCATATTACATTTAATTGAATGCCTTTTAGCACATGGGCAGAGTCATTATCTTCTACTGTAGCGGCGGGTAATTTGATCAGACCTGGTCTGAGTTTAACACTGAGTAGCTGTAAGAAGTTGGTTCGTTAACTCAGAGGCTAAAAATGTGATTTACTACAAAATGTTTTCAATAGGACTAATTTTGAGTCTTGTCTGTAAGAGAGCAGAGCATAAACAAGCTTATTAGCCAGGCTGCAACAGACACCCTGAAAAAGAATCCTGTCATTTTCAAGAGTGACTTGAAGGAGTTGATTAAATTATGAATAATAATGTCAAGTTGAAACATGTAATTTATCAGAATTAGAAATATTATAGCCCAAGACTGAAGTATAGACACTTAAGACACTTTGCCATGAAATCCAAACAACACTAGGGTCACCAAACTTGCTACACAGGTTTACCTTGGGATCCTGCCCTACAACTATGGGTTCCATCCATCCATCCATCTTCTACCGCTTAATCCTTTTCGGGTCGCGGGGGGGGGGGGGCTGGAGCCTATCCCAGCATCTTTTGGGCGAGAGGCAGGTTACACCCTGGACAGATCGCCAGTCCATCGCAGGGCCAACACAGAGAGACAGACAACCATTCACTCTCACATCCATACCTAAGGACAATTTAGAATCCCCAGTTTGATGCCAATTAACCTAACCTGCATGTCTTTGGCCTGTGGGAGGAAACCAAAGTACCTGGAGTAAACCCACGCAGACACGGGGAGAACATGCAAACTCCACACAGAAGGGTCACCGATGGTCTGGGGGTGGGATCGAACCCACGGTGGTCAAGGGTGGAATCGATCCCATGACCTTCTTGCTGTGCTGCCACTGTGCTAACCACTGCGCCACCGTGCTGCCCCAACTATGGGTTGTATACAGCTATTTTTTTTTGTATATTCATGGATGATAGGCTTATCATAATTTGGTTCTGTCTCAATATGGAAAAGTTGAAAACTGCTCTCCTTCTGTGGCTTATTTGGATAATCAGACAAAACAGAGGCAGGGGATATTGCACTCACCTCAGAGTGCTCTTGTTGAGCCAAGCTGTAAAAACAGTAAAAATTATGAGGGCTTCTCATTAAATATTTATCGACTCATTTCCCACAAACTGAGAGGAACCAAGCTTCCACAGTTATTGGTCTTTCTCTACATAGGTACGACCAAGGGTCAGGAACATCTCCCATTGTTTTATGCAGCTCTGGAGACCTCACCCATAGAAGTCTGCAGGTTACATCAGAAGCCATGAATTGACCTCAGAAATCAGCTTTTCTTCAGGTTTTGGAAGTGCTTTCCCTTAAAAAATGAATTTATAGTTGGAAAGAGGTGAAAGTCAGATGGTGTAAGGTTGGGAGAGTGAGAGGGTGAGGAAGGACTTCATAGCTGCAAGACTATGCTTCTGTCTGGACAACGTGCCAGTTGTTGCAGGAGGCAGACACCTTTGGTCAGCATGCCACGCCTTTCGGTTTTGATGGCCTTCCACAATTTCTGCAGCAGTGAAGTGTAGTAAGTCCTGGTAATTGTTGTACATGTTGCCATGAAATCCATCATTAGTGCTTCATGCTGGTCTCAAAAGACTATGAGAATGACCTTGCCTACTGAAGGTTGGACACGTGCCGTCTTCATATGTGGTGACTCATAATGCTTCCATTACTTCAAGTGATCTTTAGTCTCTGAATCATCGTGATGGACCCAAGTTGTGTCCTGTGATTATTCTGTCAAAAATGTCCTGGTTTTCTTGGCACATGGCATAAAGAGCCTGGGAGCACACGACTCATTCATCAAATATATTGTGCAGACAACTTCCACATGTGCAAATGGCCATGGATGATTTTTTTTCCACAGACCCCACACTAAAGTACAGTTAGGTAAAAATTTGTAAAAAAAAAAAAAAAAGTTACGTGAGTATATGTAACTAATAACTACGCACCTCCGGTCACAGGGCAACAGAGGAATTAACTTCACCTACTACTTCTTGCCTCAAATCTTGTCAGAAATACTTTTCGCTGGTTTGTATCAGAAAAAATTTAATCATGAGCTGCCATGTTGTCCAAGAGCTGAATTCCATTGAAAGACTGTACACGACTGGTTATGTTGAACAATCAGTTGCAACCTTTGTCTTCTCAGCAGCAGGACTAATGAGAGTCTTTTCACTTGTACAGAGATGTCAGTCATTTTCTGTCACTCCCCCTAAACACGATGTTTATGCAATTCCTTTTTCTCAAACATATACTATGACCATCCGATCAAAAGATTTGAAAATGCTGATGCTATCATACACCTGCATGATAGCACAGTGTGACAAAGTCGAAATCTGACTGGCTAAAGCAAGAGTCTTATCACCATTCATTGTAGCCTACAGATGCCTGCACTCTTCATTTCTGAAGGCAGATTTCCTTGACCCCAGAAGCGCATGATGACTGAAATATGATTGGACAAAAGCACTAATGTACACTACACTACTGGAAGCAGTGCAACCAAGAGAAAGCTCTAAGATGAAGAGACTAGAGTATTGGGAAAGATTTAATACATGCTCATGGAACAAATATAAGAATGTAGGGTGTGAATGTAGGTCAGTGATTCTGATAGGCCAGCAGAGAAGGCTTTGCTGGACCTGATGGCCCACCGCTGCTTAAATTCATTAGTGGTAACTGCTTCTTCAATTGCAGTGGGTGTCTGCATAAGTCTATAGTAGAGTATCCCTGCTTTAGAATATGATGAAAAGGGACTATTGTCTCCTTTAAAGTTTAGAATCTATTAATCTGTCCATCTTCTTAACACCTACTATATCTATCTAAAGGCCTGTACATACTCCACAAGAACAGAGAAATTTGTTCTCTCTCCCAGGGCTGCAAAAACAGAATAACATCATTTTGTTCTTGCAGCCATGGTTTGGGAGTTCTTGCAGCTTGTTCTTGACACATCATTGTGGCAGAACTTTTTTTCTTGCATGGTGTCCGAGAACTATTCTGTGATTGGTCAGAAAGGTGAATTTCCCAGGAGTTCTGCACTTGAGTTTCTTGTGAAGTATGAAATGTCCTGGCCAGAAAGAACTTTGTTCTTACTCTTGCCACCTCAATAAGAAGAACATATTTCTCTGTTCTTGCAGAGTATGTCCAGTTATGGCCTTGATGGGGATATCCCTGTCCTAGTTGTTGTAGGCCATAAAGCCAGTGCACCCTGTCCAGGTCACCAGCCAATCAAAGCCATAGGCTGTAATCCACACCTACAGCTAATTTAGAATCACCAACTGAACCTAATATGCATGTCATTAGACTGTGAGAGGAAACCAGAGCGCTCTCATACAGGCTGTGAACAGGTGACATGAACCTAAATCCTTGTTAACAATATCATTGGGTCTCCTAGTGGATTCTGCTCCTTGGTGAAATGACATGCCTATTCTGAAGAAATCAGCAAAAGTTCCCCATGGAAATATCTCCAGACATATGTATGTACTTGATGGTGCAGAGTGCAAAGCAACTCATTGATATAAACACATGTAACATAGCCAATCCAAGTGACACCAACCCATTTTGGT
Organism: Pholidichthys leucotaenia; assembly: GCA_020510985.1. NCBI lineage: Eukaryota > Metazoa > Chordata > Actinopteri > Cichliformes > Pholidichthyidae > Pholidichthys > Pholidichthys leucotaenia. The sequence goes on along the minus strand of CM035839.1, from coordinate 248,118,859 downwards.
GATACATGCAGAATATTTTATGCATGTTGTCACTATGGTTTTTATTTCCTTCCAAGAAACCACAGGATAGGAAAAAAACCCCCAAAAAAATATATATCTTCCTTTTTTAAACAACCTTTGTGGAACACTTTAAAAACTATTTTAGTACCCCCAACAAACCTTCCTTAGGTGTGACAACTTTATATTTAGCATCATGGATTCACTGTAAATGAATGTCCCTCCTGCAGGATTAGCTCCATTGGGAGAGCTCTGTCTCTGGTGCCAGTCTTGATTATGCTGCTTCAGTCAATTCCAATCAGGTGAGACAGACAAAATTAGTTCTTGTGCAATTGTGGCCTGCACACAGTCGGAGTTATCAACCACCTGTCTTTTGGACAGACTTTTATTTCTTTTAAACAACAGCAAGCAGAGTTTTGCAGCTACTGCACCTTGGTATATTAGCCACATAAATGAAAACAAGTGGATTTTCCTTCATTCAGAATGTGACTGTTAGAACTTAAAGGTTCGAATATCAACACCACCATACTTTCAGATATGTAAAACTTTCCATATATTCAGTTTAATAAAAGTGGTGAAGTCCAACAGAGGGAAAGCTATTCAAAGAGTTCCACAGTGGCCTGCTTCAAACAAGCTGGATCTTATCCTGTTTTTTGGGAACTGTGTGCTCTTGGACATCCCTGCCTGTCTGGGTTCACCTGAGATAACTATTTTTAGATGCAGAAGACTTTATCGATTTCTAAATCAATGTGTTGAAGTCACATTTCTCTATTGACTATTGATTTGGCTTCCAAAAAACAACAATTTGAGACAATGCACATAAACAACGGGCATTAATTGTGCTCTAGACAGATGGACATCCAATATTTGTAGCTATGAAATTCAGGGTTAAATGTCACAATTAATAAAATATTTTGCTCCTAAAATGATCACAGGGATATAAAGTAGGTGATGGGGGGGGGGGGGGGGGTCACTGCCCCACTGTCAGCCACATCTTACCAAAAAGCATGTCCCTCGTTGAATTGTTCTATCCCTGCTTCATCTCCAGAGTTCAATGATAGACAGGTTTTATGGTGACATACAGCATGTCAGCATCTTGTGGATTCTTTCATTGTTTATTTGACTTAGGTTAGTGCAAATAAAAATGTGAGACTGATTATCCAAAATTGATGCTGAAGAAACAGTTAGGAGCATGCACTTATTTCTGTCATCCTCTGCCTTTCTGTTTCCTTTTGGCTCTAAAATATTTTATCAAATCATTTGTACTCTTCATTCCAAAGCCATAAGTTGATAAGAAAATCCTAAAAGAAAACAAAGGGTAAGCGTAACATCATTTTTCCTAGCTCAAGCAAGTTTTTTAGTAGATTTTTTCTTACTCTTACATAACTAATCTTTTAAGTTGTGTTGAAATTACTCTTACTTAAAGTAGAACTGAACTGAACGGCATTGAACGGCACTGGGTGATAGTACATACAATTATAAAGATAATTTATCACTGGCACCCCCTCCACAAATCCCGGAATCTTGGAGAAAATCGCGATTTTGAATTTCCCGCCCTGAAAAATCAGACGAATCCGCCGATTAACCGGAAGTGCAGCCGGAGTTCCGCGTGACGTCACGAGTGTGACCCAGTCCTCATGTTTACCATTGCGAGCACGTCGACACTGGTTGTTTTTGGTGCATTTTGTCGTGATAGTCGACTACAAAACACTTCCAACACCTGGGAAGATCTGTTCAGTGGCCAAGGAAAGCTGTCATGGCGACAAAAGAAAAGAAAGGGGGAGGAAAAGCGACCGGGAAGCGATGCGTTTCTAGATATACAGTGATCCCTCACTTATCTGCACGGTGGCGCACGGTGGCGCAGTGGTTAGCACTGCGGCAGCACAGTTTACCCTTGGCCGGGGGATTGTGGGGATCGTGGGATCGTGGGTTCGATCCCAGCCCCCGACCAACAGTGATCTGTGTGGAGTTTGCATGTTCTCCCCGTGTTGCGTGGGTTTACTCCGGGATTTCTCCGGTTTCCTCCCACATGCCAAAAACATGCATGTTAGGTTAATTGGATATTCTAAATTGTCCCTAGATATCTGTTTCCTATAGGCCCTTAGAATAGAGGGTTAGTATTAATGAAAGCGCTTTGAGTGGTCTTTGTGACTAGAAAAGCGCTATATAAGTGCAGGTTAGTTAGTTAGTTATCGCGTTTAATGGGGACCAGAACCGACCGCGAAAAGTGAAAAACCGCGAAGTAGCGTCACCCCCCCCCCAAGGGTGTCACAAGCACTATTTTGCACAAAAAGGCACAAGAGAACAGCGAAAAGTGCCACTAAGCAACATGAGCGATAAAGAACAATGAATGCGGTTTTCCTTCGCTGGGTAAAACGTCTCAGCCAATCAGCTTGCGAGGTAAAACGTCTCGGCCAATCAGCTTGCGAGATTCCCGAGCAGTGAAGAGGTGGGTGGAGAGGAGTGGAGCGGTGGTCAGAGAGGTGGATTTTGAGTTGTGCGGGCTCTCCGTGTTGATACCTGATGTTCTAATGTAGTCTACATTAGAACATCAGGTATGTAGTCTACATTAGAACATCAGGTATCAACACGGAGAGCCCGCACAACTCAAAATCTACCTCTCTGACCACCGCTCCACTCCTCTCCGCCCACCTCTTCACCGCTCGGGAATCTCGCAAGCTGATTGGCCGAGACGTTTTACCTCGCAAGCTGATTGGCCGAGACGTTTTACCCAGCTTCGCTCCCTGCCGAGCGCCTATACCCAGCGAAGGAAGACCGCATTCATTGTTCTTTATCGCTTGTGTTGCTTAGTGGCACTTTTCGCTGTTCTCTTGCGCCTTTTTGTGCAAAATAGTGCTTGTGACGCCCTTGGGGGGGGGGGGTGACGCTACTTTGCGGTTTTTCACTTTTCGTGGTCGGTTCTGGTCCCCATTAAACGTGATAAGTGAGGGATCATTGTAATAAGTTGGAAAAATGCTGATGGTTTTTTTTCCCTTTCTTTTTTATTGTTAATTTTCCTTATCCTGACACCCCAAACATGCCAAAGTAAAGACTCACCATTCTGTATTCAATAAGCGACTCTCCTCCCCATCACTGCTGCTGTCTGAGTCGGTGCCGGAATCCCCTGAAAATTCTGGCTCTAATCTGTACGGTTCGATGCCTCCCTCGCTCTCTTCCTGTTCACTTGACACTCCTGCATCCTCCTCTGTCACCAATCCTGAATGCCTCTTCACTCTGAAAACTCTGGTGTTCTTGACTGCTGGAACTGCTATCATCTGCCATTGTTGTTTTGATAAGGGTCACACTCGTGACGTCACGCAGCGTCGTCTGCACTACTTCCGGTTTGTTTGGCACTGCCAGCCAGAGGCAAAAGTTTATCGGCTTATAGCTTGGCCATCGCACGGCCTAAAAATTTCTTTTATGTGTTGAAAAATACAATAGGTAATAAGGAATTAATCTGCTATTCTACTTTTTTGGCAAAAAGGTGAGTTCAGTTCTACTTTAAGTGACCATTATCATAAGATAACGCTATATTTACTTGAGTGCAATTTCTGGATATTCGACCCACCTCTGGGTAAAAAGTAGGACTTTATATCTGCTATATAATATATACTGTCTATATGTTATCTACTGAAATATTGTAAGCTTAAAAACTAGAGGGCTCCCAGAGAGCACATACCTCCACTAAGGCCCTATAACACAATGTTAAAGAAAGTGAAAAAAGTGATCCAGAATCCACATCCAAGCCCAGATCACCTTCAAAATCTAATAGGTTCATCTGTAGCTGCAGGGCAACTGCTGGTGAAAATTTCATCCAAATCCATGTAGTAGCTCTTGCATAAAAAACAAACAAACCAACACTGGTGGAGGTAGTAACACAGTTGTGCTGAGCTTAGCACTAACATTTGTGCTCACCAGCCACTGTGAGTAGTAGTTTTCTCGAGTGACTATGGAGCGCTTCCATTAAACAAAACATCTGACATTAAAATTAATGTAAATCTAATTCAAATATTTGTAAATTCCATTGCACTCTGTACAAAGGAAATAAAAGTTTTCTTGTTATAACATCAGGTGAGGTTTTTCTTGTTAATAATGGAATAGATTTATATGGCCCTTTCCATGTCAAGTAACATCTCAAAGTGCTTGCAGTGAGTCCATTATTCATTCCCTCCAGACGGACATTGATGGGGTAAGCTACTGCTGTAGCCACAGCTGGCCTGGGGCAGACTGATGGAAATGTGGCTGCCAATCTGTGCTAACAGCCTCTCAAACGACTCATACCCAGTGTCATGGACACTGGAGGCAAGGTGGGTAAAGTGTCTTGCCCAAGGACACAACGGCAGGATGGCTGAGGAGGGTGGGATTCAAACCACCAACTCTTTGGTTATTGGACAAGCCACTCTACCTCCTGAAACCATGGCCACCCACACTTCCCTCCTCCGTTCTATTTTTGCTGAGCACCAAGCTGGATGGCAGGAGTTCTATTTTTGTATGGTCTTTGGCCCGGCCGGGACTTGAACCCCACTTCCTGTTTGTGAGGTGGATGCTCTACCTCTAGTCCACCACTCTGGTGCTTAAACTTGCTCTTGAACTTGCTTCTGTTCTTGTAAATGAACAGGATTTTTTAAAACTAAATTAGCAGGTTTTTTTTTTTTTTTTTAATTTGTGACTTCAGTAATTGTACCACTTTTGTTGTTGAAAAAATGTTTGTTTTTTCCTTCCTTATAAACACTAGCGGAGCTCTGGCATTTCCTGTCTACACCTTGTTTGGTACTGGGGGAAGCTGACATCTTTATGTGGTTTCGTGAGGGGGTGGTGGCTTTTTCCTAACTCATGTGCTCCTTTGGATGTTGTGGGCTTGGGCTTGGGCATGGCAGCATTTTTTTTTTTTTGGAGGGGGCTGATTTCTGCAGTGGTGGCAAAGCTGCTGCAGAGGTTATGAGAATGGCCTCGCATAACGAAGAAGAAGAAGAAAGATTGCATTCATATTGCACCTACTGACATCCAAGAGTCACTACAGGCCCTAATGCACAACAATGGCAAATTATTTGCAATTAGGTGAAAATTAAGTGAAATTAGACAGTTTCCTGCGGCAGTCCCAACGATCTCTCATGGCACCCTTTGGGTCCCACGGCTCCCCAGATGAAAATCACTGCCTTAATTAATCAGCAGTTCACATGTTCATATGTCTAAGCTTCAGATTGGGTTTGTCAAAAATGTGGGTGAGTTAATTAATTCAAGTGCACTTTCAAAAATCCCCATCCTGCTCAATTATATTTGAAATGCCAAGTTCAATAATGTAAAGAGATTTGAGTGTAGTGATGGACGGACGGATGGATGGATGGATGGATGGATGTTGGTTGGTTCTTTGCATCCACACCCCTGGCCACTGAAGGCCATTGTTAGGTGTATTACAGAGTCATAATCCACCCAGTAGAAGATCGCAGTGACTCATGCAATTTGTGTGTGACTCATTGTGTGCACAATTTGGACTCTGCACAGAGCTGTGTACTAAAGCAGGCTGGATTTTTGGCCAGTTGTATCTCTTCTGCTCTGATGGGAGACATGTTAGCTAAGCAGTGCTGATAAAGGTCACTGTCAGATCAAATCTCAGTCTACTGAAGCTGCTGCATTTTCTTTTTTTATACAAGTGCTAACTGTTCACATATAAAAGTGACAGCTTTTTGCACTGTTATGGAAATTGTAGTTTTGAATTGTGTAAATGGCAATGTCAGTTTGCCACTGTTAGCGTAATTTTGAGCTTAAATTATTCAAAATCAAATAACCAGGTGGAAAGTTGAATTTATGTACATTTATTATAAAAACATAGGGAGTCACCCCAATGGCCACTTGGGGGAGAGTTTACAAGGCATGACATTCAGACACATCTAGAATCTCTAAAGGATCCATTTTTCTAAGTCTGATATATATAGGTAGGAGAAAGGAGAGGGAGGATGAGGATAAGGGAAGGGACAGAACGGGACAGTCCTGCTAACCGAGCTTATCCAGGCCAATGTCAGACACTCTGGAGACATGGGTCATGAAGACATGAGATCCATAAAACTAACAGAATGTCCATCTACCACTGATCTGTACAGGCTGAGAAGTTCCTGTGCACTCCTGTGACCCAAAACAGGTTATGTCAAAGAGATTATAATAAATGGCTTAGATCATTCCTTACGCATGTACTGATCCTCAGTCTGAACTCACTGAAATTGCTCACAGAAACAGGCCAAGAATATATAAACTTATCCTATGTGGAATGCACATATAAACATTAAACATGGCATATGAAAGGTATGATACTTCTCATATATAATAATACATTATTAATATCAATAATAGTTTAGATAATATGGATTTTTTTCTATCAGCCACCCTGGGGTAAGTGAATAATATTATTCTGTATTTTCTGGTTTAAACCAGTAATTTATTGAAGTTTAGACCTCATATTCCTACATTTTAGTACTTTTATAAACAAATTCATGCTTTTAGATTTGAAAAATCACACACACTTGAAACTAATCAGTTCTTCAGTAAAGACATTCTACTTAAAGGTTCTCTGTGAAACCCTGAAAGACCCCTGTTTCAGTTGACAGCTGTAGCCAGTAAGTGAAATTCTACCCATTATCTCCTATTTCTGCAAAGGTCTGTGTGTCAAATTTCCCAGCAGAGCAGGTGAGGTTGTTACATGTGCTTTTTCCTGCTGCTGCAGCGATGTGTCATAGGCAGAAGGCCTCAGCCTGCAGTCTCACACCTATGATGCGTCACAGGCATGCTGATATTCTGTTCACATAGCTCCCTATTGAATGGTATGGGTCAGGTATGAACACAGCAGCTCAGTGGTTAGCACTGCAGCCTCATAATAGCAAGTGTCCCTGGTTTCAAACCCAGCTAGAGTCCCTTCATTGTGGCGTTTGCATATTCTCCCTACGCTTGCATGGGCTTGGTCTGGTTTCCTCCTGAATCTGAAGACGTGTCTTCATTGCAGTTACTAGTGACAGATAGTGATTCCAGTCATGACCACGATCTAATGGACAGTTCCTCATGCCAAACCCTGCTCCTCCAAAAAATTCTCAAAACCCATTAAAGGAGTCATTGATTGCACTCCGGCGTACATGTTAACAGCTCACATGTGTGTTAATGAAATATTTGACATATTTTGTTCAAATTTTCTTTAATTATTTAATTACTACAGCAAATTATTATTTTTTTCCCCAGCCATTCTGAAAACAGCCTGTTTGCATGTATACACCTTTAAATCTTAAGACTTCAACTCCATCCTCCCTCTTACATCATTGCTAACTTTGACGGGCTAGCTCCTAGCCTTTAGCTCCGATGTATCCTGAGCCGAAAACAGGTAGGGTCAGCCCCGGGGTCTTTCATGGCATGGGCAGAGGATTTCTGTAAAAGTCCATACATTTGATGGTGACCAAGAAAAGTTTTTTTTTTTTTAACAGTTTTGCGGGGATTCTCCACTTGTGCCATTGGGGCTCCCAGGGCCTACTTGGGGGCCAGCTGTGTCAGGGCCAACTTGACCTTTTTTCCTCTGCCAACTAATGTCTGTTTTAAAGAATGAATGAAATAATGTATCAGTGGTGGACAGGAGCATGTTTTTTTCAGTGGTCAATAGGATGTGACCGGTCCCTGGAGTACAATAAACACAGGAACATTCACTAATGAGTTGCTAAATGGATAGCTAATGTTAGAGGCTAGCTGATGTTAGCAGCTAGCTGACATTAGCAGTGAGCTGACGCAAGTTTAGTTCACGAAACAGTTTGCCGGACATAGTTTGCAAGGCACACTAACCTAAATGAATGGGCAGTTCTCGGCAAACAGTTTTTCTGTTCAACTTGTGCATTCTGTAGTTGTGTAGATCTGTTATGGTCCTCTGTCAGCTGGTTAGAGGACCATATTTATACAGTAACTAAGGCATAGACTGTAGCCTAGTTCAATTTCATATTACCTAAGAATTCTCAGTTGTACCACCACCAAAAACAATATTTTATGCGTGGTAATGTTTTACTTACAAACTGACATAACCTCTACTCTTAAATTGATGGAATTGCTCCGAAAAGAAAATAAAACAAAAAGTACATCGCACACTATCTTACCTAGCCACCATCTTTGTTTGCTGTGCGTGTCATCGCCACGAGGAATTCGGCCAATGAGAAAAAGGTTTGCGGCGACCGTATCGTTCAATTACGGAAACTAATGAACAATTCCGATTTGCGGTTTTAGCCAACTGAATGCAGAGCTGGCTTTAGCTAGCCACTGGAAATAACATATTGTAGAGAATGTAAATGATGAGGCAAGTTTGTCTCAGGCAGTTTATTATACATTCTCTCACATGAGCATAGTAGAAAAGAGGGCATCTCACACAGAACTCTTCACTTAAATAATCAGGTCCTTCTACATATCAAAAGGTCACATTGCATTCACATAAAAGATCACATTGCATGCACTTCCTTAGTCCTTTAACATCCCCCTCAAGGTCTCTGGCACACAAAGGATCCTCCAAGCCGTCTCTGCATACAAAAGATCACATTTCACAGCTTCCTGTTATCTCCAAGGAAACTCTGCCCTTTGTTCTTATCAAAGATGCTGCTCATTATGTTTTGGCCATGTGCGGCCACCCCTCCTCCCCGAGCATATTGGATCAAACAAAAGAATAACAGTCTGTATGCTGAATCATTACACATCAATCCACATGCTGCTTGGGCTTCAGTCTTCTCCCGTATCTGCTGTAACCAGGATCCATTGCCTCTGCGGTGCTGTCATGCTGGGGAGCTGCTGTCTGGGGGTGAAAACCTTTTGTCTGTCCCTGCAGGTGTTCTGGGGAAATTCTACTCTGAGAAGCTCCCCGTGGGGGTCTTCCACGCCGAGGGGCCCTTGCCAACAGCACTTGCTCGTCCGCCACCACAAAAGCGGGTTTGAGTCTGTTTATGCCAACCTTTTCCCTCCTACCCCCCAAATCTAGCAAAAAATGCTTGTCCCCTGTTTCCAGCGCTCTGAATGGTCCATCATAAGGTGGTCGCAGTGGGGGGCGATGCACGTCATGTCTGATAAAAACAAACTCCGCGTTTTTCAAAGTTTTAGGCACAAAAACGCGCGAAAAACTGTGGTGAACGGGGCCCGGCAGCATGCCTGTGTCAATGCTACGCTGCAACAGCTGAGACGGGTAGCTGCCTGGCGCAGGATTATCTGGGAGAAACTCCCCGGGCAGCCGAAGTGGCTGCGCAAAAACAAGTTCTGCTGGGGAAGCTTCTAAGTCTTCTTTAGGCACAGAACGCAACCCTAATAAAACTCACGGTAGCTTGTCTACCCAATTTGCATCCGTCAGTGACGCCCTGAGAGCCGCTTTCAATGACCTATGAAAACGTTCGCATAACCCATTAGCCTGAGGATTGTATGCGGTTGTGCGGTGAATTGTGACACCCAGACTGCGGGCCATTGCTGACCAAAGTTCGGAAACAAATTGAGGGCCTCTGTCGGACGTATTGTCTGACGGGACTCCAAAATGCTGTTAAAAACGCATGCGCTACCTCCTCGGCTGTGGTTGACGCCAGTGGAACCACCTCCGGCCATCGCGTGGTGTGGTTCACCATCGTCAGAAGGTGCGTACACCCCTGTGATGGCAGAAGGGGGCCCACGAGGTCCACGTGAACATGGTCGAACCTCTTAGCCGGGATGTGAAACGGCTCCAAGGGAGCCCTCGTGTGTCTGTGTACTTTGGCTCGTTGGCACGCCATGCAGACTGCTGCCCACTCTTTCACCTGTTTGCGAAGACTCGGCCACACAGATTTCTCTCCTACCATCTTGATTGACGCGCGCACTCCCGGGTGCGCTAAAGAATGAACTGAGTCAAAAACGCGGCGGCGCCACGCAGCCGGTACCACAGGACGCGGTCGCCCAGTGGAGACATCGCAGATTTGGGGGGGCATACCGTCTTGCAGCACCCTGCTCTCCAGCCTTAACCCTGTTGGTCCAGACTGGAGCAGGCGCACATCCACGTCACTAACCTGCTCCCCTGCCATGGCTGCGTAATCTATCCCCACGTGGACCGGGGCCGCCACGGCGCGTGAGAGGCAGTCTGCCACTACATTCAGTTTACCCGAGACATGCTGAATATTGGTAGTAAACGCTGAGATCGCGGCCAGCTGTCTCTGCTGCCGGCCCGACCATGGCCATCGCGAATGTTAGTGGCTTGTGGTCAACGAACGCGGTGAAACGGTGCCCTTCCAGCCAGAACTGGAAGTGGCGAATAGCCAAGTGGAGAGCCAGCAACTCCTTGTCAAACGCGCTGTATTTACGTTCACTATCGCGCAAAGTCCTGCTGAAAAAGGCGAGCGGCTGCCAAGCCCCGGCTACACGCTGCTCCACGACCGCCCCTATGGCCACATCTGACGGGTCAGTAGTGAGCGCTGTGCGGGCCGTTGGGTCTGGATGTGCCAACAACGCAGCGTTTGCCAGGGCTGCCTTGACTTCCGAGAACGCCCGCTCTCGCTCCGGGGACCATTCGATCTTATTCGCGGGTTTCTGCTTTTTGAGCGCGGCGTACAGTGGTTGCATGAGCTGCGCTGCGCGGGGGAGGAAACGGTTATAAAAATTCACCATTCCCAAAAACTCCTGTAACGCCCTGACCGTTTGTGGTCGGGGAAAATCTGCTACCACGCGCACTTTGTCAGGCAGCGGAACTGCTCCTTTGGGAGAGACGCGGTGCCCCAAAAAATCAATCTGCGTCACCCCGAACTGACACTTTGCTGGATTGATTATTAAACCGTGCTCTCCCAACCTCTGGAAAACCGCCGTGAGGTGGGTTTCGTGTTCGTCTTCGGACGCGCTGGCTACCAAAATATCATCCAGGTAGACGAATACGAAAGGGAGATCGCGTAGCACTGCATCCATCATGCGTTGGAACGTCTGTGCAGCCCCTTTAAGCCCAAATGGCATGCGCAAAAACTCGAATAGACCAAACGGCGTTATCACCGCTGTTTTGGGTATGTCCTCGGCGCGCACTGGGACTTGGTGATAAACGCGGACCAAGTCTATTTTAGAAAAAACACGCGCTCCTGCCAAATGAATGGAAAAAATCTTGGATGTGAGGGATTGGGTGGCGGTCGTGCGCTGTGGCGTTGTTCAACCTGCGGAAATCCCCGCAAGGTCGCCACGAACCGTCAGCTTTAGGGACCATGTGTAGCGGGGAAGCCCATGGGCTGTTTGAACGCCTGATGATGCCCAACCTCTCCAGGTTGGCGAACTCCTCGTGCGCTATGGCCAGTTTAGCTGCGTCCAAGCGCCGAGGTTTTGCAAAAACGGGTGGCCCGGTGGTGGTAATAAAATGTTCCACCCCGTGTTTAGCGACGGCTGCCGAAAATGTAGGGACCGTGAGTCCTGGGAACTGTGTGAGCAGTGTGTGGAACGTACCGCTTGCAGCTGTGACGTTGGCTTGAGCTGTACAGGGAATAGAATCAAAAGACAGTGCATTAACCAGGCGCCTGTTAGTGACATCAACCAACAAACCATGTGAGCACAAAAAATCAGCCCCCAATATATTGAAATTCAATGCTGCTATGACAAAAGTCCACTCAAATGTACGGCCGTGTAGAGACAGGAGTAGAGTCCTCTCACCAAAGGTTTTAATCTCCGAGCTGTTTGCTGCTGCCATCTCGGCGCCGCTGGATCCTGCCAGCCGGTTGGCGTAGGACGGCATGATGAAACTCAACTGGGCGCCGGTGTCCACGAGGAAATGCCTCCCCGAGCGTGCGTCCGTCAAGTAGAGAAGCCTGTTCTCCTCCCCGAGGGCCGCAGCTGCTACCGACCCTCGGTCTTGGCATTTTCCCGAGCGCTTGAACTGGCACGGTGGTATACATTTGCGTGCCCTCTCTGCAAAGCGGCGGTGGTAGAAACAAAGGGTGTCTCCTCCGCGTTTCTTGGCCCCTGCCGCTGCCGTCGTCGGTGGTTCTTCGCTGTCTCCGGTCATCGCGCCGAGCTCTGTCGCCGCCGCCGTGGTCGCGAGCTCTCTGCTGGCCATGATGATCCAGTGTGCCTCCCAGGCCAGTGCACGGTAGTCCCGCTTGGCCAGCAACGGCGAACTGGCCAGGGTCGCTCTCATCGCTGACTGAAGGTTCCGGAGGAAAAGGTGGATAAATATGAAGTGGTCGTCGTCCGAGCCCTTCATTTTCAGCATCCTCTCCATGAGGTCAATAGCCATGCAATCTCCCAACCGGGTCCGCATCAGGAGTCTCTCTGCTCTCTCCTCAACCGAGAGTGTGTAGTGCTGGATAAGTGCAGCCTTCAACGCGCCGTATTTGTCGCTGGCTGGTGGCTGATCCAGCAGGCTCTCCACATGCTGAGCCGTGTGGGTGTCGAGCTTTGTGACCACATGGTAGAATTTTGTGTCATCCACCGATATCCCCCGGAAGACGAACTGCGCCTCAACCCGGTGGAACCAGGAGCGCGGATTGTGCTGCCAAAAATCCGGTAGCTGGATTGTAACGGCATACGCTTGGCTGGGGGCTCCCAATGAGGCTGGCTCCGGGGAATTCTCTTCGTGTTGCATGCTTCGTCTTGGGTCACCAGTGTAGAGAATGTAAATGATGAGGCAAGTTTGTCTCAGGCAGTTTATTATACATTCTCTCACATGAGCATAGTAGAAAAGAGGGCATCTCACACAGAACTCTTCACTTAAATAATCAGGTCCTTCTACATATCAAAAGGTCACATTGCATTCACATAAAAGATCACATTGCATGCACTTCCTTAATCCTTTAACATCCCCCTCAAGGTCTCTGGCTCACAAAGGATCCTCCAAGCCGTCTCTGCATACAAAAGATCACATTTCACAGCTTCCTGTTATCTCCAAGGAAGCTCTGCCCTTTGTTCTTATCAAAGATGCTGCTCATTATGTTTTGGCCATGTGCGGCCACAATATAAGAATGACACATATGGTGAATTATTGGTAGATGGACAAGGATTCCAGTGGGGGCAAATAGAAAATAGTGATCCAAACTAAAAGGATCAACAGTTAACCTAACGCTAATGCCTTGCGCTAAAGTGCGCAGCGGGTGAAAAAAGTTTGACGTCTGCGTCTCTGTTTTTATGCAATTTAATGTGTTTTAACGTAATTCTCTGTGCCGTTTTTGTCCTTGAATGTTTGTGGACTATATAACGAAGAGCTCCCTGGTACCATCAGGATGGATTTCCTTCTTGTTTTTGCAGTCGTTTCTTTCCTACCGGCTCTTTGTCTTGGAGGTAAGTGTGACTGTGATCATGCCGGGAAGAATACAGTATTCCAGAGACATGTTACTGCATTTAAACATGGATAATACAGCATCTGTGTTTGAGTCTGTGCCGCAACTGCAGGACTTTATTTTAAGACATTTCATGGACACAGCGATGAAAAGAGAGACAAGAGGAGGAAACGCGGAAAGCGTGGAGGCATAAGATTAAATCTGAGGAGGTGTCAGCTTAACTGCATTCCTCTTCCTTCCATTATCATGGGGAATGTACAATCCCTGAGAAATAAAGTGGATGAAATTCAAGGAATTGCACGATATCAGAAGGACTTCAAGAACTGCTGTGTCATGACTTACATGGAGACGTGGCTTAGGGCGCATGACCGGGATGCGAACCTGAGTATTGACGGCTTTGGAGCCCCACTTCGCTCGGATCGGCAGGAAGAGGTAACGGGGAAACGTCAGGGGGGTGGCGTATCTTTATATATTAATGAACAGTACTGTACATCTGTCACGGTCAGAGAGTGCATCTGTACACCAGATGTGGAGCTTCTGTCCATATTGCTACGCCCCTTTTTTCTGCCCCGCGAGTTCCCCCAACTTTTCATAACGACTGTGTACATTCACCCGAGAGCGGATGCTGACTCCGCCTCCAGCACCGTCTTTGATGTGGTACAGCGGTTGCAGTCGATTTCCCCAGAGGCTCCAAATTTTATTCTTGGGGATTTTAACCATGTTTCTTTAAAGAAGACACTTTAAAAACTTTTATCAGTATGTCTCCTACCCAACCAGGCGAAAAAAGACATTGGACCTGTGCTACGGCTCCATAGAGAGGGCCTATAAATCACTCCCCCTTCCTCCTTTAGGATCCTCAGATCACAACTGTGTACATTTGCTGCCCACATATAAAACTGCTCTCAGAAGAGGCAAGATGAAGACCAGAGACATAGAGGTGTGGACAGAGGATTCAGTGCACTGCCTCCAGGAATGCTTTAACTGTACGGACTGGGAGGTGTTCACACTGTCCTGCGGGGATGATTTGGACTCTTTGATGGACGTCACATGCTCATACATGGCTTTCTGGAGAGACATGATCGTTCCACATAAACGTGTCAAAATATATCCTAACAACAAGCCATGGGTTACAAAATCAGTTAAATCCTGCTTACAGAGGAAAGCACTTGCCTTTAAACAGGGGGTTGTTTCTGAGCTGCAGGTTCCCACAAAAGAGCTGAAGGCCAAAATTTTAAGAGCAAAACAGAACTATAAATCAGAGTTGGAAAGCAAGATGGCAACAAAGAAGCTTGGTGCAGCCTGGGCCAGTATGAAAACTATTGCAGGCCTTCAGAGCACAGAGCGCAGTAACTGCGTTTTTAGATGGTTTTAATTCAGACACAGAGCTGGCTAATGCTCTTAATTGTTTTTATGGTTGTTTTGATTCCTTTGATTTTAGCACAGAAACCCAAGATTTGAAACAGAAACTCAAAGACAATCAGCACTTTAATATTGAGGTGCAGGATATTAAAAGGGCGTTCTGTGCTGTAAAAGTGAACAAAAGTCAGGGCCGTGATAATATATGTGGGCACTTGGTAAAGTCCTGTGCACATGAATTGAGTCCTGTATTTCACTACATTTTCAATATGTCCTTACAGACACATGTGCCTAAGATCTGAAAAGATGCTGTGGTTGTTCCCGTTCCAAAATCCAGCTGTCCTAAAATGGTAAACGACTTTAGACCAGTTGTTTTGACTTCAATTTTAATGAAAATTTTTGAAAAACTGGTCAGATTTGAGGTCCTAAAGCAGACTGAGCATGCATTGGATCCTCTGCAGTTGGCCTATAGGCCTCACAGAGGAGTGAAGGATGCCACTGTCACTCTGTTTAACATGCTTTTTATACATCTGGATTTTAATGGGACACACGCCAGGCTTTTATTTGTGGACTTTTCTTCCGCCTTTAATACAATCCAACTTCATATTTTAGTTGAAAGGCTCCTGCAACAATTTGATTTGAGTAATAATCTGGTGGGTTGGATTCTGGATTTTTTAACCAACAGGATTTGGTTAGAATTTGGTTAGAATAGAACAGGATTTGGTTAGAATAGAAAGAGAGAATTTCTCTTTGCTCATCATTTTGATGAAGAGAGTTTTAAAAAGTAGCTCATGATATAATTTTATTAGTATTTTTAATTCTAATATGATAAAACACTGATTAGCTTTTATTTTCATTTTCAGTTTTAATTGTGAAACTTTTGACTTTGAAGAAAATAACCCCCAGGTTTACATGTGAATCTGGCGCTCGGGAAGTGAGGAAAAAAATTGTGGCCCTCACTGCTACCAAAGTTGGCCATCCCTGGTGTAACTGATTGTTTTAATATGGGAAGAATACTGAATTGTATTTTTGGTGCTATCATGACCTAAATCTGAGAATAGAGTGAGGAAATAAGCACATTGGGCAGTTTTGGGTAATTTAAGCAGTAACATTTTTTTATCGCCTTTCTGACATGCAGTGAGGGTTTTTCTTCACTGGTTTGTCTAAAAAGAAGCGGAGTCTGTTCAAAGATTTCTGAGCTTTGTTGTACATTCTCCACAACAAAACCACACTCTCAAAGTCGAGTGCATTTCATGTGAAGTTGGTTTCCATGGAGTCTCGCTGGCACTCACTTGATCAGTGAGGCAAGGATAAACTGACAAGTTTCTGCTGCTGGCCAGAAGTCCATTGTACTAACACAGTTGTAGAAAAGTTGTGATAAACTTTTTTTTTCCACTTTTGGTCTAAGATATGAAAATCACACACATGATTTTTCCATGTAATTCAACGCATATTGTGTAAAATTTGCACCATAGGGAGAAAATTATTACATAGAAAAAATGGAAATTTGTCCCACAATTCTTTATCTTGGTCTGTGTTGTTTTAGAAATCATTATTCATGTCGTTATGCCTCGGTGAAACAGAGGCATACGGTAATTGGTTAATATGTGTGTGTGTGTGTGTGTGTGTCTGTCTGTCTGTCTGTCTGCCTCTCTGTTTCAGCACACCCAGTCAAAATTAAGTGGAACTAAAGGCTTGTATCATTGTATCACCTTATTTTCTCAACTTATAATTTTGCAGAATTTCGAAATAACGCTTTGTTTTTTGAAATAAATACAAAAATAGCTCACCTTTACTGTTAATGGAGCAGTACTGCACATGCGCCTGGAAACTCCCGCCAGAGGAAAGTACTGAGCAATCCACCAATACTGGTTGAACAAATGTCCATCTTTTTGCCCGTCTGTTTTCTTCCTCTGCCACTAAACAGTAAAAGCTCCTGTTTGTCTAGATTGTCATTGTATTCACGTACCTCCTTTGCTTCCGCCATTTAACTCTTTGAGTGTGAGAATTTTTGTGCGCCTAGTGGCAGAGTGCAGCACTGTGCCTGTCTTCTCACTCTGACATGATCGCCTGCCTTGGGGATCTGTACTGATTGTACTGATTTGTCAGATTCAAAAGGTGGCAGACATCCGTTGGAAGACGCAGTGGATGACACGTAATACACCAAAGAAGAAGAACTCCTCATTTCCTTTTCCTGTTTTAGCATTTAGCCCAGAAAGCTAATAGGCCCGTGATCGTCACTGTCACTTTTTTGGCGTTGTACGCCGAAAATAGCCACGGGATACAAGCGAAATTTATGTGGGATAATCATAAGACTTCGTAGATGTGGCACAGACTTTAAATTACCAACAGAATGCAAAATATGGACCATGATGTGTGAAAACGCAGCGACCACCCCAGCCAGCCATCCACCCAGCCAGCCAGCCCCCCTTTGTCAACAGTAAGTGACTTTTCTATTCTTTTTTTAAATGTATTGATTTCTTGTTCATATACTTTGAAGATAAGATGATGAGGTACTGTACCTCTGTAAAAAACACGGTGTCAAAAGACTGAACCATTCTTTGTGTAAATATGTCCAAAGTCCAGTTTTGACTGAGTTATGGAATTTAAAGAGGTGCTGTGACATTATGCAAATTAGATGCGTAAATTTATTACTATCTGAAACTTTGGATCATATTTTACATCTTTCTAATTGACAGTAAGCCATTATCTCTTGCAACGTTCAAGTTATAGCCTTGGAAATCTGAACTATTTTATTGACAAAAAATATTTACCACTCTTTACCACTAGGGGTTATGTTGCAATTTGGCAACATACACACTCAGAGGGTTAAAATGTCTGCCACCGTGCTCTTCTTTGTGTTTGGATTGCAGTTGTTCAAATCAGGTTGGTGGCTCTTGGCTGCCGACGACAGTACGAGCATGTGAACTGCAGATTATTTTCACTACGCATGTGTGTACTCCAAAACTGCTAGATGGATTTGGATGAACTTTTTTACCAGAGGTGGTCCTTGGGCTAGAGAGGAACCCATAACGTTTTGGTAATGATCCCAGTATGCATACCTCCACCAAGGTTCTTAACTTCTCACAGTGTGTTAGCAAGAATACTCCAAAACTGCTAAATGGATTTGGATGAAATTTTTACCCCAGGTGATCCTTGGGCTAGAGGGGAACCCATAACATTTTGGTGATGATCCGAGAACGCATACTTCCGTCAAGGCTCTGGCACCAAGGCATCAGCAGCTTGGTGCTTTCATTGACTCACAGTACTGTTACCTATTGTTGTGCAAGCACAGATCTACACTTACGTATGGGTGGTCTTTTCCCCACTATGAAATTTCGATATGGTGGTTTGCATACACCATTTATCCTGTATAGTACCCATGTCAGCTCAAGGTCCCATTAGATGTTCCTGGTAAAAAACGGAATATGTAAAATAGTAAAAAAATAAAGTTGATTTTAAAAATGTGACTCTTGGCTGCATGGTTGCCCATTGCAAGCATTATGTGAGCTGGATGGCTTAGACTGTGTTAAGCTTGGTGCCATTTACAAGCTTACGTTTATTACTTTTATACAGTACCCAGGATGTCAGGGTGCAATAAGCTGCTGTGGTGCTCTTTCATTTTGGCACCCTAATTTGGAGAGTAAAAAACATGAAGAAGGAAAGCACAATCCAGTTCTTTATCTACTTTAAATTGAGCCTATTTATGGTAAAAGTCTGAAGGACCATGTGCTGGGTCTGTTGGGCTCAAGGGATGAAAACCAAAGCATTGTACTTTTGAGCACATTTGACATAAGCTGCATAGAATCCTTTTTTAAATTTTAGAATAAAAAGGGCTATATTTGACATTAAATGTGTGTTGCCTGATGCACCACATTTGCATGATGTAGCTTAGGTGTCTGCTTAATGGGACTGAAGTGTACATGACTTGATGCCCTGTCTCTGTGGTATCTGTGGATGGGATATGTACACACGTGGACAAAATTGTTGGTACCGCTCTGTTAATGAAAGAAAAAACCCACAATGGTCACAGAAATAACTTGAATCTGACAAAAGTGGTAATAAATAAAAATTCTTTGAAAATTGACCAATGAAAATCAGACAGAGCTTTTGAATTGTGGTTCAACAGAATTATTTTAAAAAACAAACTCATGAAGCAGGCCTGGACAAAAATGATGGTACCCTTAACTTAATATTTTGTTGCACAACCTTTTGAGGCAATCACTGCAATCAAATGATTTCTGTAACTGTCAATGAGACTTCCACACCGCTCAGCAGGTATTTTGGCCCACTCCTCATGAGCAAACTGCTCCAGTTGTCTCAGGTTTGAAGGGTGCCTTCTCCAGACGGCATGTTTCAGCTCCTTCCACAGATGTTCAATAGGATTTAGATCAGGGCTCATAGAAAGCCACTTTAGAATAGTCCAATGTTTGGCTCTTAGCCATTCTTGGGTGTTTTTAGCTGTGTGTTTTGGGTCATTATCCTGTTGCAAGACCCATGGCCTGCGACTGAGACCAAGCTGTCTGACACTGGGCAGCACATTTCTCTCTAGAATACCTTGATAGTCTTGAGATTTCATTGTACCCTGCACAGATTCAAGACACCCTGTGCCAGATGCAGCAAAGCAGCCCCAGAACAAAAAGTTCCAAAAAAGTTGCCAAAAAGTTGCAGTTTTGTCTCGTCTGTCCATAGGACATTCTCCCAGAAGCTTTGTGGCTTGTCAACATGCAGTCTGGCAAATTCCAGTCTGGCTTTTTTTATGATTTATTTTCAACAGTGGTGTCCTCCTTGGTCGTCTCCCAAGAAGTCCACTTTGGCTCAAACAACGACGGATGGTGCGATCTGACACTGATGTACCTTGACTTTGGAGTTCATCATGAATGTGTTTAGAGGTTGTTCTGGGCTCTTTTGTTACTATTCGTATTATCAGTCTCCTCCTGCGGCCACGTCCAGGGAGGTTGGCTACAGTCTGCATCCATCCATCCATCCATCTTCTACCGCTTTTCCGGAGGTCCGGGTCGCGGAGGCAGCAGTTCAAGCAGAGAAGCCCAGACTTCCCTCTCCCCAGCCACCTGCTCCAGCTCTTCAGAGGGGATACCAAGGCGTTCCCAGACCAGCTGGGAGACATAGTCTCTCCACCGAGTCCTGGGTCTGCCCCGGGGTCTCCTCCCAGTGGGACGTACCTGAAACACCTCAAGTGGGAGGCGACCAGGAGGCATCCTAATCAGCCTCCTGGCTACAGTCTCGTGGATCTTAAATTTCTGAATAATATGTGCAACTGTAGTCACAGAACATCAAGCTGCTTGGAGATGGTCTTATAGCCTTTACCTTTAACATGCTTGTCTATAATTTTCTTTCTAATCTCCTGAGACAACGCTCTCCTTTGCTTCCTCTGGTCCATGTTTAGTGTGGTACACACCATGTCACCAAACAGCACAGTGACTGCTTGTCACCCTGTAAATAGGCTGACTGACTGATTACAAGTTTGTAGACACCATCCATCCATCCATCTTCTACCGCTTTTCCGGAGGTCCAGGTCGCGGAGGCAGCAGTTCAAGCAGAGAAGCCCAGACTTCCATCTCCCCAGCCACCTGCTCCAGCTCTTCAGAGCTCGAGCAGGTGGTCTGGGGAGAGGGTGGTCCCAGCTGGTCTGGGAACCAAGGTGTTCCCAGACCAGCTGGGAGACATAGTCTCTCCACCGAGTCCTGGGTCTGCCCCAGGGTCTCCTCCCAGTGGGACGTGCCTGAAACACCTCAAGTGGGAGGCGTCCAGGAGGCATCCTAATCAGATGCCCATACCACCTCAACTGACTCCTTTCAATGTGGAGGAGCAGCGGTTCTACTCTGAGTCTCTCCTGGATGACTGAATCCTACGGAGAAAGCTCATTTCAGCCACTTGTATCCGCGATCTCGTTCTTTCGGTCATTACCCAAAGCTCGTGACCATAGGTGAGAGTAGGAACGTAGATTGACTGGTAAATCGACAGCTTTGCCTTAGAACTCAGCTCCCTCTTCACCACAACAGAGCGGTACAACGTCCGCATCACTGCAGATGCTGCTCCAATCCGTCTGTTGATCTCTCGCTCCATTTTCCCCTCACTCGTGAACAAGACCCCAAGATACTTAAACTCCTCCACTTGGGGCAGGAGCCTTTCCCCAACCCGGAGAGGACAATCCACCTTTTTCCGGCTGAGGACCATGGACTCGGACTTGGAGGTGCTGATTCCCATCCCAGCCGCTTCACACTCAGCGGCAAACCATCCCAGCAAGAGCTGTAAGTCATTGCTGGATGAAGCCAACAGGACAACATCATCTGCAAACAACAGAGATGAGATCCTGTGGTCACCAAGCATGACACCCTCCATTCCCTGGCTGCGCCTAGAAATCCTGTCCATAAAAATTATGAACAGGATCGGTGACAAAGGGCAGCCCTGGCAGAGTCCAGCTCTCACTGGGAATGACTCCGACCGAGTGTTGGCAATACGAACCAAACTCTCACAACGGTCGTACAGAGACTGAATAGCTCGTAACAACAAGCCCGATACCCCATACTCCCGAAGCACCCCCCACAAAAATCCACGAGGGACGCGGTCAAATGCCTTCTCCAAGTCCACAAAACACATGTAAACTGGTTGGGCAAACTCCCACGAACCCTCAAGAATTCTCGAGAGGGTAAAGAGCTGGTCCGATGTGCCACGGCCAGGACGAAAACCACATTGCTCCTCCTGAATCCGAGGTTCGACCAACAGCCGGACTCTCCTCTCCAGTACCTTGGCATAGACCTTCCCAGGGAGGCTGAGGAGTGTGATCCCTCTAAAGTTGGAGCACACTCTCCGGTCCCCTTTTTTGAAGAGAGGAACCACCACCCCGGTTTGCCATGCCAAAGGCACTGCCCCCGACCTCCACGCAGTGTTGCAGAGGCGTGTCAACCATGACAGCCCTACAACATCCAGGGCCTTGAGGTACTCAGGGTGAATCTCGTCCACCCCCGGGGCCCGGCCACCAAGGAGATTTTTAACCACCTTGGCAACCTCAGCCCCTGTGATAGGCGAGTCATCCCCCTCATCCCCAAACCCTGCTTCCTCTGTGGAAGGCGTATCACTGGGATTGAGGAGATCCTCGAAGTATTCCTTCCACCGCCCGACGATATCCCCAGTCAAAGTCAACAGTGTCCCATCCGCACCATACACAGTGTGGACGGGGAGCTGCTTTCCCCTCCTGAGCCGCCGGACAGTTTGCCAGAATCTCTTTGAGGCCGACTGAAAGTCTTGTTCCATGGCCTCACCAAACTCCTCCCATACCCGGGTTTTTGCTTCAGCAACCACCCGAGCTGCACTCCGCTTGGCTTGTCAGTACACCTCAGCTGCTTCGGGAGTCCCACAAGCCAACCAAGCTTGATAGGACTCCTTCTTCAGCTTAATTGCCCCCCTCACCACTGGTGTCCACCACTTGGTTCGGGGGTTGCCACCACGAGATGCACCGACCACCTTGCGGCCGCAGCTCTGGGCCGCCGCTTCAACAACAGAGGTGGAGAACATGGCCCATTCAGACTCCATGTCTCCAGACTCCCTCGGAATGTGGTTGAAGTTCTTCCGGAGGTGGGAGTTGAAGACCTCCTGGACAGGGGCCTCAGCCAGACGCTCCCAGCACACCCTCACTATATGTTTGGGTCTACCAGGTCTGAATGGCTTCCTCCCCTGCCATCGGATCCAACTCACCACCAGGTGGTGATCAGTTGACAGCTTTGCACCTCTCTTTACTCGGGTGTCCAAGACATACGGTCGCAGGTCTGATGATACGATAACAAAATCGATCATCGACCTGCGACCTAGGGTGTCCTGGTTTGTAGACACCTGTGATGTTAATTAGAGGACACATCTTGGTTGAACATGTCCCTATGGTCACATTATTTTCAATCTTTTCTAGGGGTACCATCATTTTTGTCCAGGCCTGTTTCATGAGTTTGTTTTTTAAAGTAATTTTGTTGAACCACAATTCAAAAGCACTGTCTGATTTTCATTGGTTAATTTTCATATAATTTTTATTTATTACCACTTTTGTCAGATTCAAGTTATTTCTGTGACCATTGTGGGTTTTCTTTCATTAACAGAGTGGTACCAGCAATTTTGTCCATGGCTGTAGAAACAAAAGTTCTTTTTGATATTTACCATTTAAATGAATGACTCTTGTGCTCACACGTTCAAGAAACTCATTGTAGTACTACCATAGAAATTTGCCTAGTGAAAGGAAAGTTAAACTGCTGGGACAGACATATGTTTTCAGGTATTCAGACATTTTTCTGCCTCAGTGCAAAGCAACGTAGGCATACGGTAACATGTTGATGTGTCTGTGTCTGTTACCAGCTTTTTAGCTCGCCCGGTCCAAGTCAGGTGGAACTAAAATCTTGGATCATTGTATCACTATATTTTTTTTTTTATTTTTAATTTGCCAGAATTTCAAGATAAAGCTCTGTTTTCAAAATAAACACAAAATTAACTCACATTTACAGTCAGTGCAGCTGGGGAAAAGTTTCTAAACTGGCTTTTGGGATGTAGAATGTCACCTCTTTGGTGGAGAAGGAGCCTGAGCTCGTGTACGAGGTTGAGAGATACCGGCTAGATACAGCTGTGCTCACCTCAATGCACAGTGTAGAGAGCTGGGAAAAGGGGGCAGCTCAGTAGTGCAGTGGTTAGTGCTGTGGCAGCACATTAAGAAGGTCATGGTTCGATCCAACTCCCTGCCCATCAGTGGGCCCCTTCTGTGTGGAGTTTGCATGTTTTCCCTCTGTCTGTGTGAGTTTACCCCGGGGTACTCCGGTTTCCTCCCACAGGGCCAAAAACATGCAAGTTAGGTTAATTGGAGATTCTAAAATGGCCCTAGGTGTGAATGTGTGTGTGTAAAGGGATTGGTGCTTCACCGTGGCTGCCTCAGCCATCCACATGGATGCCCTGAATTTCCCTCTGGAGAGCAACAAAGCATACAAAAAATAAAATAAAATAGTTGGTTTCCTTAGTAGATTGGGGAAGTAAATAAGTAAACTAAATGAGTACAAGGGATAATGATAAAATAGGCACCCCTATTATTTTTTTGTATCTTTATCTGTGTTGGTTTAACAGTGTTTCCCCTCTGATTTTATTTCTCAACATTACAATCCTAACTCCAGACACTAGGGGGCACATCGTGCGCGGGTGATTTGGAGAGGTGTTTTGGTGCAAAGAGAAAGAACTAAACTTCCTGTTGAGATGGTGACATTGCCTCAACATGTATGCTTTTACATCCTCCATCACAGGCTGGTAAAATGCCTTAAATTGAGTGTACTATGTGAAATTGAAAAGTTGTAGTTATCACTTAAACACCTTTTGTACATGTGTGGGTGGATAATGCAGTCTGTTATGAGAGTTGTGCACACATGCTGGAGTATGGGTGACTGCTAATGCTAATTAGTTATAGCATGGTGAATTGGCTACATGCTAACTAGTGTTAGCTAATGCTAACATGCTAGTGGAGCTGGACATGCAGCGTAATGTTCAGGAAACCAACTTAAGTTAATATTCAGTTCATAGATGAAGGGTTTGTCATAATTTGGTTCTGCCACAGCGGTTGTGTTGAAGAGTTGAGAACTATTCTGTCAGTATGTATTGCGCCCTTCAGAGATATTGCTGAATGAAGTAGGTGGTCCTTAATTGGTTAATATCGGTCCACACCCTTATGGAGGAAGTCATATGGCCCATTTAATGCTCATTTTTAATGTGCACCGTGCCTGAAGCAGAAAGCTGGGGTTGGAAGAGAAAGTTAACAACCACCTTTGTGATGCACATTTCTGATTCATGGTGTAAGCTTTGTGAGGTCTGGAAGCTAAAAGAAGGCATGGCTAAATTGAACAAGCTTTGAAGTAACCCTTGCAGATGTAACCCATGGGCCCTGAATTTACCCTCCATGCTTAATATCATAGTTTCTATTTCCATGTTTGTAAAATCTGTGTATTTAATTTGTTGCAGAACACTGTTTTGTTTATAAGAATGTGCTTTTAGAGAGTTTAGGAAGTGAACAAAGATAATTGAGATGTGTCTGTGTATGTTAAGAACAAATTTCATGTTAAAAATTATTATAGGACTTCCGGTCTGGACGCCATGGTGATAGCATCTTAACGCTGAAGCTCCCAGACCCAATCCAAGGAAAACATCTTCAAAATCAGACTTAACGGATTTTTGGAAGAATAAAAATCAAAAGACAAAAACACCATGCCTAACCAAAAACAGAAGAAACTGACATTCCCCAGGTCAGACGCACAGCGCCGCAGAATCTGAACCGGAGGACCTCCGTTCAGAAGACGAGGAGCTGGACCTAGCTATCAAGAAGGTTAGCTTGAAATCGCTATTTGATGAATTACTTCGACGTTTCGGGCCGAATTTCATGAATTCAGAGAGGAGTTAAAAAGGACGAACAGCAGAATGGACCAGGCCGAAAACCGAATCTTGGAAGCTGAAGAAAGAATAAAAGTGCTTGAAGATTCTATGCTGGATTTACACAAAAAAACAGTCAAGGCTGGAGGCTAAGCTAACCGACCAAGAAGGAAGACAGAGGCGAGACAACATCAGAATTCACGGTCTGAAAGAAGGAGCTGAAGATAGTTTCAACACAATGGCGGAATGCGTGGAATCCTTATTGAGAGAGAAGTTGGATATTCCACAAACCACGGATTTGAAGATAGAAAAGGCCCATCGTACATTAGCCGCAAAGCCAGCGGCAGAAGCGCCCCCACGTTCGGTGGTGGTAAGATTCTCCGATTTCAAAATAAAACAAGAGGTTGTAAGACGGGCTTGGCAGAAAAAAGGATTTATGCATCAAGAGAGAAAAGTCTTCGTGGAGCATGATTACGCCCCGGAGGTTCTTAAAAAGTGACGGGAATATAACGACGCCAAAAAGGTTCTACAGGAACAGAATCTACGCTTTCAGACGCCATGTCCTGCGAAGTTTTACGGTGAAGAGTCATGTCTCTATAATTCAGCGGAAGAAGCAACAATTGACATGGCGAGAAGAGGGCTCCCGGTATCGGTGTTTAAACCCGCAGCAGATCTGAGCGAGAAGATCAGGGCTCAAATGTGGTCCACTCAGAGACCTTCAAAATCCACGGGCCAGCAGCGGGAAACCCAGCCCCAGAGCTACAAAGATAAGCTTTCCAGTTCCAGGAAGGAATAGCGACCTTTTTGTTTTTTCTTTTCAGTCATTCTGCACTTCCATCCCCCCTCCTACAAGGTAACAAACATTAAAGGAGATGCAGAAATCAGCATGTGGTAAAAACCTTTCATGGAGCTGTTATAGGCATTAGAAACAAATGTCTTCTTAATTTAAGGGAAAAAAATCTTGTTAAAATAGAAATGTAACAATGACCCACATGTTCTCCCTACACTAACAAATACTGTATTATAGTGAATGTTTGCTGTGATGGGGGTGGGAGGGTGCACATCAATCTCATAGGTATTGCTATAAAAAAAAAAAAAAAAAAAAAATCATTACAAATATCGGATTTGGGGATCTGAAAATTCACGTTAAATACATGGGACAACTTACAGGGGTAGAGAGGGCCCTCAACACGTAACAGAGTTTGAGGAATTTCCCTCAGAGCCTACACTCCATCAGGCTCTTACAGGGTCTTTTAAAGAGACCCCAGCTCAGGAAGTTTTTTTTGACAGTTTTTTGTTTTTAAAGTTTCGTACACTATGTTCTTTATGTTTTTTATGTTCTTAATTTCTCTTTCAAGTTTCTGAGTAGCAGAAAAGCGGGCCACCACACTGTTATACTAAATAAGAAAATACAATGGAGAAACAGGGTGTAACCAAATTAGCATCATATAATGTAAAAGGGATCCTGAATCCAGTTAAAAGATCCAAGATTCTACGCATAATGAAAAAAGACAAAGCAGAAATAATATTTTTACAAGAAACCCACCTAACAGACGTGGAACACACTAAACTCAATAGACAAGGGTTTAAAATGATCTCTTCATCTTCATATAAGTCAGGGAGGAGGAGGGGAGTAGCGGCATTGATATCAACCAAAATTACATTTGAAAAAAATCAGAACACAAAGATAAAGAAGGGAGGTACAGTTTGGTATTTGGGCAGCTAGAGGGAGATGCTATCACCACTGCTGAATGTATATGCACCCACCAGGGGCTAAATGGAAATTTATATAAAATGTATTCGACCTAATGATAACTAAAGCCCAAGGTTTAGTGATATGTGGTGGAGACTTCAATCTAAGAACGAATCATACTGGATGCAACAGGTAATTCTTCACATCAAAATAACACTCAGAATAGGAAAACTCGGATGCTATTATAAAGAAATGGGAATCTGTGACGTTATGGAGGGAATTCAACCCCAATGTAAAAAATTATACTTTTTATTCAACGCCAC
Source organism: Pholidichthys leucotaenia (assembly GCA_020510985.1). Classification (NCBI taxonomy): domain Eukaryota; kingdom Metazoa; phylum Chordata; class Actinopteri; order Cichliformes; family Pholidichthyidae; genus Pholidichthys; species Pholidichthys leucotaenia. The sequence goes on along the minus strand of CM035839.1, from coordinate 248,091,836 downwards.
ATTCATCTTACTCAAGGATTGATTACTTTTTTATGTTTAATAGAGACATTGGAAGAGTAAAACCATGTAAATATGATGATGAATCTCTCTGACCACAGTCCGATCTATATGACTTAAACATCCAAAAATACACAAATACATACATTTTTCCTGGAGGTGAATTCAAATGTCCTGAACGGACCAGACTGAAAGATGAATTGGAATCCGATATCTCAGATATTTGGCAGAAAACGCTATTGGAGAAGTAACCCTATAAATACTGTGGGATGTGTGCAAAGCAGTAATAAGGGGGAAAAATTATTGCAAAACTGGGCAACCCAAAGAAACTGAGACTAGAAAACTAATCACACTCGAGTCAGAACTCAAGAACCTAGAAAAAGAACACAAGACCAACACTCAATTCTAATGGCTCGACTCGCTCAAGATTAAGAAATTAAAATTCAAATAAATGAGATCTACACAATAGAATACCAGAAGAAACTACATTTCTGTAACAAAAACCTATGAAGCAGGCAGTAAATCGGCAAAATTACTAGCCTATAAATTGAGGAAACAACAACAGAAAGAGCAATCTACAAAATCAGAGACCCAGTATCAAAGGAAATAAAATTCTGAATTCAGGATATTCTTAAAAAGCTTCGAGAATTACTATAAGAAACTTATACTCCCACAAAACACATAAAAACGCTTCCGAGACATTCCTAAACAACATTTAAACCTTCCCCACTTACGGAATCACAAAATAAAAAAAACACTACTGTCAGAATTACAACCTAAAGAATTGGAAAAAGCAATTATGAAACTTAAAGCTAACTAAATCCCAGGTGCAGATGGCTATTACAGCAGAATGGTACAAAATACCTTTAAACAGCAACTATCTCCTCTCCTCCTGAAAACATTTAATTATGTCCCTCCACACAGGGGAAATCACCCCCCCTCCTGGAGAGAAGGGGTCATTGCAGTTATACCTAAACCTGAAAAGGATAAACTAGAATGCTCCAACTACAGACCAATCAGTGTATTAAATCAGGACTATAAGTTTTTTACCATTATCCTTGCCAAAAGGTTTGAAAACATACTGACAGACTTAATTCACTTAGACCAAACAGGTTTTATAAGACAAAGACAGACACAAGACAACATTCGACGCACTTTACACATAATTCATCATATAAAAAAATATAACTTAAATGCAGTCATATTGGGATTAGATGCTGAAAAAGCATTTGATTCGGTTGACTGGTCTTTCCTATATAGAATCTTATCCAGTTTCAATTTTCATAACAACTTCATTAGAACTATACAGGCATTATATAAAAAAACAACAGCTAAAATAAGGATTAACGGTAATTTATCATCATCTTTTGAGCTGGAAAGAGGATGTCGTTAAGGCTGCCCCCTGTCTCCACTGCTCTTTGCAATCTTCATAGAACCCCTGAGCCAATGGATAAGACAAAATCAAGAAATTCAAGGTATTACACTTGGTCAGAAGGAACATAAAATAGCACTCTTTGCTGATGACATTTTAATATACCTAGGGCAGCAGACACTTCTTTACCAGAACTAATCTCAGTTTTTTCAGACTATGGAGATTTATCGGGGTACAAATTAAAACATGCATAAAACCCAAGTTTTAACATTCAACTATGACCCAAATCATTATTCACTAATGTGAACTCAAAACTAACTGGGAGTTGGAATCTATGAATATCTGGGGGTCAATATCCTGAAACTACTCAACAAAATTATAACACTAAACTATGATCCACTGGTGACAAAAATAAAATCAGACCTTGCTAGATGGAATATTACCATTCTTAGGTACTGCACAAAGAATTGAAGCAGTCAAAATGAATATACTTCCACGTCTTCTATACCTTTTCCAAACAATACTGGTAGAACCTCCCAAAAAAACATGGCAGGAGCTGGACAGAAGGATCTCAAGATTCATATGGCAGGGCAAGAGACCTAGAATCAGATATAGACCCTTACAGCTAAACAAGGGACAAAGGTGGGCTCACGCTGCCAAATATCAGGGACTATTTTAAAGCCGCACAAATTAAAACTTTAATAGAGATATGTAACCCAGTCTACACTGCACCAATGGAAGGAGTTCGAATGCCAAATAACAAGTGACATCCCCCTACAGGCGATAATAGGGGAACAATGCCTTACCTAAACTCTTGAATAACACTAACCCCGTGGATAGAGACCCCGCTAAAATTTGGTTTAAGATAGTCAGAGAGAATCAAGCTAAAGAGCCCTATTGACTTCTGCAATGGAATTGCCTAGATCAAGACTTTACCCCCAATAAACAGACACTAGATTTAAGAGTGGAAAGAGAAAGGGACTGATAAAATAATTACGATTTTTTTAAGGGGCTAACTTTAAGAAGTTTTGAAGATTTGAAAAAACAAGGTCTAATAAATCAAGATCTTTACAGGTTCTTTCAGCTTAGACACCACATAAACAATATACTTAAAAAGGAGGATTTGGAAAGGGCCCAGTCAGGTGTTCTGAAGGTCTTCTTTAATGGCATATAAAGGGATCCCAGGGATCAGATACATTTCTAAATATACCAAGGTCTTCAAGACTTAAAAGGAGACAACACATCATAATATAAAAGAGAGATGGGAAAAAGAGGGGAATTTCACTTTACAATGGAAAATATGGGAAAGCTAAATAAACAGCAATGGAATAAGTACCTCATCCCCTGCAGTGGAGAGAATTTGGATGGAAAAATTTGGTAGATTTTCAGAACACCTGCACAAACAAATTTACCCATAAGGGGTGAACTGTTGGCGCTTGTGTGGTGAAAAGACTGCAAGTCATTTTCATGTGTTTTTGGTCATGCCCAGTTATCCACCAACATTGGACCAATGTACAGACAATATTGGGGAAAATATTCAAAATAACAGTTCCCTTTTCTTTTGTAACTTTGTATTTGGGTTTACTACCCGGACTCCCTGGAAAGACGAGGAGATAAATACTTATTCAGTGTTTTAATATTGGCAAGTAAAAAGCCCTAACTAAAAAATGGATGCTGAAGGACTGTCCTACACCTGAAGATTGGATTAACGTGATTCAAGACATTTACTCGATGGAAAAGTTGACATTCGCACTGAGACAGGACATGGATGGGTTCATGAACTTTTGGCAACCCTGGATCGCATATGTGTCTTCCATTAGATCTAATCTTTGACAAATACCATTTCAATAATGGTCCCGCTCTTTGTTCCAACACTACTCAGATGCTCTTTTACTTTTAATTACTTAACTTTCTGTTTGTTTGTTTTTTGCTGTTCTGTTTGTTTTGTTTTTTTTTTATTTTATTCTCTTTAATTTCACTTTTTCTTTCACTTTAAAAAAAAGGGGTGTTGTAATAATTATCCTACCAATGTTGTCAAACAGCAAAAAATAAGGGAACATGTGATGAAATGTAAACGATGCAATGCTGTTAATGACCTGTATACCCTTTACAAAAACTTAAATTAAAAAAAAAATTATTATAAACTTTACTGTTAAAAATAAGTTAAAGACTAATTCATTTTCCGGAGTCATAGTTAACCTTATGTGTGTGTCTGTCGCTGAATTGCGACATAAACCACCTAGTGTCAAGAGTAGTAAATATTTTTTGTCAATAAAATAGTTCAGATTTCCAAAGCTATAACTTGAAGTGGTAAGAGATAATGGCTTACTGTCAATTAGAAAGATGTAAAATATGATCCAAAGTTTCAGATAGGAATAAATTTACACATCTAATTTGCATAATGTCACGGCACCTCTTTAAATTCGATAACTCAGTCAAAACTGGACTTTGGACGTATTTACACAATGAATGGTTCAGTCTTTTGACACCATTTTTTGTTCAGAGGTACCTCATCTTCTTACTCTTCAAAGTATACAAGATAACCCAACCCTAACCCTGTACAAGAAATCAGTACAATATAAAGAAAACACACAAAAAAACCCCAGACAATTCTCACTTATTTTTGACAAAGGGGGGCTGGCTGGCTGGTGTGGCCGCTGCGTTTTCACCAGTCATGGTCATTATTTTGCGTTCTGTCGGTCATGTTAAAGTCTCTACCACATCTACAAAGTCTTGTGATTATCCCACATAAATTTCCCTTGTATCCCGTGGCTATTTTCCTCTTACAAAGCCGATAAAAGTGACGGTGACAGATCGCGGACATATTAGCTTTCTGGGCTAAAATGCTTAAAACAGGAAAAGGAAATGAGTTCTTCTTTGGTGTATTACATGTCATCCACTGAGTCCTCCAACGGATGTCTGCCACCTTTTGAAACTGGCAAATCAGTACAAATCAGTACAAATCCCCAATGCAGGCAATCATGTCAGAGTGAGACGTCAGGTCACATCAGTGCTGCGCTCTGCCACTAGGGGTACGCAAATTCACATACTCAAAGGGTTAAAAAGGAATACGTTGAAGAACAGAGGGTTGTGCATACATGTGCGTTTCAATTGAGTGTGTTCACTGGAATCATTGAGACTGAAGGACTGTGTAATGGGTTTAAAAAAAGCCAAGTTAACTTGAATTGCTGTGAATGTCAGTGTCACTGTCCTGAGATATGACATGGCCATGTTTTTGTAAATAGACATAAGTAGAAGGCAATTTATTACTTATTATTTTTGTGACACCTGAAGTAGAGTATGATTTGTTTGTGATATGCAGAAGAATTAAACTTCCTGTTGAGATGTCAACATTGCGTCAACGTGTGTGCTTTTACATTCCCCATCACAGGTTACTACACACGTTGAGGGAACAGAATCTCAGCTGCCCTCTTACATTGAGGTTGGAGTGACAACAACAGCTCTGGTTCTGGAACCAGTCTCCTGGAGAGGGGTTGGGGCTTTGCTTACTCTGGAGTTGCCCCAGGCGAGAGGCAGTGAGCAGGGGTTGGTTTTCTTTTATCCTCCCGCTTTGCTGCCTCTACATTGGAGTTTTCCCCAATGGACAAAAAGGTAGTTTCCCTATGCCTTTGGGTTGGGAAACGGGTCTTGACCATCATTTTTGCCTATGCACCAAATGGCAGTTCAGAATACCCACTATTTTTGGAGTGTCTGACTGGGGTGCTGGAAAGTGCTCCTCTTGGAGACTTCATTGTCCTACTGGGGGCACTCTCTCAGCATCAAATGATGACTTGATGGAGGCCTCTTTGAGAGCACTGAATATCTCTGTTAAACTATCTGTGGAAACAGGATCAGTTGTATCCAAAGCACAATCATTTAGAGCAAAGCTTGAAAGCACCATCACAAGATCAATACATCAAGCTTTGTTCACAGAGAGACTGAAAAAGTAACTTCACCACAGACACAGACTCTGTCAACTAGACAAGGTATTATTCAGTACAATCCCTGTCAAAAAATGATCTCATGCAGTGGACTGAACAGTCTCTAAATTATTTATCAGAAGGGAGAAAAGGCCAGACTCGGGGTGGGCTTAAATACAGTATAACCTTTTAGTTGAGTTTTACTTTCAAACCCTGGCATTCCAGGCAAACCCAGTAAGATCCAGGTTCACTCTGTTGCCTGAATAGGGGTACCCAAGCTAATTGACCCTGTAAGTGACATGGGTCATTGGCCACTTCACCTCATTTCACATCAGCTAACAACAAACTGCACTAAAGTGTGCAAATCGCTAGCATGCCAGCTAGCAACGCATTGGCCACGGTTTGAGCTGAGCCTTTTCATTACTGACTCAAGAGGTGACCAGTATGTATTAATAAACAATGACCCAACAAGATGGCCACTGAACGCACATGCAGACTGGCAGGCTCTGCATGTGCTTCTCTTAAACTTCCTTTTAAACCTCCTCAATCTGTATCTTTTAAACCTATTTAATTCACAAAACGGACTCAACTGCCACCAGAACACTGGATAGTTGGTGCTGTTTTAACTACTTGTTTACTTTTACTATCAATGCGGCAGTGCCTCACAACTGAGAACGACAATGTTTCAGTCACTCATCAACAACATCTGCTGTACTCCACATTTCTGGACAATTGCTGTACCTGGGTGCTTCCTGTGAAATGGGTACAAATAAGTCCTGGAAGTACAGCCTTGGGGTCTATCTACCTGGCAGCTATAATATTATTAGTGGGAGATGTTGAAGCAAATCCAGGCCCACAGCCTTCGGACAATGGAAACCCGGTTGGGCTGGCGCGACTAGCCCAATAACCACAACTAAACTGGCAAACCTGGATACCGCCGCCAGAATGACAACTTCAGGTAAACTGGACAACTTGGCCCCTGCAGCCAGCACAGCAGCTAAAGTGGCTAACTCGGCAGCCACAGTTAAACTGTTTACAATGGAATCCACAGCATCTGGTCCCTTCAAACACCAGTACAGCAACAGTGACTGTTTCGGCAGACCTACGCCAGCAGCTCGGGGTCCAGCGGTTGGAGGTCGGCACCGACCCGGGCATCCGGGACGTTGGTGGTCCAGCAGCTTACCCGGCAGGGTGGGCCTGCCAGGTGGAGTTGGGATGACAAATTGTGGCCCAACGGCAAGGTGACGATGCTAGCCCGGCCCCCCTGGGCACCGATGCACTGGCAGCTCTTTCAGTGGAAGTTGTCCATTAAATGGAGCTGTGTTGACAGCTTGGTGTCCGATAGCTGGATGTCAGTTTTGGCCCTTTTCCCCCCGATGCCATTGCAGCAGTGGCTCTTTTGACGAGGGATGCTTGCCAGGCCGAGCCGTGTCGACGTTTTGTGGCCCAGAAGCTGGCTGTTCACATTGTCTGGGTCTCTCTGGACACCGATGCAGCAGTGGCTTATCCAGAGGAGGATGACGTTGGTCAGTTCTCCAAAGACTCAGATGATATCAATGCAGGAAAAGTCTCCGCAGACACCAGTGTGGCGACAGCCCATCTGAAGGGGAACGGCATCAGTGGAGTCCCCCGGGATGCCAGTGATATCAACAGAAAAAAATTCTTGCAATAAGACTCAAACTGTGTAAGCCTGGTAAGACTGTTACAAAACAAGTTGGGTATGGGATAAAAATTGTGTCTGAAAGACAACAAACTGCTAAAATGGTTCAAACTGTTAATCATGCCAAGATATTGTGGGATCCGACTATGAAACCTAAAAGCGTTTTTGGAGGTCATCTCAATATTAGAAGCATACCTCTTATGACTGGCGCCTAGCGGCTGCCCCGGCCTTGGATGCGCTCTGCAGAGCGTGCCCAAATGCCAAGTCACGTTTCGTTACCTTGTATTCATACATGTGTAATGACAATAAAGTTGAATCTCAATCTAAAACAGAACAAATACATCAACTATTGACAAATTCAAATCTTGACCACCTATGCCTCTCAGAAACCTGGTTAACCCCAATAACACCACCTGCTATTTTCAATGTACCAAGGTACAATACCTATAGACAAGACAGAAAAGATGGAAGGGGAGGAGGGGTCAGGATTTATGTAAAGGATGGTTATCAGTGTATACTACAACTTGACATTGCTGAAAATACTTTTGATTTGATTGCAACCTATTGACCTCCGTCCTCTAAGGACACATTGTTTAATTGTCTATCAAATGTACTGAAGCAGTTTGGCAGCAAAGAGTTAATCCTCATGGGTAATTTCAACTTAAATTGGCTTTGTAAAACATGCAGACAGAAATTAAAGGACATCACCAATAAGTTTCATATGGATCAGATGATCAGTAACCCAACTAGAATAACCCATTCATCACAAACTCTCCTTGATTTGATTTTTGCAAACAAACCTGACCACATAGGTTAAGTTTAAGTTTAATGTGTAGAAGAGCTTGAAATGATGAGGCAATTTGATATATAAACCAAAGTTTATTTATCAGCTCTCCTAACAAGTCTCATTCAGTGCAGAGGTGGCAGAAGGAAAAGAGGCCGAATATCTCCGGCTCACTGACTTTATACTTGCACATAACAAAAGACATGCATAACAAAGGCTGACATCCCTCATTATCTTAATCCCCCCATTGTCTTGGTATTTCCTCTCCTTGCCCAGGGGGTGAGGGTAGCTCCTCCGGTCTCCACCGCAGTGTCTGGGAACGTCTTTGTTCTTCACTTGGCGGTTGAGAGCCTTTGTCCTTTCAGAGGTGTGAAGTTGCTATATGTAATTACCAAACATTTCCACATGCTTCAACATATGTAGGTTATGGAATATATGATTAATATAGCCCACAGCCCCCCCCCCCCCCAAACGACTAAGAAAGGACAATAGAAAGGTTCACAGTCTAAGATAATTACTATGACATACTAAGTGTTACATCTCTTGCCACAGAAGAAACTTTCCAGCAGCCATGCCCCTAAGAGAGTTCAGTGGTAATCATAACAGCATAGTAAAATCATAAGTCAGTCCTAAACTGTTGCAGCACAATTAGTGAACAATTGTGGAGTGGTTTGCATCAGTCCCTGTGCTGTCTGGGTTTTAATCTTCTCCCAAAACTGCTGTGGGTTTGTTTAGGCGTCCTGCTGGGACCTTCTTGTGAGGAATCTGCAGCGTGGGAAGGAGAGTGGTTAATTGTTCCCTGCAGGGGGGCTGAGTCTTTTCTCTTGGGGGTCTACCCCGCCGAGGTGCTCTCGCCAACTGTGCAGGCTCGTCTTTCAACAAGAAGGCAGGTTTAAGTCTGTCAATGCTGACTGTTTCTTTTCTATCCCCAAAATCAAGCACAAAGTGTTTATCACCATGTTCCAGCACTCTGAATGGCCCATCGTATGCTGGGCGGAAAGTTGGTTTTAAAGCTTCATGCCTAACAAAAACGAACTCGGCGTTTTTTAAAGCTTGAGGGACAAAAACCCGTGGAAAGGAGTGATGAGCTGGACCGGGGAGAGAGTTCGGTCCGTTGCTGCCTAAAAACCTTGGGACTGGAAGATGCCCTGGCTCTGGGTTCTCTGGTAAAAATTCACCTGGGAGCCTGAGAGGCTGTGCAAAAACTAATTCTGCCGGAGAGGCGTCTAGATCCTCTTTAGGCGCAGCACGCAACCCCAATAAAACTCAGGGAAGTTTATTTACCCAATTTGTATCCGTTAGTGAGGCTCTGAGGGCAGCCTTTAAAGACCTGTGAAAACGCTCGCATAACCCATTAGCCTGAGGGTGATAAGCGGTGGTGCGGTGAATTGTTGCCCCTAAGCTACTGGACATGGCTTACCAAAGCTCTGAGACAAATTGAGGCCCCCTATCTGACGTGATGTCCGATGGGACGCCGAAACGTGCTACCCAGCTTGTCAAAAAGACGCGAGCGACTTCCTCTGCTGTGGTTGCCGCTAGAGGGACTGCCTCTGGCCAGCGTGTGGTGCGGTCTATCATTGTTAACAGGTGTGTGAAACCCTGGGAGGAAGGTAGTGGTCCCACGAGGTCGACATGAATGTGGTCGAACCTTCTAGCAGGGATTGGAAAAGGCTCCAGAGGGGCTTTTGTGTGTCTGTGTATTTTGGTGCGCTGACAAGAAATGCAAGTTTTTGCCCATTCTTTTACGTTTTTGCGCAGGCCTGGCCACACAAACTTTTCGGCGACCATTTTAACCGAGGCGCGCACACCTGGGTGCGCGAGGGAGTGAATTGCGTCGAAAATACGGCGGCGCCATGTAGCTGGTACTAACGGGCGAGGTCGGCCGGTTGAAACATCGCATATTAGGGGGGGGGCACGCCGTCGCGTAAACCCTTTTTCTCCAGCCTTAACCCTGTTGGTCCAGACAGGAGTGCGCGCACGTCCGCGTCACTGCTTTGTTCCTCTGCCATGGCTGCATAATCTATCCCTGCATTGATTGGTGCTGCGTATGTGTCTGCGTTAGTGAAGAGTTCTGCTGCTGAGGCAGTATAATCTGTCTCCTCGCGCTCTGGTGATGTCACAGTGCGAGAGAGGCAGTCTGCTACCACGTTAAGTTTGCCTGCCACGTGTCGAATGTCTGTGGTGAACTCTGAAATCGCAGCCAGCTGTCTTTGTTGCCTGCCTGACCATGGTTCTGAAATTTTAGCCATAGCAAAGGTGAGCGGTTTATGGTCTACAAAAGCCGTGAAACTCCGCCCTTCTAACCAGAACTGGAAGTGGCGGATGGATAAATGAAGCGCTAGCAGCTCCCTGTCAAAAGTGCTGTATTTACGCTCAGTTTGGTTTAACGATTTGCTAAAGAATGCTAAAGGTTGCCAGATCCCGCTGACATGCTGTTCTACAACTGCCCCTATAGCCAGGTCCGAAGCGTCTGTGGTTAGCGCGATGCGGGCCGAGGGATCTGGGTGAACTAACAATGTGGCGTTAGCTAGGGCGCTCTTTACTTCCGCGAAGGCGTGTTCACGCTCCGGGGTCCATTCGACCGCGTTGGAAGCTTTCTTTTTTTTTGAGCGCATCATATAGTGGCTGCATGAGCTGAGCTGCATGGGGGAGGAAACGGTTGTAAAAATTAACCATTCCTAAAAATTCTTGTAGCGATTTGACCGTCTGTGGCCGTGGGAAACTTTTTATCGCGTGAACTTTGTCTGGAAGTGGAACTGCCCCCTTCGGAGAGACTTTGTGTCCTAAAAAATCAATTTGTGACACGCCAAATTTGCATTTGGCTGGATTGATTATTAGCCTGTGCTCTTCTAGCCTCTGAAAAACCGTAGTGAGGTGCTGCTCGTGTTGTTCCTCAGACGAGCTGGCTACCAGCATGTCGTCGAGGTAGACGAAGACAAAAGGAAGGTCGCGTAAGACTGCGTCCATCATTCGTTGAAAAGTTTGAGCAGCGCCTTTGAGGCCGAAAGGCATTCGCAGAAATTCAAAAAGGCCGAAAGGGGTTATTACAGCTGTTTTAGGAATGTCCTCCGCTCGGACTGGGACTTGATGATAACCGCGGACTAAGTCTATTTTTGAAAAAATGCGCGCGCCCGCCAGATGTAGTGAAAAATCTTGAATGTGAGGAATTGGGTAGCGGTCATGCGCTGTAGCATTGTTTAATCTGCGGTAATCTCCGCACGGTCTCCAAGAACCGTCGGATTTCGGAACCATGTGAAGTGGCGAGGCCCAAGGGCTCTTCGAGCGTCTAACAATGCCCAATTTTTCAAGGGTCGTAAACTCGTCCCGTGCTATGTTGAGCTTGGCCGCGTCTAAGTGGCGAGCTTTGGCAAATACGGGTGGGCCCGTTGTGGGAATAAAGTGTTCAACCCGGTGGTTAGACACAGTGGCTGAGAATTTAGGAATTGTGAGTGCTGGAAATTGGGTGAGGAGTTGCTCAAACTTACCTCCTGCCGTGGTGACGTTAGCCTGCACAGGTGGTGGAGAAACTCGAGCTGAGCATGGAATAGAAGCAAAGGACAGTGCATTAACCAAGCGCCTATTTGCTAGATCCACTAATAACCCATGTGCACACAAAAAATCTGCGCCTAACAAGTTAAACCTCACCGCAGCTACAACAAATGTCCATCTGTAGTTGCGGCCGTGGATGTGGAGGTGCAGGCTCTTTTCGCCGAAAGTGTCGATGTTAGAGCCGTTGGCTGCCACCGCTCCGTTGCCCCGTGTGCCCATGGCTCGATCTGCGTGGGAGGGCGTGACGAAACTCAGCTGAGCTCCTGTGTCGATGAGGAACTGCTTGCCGGTGTGTCCATCCGTCACATACAACAGCTTATTCTTCTCGCCGAGAACCGCTACCGTTAACGGCTCTCGGCTTTGGTGTTTAAATTTGCATGGGGGAACACATTTGTGAGCCTTCTCGGCGAAATGGTGGTGATAATAACAGACGTCGCTCCGTCTGTTACGTTTTGGCCGTGTCGCTGTCACCGCGGGCTGGATCTGCTCAGTGAGTTGTGGCTCTTCGTGGTTCTGGGCATCAGCGTTGAGGTCTGCGGATGCTGCTGTGGGTGTCAGCTCCTTGCAGGTGTTGACGAGCCGTTGAGCTTCGTTGGCGAGCACGCGGAAGTCTTGCTGGGTGCTGCATCTCATGTTGGCGAGTGTCCCTCTCATGTGTGGCGGCAGCGTGCTGAGGAATATGAATTGGAGGAGGAAGTTGTCGTTGTCTTCTTTAAGCTGCAGCAAATCCTCCATGAGGGCTTTAGGCTTGCACCCTCTGTGGCTGTAGACCGCCAGGATCTTCTCGGCTCTCTCTTCAGCTGAGGGGACGTAATTTGCCACGATGGTTGCTTTCAGTATTTCATACTTGTCTTGGGCCGGCGGCCGCTGGATCATGCTCCGCACACACCTCAAAGTGGCGGCGTCGAGTTTGGAGACGATATGATAGAATTTCGTATCGTCAGCCGTGATGCCCGCCAGTGCAAACTGGGCTTCAGCTTGCTGAAACCACGAGGCGGGGTCTTCTTGCCAGAAGTCTGGCAGCTTGACAGCGACGGCATTCGTGTATACCATCACTGCTGTGTCCGCAGGGTGAGAGTGCCTTGCTTCGGCTCTCACAGCGGTGCTGGTGCTCGGTTGAGCCCTCTCAATCCCTTCTGCCGGGGGGGAAAGACGTCCATCTGTTCCCCTGTCTGCGTGGGCGCTGGCGTCTGCCTGGGTCGCCACGGATGAGTCGATTGCGGGGGAACGCCTCAGGTCCATACTTGCGTCAGGGGTCACCAGTGTAGAAGAGCTTGAAATGATGAGGCGATTTGATATATAAACCAAAGTTTATTGATCAGCTCTCCTAACAAGTCTCATTCAGTGCAGAGGTGGCAGAAGGAAAAGAGGCCAAATATCTCCGGCTCACTGACTTTATACTTGCACATAATAAAAGACATGCATAACAAAGGCTGACATCCCTCATTATCTTAATCCCCCCATTGTCTTGGTATTTCCTCTCCTCGCCCAGGGGGTGAGGGTAGCTCCTCCGGTCTCCACCGCAGTGTCGGGGAACGTCTTTGTTCTTCACTTGGCGGTTGAGAGCCTTTGTCCTTTCAGAGGTGTGAAGTTGCTTTACATATGTAATTACCAAACATTTCCACATGCTTCAACATATGTAGGTTATGGAATATGTGATTAATATAGCCCACAAATGTTTATTTGAAAGAGACATTACGTGCTAATGAACATTAATACAAAAGTAAGTATGCCAGATTTAGCAACACTGCTAATTTGCATATGTAGTGCCCCGGCGGGTCACAAAAACACACAATCATACACAAGCAGAACAACTGCAATGAAACTGTACAAAGTGCAGCGTTAAGGTGTTACAAAACAAAATATTCAAATGTCACATGTGTGAACTGTTGTGTATGCATACGCACACATGCACCCAAACATCTTACTGCAACAACAGACAGCAACAAACAAGAGGCGGAGCATATGTGCGTGATGCACAGACACACACACATATACAGTATATAATATATAGAAAGCAGGAAGGGGGCAAACACTTTTTCACAATACTGTATATTATGTATATATATATATATATATATATATATATATATATTTTTTTTTTTTTTTTTTTAATTGATCCCCAGAGGGGAAATTGAGGGCATCCACCTGGGTGGATGAAGCAGCCACGGTACGGTGCTATCCCTTCACCATTCACACACATTCACACCTAGGGCCACTTTAGAGTCTCCAATTAACCTAACCTGCATGTTTTTGGCCTGTGGGAGGAAACCGGAGAAATCCCGGAGTAAACCCACGCAGATACGGGGAGAACATGCAAACTCCACACAGATCACTGTTGGTCAGGGGCTGGGATCAAACCAGGGATCCCATGGCCAAGGGTGAGTTGCTGTGCTGCCACAGTGCTAACCATTGCGGCACCGCACTGCCCCAATATATATAGTAAAGAAAGGATGCGAGGTGAGGCACGAGCTGGATGACACAGAATCTTTATTCTTTCTCTAACAACATATCAGCAATACAGTCATAAGCCTCTCAGGTCTCTGTGAACGCTCCTTTTGGAGCATGCACAGAGTCAGCATGCATCCTTTTGGATTTTGGAGAGATCCGGCGCCACACGAGTAGGCTGCCTTTTTGCAACAGCGGATCAATTTCTTCCTATTTCTATTTACTATCTGGCTCTCTTGCTAATCTTTTTGTTTCGGTGACACCTTGATCCATCACAGACACGTAGATCGCCCAAATGTCTCCTGAGCCAGCGGACGGATCCACTGTTTCTTGCAGGAGGCAGTACAATAGGGACCAGCTGTTAGCACTTAACCGGCCCACGATGCTAATGCAAAAACTCGACATACCGGGAGAAATAAGACGAAAACGGTGTGGATGTCGTGCTGGAACAAGACGGCGGGCGGGGAATATAAGGTACAGACCTGCCCTCCTATCTGTTATTATGGGGAATGTACGATTGCTACTCAGAAAAACAGATGAGCTAGCGGCTATCTCCCGCTACGATAGGAAATACAGGGAGTGTAGCCTGATGCTATTCATGGAGACGTGGCTAACAGAACTAGCAACAGATGCTACCATTGAACTGAAGGGTTTCCACGCAATACGGGCAGACCGAACACCAGACAGTGGGAAGGCAAGGGGCGGAGGAGTGATAATGTATGTCAATAACAACTGGTGCAGACCGGGACATATCACGGTTAAACAACAACACTGCAACAAAGACATGGAGTTGCTAGCTGTTAGCATGCGGCCTACATATCTCCCGAGGGAATACTCACATGTGATCTGCATTGTTATTTATGCAAATCCGAGGGCGAACACTGGGACAGCACGTGACGTCATCCATTCAGTAACTGGAAGGCTGCAGACAGAACATCCAGCTGCTCTTCTCCTCATCTCAGGTGATTCTACCCACGTTCACCCAGTATGTCACATGCCACACTAGAGACAATAAAACACTGGACTTATTCTACGCAAACACTAAGGAGGCGTACACCTCATCACCACTTCCCCCACTCGGGAGATCAGAGCACAACTTGGTTCATCTCCTGCAGGTGTACAAACCCCTAGTGCACAGACAACCTCCAATCATGCGAACAGTGAAGTTATGGTCTGAGAATGCAATGGACGCTCTAAAGGACTGTTTTGAAACCACTGCCTGGGAGCAGCTCTGTGATCCACATGGTGAGGACATCAATGGTCTCACTCACACCATCACGGACTACATCAGCTTCTGTGTGGACAACACCGTACCCACCAAGACCATACGGTGTTGCTCGAACAACAAACCCTGGATCAACCCTGAGATAAAAACACTTCTGAGAGAGAAGAAGAGGATCTTCAGGTCGGGGAACAGGGAGATGCTGAAGTCCGTACAGAGGGAGCTGAGGAGGAAGATCAGAGAAGGCAAGGACAGCTTCAGGAAGAAGATGGAGGACAAGCTGCAACAGAGCGACATCGGTGGGGTCTGGAGAAACCTCAAAACCATCTCTGGGCTCCAGAATACCTCCCCCCAGGCCACGGGGGGCAGGGAGTGGGCGAACAATCTGAACCTGTTTTTTAATAGGTTTGACCAACCGCCCTCCCCCCCGATTGCACAACAACCCCTGCTGCCTCTAACGACATCGAGTCCTGCTGCCCACACCCCACTCCACCAACACCCCCCCACTCCCAACACACAGCCCCCCAACATAACCCTCACTAAGACCCAGGTGAGGACAGAGCTGAGGAAGATCAAGGCGAGGGAGGCGTCTGGACCGGACGGCATCAGCACAAAGCTCCTCAAGTCCTGTGCAGACCAGCTGTGTGGGATTGTGGAGCTCATCTTCAACCTGAGTCTGAAGCTGGGGAGGGTACCACAGTAGTGGAAAACATCTTGTGTGGTACCTGTACCAAAGACTTCCCACCCCAAAGACCTGAACAGCTACAGACCAGCGGCCCTGACGTCCCACATGATGAAGACCCTGGAGAGACTGCTCCTTGCTCACCTCCCCCCCCCCGGTGGGACCAGTGATGGATCCACTCCACTTCGCCTACCAGCATGGCATTGGGGTGGAGGATGCAGTGATCTTCCTTCTTCACCGTTCTCTGTCCCACCTGGAGAAGCCCTGGAATGTGATGAGGATCATGTTCTTTGACTTCTCCAGTGCTTTCAACACCATCCAACCAATGATTCTGAAGGACAAGCTGCTGTGCGCAGTGGTGGACCAGCACCTGTCATCATGGATCCTGGACTACCTCACTAACCGGCCACAGTTTGTGAGAACCCGGGACTGTGTGTCTGACACAATCATCAGTAGCACGGGGGCCCCCCAGGGAACGGTTTTGGCTCCCTTCCTGTTAACCCTTTATACTGTGGACTTCTCACACAACACAACACACTGCCATCTACAGAATTCTCTGATGACTCTGCGATCATCGGCCTCATCTCCAACGGAGATGAAGCTGAGTACAGAGGACTTATCCAGGACTTTGTGGACTGGTGCCATCGGAACTGCCTCCAGATCAATGCGAGGAAAACTAAGGAGCTGGTGGTGGACTGCCGCAGGCAAGGACAACCCCTCACAGCACCAGTAAACATACAGGGAACAGACATTGAGATGGTGACATCCTACAAGTACCCGGGTGTTCATCTGAACAATAAACTAGACTGGTCACACAATACCGACGCACTCTACAAGAAGGGACAGCGCAGGCTGTTCCTACTGAGGAGACTCGGGTCTTTTGGTGTACAAAGGGCGCTGCTGAAGACACTCTACGACATGGTGGTGGCATCAGCCATGACTTTTGGAGTGGTCTGCTGGGGCAGTGGCATTACAGCAGCCGATAGGAAGAGACTGAACAAACTGATCAAGAAAGCTAGCTCTGTCCTGGGGCAGCGCCTTGACCCAGTGGAGGAGATAGGAGAGAGAAGGATGGTGGCTAATCAGAATCAGAATCAGATTTATTGCCATTGTTCATGTAGTACACAAACTAGGAATTTGTCTTGGTGCGATGCTGCAACATTAAACATGAAAAAAATAAAAGATAGAAATAAAAACTATACATAATATAATAAAATGTAGAATATGAATGAGTAATACTAGTCAAGCAATTTTAAATATATTAGCGAGTAGCAGATATTGTGGAGTACCACATAGTGCAGTCGGTAATGCAAAAAGAAAACAGTGAATTGACATGAGTCTGGTTGAGCTGCTGTACATAGTGCACGAGAGTCTAATAAGTCACTTAGTGTTCAGCAGTCTGATGGCAGAGGGGAAGAAGCTGTTCATGTGACGGGAGGTTTTAGTCTGAATGGACCGAAGTCTTCTACCTGAGGGGAGGGGGGCAAACAGTACGTGACCAGGGTGTGAAGGCTAAACTGACATTTCTGCTGGAGTCCGAGTCCCACCCTATGCAGGACATACTGAACGCACTGAGGAGCTTGTTTAGCAGTAGACTACATCATCCTAGGTGCGCAACTGAGAGGTTTCGCAGGTCCTTCCTACCTACGGCTGTCAGACTGTTGTAGCATGAATTGCCTATAAAATATTTGTCATAAGGTACAGGAATTATTTATTTTATTTAATAGTGGGTGTGAAAGGGGGCGGAGTTAAACCGTCACTTCTACACCCGCTAAATTAAATAAAAGCACTCGTAAAAGGGGCACCAGTCCTAACGGACAATAATATTAACTTTAATTTTAATTAACTTTGTACCTTAAATTACTTAATGAATCAGTCTCAAAGTTTCAGTGAGTTTTTGTCCTGCTGTGATTAGGAAACCTGTATATGCGAAAGGAAAACGCTTCAACTTCTCTTATTCACCTTTTTATTAAACTCATTCAGTTTACATGGCATGGCGTTCAAATGATGAATAAACAGATTCAGATGATGACAGCGTAAAATATCACATCAACTGATATTGGGTTCCTGAACATAAACTCCAGCGTTACACCTCTGTAGGACCAAGGAGGAACTAGACTTATGTTTCAACGGTAAATGAGGCTGGAATGTTTTAACAAAACAACGCAATTTTATGGGGAAAATTCATAAGCTAATTATCTAAAAAAAAAAGAATTCTGAATTAATCTACAAAAATTTAAGGGCAGTTACTTAAAAATGACTAAAAGTTTTCCTTCAGTTGATAGCTCTATCCTGTGGCTGAGAGACTAATTGAGCCCTTAAATACGGGCCATATTCAATTGTAATTTAATTGTTAGGACATCACATTTTAACCCAGCAGATAGGAGAAATAAGAGTTTCACTCACACAACAGCCGTAGGTCCACGTTTCCGTGGGTCGGTACCGCTGGGTTTTGAAGTTAGGACGTCGGAGGAAGCGGCTGCTGTCCTCACAGCCGTGGAGGTGATAACTCAGCTGGGGGCTCTTTGAGGAGACAGTGGCAGCCGTGGATGGTTTGTCTCAGGGCGGCGTGAAAAGTCCTTGGAAAAAGAGTCCAAATTTGGGGTCTCTTGTAGCGGGATCGACCCAAAAACTGAAGGAGAAACTTCTCAGTCTCTGTTCACTTTAAATTAGGCAAATTAAAGGTCCACTTTAATGGCGTGAAAAGTCATGAAAAAAAAATGAGAGACATTTACTACGATAAGAATGGCTTCTGAGGTGAAGGAAAAAGTTTGAGAATTTGATTCTCTAAAAAAGACGAGCTCTTAAGAAAAATGGTTTCTCCTCAGTGACCAGAATATAACGAAAGACTTGACAAACACACAGAGAATAAAATAAAACTTCACAGGGCCTTGAAACGGTGGAATAAAATCTTCTGAGATCTAGATTACTATTCTGCTTCTTTAATCTTAATTTAGTTCCTAATCTTTCTCAAAATCTCTTTCTTTCTTCTTTCTGTGTTTCTAATTCTTAATTCTATCACCGTTCTCTGTTTTGCTTCTTGCTAATCTTCCTGCCTGTTCTTTGTCTCTACTGTTCTCTTACTTTTCTCTAATCTCAAATCTAACTTCTCTCTTTTAAAGTTACCTCGCCGGGTCGTAAAACTGATGATGTCGGTCGCAAGACTGACCAATCGACTTTTTCAGAAGCAGTTTGAAATGGCTGCTATCCAATGTGAGAACATTTCTTTGTTTGAGAGCAGCCAATCAAATGAAGACACCATCCCATGAAATTTCAGAGGGAAAATCAACACTCAGTCAGTTCTTATGAAATAAAGGCTCAATATAAAATCTAACTAAATTAAATGACTTGGCTAATATTTGGTGATCATGCATTTATACCACTACTCCAATATGTGTTTGAATAACACTCATGAATATAACATTTCTTATACATAATTATAATACATGCATTCACATTTAGATCAAAATGCAGCAAAACATGCAGCAAACCATGGTTGGTGATAAAAGAGGGATGATTTTCAGTGTCCTTAGGATCCAGAGGATAAGCTGAAAGAAACTTAATGTTTAGAACAAATTAAAAGTCATCCTACATACTGAAAACACATTCCGTAGGTATCCGCTAGGAGGTACTGTTGAGCTGTAGATGATTTCCTTTAGTATCTGGGCGAAGAAACCTGGACAGCGTCGGGGCTATAAACCCGTCAGATTAAGCGGTTTATGACTCTTTTAAGAACATTGGTTTCCTGTGAAAATGTACGTTATCAAATGCAGTGTTCACGTTGAGAGGTCTGGTCTCCTGAGTTTTATGTTCCTTTGAGCCTTTAAAAGCAAATTCTGATCCTTACAATCTCTGCAAGAGGCAACTGTTTACATTGGGGTCCTGGGAAAGCAAGCATCTTTGGTCAGGCCTGGAAGAGGCCTGCATGAGTCGACATAAAAGCCATTGATATTCCTGAAAAGGCAGAAAAGTGATATTCCTGTGTAATGAACAAAGTGAAATTCCTATAAAATGAAGAGAAGTGATCTTCTGTCTTGGTTTGAGGAGACGATGATGCTACACTGTATAACCTAAGCAGGGCTGCTCGCAGAGATAGCAAAAAAACGTGACTGTGAAGTGTGTGAAATCAGAGGCAGATTCATTTCAGACGATTTAATACACACTCACATCTCACAAGCACAGAACAGACTGAACATTTAAGCAGAAACTCTCCTCTTAAGTTTCATGGCATTTACATCACACACAACATGACATTTGCATCACACTGCATTCAACATCCTTCATCCTTGACTCCTTCCTGCTATCTCACCAGGAACCTCCTGCTCTTTGTTCTCCCATGCTTATCCACTGTCTCCTGTCTGAGATGCTAGATAATCTGGCTCCCCCAAGGTGCTACACTACCCCCCCAGCATCTTAGATAGAACAATAGAATAACAGTCCACATGCTGTGATAGAACAATTGAACATCAGTCCACATGCTGCTTGGGCTTCAGTCTCCTCCCGTATCTGCTGCAACTGGGGTTTACCGCCTCCGCGGCGCTGCTGGGGGGGCTGCTGGGAGTGTGCCTGACTGCGGGTGGGCTGTTGCTCGGGGATGGGGGGGGGGGGCACACCGGTCTGTCTGTGTGGCTGCTCTGGTGAATCATTTCCCTGGGGAGCTCTCCGTGGGGGTCTTCCATGCCGAGGGGCCTTAGCCAACAGCACTTGCTCGTCCGCCACAACGAAAGCGGGTTTGAGTCTGTCTATGCCAATTTTTTTTCCCTCCTACCCCCCAAGTCTAGCAAAAAGTGCTTATCCCCTGTTTCCAGCACTCTGAACAGTCCATCATAAAGTGGGCGCAATGGAGGTCGGTGGGCGTCGTGTCTGACAAACACAAACTCTGCGCTCTTCAAAGTTTTAGGCACGAAAACACGCGGAAAACTGTGGTGGGCAGGGCCCGGCAGCTTGCCTGTGTTTGCGCTATGCTGCAAAAGCTGAGACGGGGAGCTGTCCAGCGCGGGATTATCTGGTAGAAATTCCCCGGGCAGCCGTAGGGGCTGCGCAAAAATGAGCTCTGCCGGAGAAGCTTCCAGATCCTCCTTTGGCATGGAGCGCCACCCCAATAAAACCCACGGCAGCCTGTCTACCCAATTTGCATCCGTCAATGAAGCCCTGAGCACTGCTTTCAGTGATCTATGAAAACGCTCGCATAACCCATTGGCCTGTGGGTTGTGTGCGGTTGTGCGGTGAATAGTAACACTCAGGCTGCGGGCCATCGTGGACCAGAGTTCGGAAACAAATTGAGGGCCCCTGTCGGACGTAATGTCCGACGGGACTCCAAAACGCGCCACCCATGCTGTTAAAAAAGCACGCGCCACGTCCGCGGACGTGGTTGCCGCCAGCGGGACCGCTTCTGGCCCGCGCGTGGTGCGGTCCACCATTGTCAGGAGGTGCGTGCACCCCTGTGATGGCAGAAGGGGGCCATGAGGTCCACGTGAACATGGTCGAACCTCTTAGCCGAAATACGAAACGGCTCCAAGGGAGCCTTCGTGTGTCTGTGTACCTTGGCTCGTTGGCACGCCACGCAGGCTGCAGCCCACTCTTTCACTTGTTTGCGTAGGCTCGGCCACACAAACTTCTCTCCCACCATTTTGACCGACGCGCGCACTCCTGGGTGCGCCAGAGTGTGAACCAACTCAAACACGCAGTGGCGCCACGCGGCCGGGACCACCGGACGCGGGCGACCCGTGGAGACATCGCAAATTGGGGGGGGGCCGCCATCCTGCAGCACCCTGCTCTCCAGCCTTGACCCTGTTGGTCCAGACTGGAGCGCACGCACGTCTGCATCGCTAATCTGCTCCGCGGCCATGGCTGCGTAATCTATCCCCACGCAGACCGGGGCCACCACGGCGCGCGAGAGGCAGTCCGGCACTACATTCAGTTTACCAGACACATGCTGAATATCGGTAGTAAACTCTGAGATCGCGGCCAGCTGTCTCTGCTGCCGGCCCGCTCTCGCTCCGGGGTCCATTCAACCCTATCCACGGGTTTCTGTTTCTTGAGCTCTGCGTACAATGGTTGCATGAGCTGCGCCGCGCGGGGAAAGAAACAGTTATAAAAGTTCACCATTCCCAAAAATTCCTGCAGCGCCCTGACAGTCTGAGGCCGGGGAAAATCTGCCACGGCGCGCACTTTGTCGGGCAGCGGGATTGCTCCTTCCAGAGAGACGCGGTGCCCCAAAAAAATCAATCTCCGTCACGCCGAACTGGCATTTCACTGGGTTGATTATTAACCCGTGCTCCTCCAACCTCCGGAAAACCGTCGTGAGGTGGGTTTCGTGTTCGTCTTCGGACGCACTGGCTACCAGGATATCATCCAGGTAGACAAACACAAACGGGAGATCGCGCAGCACTGCATCCATCATGCGCTGGGACGTCTGTTCCGCTCCTTTTAACCCGAATGGCATGCGCAGGAACTCGAATAGACCGAACGGAGTTATTACCGCTGTTTATATGCAGCGGTAATATAACATATAAATATGTTTATATGTACATATTTATATGTACATATAAATACATTTATATGTACATATAAATGTATTTATATGTACATATAAATACATTTATATGTACATATAAATGTATTTATATGTACATATGTATATTTGCTGCTCTTGTTTTCCTTGTCTTCTTGATTGTTGCTCTAAGTGTTGCTATCCCTGTGCTGTTGCAATCCTGGAATTTCCCCATTGTGGGACTAATAAAGGCTTATCTTATCTTATCTTTTATAACTTTATTTAAATGCATAGAGACTGAGGGTTGCAACCATAACCACTGTTTTCTGAACAAAGAGAAGTATGGCACATTACATTCAGGTTGCCAATGCACACCATTAACATAAGATACATGGGCACCATTTTGACACCTTTATTCTCTCTGCGGCTCCCAGTTAATCTTCCTCTCCCCAGGGGGTGCATAGATCTAACTGTCCTGTTTGATACCCCCCGGTGACCTTTTCATTCAGCCCATTGTCCTCTCTTCCCTTGTTTCTCTGGGTGTGGGGAAACCCCCAAACTGTGCCCCCACACAGAATCCCAATCAAAGGCATGCACCATGGGAGTGCCACAAGGTTCAAATTTATGCCCACTGCTTTTTACTTTGTATATTAATGATTTGCCATCAGTATGTGAAGATGATATAAAAATTCAGATGTATGCAGATGACACAGTCATCTACACACATGGGAAGGATGCCAAACAAGTGGCTGACAAGTTATTGATAGCAATGGAGAAAGTGTCAAAATGGCTTAATCAGTCATGGCTCACTGTGAACGTAGGGATAACAGCTACCATGCACTTTACCAACAAACAAAATCATATGTCCTCTCTGAGTATAACTGCAAATGGAGCAAATATAGAAAATGTAACAGAGTATAAGTGTTTGGCTGTCACATTAGATCCCACGCTCAGCTTTAAAAAGTGCATAAAATGGATGAGCCGCAACTTGCAATGCATCAAAAACTCATTTAGTCTAAAAGGATCAAAAACCTTTCTTGATGCCATGATTTTGACACATTTCTCCTATTGCATCTCATGCTGGTCACAAGCCAACAGTACCACTCTGAAACCCTTGGAATTCCTGTATAGACAATTCATCAATATTCTGGATAAGAAGACAATGTAGGACCTTGGGGAAGTCAGATTATTTAGCACCTCAGACAGAGACAGTGGATAAGCATGGGAGAACAATGCCCAGGGAGTTCCTGGGCATATAGCAGGAAGGAGTCAGGGACATAGGGGGTTGAAAGAAGTGTAATGTAAATGTCCTGCTGTGTGATGTGAAATGCCATGAAAAATGTGAAGAGTGACTTATGATATAGAGGATAGCTTGCTGTAATGATTCAGTCTGTTCTGTGCTTGAGAGATGTGAAGTGTGTAATAAACCGTCTGACGTGAATCTGCCTCTTATTTCACACACTCCACACTGGTGACCCAAGATGTACTATGGAACACGAGGCAAGAACCCCGGAGCCGGCCCGGTCGGGAAGCCCCAGCGACGCAGCAGCCATCCCACAGACAGCCCGGACTAGAGCCCCCAGCAACGCGTGTGTGGTTTCAGTCAAGCTACCGGACGTCTGGCAGCACAACCCGCACTCTTGGTTCCACCACACCGAGGCCCAGTTTGCCCTCCGGGGAGTAACGGCAGACGAAGTCAGATTCTACCATGTGGTAGCAGCGCTGGACGCTCGCACAGCTCAGCAGGTAGCGAACCTGCTCGATCAGCCTCCAGCCAGCAACAAATACGAGGCACTCAAGGCCGTGCTCACCCGGCGCTATACGCTCTCGGAATGTGAGAGAGCGGAGAGGCTCCTGGGGCGGACTGAGCTAGGAGATGGTTCAGCCGTCGACCTGATGGAGAAGATGCTGGCGTTAATGGGCACGGACGACGGGCACTTTGTTTGCCCACCTTTTCCTCCGGAACCTTCCGACAGAGGCGAGAGCGGTTCTGGCCAATTCGCCGCTGCTGGCCGCGCGTGACTACCGTGCGCTAGCCCAGGAGGCGAACAGGATCATCCTCACCACCAGGGCGATCACAGTCAACGCGGCGGCGGCGGAGCCCAGCGAGACGACCAGAGGAGGGGAGAAGCCACCGACGGTAGCGGCAGTGGGGGCCAAGGAGCGCCAGAGAGACATGCTCTGTTTCTACCACCGCTGCTTCTGAGAGAACGCATGCAGATGTGCACCACCGTGCCAGTTCAAGCGCTTGGGAAACGCCAAGGCCAGCAGTCGGTCGCAGCTGCGACCGTCGGTGAAGAGAACAAGCTGCTCTACATGACGGATGCGCGCTCAGGGAGGCGTTTCCTCATGGACACCGGAGCCCAGAAGAGCATCATCCTGCCGACCTACGCCGACCGGCTGGCAGGGCCTAGCGGCCCCGGGATGTTGGCAGCAAACGGCTTGGAAATTAAGACCTTTGGTGAGAGAACACTGATCTTATCTCTACACGGCTGTACATATGAGTGGACTTTTGTCGTAGCAACACTGAATTACCATATCCTGGGGGCTGATTTTCTGTGTGCACATGGTTTACTGGTTGATGTTGCTAACAGGGGCCTGGTTAATGCACTGTCCTTTGACTCTCTCCCCTGTATAGCTCGAGGGACCCGGCCAACAGCACAAGTCAACGTCACAGCTCCAGGCGGTAAGTTCCATGCACTGCTCACTCAGTTCCCAGCACTCACGGTCCCGATGTTTTCGGCGGCCATCGCTAAACACGGGGTGGAGCACTTTATCACCACCACCGGGCCGCCCGTTTTTGCAAGACCTCGGCGCTTGGACGCAACTAAACTGGCCATAGGGTGCGAGGAGTTTGCCAACCTGGAAAGGTTGGGCATCATCAGGCGTTCGAACAGCCCATGGGCATCCCCGCTACACATGGTCCCGAAGGCCGAGGGATCGTGGCGACCGTGCGGTGATTTCCGCAGGTTGAACAACGCCACAGCACATGATCAACAATAACACACACCTGTTAACAATGATAGACCGCACCACACGCTGGCCAGAGGCAGTCACACTACCTGATTCCCCACATACAGGATTTTTCCGTCCACCTCGCCGGAGTACGCATTTTTTCCAAAATAGACCTGGTCCGCGGTTACCACCAAGTCCCAGTGCGCGCTGAGGACGTACCCAAAACAGCGGTAATAACTCAGTTTGGTTTATTTGAGTTCCTGCGCATGCCATTCGGGTTAAAAGGCGCGGCACAGACGTTCCAGCGCATGATGGATGCAGTGCTGCACGATCTCCTGTTCGTGTTCGTCTACCTGGACAATATCCTGGTAGCCAGTGCGTCCGAAGACGAACACGAAACCCACCTCAGGACGGTTTTCCGAAGGTTGGAGGAGCACGGGTTAATAATCAACCCGGCGAAATGCCAGTTCGGCGTGGCGGAGATTGATTTTTTGGGGCACCGCGTCTCTCCGGAAGGAGCGATCCCGTTGCCCGACAAAGTGCGCGCCGTGGCGGATTTTCCCCGGCCTCAGATGGTCAGGGCGCTGCAGGAAATTTTGGGGATGGTGAATTTTTATAACCGTTTCCTTCCCCGCGCGGCGCATCTCATGCAACCATTGTACGCCGTGCTCAAGAGACAGAAACCCGCTGATGGGGTCGAATGGACCCTGGAGCGGGAGCGGGCGTTCTCGGACGTTAAAGCAGCCCTGGCAAACGCCGCACTGCTGGTGCATCCGGACCCAGCGGCCCGGATAGCGCTCACCACTGACACTTCAGATGTGGCCATAGGGGCTGTCGTAGAGCAGCGTGTCGCCGGGGCTTGGCAGCCGCTCGCTTTTTTCAGCAGAACTTTGCGCGACAGCGAACGGAAATACAGCCTGTTCGACAGGGAGTTGCTGGCCCTCCATCTGGCCATACGCCACTTCCAGTTCTGGCTGGAAGGGTGCAGCTTCACCGCGTTCGTGGACCACAAGCCACTAACGTTCGCGATGGCCAAGGTTTCAGAACCATGGTCGGGCCAGCAGCAGAGACAGCTGGCCGCGATCTCAGAGTTTACTACCGATATTCGGCATGTGCCGGGTAAACTGAATGTGGTGGCGGACTGCCTCTCGTGCGCTGTAGTGGCCCCGGTCTATGTGGGGATAGATTACGCAGCCATGGCCGCGGAGCAGATTAGCGATGCAGACGTGCACGCGCTCCAGTCTGGACCAACAGGGTTAAGGCTGGAAAGCAGGGTGCTGCAAGATGGCATGCACCCCCCCCCCAATTTGCGATGTCTCCACGGGACGCCCGCGTCCGGTGGTCCCGGTTGCGTGGCGCTGCCGCATGTTTGAGTCAGTTCATACTCTGGCGCACCCAGGAGTGCGCGCGTCGGTCAAAATGGTGGGAGAGAAATTTGTGTGGCCAGGCCTACACAAACAAATAAAAGAGTGGGCTGCAGCCTACATAG
The DNA here is from genome assembly GCA_020510985.1 of Pholidichthys leucotaenia. Taxonomy (NCBI): domain Eukaryota; kingdom Metazoa; phylum Chordata; class Actinopteri; order Cichliformes; family Pholidichthyidae; genus Pholidichthys; species Pholidichthys leucotaenia. The sequence continues at coordinate 248,065,265 of CM035839.1, read as the reverse complement.
CGTGCCAACGAGCCAAGGTACACAGACACACGAAGGCTCCCTTGGAGCTGTTTCGGGTACCGGCCAAGAGGTTCGACCATGTTCACGTGGACCTCGTGGGCCCCCTCCCGCCATCACAGCGGTGCACGCACCTCCTGACAGTGGTGGACCGCACCACGCGCAGGCCAGAAGCAGTCCCGCTGGCGGCAACCACGTCCGTGGACGTAGCACGCGCTTTTTTAACAGCATGGGTGGCGCGTTTTGGAGTCCCGTCGGACATTACATCCGACAGGGGTCCCCAATTTGTTTCCGAACTCTGGTCCGCTATGCCCTGCAGCCTGGGTGTTGCAGTTCATCGCGCAACCACGTACAACCCACAGGCCAATGGGTTATGCGAGCGTTTTCATAGATCACTGAAAGCAGCACTCAGGGCTTCACTGACTGATGCAAATTGGGTAGACAGGTTGCCGTGGGCTTTATTGGGGTTGTGCTCCGCGCCAAAAGAGGATTTGGAAGCTTCCCCAGCAGAGCTTGTTTCTGCGCAGCCCCTACGGCTGCCCGGGGAATTTTTGCCAGATAATCCCACGCCGGACAGCTCCCCGTCTCAGCTTTTGCAGCGTAGCGCAAACACAGACACGCTGCCGGGCCCGGCCCACCACTGTTTTCCGCGTGCTTTCGTGCCCAAAACTTTGAAGAACACGGAGTTCGTGTTTGTCAAACACGATGCACACCGCCCTCCATTGCGCCCACCCTATGATGGACCGTTCAGAGTGTTGGAAACAGGGAATAAGCATTCTTTGCTAGACTTGAGGGGTAGACGGGAGAAAATTGGCATAGACAGACTCAAACCCGCCTTTGTAGTGGCGGACGAGCAAGTACTGTTGGCTAGGGCCCCTCGGCGTGGAAGACCCCCACGGAGAGCTCCCCAGGGAAACGATTCACCAGGGCAGCCACACGAACAGAGCGAAGCTCCCCCCACCCCCTCGCCATGGCTCACCCGCAGTCAGACGCACTCCCAGCAGCCCCCCGCCGGCACAGCAGCGCCACGGAGGCGGTAAGCCCCAGTTACAGCAGATACGGGAGGAGACTGAAGCCAAAAGACAGTGTGGACTGATGTTCTGTCTAAGATGCTGGGGGGGGGGGGGGGGGGGGTGTAGGACCTTGGGGAAGTCCGATTATTTAGCACCTCAGACAGAGACAGTGAATAAGCATGGGAGAACAATGCCCAGGGAGTTCCTGGGCATATAGCAGGAAGGAGTCAGGGACATAGGGGGTTGAAAGAAGTGTAATGTAAATGTCCTGCTGTGTGATGTGAAATGCCATGAAACGTGTGAAGAGTGACTTATGATATAGAGGAGAGTTTGCTGTAATGATTCAGTCTGTTCTGTGCTTGAGAGAAATGAAGTGTGTAATAAACTGTCTGACGTGAATCTGCCTCTTATTTCACACACTCCACAACACAGCAGTATCACCATTGTGGTATACTTGCCAAACACAAGATGTTAAGCTTTGAAAAATTGGTTCATGTATGCAAATATACGGTTGTTTTTTAAAATTATCCATGGTTCTGCAGCCCCACCCCTTGAGACTTTTTGTATACCAAACTTCAGAACAAAATACCAGAGTAACAAGGATTTCCTCTAGGTGGCATTGTTGCATCCCCCTATGTAAAACTGCTTTTGGAGAATCAGCCTTCTCATACAAAGCTATAACAGAATGGAACAAGCTCCTCACTGCTTTGAAGACCAGAACAAATTACAGACTTTACCACAGAGACTAAAAAATGGATTTTGACTAATCAAGCCTGCCAGCATTGACTCTCTCCCATAAATGGGATTTGAAATTGTACTCTTAAATTGTTTTTATGTTTGCTGTTCTCTTTTCTTTTTATCTTTTAAACTTACTCCCTGCTTTTTTCAGGGACAACATTATTTGAAATTGGACCTGAACTTCTTTCTATATGTACTGGGTTTTCTTTTAAAATCTTCTTGCCTGCCTCAGGGACTACAGATAGAAATTAGTGAGAACGCTATAATCTGGTACAGAGCATCTTTACCCTGTGTTTAATGTTTTTCTGTACATGGTACCTGACAAATAAACCAATAAACTATTAACTATAACTTTTGCACTTGACGATATTTAATTTGTTTACATGTGTGTGAAATGACAATAGATGTCTTCATGCTGATGGAGATGTTTAGCAACATTTAGAAGAGACTGTAGAAGAGCTTGGAATAACGAGGCGATGTGATTTATAAACCAAAGTTTATTATCAGCTTCGTTCCTCTAACAAGTCTCATCTCAGTGCAGAAGCAGAATAAGAGGTCGAACACATTCAGACCTACATACTTATACCTACACATCACAAAAGACATTGCACATCAAAGCTGGCATCCCGCATTAGCTTAATCCCCCCTCCTTTGTCTTCCTACTCCTCCACCTGACCCTGGGTGGTCAGGGCGATCAATCTCCTCCATTGTCCTCTGTCTCTTCCACCTGGCCCTGGGAAGTCAGGGCGATCGATCTGGTCTCCACCGCTGCGCCTCGGATGCTCTTTGATCTTCGCTGGCGGTTGAGACCTCTTGTCCTGTTCTGAGGCGTGAGGTCGTTGTACATATGTAATCACTAAACATTCTAACATGCTTATACATATGTAGGTTATGGGATATATGATTAATATAAACCACAGCCCCCCCCCCCAAACGACTAAGAAAAGGACAATAAAAGAAAGTCCACAGTTTAAGATAATTTCTATGACATACCAACTGTTAAACCTCTTGACAAGGAAAAAAAAAAACTTTCCAGCAGCTATGCTCCTGTAGAGAATTCAGTGGTAATCATAACAGCGTAGTAATATCACAAATCAGTCTTAAAACTGTCACAGCACAATCTGATAAAATAGTTAACAACTTTAGGTTAATTTGTATCAGTCCCTGTGCCGTCTGGGTTTTAGTCTTCTCCCGAATCTGCTGTGGGTCCGCTTGGGCGTCCCGGCGGGACCTTCCTGTAAGGAACCTGCAGCTTGGGGAGGAGAGTGGTTATTTGTTCCCTTCAGGGGGGCTGAGTTTTTTCTTGGGGGGTCTATCCCGCCGAGGTGCTCTCGCCAACCGTGCAGGTTCGTCTCTCAACAAGAAGGCAGGTTTTAGTCTGTCAATGCTGACTGTTTCTTTTCTGTCCCCTAAATCAAGCACAAAATGCTTATCACCAGGTTCCAGCACTCTGAATGGTCCATCGTATGGTGGACGGAGGGTAGATTTTAAAGCTTCATGCCTAACAAAAACGAATTCGGCGTTTTTTAAAGCTTGGGGGACAAAAACCCGTGGAAAAGAGTGGTGTGCCGGTCCGGGGAGAGTGTCCGGTCCGCTGCTGCCTGAAAGCCTCATGGCTGGAAGATGCCCAGGCTCTGGGTTCTCTGGTAAAAATTCACCTGGGAGGCTGAGAGGTTGTGCAAAAACTAATTCTGCTGGGGAGGCGTCTAGATCCTCTTTAGGCGCAGCACGCAACCCCAATAAAACCCAGGGGAGTTTATTTACCCAATTTGTATCCGTTAGTGAGGCTCTCAGGGCGGCCTTTAAAGATCTGTGAAAGCGCTCGCATAACCCATTAGCCTGAGGGTGATAAGCGGTGGTGCGGTGAATTGTCGCCCCTAAGCTGCTGGCCATGGCTGACCAAAGCTCTGAGACAAATTGAGGCCCCCAATCGGACGTGATGTCCGATGGGACGCCGAAACGCGCCACCCAGTTTGTCAAAAAAACGCGAGCGACTTCCGCCGCTGTGGTTGACGCCAGAGGGACCGCCTCAGGCCAGCGCGTAGTACAGTCTATCATTGTTAACAGGTGTGTGAAACCCTGAGACGAAGGTAGTGGTCCCACGAGGTCGACATGAATGTGGTCGAACCTTCTAGCTGGGATTCGAAAAGGCTCTAGAGGGGCTTTTGTGTGTTTGTGTATTTTGGCGCGCTGACAAGACATGCAAGTTTTTGCCCATTCCTTTACATTTTTGCGCAGGCCTGGCCACACAAACTTTTCGGCGACCATTTTAACCGAGGCGCACACACCTGGGTGCGCGAGGGAGTGAATTGAGTCGAAAATACGGCGGCGCCATGCAGCTGGGACTACCGGGCGAGGTCGGCCGGTTGAAACGTCGCAGATTAGGGGGGGTACACCGTCGCATAAACCCCTTTCCTCCAGCCTTAACCCTGTTGGTCCAGACAGGAGTGCACGCACGTCCGCATCACTGCTTTGCTCCTCTGCCATGTCTGCGTAATCTATCCCTACGTGAATTGGGGCCGCGTACATGTCTGCGTTGGCGAAGAGTTCTGCGGCTGAGGTAGTATAATCTGTCTCCTCGCGCTCTGGCGATGTCACAGTGCGAGAGAGGCAGTCTGCTACCACGTTAAGTTTGCCTGCCACATGTCAAATGTCTGTGGTGAACTCTGAAATTGCAGCTAGCTGTCTTTGTTGCCTGCCTGACCATGGTTCTGAAATTTTAGCCATTGCAAAGGTGAGCGGTTTATGGTCTACAAAAGCCGTGAAACGCCACCCTTCTAACCAGAATTGGAAGTGGCGGATGGATAAATGAAGCGCTAGCAGCTCCCTGTCAAAAGTGCTGCATTTACGCTCCGTTTGGTTTAACGATTTGCTGAAAAACGCCAAAGGTTGCCAGGTTCCGCCAACGTGTTGTTCCACAACTGCCCCTATGGCCAGGTCTGAAGCGTCTGTGGTTAGCGCGATGCGGGCCGAGGGATCAGGGTGAACCAACAATGTGGCGTTCGCTAGAGCACTTTTTACTTCTGCGAAGGCGCGTTCGCGCTCCGGGGTCCATTCGACCGCGTTGGAAGGCTTTTGTTTTCTGAGTGTGGTATACAGGGGCTGCATGAGTTGAGCTGCGCGGGGGAGGAAACGGTTGTAAAAATTAACCATTCCCAAAAATTCTTGCAGCGATTTGACCGTTTGCGGTCGTGGAAAATTTTTTACTGCGCGAACTTTGTCTGGCAATGGGACTGCCCCCTCTGGTGAAACTCTGTGTCCCAAAAAATCAATTTGTGACACACCGAATTTACATTTGGCTGGATTGATTATTAACCCGTGCTCTTCTAGTCTCTGAAAAACCGTAGTGAGGTGTTGTTCGTGTTCTTCCTCCGACGGGCTGGCTACCAGCATATCGTCGAGGTAGACGAACACGAAAGGGAGATCGCGTAATACCGCGTCCATCATCCGCTGAAAGGTTTGAGCAGCGCCTTTTAGGCCAAACGGCATCCGCAAAATTCAAAAAGACCGAAAGGGGTTATTACAGCCGTTTTAGGAATGTCTTCCGCTCGAACGGGGACTTGGTGATAGCCGCTGACCAGGTCTATTTTAGAAAAAATGCACGCACCCGCCAGATGTAGTGAGAAATCTTGGATGTGAGGAATTGCGTAGCGGTCATGCGCTGTCGCATTGTTTAATCTGCGGTAATCGCCGCACGGTCTCCAAGAACCGTCGGTTTTCGGGACCATGTGGAGTGGCGATGCCCAGGGGCTTTTCGAGCGTCTAATAATGCCTAATTTTTCCAGGGTGGCAAACTCGTCCCGTGCTATGGCGAGCTTGGTCGCGTCTAATCGCCGAGCTTTGGCGAACACGGGTGGGCCTGTTGTGTAAATGAAGTGTTCAATCCCGTGTTTCGCTACTGTTGCTGAAAATTTTGGAACTGTGAGTGCTGGAAATTGGGTGAGGAGTTGGTCAAACTTACCTCCTGCTGTTGTGACGCTGGCCTGCACGTGTGGTGGAGAGACTCGAGCTGAGCAGGGAATAGAATAAAATGAGCGTCTATTTGCTAGATCGACTAACAACCCATGTGCACACAAAAAATCAGCACCCAACAAGTTAAAACTCACTGCCGCTACAATAAATGTCCATCTATAGTTGCGGCCGTGAATGCAAAGAGGCAGGCTCCTTTCACCGTAAGTGTCGATGATGGAGCCGTTGGCTGCCATCGCCCCATTTCCCCGGGGACCCATGACCCGATCTGCGTGGGAAGGGGTGATAAAGCTCAGTTGAGCTCCGGTGTCGATCAGGAACTGTCTCCCGGTGTGTCCGTCAGTCACATAAAGAAGTTTATTTTTTTTCGCCGAGAACCGCAGCCGTTAACGGTTCTCGGTTTTGGCGTTTTCCCGAACTTTTGAACTTGCAGGGGGGAACGCATTTTTACGCCCCCTCGGCGAAACGGTGGTAGTAATAGCAGATGTCGTTCCGCCTGCTGCGTCTTGGTTGTGTTGCCGCCATGGTGGGTGGGCTCTGCTCGGCTGTCTGTGGTTCTCCGCTGCTCTGGGCATCTGCGGATGCTGCTGTGGCCACCTGTTCCCCGCAGGCGTTGGTGAGTCGCTGCGCTTCTCGGGCCAGCGCGCGGAAGTCCTGCTGGGTGCTGCACCGCATGCTGATCAGCGTCCCTCTCATGTGTGGCGGCAGAGTGCTGAGGAAGATGTGTTGGAAGAGGAAGTTGTCGTTGTCCTCCTCCTTGAGCTGCAGCATGTCCTCCATGAGGGCCTTGGGTCTGCATCCTCTGTGGCCATAGATCGCCAGGATCCTCTCTGCTCTCTCCTCGGCTGAGGGGACGAAGTTCTCGACGATGGTCGCCTTCAGCTCTCTGTATTTGTCATGGGCGGGCGGCTGTCGGCTTATGCTCCGTGCGCATCTTGACGTGGCAGCGTCGGGTTTGGCGACGATGTGATAAAATTTCGTCTCATCCGCCGTTATGCCCGCCAGTGCAAACTGAGCCTCAGCTTGCTGGAACCACGAGCTCGGGTCTTCTTGCCAGAATTCTGGCAGCTTGACGGTGACTTTTGTGTGGGCCGTCCTTGATGTGTCCGCCGGGTGAGAGCGCCTTTCTTCTGCTCTCACGGCAGGGCTGGGGATGGTGCTCGGTTGAGCCCTCTCTTCTGCCATGGGGGAACGTCTTCCGTCCGTTCCCCTGTCTGCATGGGCGCCGGCTCTTGCCTGGGTCGCCTCCGATGAGTCAATCACGGGAGAACGTCTCTGTTCCATCCTCACGTCTGGTCACCAGTGTAGAAGAGCTTGGAATAACAAGGCGATGTGATTTATAAACCAAAGTTTATTATCAGCTTCGCTCCTCTAACAAGTCTCATCTCAGTGCAGAAGCAGAATAAGAGGTCGAACACATTCAGACCTACATACTTATACCTACACATCACAAAAGGCATTGCACATCAAAGCTGACATCCCGCATTAGCTTAATCCCCCCTCCTTTGTCTTCCTACTCCTCCACCTGACCCTGGGTGGTCAGGGCGATCAATCTCCTCCATTGTCCTCTGTCTCTTCCACCTGGCCCTGGGAAGTCAGGGCGATCGATCTGGTCTCCACCGCTGCGCCTCGGATGCTCTTTGATCTTCGCTGGCGGTTGAGACCTCTTGACCTCTTGTCTTCTGAGGCATGAGGTCGTTGTACATATGTAATCACTAAACATTCTAACATGCTTATACATATGTAGGTTATGGGATATATGATTAATATAAACCACAGAGACTATTTTTTCTCAGCTGCACAAAATAACTGGTTAAACAAATAAATCATAATATTTTGTTCAGTGTTGCCATCATTTAATAAATTTTGCTTGCTGGAACTGTTATATAAAAGGAATATTACACTCAAGGTTGTTACGGTATCATGAATATACCGGTGATCACAGCCTCACTAGCTTCCAGGCTAACTGGCACATGTGACATCAGCAATGTGAGGACATGAAACTTGATACACGGGAGGAATGCACCATTATCTGCTGACAATTGGACGTACATCTCCCTACAGTTAGAAAAGGCCATGGAGGGTTGTTGAAGTGTTTTGCTAATGAAACCCATGACTGTGGCTCACTAGCTGTAGTTTGAAAGCCACTTTAATTACTTTCTTACATCATTTTGGGTCTTAGGGTCTGTCTAAGGAGTTGAGCGAAAGGTTAAGTTAGATATTTAAGTGTGCTTTGTTTCTTTGGAGTTAACTACATGGAATGAATCAAGAGACATAGCAGTAAAGATATGACTATTATAAAAGATGAAAAACTTCTAAATGTAAATCTCTAGGATTATATAACATTGAAGATAAACAAAATATTTTAGAATATTATTGGGGCAATCTTGTATTATTTTTTTAAATCACATTTCTTTGTGTCTCTTTAAACTTGTCAGGGTTTCACAGTACTGTATTTATTAAATTGCAGAACTGTTTTTAAATTAGAATTCAAAAGGTTGTCTTTCCACAAAGAAGACTGGAGTAAACCTTGGCACTGCTTCTGGTAAAAAAAAATGAGAAAAATGACAACATGGCCCTGTGTGAAAAAGTGATTGCTTCCTAACTGGTTGGGCCACCCATAGCAGCAACAACTGCAATTAAGCATTTGCGATAACTGGCAGTAAGTCTTTTACAGCACTGTGGAGGAATTTTGGCCCACTCATCTTTGCAGAATTGTTGTAATTCAGTCACATTGGATGGTTTTCGAGCATGAACCGCCTTTTAAAGGTCATGCCACAGCATCTCAATCGGATTCCGGTCAGGACTTTGACTAGGTCACTCCAAAGTCTTCATTTTGTTTTTCTTAAACCATTCAGAGGTGAACTTGCTGGTGTATTTTGGATCATTGTCCTGCTGCAGAACTCAAGTGTGCTTCAGCTTGAGGTCATGAACAGATGGCCAGATACTGTCCTTCAGGATTTTTTTTTTGACAGCAGAATTCATGGTTCCATTTACCACAGCAAGTCTTCCAGGTCCTGAAGCAGCAAAACAGCCCCAGATCATCACACTACCACCACCATATTTTGCTGTTGGTATGATGTTCCTTTTCTGAAATGTTGTGTTACTTTTATGGCAAATGTAATGGGACACACACCTTCCACAAAGTTCAACTTTTGTCTCATCAGTCCACAGAGGATTTTTCCAAAAGTCTTGGGGATCATCAAGATGTTTTCTGGCAAAACTGAGACGAGCCTTTGTTTTTTTTTTTTGCTCAGCAGTGGTTTTCATGTTGGAACTCTGCCATGCAGGCCATTTTTGCCCAGTCTCTTTCTTATAGTAGAGTCATGGACACTGACCTTAAATGAGGAAAGTTAGGCCTGCAATTCTTTGGATGTTGTTGTGGGGTCTTTTGTGACCTCTTGGATGAGTCGTTGCTGCGCTCTTGGGGTAATTGGGCAGCACGGTGGTGCAGTGGTTAGCACTGTTGCCTTACAGCTAGAAGGTTCCTGGTTCGAATCCCCAGGCTGGCAGGGGTTGGAACCTTTCTGTGTGGAGTTTGCATGTTCTCCCTGTGCTGCGTGGGTTTACTCCGGGGGCTCCGGTTTCCTCCCACAATCCAAAGACATGCATGTTAGGTTAATTGGCTGTTCCAAATTGTCCCTAGATATCTGTTTCCTATAGGCCCTTAGAATAGAGGGTTAGTACTAGTGAAAGCGCTTTGAGTGGTCTTTGTGACTAGAAAAAGCACTATATAAGTGCAGGTTAGTTAGTTAGTTAGTTAGTTAGTAATTTTGATCAGCCAGCCACTCCTGGGAAGGTTCACCACTGTTCCATATTTTCGCCATTTGTGGATAATGGCTCTCACTGTGGTTTGCTGGAGTCCTAAAACTTTAGAAATGGCTTTATAAACTTTTTCCAGACTGATAGATCTCAATTACTTTGTTTCTCATTTGTTCCTGAATTTCTTTGGATCACAGCATGATGTCTAGCTTTTGAGGATCTTTTGGTCTACTTCATGCTGTCAGGCAGGTCCTATTTAGATGATTTCTTGATTGAGAACAGGTGTGGCAGTAATCAGGCCTGGGTGTAGCTGGAGAAATTGAACTCAGCTTTCCAAAGATGTGATAAACCACAGTTAATTTATGTTTTAATGAGGGGACAATCACTTTTTCACACAGGGCCATGTGGGTTTGGATTTTTTTTACCCTTAATAATAAACACCTTCATTTAAAAACTGTATTTTGTGTTTACTTGTGTTATCTTTGTCTAATATTTTAATGTGTTTGATGATCTGAAACATTTAAGTGTGACAAACATACAAAAAATGAGAAATCAGGAAGGGGCAAACACTTTTTCACACCAATGACCCTAAATAATCCACAAACATCTTGCATATTTCTTATAGTTGTTCCTATGGCATTCATACAGCTGCCCTACGATGAGGGTTTTTTGTAGAAATTCTTAGACAAGACCATTGACCTGGCCACAAACTTAGGAATGGTCTATGAATGCTGGATTCTCCTATGGCCAATTAAGAAGGCTGTAAGAAATGGTCCAAAATTGTCCGTACAGTGTTCTCAGCTGCTCTTAAGGGTATTTGTAACCATATATTTGTATAGTGCTGAATCACAACAAAATGTCATCTCAAGGTGCTAGATGCACTTTATTAAAAAGTAATTAACATCACAGTAGCTACTTTTTCTTAACATCAGCTCAGTGTTAATTTGAGGCACTTCAGTTTCCTGAAGTTGCCTTGGTATTTCAAAGAGTCATTGATTCAAGTTCTGATGGGTTTTTTTTTATTTTATTGGCTTTTCCTTTCTTATCCCATACTGATGATTGTCCTCTCGAGGCACTCACACGGCACAAAATAGTCAATAGCCTATTTTCTGGAGCTGGAGACACAAAAAAGCCAACGATTGGCCATATAGCAAATTTGAGGCATTGGTGAACCTAGTCTGTTAGGTGTGTCAAGTACTGCTTGCACAAAACAAATCTTACTTTTTTTTTTTTTTTTTTTTTTTGCATCAGATGTAGTGCGCTCCCTGATTAGCGGTTGAATGAATTGAATGAGTGAGAGCAGGTGCAGAACTACAGAAAGTACATGTCTGTTTCCCATTGGCTGTATTGTTCCTGCTCTGTACAACTTTTTTTTTTTTTTTTTTTTTACTTTTTCAAGCTTAACAAAAGGGGACAAAGCAGGATGTTGTTCATTGGGTTTTGTTAGCAATGTCAGCTTACTGTGTCTCTATGGAGATAATTTAGGCTTAAGTTAATAAGTATAATTTGAATGGATGACCTTTACAGTAACTCTCTATAATAGTTTTCGTTTCCAAACCAATTCAATTCAATTCAATTCAATTCAACTTTATTTATATAGCGCCATTTCACAACAACAGTCATCTCATAGCACTATCAACTGTAGGGGGGACCCCCACAGTTGCAGAAAGACCCCAGCAATCAGGCGATCCCCTGTGAGCAAGCACTTGGCGACGGTGGAGAGGAAAAACTCCCTTTTAACAGGAAGAAACCTCCAGCAGAACCAGGCTCAGGGAGGGGCAGTCATCTGCTGCGACTGGCTGGGGGGTGAGGGGATAGAGAAGAAGAAAAGAACAGACATGTAGAGAGCAAACAGCACGATGGGGACTCAATCTATGGGAGAGAACAAACAAATGTTAATGACCAGCAAAAAAAAAAAAATATTTCATAGAGAGTGAGGAAAGGAGTGAGGCCCAGTGCATTACTGGAGGTCCCCCGGCTGACTAAACCTATTAGCAGCATAACTAAGGGAGGGTTCAGAAACACATGAACCCTCCCTAATTGTAGGCTATATCAAAAAGGTAGGTTTTAGCCCTATTCTTAAAAACAGAGATCGAGTCTGACTCCCGAATCCAGATTGGCAGCTGATTCCACAGGAGAGGAGCTTGATAACTGAAGGCTCTGCCTCCCATTGTACTTTTAGAGATTCTAGGTATTACAAGTAATCCTGCATTTTGGGAGCGTAGTGCTCTGTTAGGATGATACGGTAGTATCAGATCTTTTAAATAAAAAGGAGCCTGATTGTTTAGAGCTTTGTAAGTAAGAAGAAGGATTTTAAACTTAATTCTAAACTCTATGGGAAGCCAATGAAGGGAGGCCAGAACCGGAGAGATATGATCTCTCTTTCTAGTACCTGTTAAAACTCTTGCTGCAGCATTTTGGATCAGCTGAAGACTTTTTAAAGATGTTTTAGGACAGCCTGATAATAAAGAATTACAATAATCTAATCTCGAGCTAACAAAAGCGTGGATCAGCTTCTCAGCATCACTCTGAGACAAGATGCTCCTAATCTTGGCAATATTACGCAAATGATAGAAGGCAGTCTTAGAAACAAATTTAATATGTGAATTGAAGGACAAATCCTGATCAAAAATAACTCCAAGGTTCCTCACAGAGCTATTAAGAGAAAGAGTAACTGCATCCAAACTGAAAGTTTGATTTGGAAAGGAATTTCTAAGGTTTTTTGGACCAACAAGAATGACTTCAGTCTTATCTGAATTTAATAGCAGGAAATTACAAGTCATCCAAGCTTTGATTTCCTTAAGACAGGCTTCTAACTTGGCTAATTGATTAGTATCATCTGGCTTCATTGACAGGTATAATTGTGTGTCATCTGCATAACAATGAAAATGTATACAGTGCTTTCTAATAATGTTGCCTAACGGAAGCATATATAAACTAAAAAGAGTAGGGCCTAGCACAGATCCCTGTGGAACTCCATGACTAAGCTTTGAGCTGAAAGAAAACTCATCATTTACATGAACAAACTGGAACCTATCAGATAAATAAGATCTAAACCACTGCAACGAAGTTCCATTAAGTCCAACATAGTGTTCTAATCTATCAAGTAGAATATTATGATCAATAGTATCAAAAGCTGCACTAAGATCTAAAAGGACAAGTACAGAAACTAGTCCATTATCAGATGCAATGAGGAGGTCGTTAGTGACCTTCGCTAAGGCTGTTTCAGTACTATGATGGATTCTAAACCCAGATTGAAACTCTTCAAGTAAACCATTTCCCTGCAGGTGGTCAAATAATTGCGTAGCAACAACTCTTTCTAAGATTTTTGAAATGAAAGGGAGATTAGAGATTGGTCTATAGTTAGCTAAAGCTCCTGGATCTAGCGTTGGCTTTTTGAGTAAGGGTTTAATTACAGCCGTTTTAAAAGCCTGTGGTACATGGCCTAAAGTCAATGAAGAATTGATTATATGAAGAATAAAGCTCCCAATAAGTGGGAAGACTTCTTTAAATAACCTGGTAGGAATAGGGTCTAAAAGACAAGTTGAAGGTTTGGATGAGGAAACTATTTTGTCTAACTCACAAAGGTCGATTGGAGTAAACTCATCAAGACAGACATCAATAGAAGGAGTTGTAGTAGTTACAGTATTTAAGTCAACTGTGGGAAGAATCTGATTGATTTTATCTCTGATGGATGAAATTTTATTATTGAAAAAGTTCATAAAGTCCTGACTAGTAAGCTCTAAGGGGATGCTAGGATTGACAGAGTCCTGACTCTTTGTCAACCTGGCTATAGTACTGAAAAGAAACCTGGGATTATTCTTGTTCTCTTCTATTAATGCAGAGTAATAACTCGTTCTAGCTTTTCTAAGAGATTTTTTATAAATTAAAAGATGATTTCTCCAAGCTAAATAGATTTCATCTAAATTAGTAGAGCGCCATTTTCTTTCTAATTGACGAGTCTTCTGTTTTAAGCTACGAGTTTCTGTGTTGAACCAAGGAGTTAAAAATCTCTGATTAGACTTTTTCTTTTTTAAGGGGGCCACCAAGTCTAGAGCCTGATGCAGAGAAGCTGAAACACTATCCACCATGTTATCAATTACAGAAGGAGCAAGCTGTCTATAGCTTATTTCCGTTGTGTTGACACATGGCATAGAGGAAACAATCTGCATAAATTTGGAGACAGCATCATCTGAGAGGCATCTACTGTGATAATATTTTTCTTTAGGAGCCAAATAGTCAGAAATAGTAAAATCAAAGGTTAACAGACAATGGTCTGACAGTACAGGGTTATGAGGAGACACTACAAGATTTTCTATTTCTATGCCATATGTCAGAACAAGGTCCAATGTATGGTGGAGGTAATGAGTAGAATTTCCTACTTTCTGAGAAAACCCAATCGAGTCTAATATTGAATTAAAAGCCACATTAAGGCAGTCACTATCTACATCCACATGTATATTAAAGTCCCCTACTATAATTATTCTATCAGATTTCAGCACTAAATCAGCTAAGAAATCAGCAAATTCGGATAAAAATTCTGAATAGGTTGATGGGGGACGATAAACTATGGCAAATAAAATTGGGTTTAACCTGAAATTGCTAAAGTGCCCAACACTGAGGACCAGGCCCTCAAAGGAATTATAACATGTTTTTTGCTTTACATTAACTAGTAATTTGGAATGGTAAATTGTTGCTACTCCTCCTCCACGACCAGAACTTCTGGGATTTTGACAGTTTAAATAACCAGAGGGAGTTGATTCATTTAAACCAACATAATCCTCTTGTCCTAACCAAGTCTCTGTAAGGGAAATTAAATCAATCTGATGATCAATTAACAGATCATGGACTAACAGAGACTTGGGAGTTAGAGACCTAATATTTAATAAACCACATTTAATTTTTAAATTATGAGGAGGAACAGAGGCCAAATCATTCAATTTAGAGGCTTTATGTTTAATTTGAGTTTTACCAATATTTTGCTTTATCACTTTGGGATGCTTATACATTATATTTTTATTCACTTTGGAGGAAGCAGACAACGATTCTCTGATGGGGAAGACAGGGGCTAAGCTGAGGGGTGGCGGATGAAGAGGAGCTGCAGAGAGGCGTGTAAGACTGCGACTCTGCTTCCTGGTCCCAACTCTGAGTAGTCACGGTTTTGGAAATTTGGATAAAAATGATGCCAGATTGTTAGATAAATGAGAAGCACCATCCAAAGTGGGATGAATGCTGTCTCGTCTCATAAGACCAGGTTTTCCCCAAAAAGAGCTCCAATTGTCAATGTAGCCCACGTCATTTTTAGGACACCACACAGACAGCCAGCGGTTCAAGGATGACGAGCGACTAAACATGTCATCACTGGTCAGATTGGGGAGGGGCCCAGAGAATATTACAGTGGCAGACATCGTTTTTGCAAAGTCACACACCGATTCTATATTAAGTTTTGTGACTTCCGACTGCCGGAGACGGATGTCATTAATGCCGGCGTGAATAACAATTGTGGAATATTTACAGTTACTTTTAGCCAGCATTTTCAAATTTGACTCGATGTTGCCTGCTCTGGCCCCAGGAATGCATGTGACTATGGCCGCTGGAGTCTCTAGGTTCACGTTTCTGACTACAGAGTCGCCAATGATCAGAGTTTTTTCCTCAGCGGGT
Organism: Pholidichthys leucotaenia; assembly: GCA_020510985.1. Lineage (NCBI taxonomy): Eukaryota > Metazoa > Chordata > Actinopteri > Cichliformes > Pholidichthyidae > Pholidichthys > Pholidichthys leucotaenia. Next base: position 248,050,125 of record CM035839.1, on the reverse strand, counting down.
GTGTCGCTGAGCGGGGAAAAACGATTAGAAACGTGAACAGGTTGGTGGTGAACCGGGGCTTTGCGACTAGGCTTCCTTCTCACCGTCACCCACCCAGTCTCCTCGCTGCAGAGGAGAGCCGGGGAACCGGTGACAGTCGGACCTGAGCTAGCTAGCTCCGCTGCAGCTAATGGGCGTCCGTCGAGATTAACTGGCGCAGACGGTGTTTCAATGCAGCGGAGCCGGGATTCCAAATCAGACAACCTCGCCTCGAGCGCCTCAAAAAGACAACATTTATTACATGTACCGTTATCACTAAAAGAGGCAGAGGTGTAGCTAAACATCTGACAGAGAGAGCACACCAGAGGAGGAGAGGAAAGAGAGCTAGTAGCCATAGCTAGTGGCTAGCTAGTGGCTGGAGAGCTGGAGAGCAAACCACAACCAAAGAAATGAAGAAATATGTGCATGAGACTTTTTTGGATGTACGCATTTTTGCGTCTTTGCTAAACCTAAATATAGCTAAAAATACATATTGTCTCTCATCAGCCATGTTTTTACCGAGGCTTTAACCTTTTAGTAGCAAGTATATAAAGAAATAGCATATGAATGCAGTCATGAGTAATCAATGTTAACAGTATGTATATAATGTGTTGTTTGACCTGAAATTGACCTAAACATTCATTAAATGCTAGTAGAGTAAGTGATCTTGTAAATATAAAATATGTATTGATTATGGAAATTAATTCTATCAGCCAGACACTGTTTTGATCCCATGAGTTCAGATAGTTTCAGTGTAGTCTTATAACTCTTTAAAGCACACCCACAGAACTCTATCAGACTGTCTGGACGAGATCATTTTCATTATTTAAGTTCTCGCTCGGTTTCTTCTTGGAGTCAGCTCTGACACTGTTCTTTCTCTAGGCCCTCTTTGCACTTATGTGATACAAAGACAAACCTTTTCTCAGTTGTTTCTTACAAATGTCTATTTCTTTCCTTCCTGTCAAAAACTTTCTGCTCTATCATGAGCTTTTATCAGCTTGCAAATGGTGCTGCCAACAGTCTTTTTATACCCAGTCTCTTTTTCTTCTTCTCGGGGCAGTAAAATTGTCTTCTCATGGATTGCACATTATTTGTGGCAGTGGTCAAATAGCCAGAGCAACATCTGCAGCAGTCAGAGTATCATGTCTGAGTTTGTCTGGAGACAGCAGACTCAAGTAGAAAATGTACAAGGACTGATACAACTGAAACCAAGTCTGCCTGAGTAAAACAGGGAAGAACAAAAACACTGAGTTCATGGTTAAGTAACTTTAAGCATTATCAAAAAATAAATTGGCTTTCTCTTTTTTTAAAATCAATATATAGAGAGAGACAGTTAATTATAGCTGGGAAAATAAGTATTGAACATGTCAACATTTTTCTCATTAAACATATTGTCAGGAGTGCCCTACGGGGCAGGAAGGGGAGACCCATGTGCTGAACTGTGAGCTTGGGTAATTTATTGAAAAAAGCAACAAACATAAAGTTCAACATGATGCTCTAACACAAAGTACAAACGAGGGAGAAAACTTACAGATATTGTGCACCAGAGCAGGGCAGGGCTCTGGTGAAGATGAGGAGTAGCTCGTAGAGTCAAAACAGCAACAAATGGAAAAGAAAATAGCTCCCCTTAAATAGAGTCAAAAAACCATTACATAAGTAGTGACAGGTGTGAGTTCACATAAGCGGGCAAAAAGGTAACAATGAATAGTGATTGGGATCAGCTGGAAGTAATGAGATGAGGCCACACCGGCTGGCAGCTGACAGGGCCACACGGGGCACCAATCAGGAAATGCCCTGACAGCTGTCAACCTCAAATAATAAGGAGTAGAATAAATTATAAACAAGTACAACTGAGAAATAGGTACCAATAATACAAAATCAGAATATAGTGGAACAAAGACATAAACAGGAAAATAGAAAACACGCAGGGATAACAAAACTAAAAGGCACAAAAAATACAACAAATAAATATAAATACAGAGAAAAGCCACAAGACTGAGCCTGGCAGAACTTCCAGAGCTCAGCTCGTGACACATATTTCTGATGGAGCCATTGACCTGAGATATTTGCCTGATATCAGTAACAGCCCAAATAATCTATACATATAAAGAAATCAAGGCAACTGTGTTCACAAAACAAGTTATATTTAATAAAGTGAAATTACACAGAGAATAAGTATTGAATACATGAAGAAAAAGAGGCACAACAAGGCATAGACAAAAAAAACAAAAAAAACAGCTGAAATCCATCAGAATTTAGGAAGTCATCCCATCCCCCATCAGTGCAAATTAATTTCAGCTGGTTAAGTCCTGACTGATAGCCTTTTAAAAGGTCTGTGAATTTCAGATTGTCACACCACAAAGAACTCATGATGGGCAGAAGCAAAGAGCTCCCTGTAGAACTTTTCAACCTTATTATTGCAAAACATAATGATGGCATTGGTTACAAGCACATTTCTAGACTGCTGAATGTAACAGTGAGCACTGTTGGAGCCATCATTTGAAAATGGAAAGTACATCATTTTACCATACACTGGCCACAACCAGGAGCTCCTCACAAGATTCTGACAGAGGAGTCAAAACAATTACCAGAAGAGTTATCCAAGTGCCACAAACCACTCTTGGAGAGCTCCAGACAGACAGCAGGTACTGCTGATTCAAAGAAAACAATAAGTAATGCACTCAACCGACATGGGCTTTATGCCCGCTCCCCTCACAAGACTCCAAGAAAAAACATGTTGAAGCTCATTTAAAGTTTGCTGCACAACATTTGGGCAAGCCAGTAAAATACTGGGACATTATAGTCTGGTCAGATGAGACCAACATTTTTACTTTTTGGATACCGCAACACACAGCATGTTTGGAGGAGAAATAGCACTGCACATCCCATCATGGTGCGGGGGTGTTTTTCAGCACATGGTACAGGCAGACTTCATATAATTAAAGGAAAGATGAATGGACAAATGTATAGAGACACACTTGATAAGAACCTGTTGCCATCTGCCAAGATGCTGAAGATGAAACGAGGGTGGACATTTCAGCAAGACAATGATCACAAACACACAGTCATGGAAACTCTCAACTGGCTCCAGAGAAGGAAAATAAAGCTGCTAGAACGGCCCAGTCAGTCACCTGACCTGAATCCAATTACAAGTCTATGGAAGGATCTGAAGACCAGAGATCACAGAAGACACCCACGGAACCTTCAAGATTTGAAAACAGTTTGTGTGGAAGAATGGGCTAAAATCACTCCTGAGCAATGCATGCGCCTAGTTTCTCCACACAGGAGGCGTCTGGAAGCTGTTATTACCAACAAAGGCTTTTCTCCTAAATATTAAATGTTCACCAAGTATGTTCAGTACTTTTTTCCCTGTGTCATTCCACTTTATTAAATACAACTTGTTTTGTGAAAACAGTTGCCTTGATTTCTTTGTATGTATGGATTATTTGGGTTGTTACTGATATCTGGTGAAAACCTCAGGTCGGTCAATGGCTCCATCAGAAATATGTTTAATGAGAAAAATTTTAACTTTCAATACTTATTTTCCCCACTGTACATTTGATTGGCCATTAATATATCTAGATTGCCCGCACAACATATTGGGCCATATTACAATTAGGGGGTTGGTTGATCAGTTGTCACTGATGCAGAACTCGTTTATGGGTATTTCCAAGTTCACTTCCTTATCACAATGGCGTAAAAACAAACTTTGAGCCGGTGCATGATGCAAAGAGGCCGGTCTAATCATTCAGGGGTGTGTGTTGGATAATTCAATCCAAAGCGCTCCTTCCCATCCCTTTTTGGCAAAGAGGCGCATTATATAAAGTGAATTGTGATCATGACGATTTAAGACGGGTTTTGTGCTGACCAAAGCCTGTGTGTGAGCCAAAATGCACGTGATAGTAATGCTGCTTGGTAATAAGGAAGACATCAATCACAGTTGATGACCACTTAGTTACAGTATGTTAGAAAGAACAAACAGTGAAGAATGCACTGAAAAATATCAGCTGAATTATTTATGCACAGATGCGATACAGACATGAAGAAAAGAGGCTCATGCCTGTGCAAATTTTCATAAAGTTTCATTAACAGAGCGACATCAGCGGGGTCTGGAGAAACCTTCAAACCATCTCTGGGCTCCAGAATACCTCCTCCCAGGCCAAGGGGGGCAGGGAGTGGGCGAACAATCTGAACCTGTTTTTTAATAGGTTTGACAAACCGCCCTCCCCCCCGCCTGCACACCAACCACTCCTGCCTCTAAAGTCATCAAGACCTGCTGTTCACACCCCACTCCACCAACACCCCCCCACTCCCAGCACACAGCCCCCCAACCTGACCCTCACTAAGACCCAGATGAGGACGGAGCTGAGGAAGATCAAGGCAAGGAAGGCCTCGGGACCAGACGGCATCAGCGCGAAGCTCTTCAAGTCCTGCGCAGACCAGCTGTGTGGGATTGTGGAGCACATCTTCAACCTGAGCCTGAAGCTGGGGAGGGTACCACAGTTGTGGAAAACATCTTGTGTGGTACCTGTACCAAAAACTTCCCACCCCAAAGACCTGAACAGCTACAGACCAGCGGCCCTGACGTCTCACCTGATGAAGACCCTGGAGAGACTGCTCCTTGCTCACCTCCGCCCCCTGGTGGGACCAGCGATGGATCCACTCCAGTTCACCTACCAGCATGGCATTGGGGTGGAGGATGCAGTGATCTTCCTCCTTCACCGTTCCCTGTCCCACCTGGAGAAGCCCGGGAACGCGGTGAGGATCATGTTCTTTGACTTCTCCAGTGCTTTCAACACCATCCAACCGATGATCCTGAAGGACAAGCTGCTGTGCGCAGTGGTGGACCAGCACCTGTCATCATGGATCCTGGACTACCTCACTAACCGGCCACAGTTTGTGAGAACCCGGGATTGTGTGTCCGACACTATCATCGGTAGCACGGGGGCCCCCCAGGGAACGGTTTTGGCTCCCTTCCTGTTCACCCTTTATACTGTGGACTTCTCACACAACACAACACACTGCCATCTACAGAAGTTCTCTGGTGACTCTGCAATCATCGGCCTCATCTTCAATGGAGATGAAGCTGAGTACAGAGGACTTATCCAGGACTTCGTGGACTGTTGCCATCGGAACTGCCTCCAGATCAACGCGAGGAAAACTAAGGAGCTGGTGGTGGACTGCCGCAGGCAAGGACAACCCCTCACAGCACCAGTAAACATCCAGGGAACAGACAGTGAGATGGTGACATCCTACAAGTACCTGGGTGTTCATCTGAACAATAAACTAGACTGGTCACACAATACCGACGCACTCTACAAGAAGGGACAGCGCAGGCTGTTCCTACTGAGGAGGCTCAGGTCTTTTGGTGTACAAGGGGTGCTCTTAAAGACATTCTACGACACGGTGGTGGCATCAGCCATGACTTTTGGAGTGGTCTGCTGGGGCAACGTCATTACAGCAGCCGATAGGAAGAGACTGAACAAGCTAATCAAGAAAGCTAGCTCTGTCCTGGGGCAGCGCCTTGACCCAGTGGAGGAGATAGGAGAGAGAAGGATGGTGACTAAACTGTCATCTCTGCTGGAGTCCGAGTCCCACCCTATGCAGGACATACTGAACGCACTGAGGAGCTCATTTAGCAGTAGATTACATCATCCTAGGTGCGCGACCGAGAGGTCTCGCAGGTCCTTCCTACCTACGGCTGTCAGACTGTATAACCTAAGCAGGGCTGCTCGCAGAGATAGCAAAAAAAACGTGACGACCTAATAGTATTGAATGCAAAAGACGCAACAGACTTACACAAATGGTCCCCTTCCAGTATACAACTAGGACAATATCAGTTGCTATGGAGGGTGACAATATGTATGGGTACATATTCATACCATGTAGGGTAACTAAATAGACGGTTATGCTGTTTATTCCATCTAGCTACAATGCTCCGCACTGGGTGTATATATATATATATATATATATATATATATATATATTTATATATTTATGTGTACATATGTACAGTTAGGCCCAGAAATATTTGGACAGTGACACAATCTTCATGATTTGGGCTCTGCATGCCACCACATTGGATTTGAAATGAAACAACTACAACAGAATTGAAGTGCAGACTTTAAGGTTTAATTCAAGGGGTTGAACAAAAATATATGATTAAACATGCAGGAATTGTAGCTATTTTTATACAAACGCTCCTCATTTCAGGGGCTCAAAAGTAATTGAACAAATAAACATAACCCTAAGTAAAATGTTACTTTTCAGTATTTTGTTGAGAATCCTTTTTAGGCAATGACTGCCTGAAGTCTGAAATCCATGGACGTCACCAAACGCTGGATTTACTCCTTTGTGATGCTTTGCCAGGCCTTTACTGCAGCTGTCTTCAGTTGTTGCTTGTTTGTGGGTCTTTCTGCCTTAAGTTTTGTCTTGAGCAAGTGAAATGCATGCTCGATTAGGTTGAGATCTGGTGATTGACTCGGCCATTGCAGAATATTCCACTTCTTTGCTTTAAAAAACTCCTGGGTTGCTTTTGCAGTATGTTTTGGATCATTGTCCATCTGTACTGTGAAGCGCCGTCCAATCAACTTTGCTGCATTTCCTGAATCTGAGCAGAAAGTATATCCCTGTACACTTCAGAATTCATCCTGCTGCTTCTGTCTTTTGTCACATCATCAATAAACACAAGTGACCCAGCGCCATTGGAAGCCATGCATGACCATGCCATCACACTGCCTCCACCATGTTTTACAGAAGATATAGTGCTTTGGATCATGAGCTGTTCCAATTCTTCTCCAAACTTTCTTCTTCCCATCATTCTGGTACAGGTTGATCTTAGTCTCATCTGTCCAAAGAATGCTGTTCCAGAACTGGGCTGGCTTCTTCAGGTGTTTTTTGGCAAAGTCAATTCTGGCCTTTCTATTTTTGAGGCTGATTAATGGTTTGCACCTTGTAGTGAATCCTTTGTATTTACTCTCATGAAGTCTTCTCTTTATGGTAGACTTAGATACTGATACACCTACTTCCTGGAGAGTGTTCTTCACTTGAGTGGATGTTGTGAAGGGGTTTTTCTTCACCATGGAAAGGATTCTGCGATCATCCACCACTGTTGTCTTCCGTGGACGTCCAGGCCTTTTTGAGTTCCCAAGCTCACCAGTGCACTCTTTCTTTCTCAGAATGTACAAAACTGTTGATTTGGCCACTCCTAACATTTCTGCTATCTCTCTGATGGATTTCTTCTTTTTTTTCAGCCTCAGGATGGTCTGTTTCACTTCCATTGAAAGCTCCTTTGACCGCATGATGTGTGTTCACAGCAACAGCTTCCAAATGCAAACGCCACACCTGGAATCAACTCCAGACCTTTTAACTGCTTAATTGATGACAGGTTAACGAGGGAAGAGCCCATGCAGCCTTGTTATTTTTTTTTTTTTTGCAGCCTTCTGAGTCAATTGTCCAATTACTTTTGGTCCCTTGAAAAAGAGGCGGATACGTATTAAAGAGCTGTAATTCCTAAACCGTTGCTCCAATTTGGATGTGAATACTCTCAAATTACAGCTGAGAGTCTGCACTTTAAGCCCATATTGATTATATAATTGTATACTGAATATGTTTTTGTAAACAGCTAAAATAACAAAACTTGTGTCACTGTCCAAATATTTTTGGGCCTAACTGTATATTCACTGCTCTTATTTATCTTCTAAATTATTGCTCTGAGTGTTGCTATCCCTGTGCTGTTGCAATCCTGGAATTTCCCCATTGTGGGACTAATAAAGGCTTATCTTATCTTATCTTATCTTATCTTATCTCATCAACGATGGTGTGGAAGTCGCTCCTGGCTGTGGGGCGATGGAGTGTTCCCTCTCCTGTTGCTTTTGCCAGCCAAGGCTCTCCCCCTGTCCGTCCTGGTTAGGAGGGAAGGGCGCTGCTTCCCGTCCGCCTCCGGCCCCCACCATGAAGCGAACCCACTCTCAGCAGCCTCTGTTGGGGCTGACGGGTGGCTGTCAGGGGGCTTGCTGGGCTGGAAACCTGGGGTACACGGCCAGTGCAGATGTGGGCACATGTCCTGTCTCTCTAGGGAGTTACAGTGAAAAGTACAATGTTGCACATGCTCCCTGTTCATTCATTCATTCCCCTAAAAAATCATACATTAATACCTTATCTATTAAAATGAGAGTGTGGATGGAATAAAAAAACTAGTGTGTGATCATCATATAATTAAAATGACGAGAGATTATGACTGTTATAAGATCCCCTCTGTGATCTCCTGGATTACTGACTACCTGACAGGCAGACCACAGTTTGTCCAGCTGGGAAATGTTTGTCTGGAGTGGTGGCTAGTGATACGGGAGCTCCACAGGGGACTGTGCTCTCTCCTTTTCTTTTTACCTTATATACCACTGACTTTCAGTACAACACTGAGTCATGCTACCTGCAGAAATTCTCTGATGACTCAGCTGTTGTGGGGTGTATAAGAGGAGGAGAGGAAGGGGAGTACAGGGCACTGGTAGACAGATTTGTGGAGTGGACGGAGCAGAATCACCTGAGGTTGAATGTCAGCAAGACCAGAGAGATGGTGATTGACTTCAGGAAGAGGAAGACTCCTTCTCAGCCACTACAGATTAGGGGGGAGGATGTGGGAGTGGTTGAGGACTACAAATATCTGGATGTCAGGATCAGGAGCGGGTTGGACTGGAGATCCAACACCGATGCTGCGCACAAGAAGGGGATGAGCAAACGCTACTTCCTGAGAAAGCTGAGATCCTTCAACGTGTGCAGCAGGATGCTGGAGCTTTTCTACCAGACTGTTGTCGCCAGCGCCATCTTCTTTGCTGCTTTCTGTTGGGGTAGCAGTATCAGGGCCAGAGACACCAACAGACTTGACAAGATTATCAAGAGGGCCGGCTCTGTAATTGGTCTCAGACCGGAGACCTTTGAGACAGTGATGGAGAGGAGAACACTATATAAACTGCGATCCATCATGGACAATCCTGATCACCCCCTCCACCACACACTAGATTGATAGCGAAGCACTTTCTTCAGTAGACTACTACAGCTTCGTTGTCGAATGGCCAGGTACAGGAAATCTTTCCTGCCACATGCAATTTCACTGTACAATAACTCACTATGATGTTGTATTCTGGTCATAGCTATGCTGCCACACTGCACCTTACAGACTAACTGGTAGCTCACATTTCACTCTGCTCCTGATAGTCCTTCTTTGTGCAATGGGATGATTCATGTGTTTATATGGGTCATCATATGTTAAGCTATGATGTATATAGGTTTTATGGTCGTGTTAGTTTTACCTTCCATGGATAATCCGTTTGTCTGTCATGTGTGTGTTTCTGTTGTTTGGTTGTCTACTGTCATGCTGCTGTTACACTGTAATTTCCCAGTTTGGGATCAATAAAGTACATCTATCTATCTATCTATCTATCTATCTATCTATCTATCTATCTATCTATCTATCTATCTATCTATCTATCTATCTATCTATCTATCTATCTATCTATCTATCTATCTATCTATCTATCTATCTATCTATCTATCTATCACTGCTGTTTCCTGAGCTCCGGAGCTGCGCGATGTCAAAACACACCACTAAAATATCATTAAACAATTGGCTTCTGACCATAGACCTCCTTTTTCCTGATCAAAACCAGATTCTCATGGAATGCACTATTACAGTAATGCACATTAGATTGCACGCTGCCACACCTCTTTGAAATGAGGTGCCTCATTTGAGCCCAGAGCGGGCGCACTGTCTAGTGGTAATTTGATGGTATGGCACAAGGCATAAAAAATAGACAATGTGCTGACAGAAACTAACAAAAACACTGGTGCACGGTGGAAAGTCTGTCTGAAAAGTGTGCAGATGACCGTCAAAATAGGGCCCGTAGTCTCCAGTATGTGTGGGAAGCATCATAGTAAATACACCTCCAGAAACATGTGTACTGACAACATTTTAATTGTTGTCTGGTTATCTAACTGGAATAAATAATTAGTCAGGAAATCCCTGATCCTTGCTTTAAGTCGAAGTGTTTGAAGACTCAAAATCTACACTAGAAGGTTAAAGACATGGCACATGACATGAGCTCGCAGCCAAGGCGCCATGGCTTCCTTCCTTTTTGAGAAATAAATGCTTTGCCATTTGCTTTTACCTCATCAATTCATTTTTGCTTAATAATCTGGTAGTGGACTTTTCATCTATACTACGAGCAGAGGACCCTGGTTCCAGTGCCTCGATTAAGGAGAGCTGTTCTACAGAGGTCTCCTAGTTGTATAATGGAGGGGACAATTTATTGTGCAAGGTTGTTACGTTTAGTACATTTAGTATGATCTCTGCAAGCAGCCCTGGTTAGGTTATAAAGTCTGACAGCCGTAGGTAGGAAGGACCTGTGGAACCTCTCCATCATGCACCTAGGATGGCTCAGCCTACCGCTAAGTAAGCTCCTCAGTGCATTCAGTGTGTCCCACATGGGTGGGACTCGGACTCGGAAAATGAGGGATTCTGTTCAAACCAAGCCACGTTCAGGTAGATCAACAAAAATTTCAGAAACAACTGTCAGGAAAATTGTTTGGGATGCAAAGAAAAACCCTCAAATAACTTTAGCTGACAAACAGGACTCTCTGGAAAAAAGTGGCATGGCTGTTTCAAGATGCACAATAAGAAAAATGGGCTGCATGGTGGAGTCACCAGAAGAAAGCCATTACTACGCTAATGCCACAAAGCAGCCCAGTTACAATACACCAAACAGCACAGAGATGAGCCTTAGACTTCTGGAACAAAGTTATTTGGAGTGATGAGACCAAAATTTAACTTTTTGGCCATAACCATAAACGCTACATTTGGAGAGGAGTCAACAAGGCCGATGATGAAAGGTCCACCATCCCTACTGTGAAACATGGAGGTGGATCACTGATGTTTTGGGGATGAGTGAGTTACAAAGGCACAGAGAACTTTGTCAAAACTGATGGCAAGATGAATGCAGCATGTTATCAGAAAGTACTGGAAGAAAATTTGCACTCATCAGCCCGGAAGCTGCGTATGCGACGCACTTAGACATTCCAACATGACAATGATCCAAAGCCCAAGGCCAAGTCAACCTGTTGTTGGCTACAGCAGAAAAAAGTGAAGGTGCTGGAGTGGCCATCTCAGTCTCCTGACCTCAATATCATTGAGACACGTTGGGGAGATCTCAAACGTGCAGTTCATGAGAGACAGCCCAAGAATTTACAGGAACTGGAGGCTTTTGCCAAGAAGAATGGGCAGCTTTACCATCTGAGAAAATAAAGTTCCTCATCCACAACTACCACAGAAGACTTCAAGCTGTCATTGATGTTAAAGGCGGCAATACACGGAATTAAGAACTAGGGTATGTAAACTTTTGAACAGGGTCATTTTGGTAGTTTCTGTTGTCATTATGATTTAAAAAGAGCAAACACAACTGTCTGATAATAAATGGCTTCACCCAACCACTAACTATGAGTGAAAGAAAAGTTTTTTGTATTTCATTCATATTCTCTGAAAAATGGCCAAAAAAAAAATAAATAAATCACAAATTCTGCCAGGGTATGTAAAGTTATGAGCACCACTGTGTGTATATACAGTGTATAATGTGTCCAAAAATATTTGGACAGTGACACAAGTTTTGTTATTTTAGCTGTTTACGAAAACCTATTCAGGATACAATTATATAACCAATATGGGCTTAAAGTGCAGACTCTCAGCTGTAATTTGAGAGTATTCACATCCAAATTGGGGCAAGGGTTTAGGAATTACAGCGCTTTAATACATAGCTGCCTCTTTTTCAAGGGACCAAAAGTAATTGGACAATTGACTCAGAAGGCTGCAAAAAATAAAATAACAAGGCTGCATGGGCTCTTCCCTCGTTAACCTGTCATCAATTAAGCAGTTAAAAGGTCTGGAGTTGATTCCAGGTGTGGCGTTTGCATTTGGAAGCTGTTGCTGTGAACACACAACATGCGGTCAAAGGAGTTCTCAATGGAGGTGAAACAGACCATCCTGAGGCTGAAAAAAACAAAAAGAAGAAATCCATCAGAGAGATAGCAGAAATGTTAGGAGTGGCCAAATCAACAGTTTTGTACATTCTGAGAAAAAAAGAGTGCACTGGTGAGCTTGGGAACTCAAAAAGGTCTGGACGTCCACGGAAGACAACAGTGGTGGATGATCGCAGAATCCTTTCCATGGTGAAGAACAACCCTTCACAACATCCACTCAAGTGAAGAACACCAAGTGAACTCAATTCACCATTTAGAATGGAAATGGTGAATTGAGTTAGTGCAGTGCCTATAATTATGCAAAATTTTATGTCATGTTTTTATTTCTTTTGTTGGTGGTACACAAAATAGAAAAGTGGCCAGCTGGTCAGTTTTACTGACTGCTTCTCACACCTTATTATAAAGATGATTGTAGACAAACTGATTATTACCTACTTGATGCATATCAATGACTGGCGCCTAGCGGCTGCCCCAGCCTCGGATGCGCTCTGCAGAGCGTGCCCAAATGCCAAGTCACGTTTCGTTACCTTGTATTCATACATGTGTAATGACAATAAAGTTGAATCTCATCTCATCTCAATCTCATCTCAAGTGAAGAACACTCTCCAGGAAGTAGGTGTATCAGTATCTAAGTCTACCATAAAGAGAAGACTTCATGAGAGTAAATACAAAGGATTCACCACAAGGTGCAAACCATTAATCAGCCTCAAAAATAGAAAGGCCAGAATTGACTTTGCCAAAAAACACCTGAAGAAGCCAGCCCAGTTCTGGAACAGCATTCTTTGGACAGATGAGACTAAGATCAACCTGTACCAGAATGATGGGAAGAAGAAAGTTTGGAGAAGAATTGGAACAGCTCATGATCCAAAGCACTACATCTTCTGTAAAACATGGTGGAGGCAGTGTGATGGCATGGGCATGCATGGCTTCCAATGGCACTGGGTCACTTGTGTTTATTGATGATGTGACAAAAGACAGAAGCAGCCGGATGAATTCTGAAGTGTATAGGGATATACTTTCTGCTCAGATTCAGCCAAATGCAGCAAAGTTGATTGGACGGCGCTTCACCAATGATCCAAAACATACTCAAAAGCAACCCAGGAGTTTTCTAAAGCAAAGAAGTGGAATATTCTGCAATGGCCGAGTCAGTCACCAGATCTCAACCCAGTCGAGCATGCATTTCACTTGCTCAAGACAAAACTTAAGGCAGAAAGACCCACAAACAAGCAACAACTGAAGACAGCTGCAGTAAAGGCCTGGCAAAGCATCACAAAGGAGGAAACCCAGCGTTTGGTGATGTCCATGGGTTCCAGACTTCAGGCAGTCATTGCCTGCAAAGGATTCTCAACAAAATATTGAAAAGTAACATTTTACTTAGGGTTATGTTTATTTGTCCAATTACTTTTGAGCCCCTGAAATGAGGAGTGTTTGTATAAAAATAGCTACAATTCTTACATGATTAATCATATATTTTTGTTCAACCCCTTGAATTAAACCTTAAAGTCTGCACTTCAATTTAATTGTAGTTGTTTCATTTCAAATCTAATGTAGTGGCATGCAGAGCCCAAATCATGAAGATTGTGTCACTGTCCAAATATTTCTGGGCCTAACTGTATATAAAAGCAATATTACACGAGAGGGAGTACAGTATTAATGAATATAGTATATGTGGGTGTGATAAGTCTAATGCCCTCCGCGTGGCTCATGGGTCAAAAACGGCCACCAGGGGATCCAAAGTTTTCTCTGTGAATTTACAGCTTTCTTTTTAGTAAATTTCTGACCTTTTCTACTGATTATATTTGCACCTGGCACCCGGCGGAAAATTTGATTTTCCATTGCTGTAATTGGAAACACCCATAGATGTGCCCTGCACCAGTGAATACTAGTTGCCGGTTGCATCCTTGTAATACAGCCCTGGGTGTGAACTGGAATGATACCAAAGTCAACAGTGCAGTGATGAAGGGCAGGTTTTGTTTTAATGATGTAGGGACATATAACCTGGAAGAGCTCTTCTGGCTTCTGCCAAATTGTGTAAACGTAAGTAAAGAAAAGCCAGTGGCTTGTCACCAGACTGCAAACCAAATCTACCTACGGGTACAAATAAGTAACAAAAAAACAAAAAAAAAAAAGAGATTTTGATATTGCTACGGTAATTATATGACCCATGAAAATTTTTCAGAGGCTTAAACCCACAAACACGCCATGTTTTCCTGAATGGAACCTTTAAAACCCATTCATTGTGATGTTAACTTCCACGTCAAGTCTTCATGATGGGGAAGATCATGGAGCTTTCTCAAAATACTGCAACCCTAGTCCATACTGGGTCCGGACCATGGGAGCTGCAAAATCATTCAGACTTCCCAGATTTATCCAAGAAAGAGTGTCTTGATTCAAAGGAACATTTAAAGGATTAAAGCAAATAATATCCTCTCAGCAGAGTTAAAATGTATTACAGACTGAGACTTAGAGAGGGTAATATACAGTACAATATCTTCTTTTCAATTATGAAATAGCCTAAACTGACTATAGGGTTAGCCTCTTTAGTTTCGCCAAGTTTAATGATGTAGCTCTGTGTTTTTCAGATGAGGTTTCCACACCTTTCTCTGCCATAAAGAGAAAAGGAAAAGAGGAGAGCATAGACCCTTGCAGTTCAATGCACACTGGTCTAATAAGCTTCAGGCCTCATTATAGAGCACAGAGAGACTTCTCCCTTTCTGACAAAATGCAAGTAATGAGGCATTTGAAATATTCCACAACATTAGGATAACTGAAATTGGAGAGTAAGCCCTATAAACGTTGCTTGTGTAACACATTTAAAAGTGTCCCTTCTGTCTCGAGGCCTGGATTTCAATTTCTCACCTACTGAGGTGGATGGCTTTTTGTTCCTAAGCTGCACTGTTTGTGTTTTCTTGCTTTGTACAACGGTACTGTACATGTAATGGACACATGCAGAGATATTAAACCAGCTTGCCTGGCCTCCATTCACACTAGTGCTATGATGGTTCTGTTAATTATTTTCTCTGAGACAGTTTTACATCCCATAATGCAGTTTATGTTGCCCTGCAGGCTAAGTTTGCAGTGTGTAAGCATTCTAATTACACCACCTGATTTTACTGAGATTTTTCATTTGATGAAAGAGTGTCCAAAGCGAATAATGATTCTCTCACATGAGGGGTAGTCGGTCTGTTCAGTCTTACATGTATGCTCTGTCTGAGCGGATAGGCCCCATTGGTAAGGAGATTATCTCCTGTTTTTGAGGCATGAAGGAGCTTATCCACACACCCCTCTGGACGGGAAGCCAGTCCGTTGCATGAGCTCAATTCACATGCATTTGTTTAAAAGAATATACCTTGCAGAGAAGCACTGACTCCTTTTTTTTTTTTAATTTTTCAGTTTGATTGAACTTTAAAGAATCCCAGCATCAGAACAGACACTAATCAGCTTTGGGGGCTGATCTCACTCTAACGTGTTGCTTGTTGGGTACACAAAGCCAGATGGCAAAGCTTTCTATGGTTGGTTTGGAGGTGTGATTCTGTATCTTGTACAGCAGTGTTTTCAATCAGGGTGCCCTGGTATGTTCAGATTTCTGTGGGGAATTATTTAATTCCGCTTCTTAATTGGTCCAAAAACATACATATATTTTGCAGTTTTGTGCATGGATGCCTACAGAAACCATGCACAACAACAGCAAATTATTAGCATTTTTTTATGGCTTGTTTAAGACAGGAATGCACTGGCCAAAGGGCCAAAACTGCATGCGATAGTTAACACTGCTTGGCAATAAAGAAAATATTAATCACAGTTGATGCCCTTTTAGTTATTTTATTGAGGATGACAGAGAAGAATTGATGAACAACGGGGCTGAACAATCGAGCTGAATGGTTTAATGTAGTGTGCATGGATGCAACACACAGACATAAATGAGTTTGAAACTGATATTTTTCATACATCTTTTCTCTGTGCTGTGAAAACCTCTGCTGTTTCCCCAAAGGATTTGGAATAGTCTGCATTACAGGGTATAGGTGAATAGTTTGTATTTAATTGTCCACAGATTAACACATTTAATAGTAAAACAACAGCTTAGTGCTGGGCAGCTCGGTGGAACAGTGATTAGCACTGTGGCAGCACAGCAAGAAGGTCACAGGTTCAATCCCACACTTGACCATCGGTGACCATTCTGTGCGGAGTTTGCATGTTCTCCCCGGGTTTTTTCTGGGTACTCCGGTTTCCTCCCAAAGACATGCACGGTCAGTTAACTGGCATCAACTGGGGATTCTAAATTGTCTTTAGGTATTAATGTGAGAGTGAATGGTTATCTTTCTTTCTTCATGTATGACTGGCAATCTGTCCAGGGTGTACCCTGCCTTGTTGCATCCAAAAGACGCTGGGATAGTCTCCAGCCCCCCTGTGACCAAAAAAAGGATTAAACGATTGAAGATGAATGAATAATAGGTTAGTGTGCATTTTTCATTACCTTGGACAGGATACGTGTGCATGTGAACTGACAAAAGATCGATTGAAGGAGATAACTGAGGACCCACATAGGACACAGGAGATAACTGTCCACATATAGTGACAGTTATCTGTCACTATATGTGGACAGAATAAGACTTTGTCACAACAGATAGGTTTGTAGTTTAAAACCTTCAGACTGACAGTTTCATCCCACCATCTTGGCCCTCTCTCTCTTCCATTTGCTCAGGCTAGAACATCTCAGCTTGGTATCCTCACTGAAGAGCTGTAGGAGGTTGCCAGAGACAGGGGAATCTGGGCTTCTTTGCTTAGACTGCTACCTCCATGACCTGGACCTCTGGATTTGTGGTAGAAGATAGGTGGATGACACGGAAAACTGCTAACCTGGAACTCTGTGCTGCTCTGCACACATAAGGTCCTCCCATCTTAAACATAAGGTTAAAGAATGTATCTCTACAGTTTACCAGAGTATGAAGGTGACATACCCAGGGAATAGGAGTTCAGTTCCAATGCTTGCCCTTTTCTCCCTCCCTTTTTTGAGCTGCTTCTCAAGCTTAGGGTCCTCTGGGTCTGGAACCTATCTCAGCTGTGATAGGGCAAGTGTCAGGTTAGACCCTGGACAGTTTACCAGTCCCTTACAGGGTCAACACAAACAGACAGCCATGTACTCTCACAGCTAACAAATTCAGCATATCTAATTAACCCAACATGCATTTCTTTGGTAGAAAACAGGTGCACTGGGAGTAAAGCCAGTCATACCCACAAATACAAAGAGACAGCATGCAAACTCCACTAATAAAGGTCATGCTGATCAGCAAGGTCAAGCCCACAAATTTCTAGCGGCAGGAAAACAGTAATAATCACTGCATTAACTTGTCACCGCCATTTTTCTTCATCTTTTATCATCTCTCTGCTTTCTCTAGGACTAGACAGCACTACACGGTAAGATGAAGGGAAGCATTATTGTTTTAGCAGCTGTACCATACCAGTAGAGCTATTTTCTAGGGGAGATAAAGCAGCGTTTTTATAGGGCAGTTCATCCGACTGTGTCTATAACCACATGCCTACACTCATGATTCCACTATAATCAATGTAAGTGGCCACACCAACTGTGAGATCCACTTTGCAAATCTGAAATTAGACCATTCTTGGATTTTTTTCTTGTTCTTGTCCTTCATTTTCCTTTTTATCTGTAATAGTGGCATTTACTTTCAGCATCCTCAGCTCAGGGCTTCATTGAACACACACACACACACACACACACACACACACACACACACACACACACACACACACACACAATGAAGGACCAAACGTCATCATGGCAATGCTGTTAAAGTTTTTTGTGACCGTTATATAACTGTTCTCCCATCTTTGCACCTGCTGTAGAAACTGCCATGAAAGCCACTGACCTAGTTATAAATCCAGCACCCATGCTGGCAGCACAGACTGCACAAGGTCAGATTTAGAGGTCATTTAATTGCTACTCCTGTGAGCAACTGTTGTTGACTTGCTCATTTTCTTCACCATCACATTCCCAGTATTCAAACCTCGCTGGCATAACTGGATGCAAATGAAAGTTTCCAATGTGTTGGCAGTACTAACTTTTTGTTAGGCAAAGTTGCTCACCCTGCAAATAATCTAGTTATGTTGTTTTAGCTGATCTGTTTAACACTGAGCATTCAAACAATTCACTGATAATTTGTCAGGAAGTATTTGGGCATTCTATGGAAATAGATGCAGTCCTCACATTGTGGAGAACTGTGGCTTTTGAGGATTTTAACCTTATTAAAATGCAGCAATGGGTCCCATATATGCTGTTAAAAAAATACACTCTGCCTTTATTTAGTTAAAGAAATAAGCTGATTGTACTTTTTTATGATGTCAAAAGTTGAAAAACTCTACTGTCAGTTCTCTATGTTAGCAAAAAAAATAAGCCTAAGTCGTTCTTTGACCCCCAGCAACACATGATGGCTGAAATATGATTGGACAAAAACTCTAAGGTACACTACAGTTGTCATGTCTACATCTAGGCATGGGTGATGGACTCACACGGCAGGCAGTACTCCAGCGTAACATAGTAATTTATTAACAAACACAAATGAACAAACAAAATAGCATCATGGGAGCTGAAACACAAAACAAACTAAGGATATGACTAACAGGGATTCTGGGTTACCGGCAGGAAAAAACAGACGGACGATGCCACACCAGACAGACACTGAACACTGATATATATAAGGTGATAACTAATTACAGATGAGAGACAGCTGGGGAACAATCAAGGGTAGCCGGGAAGTGGCTGCAGGTGAGGAGACAGGATGGGTGGGGCTGTACAGATAATCACAAACAAGAGATGCACATGAAACATGACAATGAACATGCAGGAGTAATACAGGAGTAATACAGAGAGGGCAGTGGCTAGGGATATGGAAAACAAGGGGAGTTGGAACAATAGGTAAACAGATATACACACATACCCAGAACCAAACAGTGGATAAATAACACAGCAGACAATGACAGAGGACCAAGGGGAGCACAGATGGAAATAAACACAAATAATAATCACACATAAACACAGAAAAAACAATAAATGGACATAAAGTGTGGGTTTAATCCCATGATCAAGCCCAAACTATGACAACAGTACTGGAAACAGTGCAACCAAATGAAAAGCTACAGAATGAATTGAACCTGGAGCCTTCTAGCTGTTAGGTTAGGCAACAGTGCTAACCAGTGTACTGTCACGCTATTGGACCTTTAAACATACAATTTGATTGGGTTACTGTATGTAGCTTTTGTAGGCATAATAGTTTGCATAGCTGGGAAAGTATATAAATAGTTAAGTATATAAATTCCCTTTCTACAGCATGTGGGACATTAGTCCTCTGGTAGCTTTGTGTGATAAAGGGGCCACTGACTGCAATTTTTTTTAATCCCTGGTTGAAGCCCAAAGGGGTCGAAGAACCCTTTGGGTGAAGACCGAAGGGTATTATGTTATGGGTCCTTCCGTCCATCCTTCTGTCCCACTTTTGTGAAATGAACTCCTCCTACTGTTTAGGTCCGATTGTTTTGAAACTTGGTACCATGGTTTGATATATACTGATGATGTGCCTATTGCAATTTGGTTCTGATCAGATGACTTTTGCAGGAATTGTAGCCCCTGACCTATGACCTCCTGTTTCACTTCACTTCATAGGCAGTAACTGTCTTCTGAAATCAACTTCTTCTACAGTTTTGTTCCGATTGTTTTGAAACTTTGTACGTTGGTTTGATATACTCCGATGATGCTCATATTGCAATTTCACTCACATCAGATGACCTTGAGCTCAAAGGTCAAGTCAGAATTTTCCCTAAATCTTGTAAACACAGTAACTACTGAAATAAATGATGTAGGCTTTTCAAATCAGTACTGTAGTTGTACCTAATATACATCTTGGATGACTTGCACCCTCACGTAACTATGGGTTTGGGGTCAAGGGGTCAAAGGTTTAAAGTTAACATTCCATTTGCACTGTGGTAAATGTTAAATGCTACATTTACAGTACTATCACTATAAAACAAGTAAATCTAGGGCCACCAAACCTGGTAAACAGGTTCACCTTAGAATCCTGACCTCTGACTATGAGTTTGGCCTCAAAAGTTCAGAGGTCAAGGTTAACATTCCTTATGCCTTATTACTGTACGAGTAAAGCTAGGACCACCAAACATGACATACAGGTTCACCCTGTGATCCTGAAGTGTGACTATGGTTTTGGGATCGCAAGGTCAAAACATCAAAATGCCTTATACAGTATATCTCAACAACAAAGAAAGCTAGGGTCACCAAACCTGGTACATAGGTTCACTCTGAGACCATAACCTCTGACTACAGGTTTGGGGTCAAAGGTCAAGGTTGGCACTCTCTATGATCTCTTATTATAGAATGTATAAAGCTCTCTAGGGTCACTGTACTTGCTACACAGGTTCACCTCAGAATCCTGACCTGCCGTCATCAGTGTGTGAATGTGTGTGCGAATGGGTGGATAGCAGGATCTGTAAAGCGCTTTGGTCATCTAGAGAAGAGAATAAAAGCGCTGTATAAGTGAATGTCATTTACCATTACCATTTACAACTATGGGTTGTATACTTTGTTGTATATTTGTGGATGATGGGCTTATCATAATTCAGTTCTGCCACAGTAATTATACTGAAAAGTTGAAAACTGCTCTTTGTCAGTAAGTATTGGGATCTTCAAAGAAAACGGAGGCGGGGGATATTGCACTCGCCTCAGAGTGCTCTTGTCCATATTTTAACAGTTCACACGTCTTAATAAAATGTTTGTGACATATTATGGTCAAATTTTCTATTATTATTAGGGCCCGAGCCACTGACATCAACAGGTGAGAGCCCTATTGTATCCGCTCCGTTTATTATTTTTATGCCTAAACGATCACATTTTTGACCCTCTAAACGTTAACCAAAACGCATTTTTTTTTCGCACACACCTCAGATCCGATGAAAAATTCAATAAATTGGAAAAAATATGTGCCCCCCACCCCCAATTTTTGTGGGCGGGGTCAAATGTACAAGGTCAGTGGAGACCGACGACATTAAAGTTTGCTGTACAGACATGAAATTTGGGTGAGGTGTGCATCACCTCAAGACATGCAAAAAACATAAAAGTGGCCCTTACCTACAGCCAACAGGAAGTCTGCCATCGTACCTCAAAGCCACCCCACCTCCAATTTGGCCAAAAACCACCCCTCACATTTGAACGAACTCCTCCTAGGGGCCTGCTCCGATTGAACTCATTTTCACATGGCAGCATCTATAGGCATGGGCCATTAAAAGTTGCATAAGTCACAGTAAACAGCTCAAAGGTGTGGCCAGGGTGCCATGGCGGATTTTGACTTCACCCCTGACAACATCAAACAGCTGTAACTCGAGCAAAACTTGTCCGATGTCCACCAAAGTTTCCATGATGTATAATAGTCCTGCCCCCAATGTGTATATATAAAAATACCTGACAAAAGATAAAGTGCCACCTAGTCATTAAAGGAAGAATTGCTGAAAACTTTTTTATTTATTACTCACGTGCTGCTTGCCAGAATGACGTGAAATTTTCTGAAGCTTATCAGACCACATGGATGATCATAACTGCACATGAACTTAAGCATTGTGTCACTGTTACCGTGGACACGCCCTCCTCACCATTCAGCCCGTGATCTTGCTGGGAGGGTTGGGAACGACCTGGAGTCATGAAATCTGGAACATAGGTGACTGTCCTATGTAGTCTTATATGGGTCAGCAACACATAACTGATAGGTAAGTGTTGCCATAGCGACATGGCGAAGGTTAACTCCTTGCCATGGAATATCGGAGAGTTGTAACTTTGGCAAACTTTGTCTGATTTTCACAAAATTTTCTACGATGCATAGTAGTCCCACCCTGAATGCTCCTATAAAATAATCATTAACAAAAGTTAACCCTTTAATTGTCCGGCTGTCATTAAACATGTGCATCACCTGTTGCCTAAGTCGCAGGTCCGGACCTGTAAAGTGATGTGTCCAAAAAGCACAGAAAACCCAGTTGTACCAAGCATTTCACATCACAGGATTTCAGACACGTATAGCTTACTGCTCTTCACTGGAGGACTGAAGGACTTCTCCCGAACGAACCACCTCAAACATCATTTCCGGGAACACAAAGAAGAGAATGTAAACAAAGGCTCCATCCCAACATATATTTCCACACAGAGGAAGCATTTGCTCCAAATTTTGCCAACTATGATTCTAAAAAGAGATTATTTAGCTTCTGAAGGGAAATGTTTACTTTTTGTGACAGCAGAAGATGGTCTGGAGCATGTACACTTTTGTCTGCCATTGATGGAGCTGCATGTGATGACAGAGAACAATAGCGCCGGTTCGGCAGTGTTATGTAACCGAAATTGAGGTGGAATAAATCATAAGATTCATGTTAGACTTTCTGGATGTTGGAGAGAAAGCGAAAATGACTGGCAGAAGACGAAATAATTACCAGGGATGTTGAAAATGGATGAATGAAAAGACATGGTGTGCGGTAGGTCCGATGTATTCGTATTTTGTGTACATTCTACTGCTTTTCTGGTTCATATACTTTAAAGATAAGATAAAAAAACAAAACCATCTTTTGTGTAAATATGTCCACTTTTGACCAAAAGTTATGTAATTCGATACAGCTGCCATTGCATTATGCAAATTAGATGCATAAATTTACTCCTATCTCAAACTTTGCGTCATATTCTACATCTTTCTAATTGACAGTAAGCCATTATCGCTTACCATTTTCAAGTTACAGCCTTTAGAATTTGTCATATCTAAACTGAATATTTTCTTGAAAAGAAACTTGACTGCCAGGGGGTGGTGAGCTGACGGGAGTGCTGCTGCGGCATAGACAGAAAATGGGTTAAAACGCCACCTAGTGGTTAGAACATCGAATACTTGTAACAAGCTTTATCCAATTTTCACCAAATTTTCGATGATGGATATTAGTCCCACCCTGCACGCTCCTCTATAAAAAAAAATTAAAAGTTATAGCGCCACCTAGTGGTTAGACCAATGGACACTTGTAACTCGGACAAACTTTGTCCGAGTTTTCGGACAAAGTTTCGGACAAAATTTTCACCAAATTTTCTATGATGGATAATAGTCCAACCCTGCATGCTCCTATTTAAAAATAATTTATATCGTTATAGCAGCACCTTGTGGTTGGAACAACGGACACTTGTAACTTGGGCAAACTATGATTTTCACCAAATTTTCTACAATCGATATTAGTCCCACCCCAAACATGTCTATATAAAAATAATTAGAAAAAGTTATAGCGCCACCTAGTGATTAAAGGAAGAATTGCTGAAAACTTTTTTTTTCTCTCACCAGGTGCAAAAATGAAATGAAGGAATGACTAGGGCTCATTTTTTTTTTTTTTTTTTTGTTACTTATTTGTACCCGTAGGTAGACTTGGTTTGCAGTCTGGTGACAAGCCACCGGCTACTGGTCGCTGCGTGCGCGAGCGCCCTAAACCTACATGTTTTTGGTGTACATATACATAGTACAGAACTGTTTCCATGGCGACCGGCATGCTTCAATGGATTCCTTGCCATGCAAAACATGAGAGTTACAGCTCAGACGATCCTTGTCTGATTTGGACCAAATTTTGCACAAATCATACTAATCCCACTCTGAACATGTCTGTATATCAATATTCACAAAATTGTCACAGCACCACCTAGTGTTGACATGAGGTACTGCACAAAATTGTATCAACTTTATAAAGTTATAACACCACCTACTGCTCACAGGAAGTGCTGCACCAAACGGTTTACTTTATTCTTCACACAGTGCTTGCCGTGACGACGGGAAATTTTCCGAGCCAGCTAGGTAAAACGGGCGCCGGGTACCATGGGCACAAGGGGGGTGAGGGTCCGCTTACACCTGCTTGCAGGTTTAATTATTATTATGTGGTGGCACGGTGGTTAGCACTGCGGCAGCACAGCAACTCACCCTTGACCATGGGATCCCGGGTTCGATCCCAGCCCCTGACCAACAATGATCTATGTGGAGTTTGCATGTTCTCCCCATGTCTGTGTGGGTTTACTCCGGGATTTCTCTGGTTTCCTCCCACATGCCAAAAAAACATGGAAGTTAGGTTAATTGTAGACTTCAAGGTGGCCCTAGGTGTGAATGTGTGTATGAATGGTGAAGGGATAGCGCCGTACCGTGGCTGCTTCATCTTTCCAAGTGGATGCCCTGAATTTCCCCCCGGGGATCAATAAAGTACACAAAATCAAAAAAATCAAATTATTATTATTATTATTATTACTATTATTATTGTTATTATTATTATTGTGACTTAGATTGCCAAAGTGGCCTGCACAAAAATTAGTTGAGGAGAGTATTGTGCAGGTACTCTCACACCCTCTGGGTCATGTGGTTGGGGAATCAAGTGGCAGGATGCAGAACCAAACGACTTGCCAACATGACTGCCCTGCAATGTCAGACTCATGCTGATAATCTCGCCCAGCTTCTACTCCGAAACGTCGAAGACACCAGAGAGGAAAATCACCACCTGCTTCCGTGGTTTCACTATTTACATCCATAGCTGGGGGTTGGTTTGGTGAGTGCCACGGCATGTCCACACACCAGTGGGCCACGCACACTGCACCTCTGGGGCTCCAACCTGCTCTGAAATCCCCTGCACTTCTGCCTTGGGCTATAAGGTACCCAGTGTCTGTTGTGTACCACGAAGAGTAGAAGCAGGAGTCTTGACAGAGGAGAGGCTATGTACTGGCAGGAGGGACTTATGCACTTGGCCCTTTTTTCAGCCTCAGTCTAGCCATGACTGCAGCTGAAAGTGAGAGAGGTAAAAACACCATTCTACACGTATGCCATGCGACGACACTTGCAAGATCACACTGTCACACCACTTATTATTATTATTACCTCCGCCAATTAGGTATGGTTTTTACCGGGGTAAATGGAGGCTTCTTTGTGGCTCTGACTAGATTCTACGTCTGCTCTGAGGTAAATCTGATTATGTCCAACATATTTTAACAAAATGCAGCCGACTTTATTGCAATGGAGACATTGATGCATGTGACCCGTGCTGGCAAAATGAGTCTGAATGTGCACCGCGTCATTACGAGCTACAGGCACAAGAGTCATAAAGTCATAGAAATTATGGAGTTAATAAGCGGGCTTTGAACACAATTGACACTATTTTTTCAACAAGGTAAAGTGCTCCGGGGGAAGCTGTTTGCCCCGCAGGAACGGCTCCAGCGGGCTGTTACGTGACACAGGAAATTGGAGATCCTGTGTCTCACTAATCTCTCTATCGAAGATATTTGAAGATTTGTTTATCTTCGTAATAATGGTGATCGGGATCTTTCTGATTGGGACTGGAATTTCCTGGTTTACTGCAAATTGCTGAAGATGATGCAACCTATCAGAATGGCTGGCCAGGCGAGGAGCATCTGTCATATTGAAAAATTGGAGAAGACCCTTGATAGCGACAAATGGAGAACTGTCCTCGGAAGGTGGTGATACATCATGGTCCTCGCTTAGGGCTTCCACGATGGATTTAAAGCCCCGCAATGAATGGATTAAATTACTGAATCTACAGAAGAAATAAAAAGCCTTCTCTGTGATCAGTCCGATTTGGCTCAATTTCCCCATGAAAATTCCTCCTGGCTGTCTGCAGTCTGTGTTTTCAAAATCATCGAGCATAAGGCCTTGGACAGCTATCTGGACTCTGCCAAGATAAGGACTCGGCGCCAGCCAGACAAAACATCTCCTGCCAAGAGTCCTTGTTGTCTCTCTTATTATCATCAACACTGCTCAACACCGCACACACATTGATCCATGAACTGAATAAAGATACACACACTGCTCTCTTGTGTCTTGTTAACCCTGTGTAGCGAATGTGCATCGAGAGCTTTTTTTTTTTCCTTGAAATCTTAATATTGATTATGTAACCAGTATTTTGAATCAATGATTTTTTTGCTCCTTCCTATTGTTCCTCGTATTATTCTTATTCTCATGCTTGTACTCACTATCCTGTTGGCAGGCGCGTCTCTGATGCTGCCGCGTCACTGGAAATGCAGGTTCATTTTCTGTGTCAAGTCAAATTCTCTCGTATGTTATCAGTGATCTGTTAATGTACTTGGCAATAAATCTTTTCTGATTCTGAAATCATGACTCTTTCTTTGTTTGCTAGCGGCAAGTCCTGGGAAACCCCCGTGAGTGCCTGGAATCATTGTAAAGCTTAGAAATCATACTTTCTAATAATAAATATGTTTTGGTGGAAGGCGTAACTCCCGACTGACCGAATGCAAGTTTTAAACCTAGCCAAAATATCGGCTTTTTCCGGGTCTGTTTTTGCGCACTTCCTACAAATTAATTATCATTTTAAAGATCTTTCAATACAGAATATGGAAAAAAAAAGCGTTACCTCAGTTTTGATAATTTCCTCAAAGTGACTCATTTTACCAGCACAGGTCACAGAGCTTTTATTTGTTTACAGTGTTAGCATGTTAGTAGCGGCGCTAACAAACGGAGCTACTGTCTGCTTTTTAAGGTCATCTTCCTATCCCTAGATAGTTGTGGGAAGTGGTATGATTATATTACTGTTTCTGAGGTGCAAAAGGCCGTGTTCCCACATTTCTAATGCCAAAGTCATTGTTTTTTTAACTCTTTGAGTGTGTCTGTCACCGAATTGCGACATAACCCCTAGTGGTCAAGAGTGCTAAATATTTTTTGTCAATAAATAGTTCAGATTTCAAAGGCTATAACTTGAAGGTGGTAAGAGATAATGGCTTACTGACAATTAAAAAGATGTAAAATATGATCAAAAATTTCAGATAGAATAAATTTATGCAGTCTAATTTCCATAATGTCATGGCACCTCTTTAAATTCCATTACACAATCAAAACTGGACTTTGGGCGTATTTACACAAAGAATGGTTCAGTCTTATGACATTGTTTTTTTATGTACAGAGGTACCTCATCATCTTATCTTCAAAGTAGATGAACAAGAAATCAGTACAATATTAAAAAAAACCCACAGACATTCCTCACTTACTGTTGACAAAGGGGGGCTGGCTGGCTGGCATGGTCGCTGCGTTTTCACCCATCATGGTCCTTATTTGTGTTCTGTCGGCCATTTATGCTCTCTACTAAATCTACAAAATTCTTATGGATTATCCCACATAATTTTGTTTGTATCCCGCTGCTATTTCTGCGTACAAAGCCGACTGACTAAGTGATGGTGACGATGACCGATCGCTGCCATATAGCTTCTGAGCTAAAAGAAATTGAATACAGGAAAAGGAAATGGGGAGTTCTCTTCTTTGGTGTATTACGTGTCCATCATTGAGCCCTCCATCAGATGTCTGCCACCTTCTGAAACTGGCAGATCAGTACAAATCCTCAATGAAGCCGATGTAGAAGAGCTTGAAATGATGAGGCGATTTGATATATAAACCAAAGTTTTAATTATCAGCTCTCCTAACAAGTCTCATCTAGTGCAGAGGTAGCAGATGGAAAAGAGACCGAATATCTCCAGCTCACTGACTTTATACTCGCACATAACAAAGACATGCATAACAAAGGCTGACATCCCTCGTTATCTTAATTCCCCCATTGTCTTGGTATTTCCTCTCCTCGCCCTAGGGGGGTGAGGGGTAGCTCCCTCCGGTCTCTACCGCAGTGTCTGGGAACGTCTTTGTTCTTCACTGGCGTGTTGAGAGCCTTTGTCCTTTCAGAGATGTGAAGTTGCTTTACATAGTAATTACCAACATTTCCTCATGCTTCAACATTGTAAGGTTATGGGAATATATGATTAATATAGCCCACAGCCCCCCCCCCAAACGACTATAGGAAAAGACAATGAAAAGGTTCACAGCTAAGATAATTACTATGACATACTAAGTGTTACATCTCTTGCCACGATGAAAAACTATCCAGCAGCCAGCCCCTAAGAGAGTTCAGTGGTAATCATAACGCATAGTAAAATCATAAGTCAGTCCCTAAACTGTTGCGAGCACAATTAGTGATCTATTGTGGAGTAGTTCGCATCAGTCCCTGTGCTGTCTGGGTTTAAAATCTTCTCCCAAAACTGCTGTGGGTTCCGTTTAGACGTCCTGCTGGGACCTTCTTGTGAGGAATTGCAGCGTGGGAAGGAGAGTGGTTATATTGGATCCCACTGCAGGGGGGCTGAGTCTTTCTCTTGGGGGGTCTACCCCGCCGAGGTGCTCTCGCCATCTGTGCAGGCTCGTCTTTCAACAAGAAGGCAGGTTTAAGTCTGTCTATGGCTGACTGTTTCTGTTCTATCCCCAAATCAAGCACAAAGTGTTTATCACCATGTTCCAGCACTCTGAATGGCCCATCGTATGCTGGGCGGAAGTTGGTTTTAAAGCTTCATGCCTAACAAAAACGAACTCAGCGTTTTTAAAGCTTGAGGGACAAAAACTCATGGAAAGGAGTGATGAGCTGGACCGGGGAGAGAGTCCGGTCCGTTGCTGCCTAAAAACCTTGGGACTGGAAGATGTCCTGCTCTGGGTTCTCTGGTAAAAATTCACCTGGGAGCCTGAGAGGCTGTGCAAAACCTAATTCTGCCGGAGAGGGTCTAGATCCTCTTTAGGCGCAGCACGCAAACCCAATAAAACCCAGGGAAGTTTATTTACCCAATTTGTATCCGTTAGTGAGGCTCTGAGGGCAGCCTTTAAAGACCTGTGAAAACGCTCGAATAACCCATTAGCCTGAGGGTGATAAGCGTGGTGGTGCGGTGAATGTTGCCCCTAAGCTGCTGGGCATGGCTGACCAAAGCTCTGAGAACAAATTGAGGCTCCCCTATCGGACGTGATGTCCCGATGGGACGCCGAAACGTTGCTACCCAGTTTGTCAAAAAGACCGAGCGACTTCCTCCGCTGTGGCTGCCGCTAGAGGGACTGCCTCTGGCCAGCGTGTGGTGCGGTCTATCATTGATAACAGGTGTGTGAAACCATGGGAGGAAGGTAGTGGCCCCACGAGGTCGACATGAACGTGGGTCAAACCTTCTAGCAGGGATTGGAAAAAGGCTCCAGAGGGGCTTTTGTGTGTCTGTGTAATTTTGGTGCACTGACAAGAAATGCAAGTTTTTGCCCATTCTTTTACGTTTTTTGCACAGGCCTGGCACACAAACTTTTCAGCGACCATTTTTAACCGAGGCGCGCACCTGGGTGCGCGAGGAGTGATTGTGTCCAAAATACGGCGGCGCCATGTAGCTGGTACTAACGTGCGAGGTCGGCCGGTGGAAAACATCGACATATTAGGGGGGACATGCCGTCGCGTAAACCCTTTTTCTCCAGCCTTAACCCTGTTGGTCCAGACAGGAATGCGTGCACATCCGCGTCACTGCTTTGTTCCTATGCCATGGCTGCATAATCTATCCCTGCAGGATAGTGCTGCGTATGTGTCGGCGTTAGTGAAGAGTTCTGCTGCTGAGGCAGTATAATCTGTCTCCTCGCGCTCTGGTGATGTCACAGCGCGAGAGAGGCAGTCTGCTACCACGTTAAGTTTGCCTGCCACGTGTCGAATGTCTGTGGTGAACTCTGAAATCGCAGCCAGCTGTCTTTGTTGCCTGCCTGACCATGGTTCTGAAATTTTAGCCATAGCAAAGGTGAGCGGTTTATGGTCTACAAAAGCCGTGAAACTCCGCCCTTCTAACCAGAACTGGAAGTGGCGGATGGATAAATGAAGCGCTAGCAGCTCCCTGTCAAAAGTGCTGTATTTACGCTCAGTTTGGTTTAGCGATTGCTAAAGAATGCTAAAGGTTGCCAGATCCCGCTGACATGTTGTTCTACAACTGCCCCTATAGCCAGGTCCGAAGCGTCTGTGGTTAGCGCGATGCAGGCCGAGGGTTCTGGGTGAACTAACAATGTGGCGTTAGCTAGAGCGCTCTTTACTTCCGTGAAGGCGTTTTCGCGCTCCGGGGTCCATTCGACCGCGTTGGAAGCTTTCTTTTTTCTGAGCGCGTCATATAGGGGCTGCATAAGCTGAGCTGCGTGGGGGAGGAAACAGTTGTAAAAATTAACCATTCCTAAAAATTCTTGTAGCGATTTGACCGTCTGTGGCCGTGGGAAACTTTTTATCGCATGAACTTTGTCTGGAAGTGGAACTGCCCCCTTCGGAGAGACTTTGTGTCCTAAAAAATCAATTTGTGACATGCCGAATTTGCATTTGGCTGGATTGATTATTAGCCCATGCTCTTCTAGTCTCTGAAAAACCGTAGTGAGGTGCTGCTCGTGTTCTTCCTCAGACGAGCTGGCTACCAGCATGTCGTCGAGGTAGACGAAGACAAAAGGAAGGTCGCGTAAGACCGCGTCCATCATTCGTTGAAAAGTTTGAGCAGCGCCTTTGAGGCCGAAAGGCATTCGCAGAAATTCAAAAAGGCCGAAAGGGGTTATTACAGCTGTTTTAGGAATGTCCTCCGCTCGGACTGGGACCTGATGATAACCGCGCACTAAGTCTATTTTTGAAAAAATGCGCGCGCCCGCCAGATGTAGTGAAAAATCTTGAATGTGAGGAATTGGGTAGCGGTCATGCGCTGTAGCATTGTTTAATCTGCGGTAATCTCCGCACGGTCTCCAATAACCGTCGGATTTCGGAACCATGTGAAGTGGTGAGGCCCAAGGGCTCTTCGAGCGTCTAACAATGCCCAATTTTTCAAGGGTCGTAAACTCGTCCCGTGCTATGTTGAGCTTGGCCGCGTCTAAGCGGCGAGCTTTGGCAAATACGGGTGGGCCCGTTGTGGGAATAAAGTGTTCAACCCCGTGTTTAGCCACAGTGGCTGAGAATTTGGGAATTGTGAGTGCTGGAAATTGGGTGAGGAGTTGCTCAAACTTACCTCCTGCCGTGGTGACGTTAGTCTGCACAGGTGGTGGAGAAACTCGAGCTGAGCATGGAATAGAAGCAAAGGACAGTGCATTAACCAAGCGCCTATTTGCTAGATCTACTAATAACCCATGTGCACACAAAAAATCTGCGCCTAACAAGTTAAAACTCACCGCCGCTACAACAAATGTCCATCTGTAGTTGCGGCCATGGATGTGGAGGTGCAGGCTCTTTTCGCCAAAAGTGTCGATGTTAGAGCCGTTGGCTGCCACCGCTCCGTTACCCCGGGTGCCCATGGCTCGATCTGCGTGGGAGGGCGTGACGAAACTCAGCTGAGCTCCTGTGTCGATGAGGAACTGCTTGCCGGTGTGTCCATCCGTCACATACAACAGCTTATTCTTCTCGCCAAGAACCGCTGCCGTTAACGGCTCTCGGCTTTGGCGTTTTCCCGAAACCGTAAATTTGCAGGGGGGAACGCATTTGCGGGCCTTCTCAGCGAAACGGTGGTGATAATAACAGACGTCGCTCTGTCTGTTACGTTTTGGCCGTGTCGCTGTCACCGCGGGCTGGATCTGCTCAGTGGGTTGTGGCTCTTCGTGGTTCCGGGCATCAGCGTTGAGGTCTGCGGATGCTGCTGTGGGTGTCAGCTCCTTGCAGGCGTTGATGAGCCGATGAGCTTCACTGGCCAGCATGCGGAAGTCTTGGTGGTTGTTGCATCTCATGTTGGCGAGCGTCCCTCTCATGTGTGGCGGCAGCGTGCTCAGGAATATGAATTGGAAGAGGAAGTTGTCATTGTCCTCTTCTTTAAGCTGTCGCAAATCCTCCATGAGGGCTTTAGGTTTGCACCCTCTGTGGCCGTAGACCGCCAGGATCTTCTCGGCTCTCTCTTCAGCTGAGGGGACGTAATTCGCCACGATGGTTGCTTTAAGCGTTTCATATTTGTCTTGGGTCGGCGGCCGGCGTATCATGCTCCGCGCACACTTCGAAGTGGCGGCGTTGAGTTTGGAGACGATATGG
This sequence comes from Pholidichthys leucotaenia, assembly GCA_020510985.1. NCBI lineage: Eukaryota > Metazoa > Chordata > Actinopteri > Cichliformes > Pholidichthyidae > Pholidichthys > Pholidichthys leucotaenia. Next base: position 248,018,202 of record CM035839.1, on the reverse strand, counting down.
TAGAATTTCGTATCGTCAGCCGTGATGCCCGCCAGTGTAAACTGGGCTTCAGCTTGCTGAAACCACGAGGCGGGGTCATCTTGCCAGAAGTCTGGCAGCTTGACAGCAACGGCATTCGTGTATACCATCACTGCTGTGTCCGCAGGGTGAGAGTGCCTTGCTTCGGCTCTCACAGCGGTGCTAGTGCTCGGTTGAGCCCTCTCAATCCCTTCTGCCGGGGGGGACAGTCGTCCATCTGTTCCCCCGTCTGCGTGGTCGCTGGCGTCTGCCTGGGTCGCCACGGATGAGTCGATTGCGGGGGTATGCCTCAGGACCATACTCGCGTCAGGGGTCACCAGTGTAGAAGAGCTTGAAATGATGAGGCGATTTGATATATAAACCAAAGTTTAATTATCAGCTCTCCTAACAAGTCTCATCTAGTGCAGAGGTAGCAGAAGGAAAAGAGACCGAATATCTCCGGCTCACTGACTTTATACTTGCACATAACAAAAGACATGCTTAACAAAGGCTGACATCCCTCATTATCTTAATCCTCCCATTGTCTTGGTATTTCCTCTCCTCGCCCTAGGGGGTGAGGGTAGCTCCTCCGGTCTCCACCGCAGTGTCTGGGAACGTCTTTGTTCTTCACTTGGCGGTTGAGAGCCTTTGTCCTTTCAGAGGTGTGAAGTTGCTTTACATATGTAATTACCAAACATTTCCACATGCTTCAACATATGTAGGTTATGGAATATATGATTAATATAGCCCACACCGATCATGTCAGAATGAGATGACAGGCACAGCACCGCGCTCTGTCACGAGGGGGATGCAAAATCTCGCCCTTAAAAAGTTAACAAGGAAAAGTGTTCCATTTCAGTGACAACCATACGTTCTAAACTAGTACTGGAAGTTGCTTCCATAATTTACGCAAGACATCATGGGGCCTAGGAATAAGGTGGATAGTTCTATTATTTAATTACTGCAGCATAATTGTGAATCACCATTGCAGCCTTTCTGAGAAAGTTGGTTTCAGTGCATGTCTCTTTAAATCTCTAAGGCTGCATTTAATTCTGCCCTCCTTCTTACATGACTATTGCAAAGCTGGCTGGATCCTAGCTCGGAGCTAACTAATGTAAATTTGTCTTAAAGAATGAATGAAATTATGCATCACTGGTGGACAGGTGTTGGATATGAATATAGTGTATATAGTTAGGGTGTACCAATATGGCTGTGCCTGGGTGTAGTGGGAGTGACGCCCTGTCTTTCCGGTGGGTGGCATCACGGGGAGAGCCCAGCGGAAGGGACTTTGGCTGTTCGCTGTGGACTCTCAGGCTTGTCAGAGTGACTCCTGTGTGTTCCTGTTCTAGTATTAATAAAACTACAAAACTGTCACCTTGACTCCTCCTCATTTCCAGACGTAACAATTGGCAACAAGGACAAAAGAGTATGGAGCGGGCTGCTACTGCTTTTCGGCCAATCTTGGAGGCTCCAGGAGAGCCACTCGTTCCCTGGGCCAGGTGGTATGCAGCGTTTGAGAACTACCTCATTGCTCTGGACCTTGGCGACCTTGAAAAATTGCGTGCAAAGGCAATTCTGGTCCACAACTTAGGGATGGAGGGCCAGAGGATCCTGAGTGCGTTAGGAGGAGGTGATACATTCAACAACGTGGTGAGGCTCATAGCGGGCTCTATTCACGGCCCTGAAAACACTGTTATGAAGCGCATTCAGTTCAGACAGCGACGCCAGCGGCCAGGTGAATCAGTACAACAGTTTGTTGCAGACCTGCGGCAGCTGGCAGGAGAGTGCAGATTCAGCACCTTGGAGGAAGAGATTGTTCGCGACCATCTAGCGGAACATGTGCTGTACTCCTCCACGGAGGTCCGCCTCCTCACTCATGCTGGTGAGCTAACACTCCTAGCCGCCATGGACTTAGCACAGCAACTCGAGGCAGCGGAAAATGCTCACAAAAAATCTCAGTGAAACAGAAAACCTGCCAAGGAACGAAAAACAGTGGAAGGTTCTGGCCATGGATCCAGACAACGAGAGCGATGACGAATATGCCTCCATTGTGAAAATTAGGTCCGCCCTGGGGGACGCCCTAAGATGCTATGGCTGTGGGCTCCACCAGGCAACCACTACAAAGCAAGGGAGTGCCCAGTGAAGGGGAAGCATTGTGGGAAGTGCGGTCTGTTCCACCACTTCGCTAGAGCCTGTTGAAATTTTGAGTAGGGAGACCAGAGGCCAGAGGGTGGATTCTTCGGTGAAGAAACCCACAGTGGTCCACACCGGTCTCACCCAGCACTGATGGACGCATAATATGCAACGTCGAATTGGACGGGGTGGGGGTTCCGCTGATGCTGACACAGGGTTGGCAACTTCCATCCTAAATTGGGCGACAGTGAAGACATTTTTCCTACATTACACAGTGAGTAGAATGGACAGTGCATGTTATGGTTATGGTAACAACCCTCTGGACACTGTAGGCTCGTTGTGGCTCTCAGCGAGGTATAAGTCTCCTTTAGTGAGCGCCAATTGAGTTTAATGGTGTCCCACTGAAGGAAATAACCTGATGGGCTGAGACTTTTTCTACGGGCTCGGGTTCTCTATTGCCTGCAGCATTGGAGAGGAGTGGTCTGGTTGTGGGCTGCGGGACCGACACTTTTACTTAGGAAATGAAGGTGAAGTATGGGGACTTGGACCTGCCCAGACAAGTGATGAAGGGCACAACCAGCACCATGGAGCGCCATCACGGGGAGTTTCCGGTGCCAGTGTTTGCGGTACCCTGGACGAGGGACCCGAAACAGCACGGTCGGACACCCGTGGGAGCGAATAGAGCAGCGAGCAGGCACAGCGTAGTCCGGTTGGCTGACCAAGTATCACAGTTGAACCGGGTGCTGCTGTGGCTGATTAAACGCACAAAATGGAAAGCGAACGGGGGTGAGACCGCGCGACACGAGTCCTTGGCGTGAAAAGGGACCAGAGGCAGATCTCGGACCGGCTCGGCGGGACCCTACGGCCACCGTACTGAACCCGGTCATGATGCCACGGACCACGGAGGCCAGTGAGTACTCCCCTGGGTGTGGGTGATAATGTGTGCCCCAGGGTTGACTCACGGCTTGGAGGGGTCTGCAGATCAAGAGAACAGCGGGATGACCAAGGTCAACTGCGGGTAGTGAGGACTCGTGATGACGGCTACCTTGAGCTGACAGATGGATCCAGACAGCACCCGAACGAGCTGCAGCATTTGGGAGGGAGGAACCACCAGTGCAGCCCGTCTCCGGTGAGGAAAAGATGGAGATGCTCTGGCAGCGGGTTGCAGGATGGACGTTCCACAGGGGAGCCTCCAGGGGAGCCTCCAGAGGGGATCCTTAGTGGGACTTTTAGAAGGGGGCTAGCGTGTGTTCTACCGAGTCATGTTTATATGTCATTGAGTTGCTAGCTGTTAGCATGCGGCCTACATATCTCCCGAGAGAACACTCACACGGATCTGCATTGTTGTTTATGCAAAGTCCGACGGCGAACGCTGGGGACAGCGCGTGACGTCATCCATTCAGTAACCAGCAGGCTGCAGACAGAACACCCAGATGCTCTTCTCCTCATCTCAGCAATTTCAAACATGTTTCACTATCTCCCATTCTACCCACGTTCACCCAGTATGTCACATGCCACACTAGAGACAATAAAACACTGGACTTATTCTACGCAAACACTAAGGAGGGGCGTACACCTCATCACAACTCCCCCCACTCGGAGATCGGATCACAACTTGGTTCATTGCTCCGGCCGGTGTACAAACCCCTAGTGCACAGACAACCTCCCGGCCATGCGCACAGTGGAGTTATGGTCTGAGGAGACAATGGGACACTCTAAAGGGCTGTTTGAAGCCACCGCCTGGAAGCAGCTCTGCGATCCACATGGTGAGGACATCGATGGCCTCACTCACACCTTCACAGTCTACCTCAGCTTCTGTGTGGACAAATCCGTTCCCACCAAGACCATACAGTGTTGCTCAAACAACAAACCCTGGATCAACCCTGAGATAAAAACACTTCTGAGAGAGAAGAAGAGGATCTTCAGGTCGGGGAACAGGGAGATGTTGAAGTCCGTACAGAGGGAGCTGAGGAGAAAGATCAGAGAAGGCAAGCACAGCTTCAGGAAGAAGATGGAGGACAAGCTGCAACAGAGCGACATCAGCGGGGTCTGGAGAAACCTCAAAACCATCTCTGGCTCCAGAATACCTCCCCCCAGGCCACGGGGGGCAGGGAGTGGGCGAACAACCTGAATCTGTTTTTCAATAGGTTTGACCAACCGCCCTCCCCCCTGACTGCACAACAACCACTGCTGCCTCTAAAGAAATCAAGTCCTGCTGCCCACTCCCCACTCCACCAACACCCCCCCCACTCCCAACACACAGCCTCCCATCCTGACCCTGACCAGGACCCAGGTGAGGACGGAGCTGAGGAAGATCAAGGCGAGGAAGGCGTCGGGACCGGACGGCATCAGCGCAAAGCTCCTCAAGTCCTGTGCAAACCAGCTGTGTGGGATTGTGACGTACATCTTCAACCTGAGCCTGAAGCTGGGGAGGGTACCACAGCTGTGGAAAACATCTTGTGTGGTACCTGTACCAAAAACTTCCCAACCCAAAGACCTGAACAGCTACAGACCGGTGGCCTTGACGTCCCACTTGATGAAGACCCTGGAGAGACTGCTCCTTTCTCACCTCCGCCCCCTGGTGGAACCAGCGATGGATCCACTCCAGTTCGCCTACAAGCATGGCATTGGGGTGGAGGATGCGGTGATCTTCCTCCTTCACCGTTCTCTGTCCCACCTGGAGAAGCCCGGGGAATATGGTGAGGATCATGTTCTTTGACTTCTCCAGTGCTTTCAACACCATCCAACCGATGATCCTGAAGGACAAGCTGCTGCGCGCAGGGGTGGACCAGCACCTGTCATCATGGATCCTGGGACTACCTCACGAACCGGCCTCAGTTTGTGAGAACCCGGGACTGTGTGTCCTACACGATCATCGGTAGCACGGGGGCCCCCCCAGGGAACGGTGCTGGCTCCCTTCCTGTTCACTCTTATACTGCAGACTTCTCACGCAACACAACACACTGCCATCTACAGAAGTTCTCTGATGACTCTGCGATCGTTGGCCTCATCTCCAATGGAGATGAAGCTGAGTACAGAGGGCTTATCCAGGACTTCGTGGACTGGTGCCATCGGAACTGCCTCCAGATCAATGCGAGGAAACTAAGGAGCTGGTGGTGGACTGCCACAGGCATGGGCAGCCCCTCACAGCACCAGTAAATATACAGGGAACAGACATCGAGATGGTGACATCCTATAAGTACCTGGGTGTTCATCTGAACAATAACTAGACTGGTCACACAATACTGACGCACTCTACAAGAAGGGACAGCGCAGGCTGTCCTGCTGAGGAGACTCAGGTCTTTTGGTGTACAAGGGGCCTGCTGAAGACATTCTATGACACGGTGGTGGCATCAGCCATCACTTTTGGGGAGTGGTCTGCTGGGGCAGTGGCATTACTGCAGCCGATAGGAAGAGACTGAACAAACTGATCAAGAAAGCTAGCTCTGTCCTGGGGCAGCGCCTTGATCCGGTGGAGGAGATAGGAGAGAGTATGGACGGTGGCTAAACTGTCATCTCTGCTGGAGTCCAAGTTCACCCTATGCAGGACATACTGAATGCACTGAGGAGCTCATTTAGCAGCAGACTACATCATCCCAGGTGCACAACCGGAGAGGTTTCGCAGGTCCTTCCTACCATCACGGCTGTCAGACTGTACAACCTAAGCAGGGCTGCTCGCAGAGATAGCAAAAAGACGTAACAAACTAATAGTTTTTTGAATGCAAAAGATGCAATAGACTTACACAATGGTCCCCTCCAGTGTACAACTAGCAAAATACCGGTCGTTATGGAGGGTGAGAATATGTATGGACACATAATCATACCATGTAGGATAACTAAGTAGACGGTTATGCTGTTTCATCCCATCTAGCAACAATGCTCTGCACTGTGTGTGTTTATATGTTGACATATTATTCCATCTAGCTACAATGGTCTGCACTGGGTGTGTTTATATTTATATATCTATATATTTATTCCATCTAGCACAGTGCTCCGCACTGTGTGTTTATATATCTACATATTATTCCATCTAGCTACATTGCTCCGCACTGTGTGTGTTTATATATTTACATATTTATTCCACCTAGCTGCAATGCTCCGTACTGTGGGTGTTATATATCTACATATTTATTCCATCTATTCCATCTAGCTACAATGCTTCGCACTGGGTGTGTTTATAATATATATATATATATTTTTTTTTTTGTTACTTATTTGTACCCGTAGGTAGATTTGGTTTGTAGTTTGGTGACAAGCCACCGGCTGCCGGCCGCTGCGTGCGCGAGCGCCCTAAACCTACATGTTTTTTGGTATGCGGGAGGGAAACCGGAGAAATCCCGGAGTAAACCCACGCAACACGGGGAGAACATGCAAACTCCACACAGCTCACTGTTGGTCGGGGGCTGGGATCGAACCCACGATCTCATGATCCCCGCGATCCCCCGGCCGAGGGTAAAACTGTGCTGCCACAGTGCTAAACCACTGCGCCACCGTGCAGCCCATGGTGGCGCAGTGGGCTGAGGTCAGAAATATATTCATATATTTATTCCATCCAGCTACAATGCTCTGCACTGTGTGTCTGTGTGTGTATATATATATATTTTGTAGTAATATGTACATATGTATATTAGCTGCTCTTGCTTGCTTGTTTTTTTTCTTGCCTTCTGATTGTTGCTCTGAGTGTTGCTATCCCTGTGCTGTTGCAATCCTGGAATTTCCCCGTTGTGGGACTAATAAAGGCTTATCTTATCTTATCTTATCTTATGCTATTTCTATTATTATTATTATTATTATTATTATTGTTCTTTGTGCTTTGAAAAAAAGAGAGAGAAACCGCTAATTTCTATGCAAGTTGTCCCCGTGTGTGTGTGTGTGTGTGTGTGTGTGTGTGTGTGTGTGTGTGTGTGTGTGTGTGTGTGTGTGTGTGTGTGTGTGTGTGTGTGTGTGTGTGTTGAAATGTTTTGCATAGATGTGTGAGTGGTTAAAGTAAACAGTAGTGTGAGTGGAATGCAAATGTTCCCCAGTGTTGTTTGTTTGACGCGCCCATGTCGTGAGGTGGGAGTGCTGGGGTGGAGGATCTGGACCGCCATTAGGTCAGTGTACATACTGGTCATAAGTGTTTATAGTTCTGAGTGTTTATAATACATGTGTTTTATCGGGATTAATTTTTTTGTGTGGCCATTTTATGTTCACTGACTATAATAAGTAAAATGGTGGAGTGGTCCACCGGGCCAGTGTGGTGTGCATGGATAGCTTTGTGTATTTATATTGTTTGCAGCGTGTTTAGAGTGTGTATCGGGTTACCAAATTGGGGAGGGCCTGATTATTGTGCTTGCGATTTTCTTCGGGGGGGGGGGGGATGTTGGATATGAATATAGTGTATATAGTTAGGGTGTACCAATATGGCGGTGCCCTGGGTGTAGTGGGAGGTGACACCCTATCTTTCCGGTGGCGGCGTCACAGGAGTATAAGAGGGCCCAGCGGAAGGGACTCTGTCTCTTCGCTGTGGACCCTCAGGCTTGTTGAAGTGACTCCTGTATGTTCCTGTTCTAATATTAATAAAACTACAAAACTGTCACCTTGACTCCTCCTCATTTCCAGCCGTAAGACAGGGGTGTGTGGTTTCAGTGGTCGATGGGATATGACCAGTCTCTGGAGTACAACAAGCACAGAAGCCAGGACTAGTGGCTAAACTGCTAGCTTCAGCTTGCTGCCTCAGTGGCGCTAACATTTCAATGTAGCATCACAGCAAAATTATAAACAAATAATCCAGAATTGCATGAGATGTGTTATTGACTGTGGATAAGTGAACCAGATGGATATTTTTCGATAATCCACAGATAGACGCATTTCAGAAGATTAAAACCTTCAAAAACACATTTTTTCAGTAAATGACCCTTTAATATGTTACTGGAATCCAACCCAATAATTAAAAGGTGCACCTATAAAAGAGGTCAGTGATTGCATATAAATGGGCGGATTTTAAGGTCTTCAGATATCATTGACAAAAGATTAATATTTACAAAGCTATCTTAAGATGAAATATACTCTTTTTTTTCTTTTTCACAAAGGATTAGACCTGTATAACCATTATTTCACCAAAACAGTTGTTTCACCAAATCCAGTCCACATTTCAAGACTTGCATTGCAGACCTCACTTGGACAAGCCACAATTAAATTGGGGTAGCCAGCAACCATTAACTGTAGTTGGCAAAGCCGCCACAGTCTCATGTCTGTATTGATGCAGATCAAAACAGAGTCTTGAGGCGATGTGTCCCACCTGGGCTACTGTCATAGTTAAAGCTGACATTTTGGGGTTTGGGTCTTTGCCTTTTTTCCATTTTTGCTCCATAGGAAGAATCAAGAGAACCTTTGTAGTCTTGTTTTTCGTAAGCTTCATGTCCTCCTGTGTGCAGGATGTTTAAATAAGCCAATGTATGTTTGTATTACAAAACATACGGTACTTTAGATGTTTCCTTCATAAGTTTCAATAAAGTTTCTTTTAACCTTTTTCTGGTATTCTCATCACTTCAAAGACAACTGTGGAACTGACAGCATGCTGTACTTGAATGACACAAGGCTGTATAGCTGGGAAAAAAAATTATAATAGAATTCCACAATGACATGTAATTTTCTGCCCCAGCATTGTCTCATGTTACTGATAATGACAACATAAAATGCTGTTATAAATTGAAATGAAGTTCACTTTGGCATCTAACAAATAAACAATAGATTTCATCTTTTAATTAATAGCTACATGTGAGTACTAAAATACTGTAGTTTTTTTTTTTTTTTTGCCAATTTCCTGGGATTATCAAAGCCATTTGCATCTGAAGTGACCTAGATTTCACACAAAGGAAATAAAAGGTTGGACAACTGATCAGCATCAGTTGTTTCTCTTTTGGACGTGTGGCCTTATTAGCATAAACATAATAATTCCTGAAAGTCAGTTGTGATCATCCTGTCCTCTCAGTAAAGACCCACATTATGGCATCAATTCTGTACGACTGAAGTCCTCCATGATAAGTATGGTGCTGACTGAGATTTCGAAGTGAATAGAATCAGAATCAGATTTATTGCCATTGTTCATGTAGTACACAAAGCAGGAATTTGTCTCGGTGCAATGCTGCAACATTAAACATGATAATGAATACAGCTCTATGGTCCAGGTCAGGGGTTTAATATTGTATGAACAGGGACAGACAGAGGTTACATTTATTCAAGTACATGCATTATTTCACTTTTTCACAAAATTTACTCAAGTCAGTTTTTTTTTTTCTTTTTTTATTATTGCAGAATACTTTTTACTCACTTGAGTACATTTTTAAGGTAAAAACTGTCCCTACCTTTACTCAAGCACATCTGGTCATACTCTTGAGTTACTTTTGTTTTTACTGATTTTAAAACTGGTCAGAAGCCCATCCATCCATCCATCTTCTACCACTTTTCTGGAGGTCTGGGTCACGGAGGCAGCAGTTCAAGCAGAGAAGCCCAGACTTCCCTCTCCCCAGCTACCTGCTCCAGCTCTTCAGAGAGGATACCAAGGCGTTCCCAGACCAGCTGGGAGACATAGTCTCTCCAGCAAGTCCTGGGTCTGCCCCGGGGACTCCTCCCAGTGGGACGTGCTCAAAACACCTCAAGTGGAAGGCATCAGAAGTGTACTTGTTTATATTGTCATATGTTATTATCACCAGAAATGATTGCAGCCTTGAGATCAATGCTAATATTGGGGGTTGGTCAGAAATTAAAACAAAAAAAGTAACAAATTTATAAGAAAAAAGTAATAGCGAGAGAGATGAAAAATAAATGTCTGTAATGTATGAGGAAAAAAAATGACAGTATGTTAGAATAAACTGTCAAATGTGTTGTGATATCTGGAGCAGGCAAGGTTCAGGCAATAATGCACATTCACTTATTAAACAGAAGGCACAGCTTGTGGGCTGGGAAAAAAAAAAAAAACTATGCCAGACTTAACTCAAAACACAAGAAAAATAGTATAACTGAAGAAAAATGGAAGCAAACCCTGAAAATAACATGGGGCCAGGAGAGGGGGGAAACCACAGGGAGCTTGGAGAGGATATCCTCAACATTAGCCGTATGATGTCACCACCAGGAGGGGAGAGACAAGATTGGGCTTAACGGGCAGCAGACAATCAACAAATGAATGTGTCACCTGGGTTCATCTTCAGTCATCAGAATAACCAAATACCAGGTATAGTTACATACAATGGTGTGAAAAAGTGTTTGCCCCTTCCTGATTTCTCATTCTTTTGTATGTTTGTCACACTTAAATGTTTCATCAAACAAATTTAAATCTTAGACAAAGATAACACAAATAAACACAAAATGCAGTTTTTAAAAGAAAGTTTTTATTATTAAGGGAAATAAAATCCAAACCTACATGGCCCTGTGTGAAAAAGTGATTGCCCCCTAATAACTTGTTGGGCCACCCTTAGCAGCAACAACTGCAATCAAACGTTTGCAGTAACTGGCAATGAGTCTTTAACAGCGCTGTGGAGCAATTTTGACCCACTCATCTTTGCTGAATTGTTGTAATTAAGCCACATTGGAGGGTTTTTGAGCATGAACCCTCTTTTTAAGGTCATGCCACAGCATCTCAATCAGATTCAGGTCAGGACATTGACTAGGCCACTCCAAAGTCTTCATTTTGTTTTTCTTAAGCCATTCAGAGGTGGACTTGCTGGTGTGTTTTGGATTATTGTCCTGCTGCAGAACCCAAGTGCACTTCAGCTTGAGGTCACAAACAAATGGCCGGATATTGTCCTTCAGGATTTTTTGTTCGACAGCAGAATTCATGGTTCCATTTACCACAGCAAGTCTTCCAGGTCCTGAAGCAGCAAAACAGCCCTAGACCATCACACTACCACCACCCTATTTTACTGTTGGTATGATGTTCCTTTTTGGAAGGTGTGTGTCCCATTACATCCGGTGTAAAAGTAACACAGCATTTCAGAAAAGTTCAGCTTTTGTTTTGTGAGTCCACAGAGTATTTTCCCAAAAGTCTTGGGGTTCATCAAGATGTTTTCTGGCAAAACTGAGACAAGCTTTTATGTTCTTTTTGCTCAGCAGTGGTTTTTGTCTTGGAACTCTTCCATGCAGGCCATTTTTGCCCAGTCTCTTTCTTATGGTGGAGTCATGAACACTGACCTTAAATAAGGAAAGTTTGGCTTGCAGTTCTTTGGATGTTGTGGGGTCTTTTGTGACCTCTTGGATGAGTTGTCGCTGCGCTCTTGGGTAATTTTGTCATCCAGCCACTCCTGGAAGGTTCACCACTGCTCCATGTTTTCGCCATTTGTGGATAAGATAAGATAAGATAAGATAAGCCTTTATTAGTCCCACAATGGGGAAATTTCAGGATTGCAACAGCACAGGGATAGCAACACTCAGAGCAACAATCAGAAGGCAAGAAAAAACAAGAGCAGCTAGTATACATATGTACATATTACTATAAATATATATATATATATAGACACACAGTGCGGAGCATTGTGGTTGGTAGATGTGCAGCAGAAAGTCTAAGCTCTCTCTCCACGGATGCGGCGGGCCAGCTGGATGTCTTTGGGCATGATGGTGACCCTCTTGGCGTGGATGGCGCACAGGTCGGTGTCCTCGAAGAGACCCACCAGGTAGGCCTCGCTGGCCTCCTGCAGAGCCATGATGGCGGAGCTCTGGAAGCGCAGGTCGGTCTTGAAGTCCTGAGCGATCTCCCTCACCAGGCGCTGGAAGGGCAGCTTACGGATGAGCAGCTCCGTGGATTTCTGGTAGCGACGGATCTCTCTCAGAGCCACGGTACCGGGCCTGTAACGGTGAGGCTTCTTCACTCCGTCGGTGGCCGGAGCGCTTTTCTGAGCAGCCTTGGCGGCCAGCTGCTTCCTGGGGGGCTTTTCCTCCAGTAGATTTACGGGTGGTCTGCTTGGTTCTTGCCATCGCTCTTTATTATTCTGTCTTATATTTCTTGCATGCCGCCTAAACTCCAGCCCGGCACCCGCGTCGTTTTTGCTTCAGTTCCCCGGTATGTCGAGTTTCTCCGTTAGCACCGGGTGACGGTTGAGTGCTAGCTAGCTCTTCCCTGCTGTATCGTCTCCTGCTGTAAACAGAGGCTCCGTCCGCCGACTCAGGAGACCTTTGGGGCAATCTGTGTGTCCGTGATATATATAGAGTGAAAGGTGTGCCGGATCAGAAAGTTATCACCGGATCAGAAAGAAGAAGGAAGATAAAAAGACTCAGAATTGAGCCGCTGTTGCAAAAGGCAGGATAATGGCTTAACTAGATTTCCAATGTTATATACAATAACTGAGACGTGAGTTGTCTTATGCCAAGCAACTGAACTTTATTGAGATTCACACCAACTATATACAGTGGCCGCAGCCTGCCTGACATCATCCCATCTGATGGCTACGGCAAGCCCCAGCAGCCAAGACTCACATTCTACCCCCCACCCTTAGAAAAGTCCAAAACCATACACATGATTGAACCCCCCCACCCCACAAAAAAAAAAAATTGGGACCCGAATCATGCACTAAAATAATGGGAACTCATGTACTAAAATGACCTAAAACTCACACAGAAAATATTATTTTACAATGAGTCATTGTGGTCACATGATCATGATGTCATTTCCACATAGCCATCAGGATCGTATTTAAACAGCTGATTTGGCTTTGCTGCTGTTTGATTGACACAGCTCAGGAAAGTTTCACAGAAAACTGTCACGCTACCTTGAATGCTAGTAAAAATTTGGGATGAGCCGATATCACTTTTTCAAGACCAGTATCGATACCGATACTGTGACTTTGAGTATCGGCTGATACTGATCCGATACCAATCCAAACCCGATACCGTCTCGCTTATTTAAAACAACAAAAGTACAGAACATACTTTGTTAATCACTAGTTGCATTTTGTACACATACAAAAACAAAAATCTAAGTCAAAGAATACATTACAAATTTGACTTCGTTCAGCAATGCTGCTGCTTTTTTTATTTTAAACTTTGCAACATTGGCAGCATTTCACTGGTCAGCCCCATGTAAACATGCATTCTGAAGTTTTAAGTGCAAGTTTACTTTGAAGCTGAGTATTTAAATAACATTCAGATGAAATTCAAAGTGCTACCTAATGCATGAAGTAAAAAATGCTGTAGATCTGAAAATAAAGGAACTAACCCTTTAAAGTTGTATTTTTGTCATCCATTATCATAAGTATTCTCCTGGTCCCCAGTTTATTTAGTAGTGTTTCTGATGTTATTCTCTGTTCATATTGTGAATTTGTGAGGGTTCACACAAGAAAGCAGAGATGACTGTGATGAAACAGGCTTTATTTATACACACCCACACAACACAGAACGGAGGGGAGGTCATTCACGCAGACCCCCATCTCACTTATGGTGACACAAACACATGATCAATCACTGCGCTAACTGGTCTTATAACACTGCTGTGTCATTATAACGCAGTTATAATGACACAGCAATAACACTTAGAACACATGAATAATAACACTCTTTGAATCCTCCGCTGTGCAAGCATGAAGGGAGAATCCCCACCCCCTTAACACAGCCCCAACGTTACACTGTCTCTTCCCCCCCCCCGGACTGTTTTCTGTCCCCAGAATAATAAAGTCCAGCTCAAAAGTCCAACACGAATCCGTCCCAGGTGTCGGAGCGGCCGCCGTTGTCGGCGACCAGTACATACAGGCCCGTGAATGTCCATCTGTGCCTCGGCGGGAGTATCTGGTCGGGATGAAGGCCCCGACTCGACCACCCTCGGGGCAGATGGCTGGTACAGGGCGAGACGGTCACGGTGGAGCACCACATTCCGGTCCCTTTTCTGCAGCCTCACCCTGTGCACCACATCTGACAGTCGCTGTAGGACCTCGCACAGTCCCGACCAATGGCTCGCCAGTTTTGGTGACAGTCCCCTTTTTCGCTCGGGGCAGAAAACCCAGACTTGATCTCCTGGTGCAAAGTCCCTCCCCTGGCAGCGGGAGTCATGCCCGCTTCTGCCGGCTCCCCGCCGCTGCCACCAGGGCCTCCCGGGCCAGTTCGTGCACCATGTGGAGATGTTCATTTCAAGCAAAACAAATAATCCAACCCCGGTTAGCCCTCCACCGCCGGCTCTGGGGATGGGGGGGGGGGGACACCAAATCCACCGGTGTGCGCAGCTCATGTCCAAACATCAGCGCTGCAGGAGTGCACCGGATGGATTCCTGTGCTTCCGTTATGTACGCCCACAGAACAAAGGGCAGATGCAGGTCCCAGTCTCACTGTCACTGGTCCACTAGGACAGCGAGCTGGGTGGTGAGGGTCCGGTTGAACCGTTCGACCAGGCCGTCGCTCTGTGGATGCAGGGGGTTGATCTGGGTCTTCCTGATGCCCATCCACTTTCAGACCTCCCCGAAGACCTCTGCCTCAAAGTTCCGTCCCTGATTGCTGTGCAGCTCCTCTGGTGTGGCAAACCAACAGAACATCTCGTCCACCAGTTTTGATGCTGTGGTGGCGGTGCTCTCATCAGGGACCGCGCACGCCTCTGGCCATTTGGTGAAGTAATCCATTGCGACCAGCATGTAGCAGTTCCCCTAGTCCGTGGTTGGGAATGGGCCCAGAATGTCCACCCCTACCCGCTCCATCGGTGCTCCCACACGGTACTGCTGCAAGGGGGCGTGGGATGGCTGAGTCGGCCCTTTCTGAGCCATGCAGGTGTCGCAGCGATGGACATGGAGCTCTACATCCTGGCGACATCTGGGCCAGTAGAACAGGGCCCGAAGACGCTGCAGAGTCTTTGTCACTGCGAAGTGGCCCACTCCCACCGCCCCGAGGACCAGCTGGAGTATGTAGGGCTGGACCCGGCGGGGAACCAGCAGCCTCCAGACGTGATGCTGCCCAGCTGGAGTCTGGCACTGCCGATACACAACACCCTTGTGACAGCAGAGATTGTCTCACTGGGAGTGTAGGGCCTTGGTCTCTGGGTCCAGCACAGACACAGCCTCCCAGGCGGGCCGCTGGCCCACGTCCAGCCACTGCCGAACCCAGGAGATGACCAGATCTCTGTCCTGTTCGCTCTGCAGCTGCTGCGTGCCGAGGGCCTCTGTGACATCATCACTGGGGAGAGCTGACTGATTATCCGAGGAGGAGCTGTGTGCCGCTGTGTTATTCCTGCTCACAGCGGTCCGGAGAGCAGCAGCCCGTGGGACGGCTTGGTCTTGATCCTCTGCCCGCTGGCAGTGCCAGCACTCCTCCGCAGCACAGGGACGCCAAGACAGCGCATCAGCGTTGGCATGGAGGCGGCCTGCCCGATGCACAATCAGAAGAAAATCATAATCCTGCAGTGCCTCCAGCCATCTCGCCAACTGCCCATCCGGCTCTTTAAAGTTCAGCAGCCAGGTCAGGGAAGCGTGATCCGTCCTGAGCTGGAACCTCCCCCCGTACACATACGGGCGAAAATGATGAAGCCCCTGGATGACAGCCAACAGCTTTCTGCGAGTAACGCAATAATTCCTTTCAGCTCTGCTGAGAGTGCGGCTGAAAAAAGCTACTGCCTGCTCTCCTTGTTCTCCCTCCTGGGATAGCACCGCCCTGATGCCCTGGTTGCTGGCGTCCGTGTCCATGATGAAAGGGCGGTTCAGGTCAGGATACTGCAGGATGGGGGCTCCGATGAGCGCTGAGTGAAGCTGGGAAAAAGCAGCAGCACAGCTGTCACTCCACTGAAACGCACGGCCCTTCTGTGTCAGCTGATGCAGCGGGCTGGCGATGGTGGCGAAGTCTTTCACAAATCTCCTATAATAGGAGGCCAGTCCGAGAAAACTCCGCAGCTCTCCCACATTCTGCGGCACTGGCCCCTTTTTCACCGCTGCCACTTTCTCTGGATCGGTGGCGACTCCCGCTACACTGACAACGTGGCCCAGGAAGGTGGTCTCCCGCCGAAATAAGTGGCATTTCCGTGGGTGCAGCCGCAGCCCGGCCCGTTGGATGGCGTCCAATACTTCCCGGAGGTTAGACAGGGTGCCATCAAAGTCAGCTGCATGATCCAGCAGGTCATCCAGGTAAACAACGTAGCAGCTCCGGGGCACACAAGCCAACACTCGCTCCATCAGACGTTCAAAGGTGGCCGGGGCACTGCAAAGTCCAAACGGCATCACCTTGAACTGATACAGTCCCTGCCCGATGGAGAAGATTGTTTTCTGGTGGGCCTCAGGTGACAGCTCTACCTGCCAATAGCAGCTGGTCCAGTGAGCTGAACCAGCTGGAGCCGGCGATGTGGTCCAGCGTGTGATTGATGCAGGGCATGGGGTAGGAATCCTTGCGGGTGATGTCATTCAGGCGCCGGTAATCCACACAGAACCACCACAAACCGTCCTTCTACCTAACCAGAACCACGGGCGCCGCCCAGGGGCTGCTGGAGGGCTCAATAATGTCTGCCTCCAGCATTTCCCGTATTTTTTGTTCTGCTGCCGCCCGCCTTGAAAAAGGCAGACGGTGGGGACGGAGCCAGATCGGCCTAGTCTCACCGGTGTCGATCCCGTGCTGCACCAAGCTGGTTCGGGTGCACTCCTCATCCTTGGCGTCAATGTAGCAGTCCAACAGCTCCCGCAGCTGGCGTCTCTGTCCCAATTCCAGTCCACTGCAGCTGTCCTGGAACAATTCCTCGACCACCTGCTGTGTTTCTGCTGACATGTTGACCCGCTCCGCTGTGGCCCTCCCCCTTGCTGTCTCTATCGATGATTGCGCTCCCTCTGCTCATGCTGGTGGCGCTGTTATGTTCAGTTCTTGCGGTGACCCGCCTGGTTCGGTCAGTCCTTGCGGCCCCTCGATCACGTTGGCCCCTGGGTTCCCCCTCTGGGTCCTGCTGCAGAGCATGATGGTCCCAGCCCCCAGCAGAAGGGACGATCTGGCGGTGTCAATTTTTGTGCCCCATGCTGCGAGCAGACCGAGCCCAATAATGCAGGGGTCTTGAATGTCAGCCAGCCAGAACGGGTGGTTTGTGTTCTGGCTGGCCTCCCCCACCACAAGAACTCGCCACCCTCCCTGTCTGGCGCGCTCGCCGGTGGCTATGGCGACGCAGCGCCCGGTGGGTTCCCACCCCTGCGGTTCTGCCTCGTCCATACCTGGCAGCACTCCGGGTCGGACCAGGGAGATGGTAGAACCAGTGTCGATCAGGGCCCGGATCGGCGTGTTGTCCAACCTGCACTGTAAGTATATCCCTAGCGAATGTCCAATTTGGCCCACATGTAGTGACAGTTCATCGGGGAAAATGTCTGTGGGAAGCGGCAGGTCCCCGTCCATGCCACTTTGCTCTAGTTTAACATTAGCGAGGTGCTGGTTTGTCACGGGGTGGGTGTCGGGCAGTACCGCGCGATATGTCCTGGCTCCCCGCAGTGGAAGCACCCTTCTTCACGCCGCCCGCCGTGACCGTCTTCTCCTTGGCCGTGCCGCTGTGGTCCGGCGCAGTTTCTTCTCCTCCTCTGTGCTCTCAGTCGTGGCCTGGAAGGCCCTCTGCCTTGGTGCCGATGCATCAGCTGCGCAATCCATTAGCGGTCCTACCCACTCAGCTTCTGCCACAGCCATCTCCCAGCTGTTCACGGCGTGAATCCAGATGTGGCTCTGGAGCTGGGCTGGGCAGATCCTCCGGATGAAGTTCCAGAGGGCAAGCTTCTCCACTGCCCCGGCTCGAAATCCGGGTAGCCACACCGCATCAGTAGCCATATGTCCACTGCGTAGGCTCCCAGGCTCTCTTGACTGCCTCGCCGGCAGTTGGCCAGCTGTTCCTGGGCGTGCTCAGCATTGGCCGCTCTCCCAAACCGCCTCTGGAGCGCTCCTTGTAGCGCTGGCCAGCTGCAACGTTCTTCAGGCCGAAAATCGGACAGCATGCGGACAGCCCTTACCTCCAGGGCCAGCGCGACCTGCACGGCGGTCTCTTCAGGTGGCCAGCCATTCAACACAGCAGCCAGCTCGACCTGGACCAGATAGTCGTCCAGCAGGGTTTTGCCATTAAAACGGGGAAGTTTGGCCCGCTGGTGGATAGGTGGTACGATCGCCTCTTGGTCGATTGCCGCTCCTGGTTGCAGTGGAATCACCAGCCCATCCTGCCCTGAAAAGGGCGGGAAGCGAGGCTGATCTGCTCTGCTTAGCCCGCCCTGCCTTGAGAAAGGCAGGAGGTGGGGTACGCTGATCCCGTTGGGTCCACTGCTCCATTCATCCCGGCGAGCAACTCCGGGGGTTGGTGTACCAGCTCTGTCATCCATCCCCAGCTGAGTGATGAACCGCTCCAGCTGCTGAATCTCTGCTCTGAATCTGGCTTCCATCTGCTCTATTATCCCACTTCTGACACCAGTGTGACATTGTGAGGGTTCACACAAGAAAGGAGAGATGACTGTGACCCCCGTCTCACTGAGGGTGACACAAACACATGATCAATCACTGCGCTAGCTGGTCTTATAACACTGCTGTGCCATTATAACGCAGTTATAATGGCACAGTCTATGCAGTCCATGCAGCTAGTCTCCTCCAGGATGGTGAGAGTGGCCACGGCCCAGTAGTTGATGACTTTGTTCACTGGTGTGAGGATTCCTACCTGCAGCTGAATACAACAAAAACGAAAGATATGATTATTGACTTTAGGAGGAAAACTCCCAGGCACAAAGTCACCATACTAAAAGGCCAGACCACCGAATGTGTACAATCGTACAAATATCTTGGGACGATTATTGATAGTGGATTGAACTTTGAGGTGAACTGTGAAAGGGTGTGCAAAAAGGGTCAGCAAAATTTGCATTGTTTGAGGAAACTTGCACGCTTCCAATTGACCGAACCATAATGACTATGTTCTATTGGGCTTTTATTGAATCTGTTTTATCCTTTTCTTTAATGTCATGGTTTGGTCAGATAAAACTGAAACAGAGGAAATCCTTGGATCAGGTAGTCAGATGGTCCAGTCGTTTGCTTGGTGAGTCACAGCTGAGCCTGACATCCCTGTACACCAGACAAATACAGAGGATGGCCGACTCGATTTTAAATGATGACTCCCACCCTTTGCACTGCAACTTTCAGCTTCTTCCCTCCAGACGGAGGTTTGCTGTCCCTAAAAGTAGAACCCAGCGCTACAAAAACAGCTTTGTCCCTGCTGCTGTCAAAGAGTTGAACAAGCTATAAAAATTATATTGTACATATTTTATATTTACCTATTTTGTAAGATGTGTGCCTGTGTTTGTGTCTATGTTGAATGTAATTAGTGGCTTGTAAATATGGATGTCACCAACTGCAAAACAAATCTACCTATGGGTACAAATAAAGTAACCTGAACCTGAACCTGAACAGCTTAGAACACACGAATAATAACAGTCTTTGAATCCTCCGCGGCACAAGCATGAAGGGAGAATCCCCGTCCCCTTAACACAGCCCCGACGTTACAATATTTAGAACACACGTCTTTCTGCTCAGTTCTTGACGCACTGCAGTATAATCCTTTGCCGTGATATTTTTGCAAGTGTTTTATCAAGTTAGTGGTGTAAAATTGTAAATGCTGCTACCACACGGCAACATACTGAGGTGAGTCTCACAGACGGACTCCAGTGACGTGACGCTCATTGCCTCTGATTACAGAAGCCGTGCGCAACGCGACTGACAACAGAATCGCGCTTTCATTTTGATATTATTAATGTATCAGATTGGTAAATTACTTTTATTCCTTACCGATACCGATCGAGCCATTTTGCCTGGATTGGGCCCAATACCAATACCGCAGATTGGATCGGCTCATCCCTAGTAAAAATATTAAGTGTGCAGCCTCAATATTCCACTAATCCAAGTAGTGAGACACTTTCTCTGTGCTTATCAAAACGTGGGTAAGTGTTTTTTTTGCACACTTCTGCACGTGTGTACTCTGGGTGTTGGCATCCGACAGTTCACATCAGCCTTTACTGCCTTAATTCAGCATGTGTGTGTGTGTGTGTAATGTGTGTCCATATAAATATCAGCTTATTTATTACTGCAGTTCCTGACGGACTGAGGTGTGTGCACCGTATATGGTCCCTACGCAGGCATGTGTGTGCTCCCGCTCTCAGTGACGGGGATGCTCCGTCTGCACACAGGTGCAGAGAATAATGCTGACGAGGGAAGTTACCAGAATTAACCTAAAAGGAAACTGAAAATCATAACCAAGGACAAACAGTCTTGGCTATGATTGTGCATGGCAAGATTGTGCAATGAAGTACATTTCAAAGTAAGACAGGAAATAAAGTTGCATAAACTATACCAAAGCAAAATACTTTCAAAATAAACCTAAGGCCAAGGGAGACGAGACAATGGAGACGAGTTAAGATAAGGAATATGTTCAACATAAGCCTGAAGTTAAATAAGAACTTTTTTTGTTTTTTAGTAACTTTTTTGGTGGCTACACATATTTATCTTTACAAGTGTTGGTCAAGTTACTAAAAAATTGTCATGAACCTGGGTTTGGTTGTCCCAAACCCAGTTCTGACCCGTGGCTGTTTGGCCCGTTTCCCTATGTATTTTCCATCAGGCACATCAGGGAGCCCTTTGGGTCCTTCGCTTCCTGATAGTTCAGGCACGCCCCCTCCTCCTGTCAGTGCCATCGGCTGTGTCTCATTATTGGGTGTTTCACACACATACACACACACACACACACACACTTCATTCATTCCCATTCACACGCTCTTTCACTCACTCATACACACGTTTCCTATTATGTCAGCGCACGCTCAGTCACACCAGCTGTGTCTTCCCTCGTTAGTATTATTATTACTTAAACGCTGTGTTAGTAGGAAGAGACTGTCGGAGCATTGAGATTCATACACGGCAGCGTGTAGCTCCGTGTATGCTATTACCTTCATTACGCTGTCAGCCTGCTTCACCTTCATCCACCGGACTGCACGGACTGCCCCGGATCACTCCTGCACCGTAAGTCCAGGTTTGTCTTTCACCCCGTGCCGACTGCAGCTCAGCGGCACTAGGCGTTCCCGTAGCTGGGCAGTTGAGCATCCAGGAGGCGTCCCTGTAAGTCTGGTGGCCTTAAGCCAATCATTTCAGCACTCTGTGTTTTGCTTGACTGTTTGCTGGACTTATTATTTTGGGGTTTGTTAATAAATTGCACAAATCTACTTCTGGGTTTTTCATTCCTCCCTTGGTGAGCTGCGTAATAGCGCACCAGGGATTATAACAAAAATAGTAACTAGCTACAGTTACTAGTTACTTCTTTTCAAAAGTAACAGTTACTTTTGAGTTATTGCATGATTAAAGTAACTAGTTACTTGAAAAAGTAACTTTCACGTTACTTTTAAATGCATACTTAAATCATCTTTCACACACAGCAAGATCAAGGGCCCCTTGTTCTCAACAGAAAAAAAGAAGAAAAAGAAAACTGATGAGAAAAAATGTCTCATCTTACAGAGAAAAAATGTCTCAGATTTACATAAACAATTGTAATCAGTAGAAAGTCAGAAATTTACTTGAAATAAAGCTGTAAATTCACAGAGAAAACTTTGGACCCCTTGGTGGGCCGTTTTTGGCCCTTGAGCCATATGTTTGACACCCCTGGACCAGCCCATTAAAAATGCATATTTAGAGGATTTACTTCCATGAAATAGTTGCAGATCACAACAGCATGTAAATGAATGAGATAAAATTAAACAGAAAGCACAGATAAATGAAAGTTCACCACTTAGCTGTTCTTTACTGCAACAAACCACAGTCACTTTTTCTTTGTGCTTAAGAAAACTTTAAATCAGGGGTGTCCAAACTTTTTGCAAAGAGGGCCAGATTTGGTCAGGTGAAAATGTATGGGGGCCGACCATTCAGCCTGACATTCCTCGAACCATTACCATTGTAAATTACCATGTAATATGTAACTATATCACTTTGCTGTCTGCAGCTAGGTTGACATTGCAAATGAGAATCTGTTGTCAATTGCATTACCAGGATAGTTAAAGGTTAAAATAATAAATTACATACAAATAAACTATTTTATGAAATTTGACTCTGAATATTTTTAGAAACGTGTATTTATTGATTTTGTTTCAGCAAATCACATCCCAGTGCAAGAATAGTATAGTCAAATTAAATGACAGAAATTTGACAAAACTGTGGTTTGATCATCACAAAAAATCAATTCACTGAGACTCTGGAATTTTATTCTCCTCGGAAGAATAAAAAAAATGTATCTGCATTAATGTGAAGGGTGACACTGGTGTTTCGACTGCAGTAAGCAGGCCAGGCCTGGCTCAAAAGCAGTGGTTTTGATGCGCAAGATGTCACGCAGGTGAGAGTCACTTAGTCTTGTCCTCACACGGTTCTTCTTAATGTTCATAACCGAGAACGTTTTCTCGCACAAGTACACTACCATTCAAAAGTTTGGGGTCACTTAGAAATTTCCTTATTTTTGAAAGAAAAGCACTGTTTTTTTCAATGAAGATAACTTTAAACTAATCAGAAATACACTCTAATATCTAATATACATTGCTAATGTGGTAAATGACTATTCTAGCTGCAAATGTCTGGTTTTTGGTGCAATATCTACATAGGTGTATAGAGGCCCATTTCCAGCAACTATCTCTCCAGTGTTCTAATGGTACAATGTGTTTGCTCATTGCGTCAGAAGGCTAATGGATGATTAGAAAACCCTTGTGCAATCATGTTAGCACAGCTGAAAACAGTTTAGCTGGTTAGAGAAGCTATAAAACTGACCTTCCTTTGAGCAGGTTGAGTATCTGGAAAAAAATTATTATTTCAAATACAAATCATTATTTCTAACCTTGTCAATGTCTTGACTATATTTTCTATTCATTTTACAACTCATGGTGGTAAATAAGTGTGACTTTTCATGGAAAACACAAAATAATTGTCTGGGTGACCCCAAACTTTTGAACGGTAGTGTATGTCGAGCCAAACAAGCAGCATTTTCTTAGCAAATGTTCAAATCTCTTGGAACCTGTCTTTGTCCAGCTGGCGGTAAAAGTCGATGAGAGGGAGTTGTTGGTGGCGACCGTGACACTCCGCGTCACACTGCAGCTCAATGAGCTCCAGCTGCAGGTGGTCTGGAGCGTCATTAGGATCCACGGAAAAAGGAGTGGAAAAAATGTGATCTCCTTTTCAATAGCTGCGAAATCCCTGAAATGCTGTTGAAACTCCTCAGTCAGAGATGAGATGTTTTCTGCATACCTCCTCATTTGTGCACTGATATTGTTTTCTGGAAAACTGGTCATCATTTCCTGCAGTGATGGGAAATGTGTGGTATTGGGCTGCGTTTGTGACAGGTGCCTTTGGAAAAGTAGCAGCTTTTCATACCATACCACAGGGATAAAAGTTCACACAGGGGTCACGCGACGAGAATGCGGCCACAGGTCTACTGCCACCCTCTGGTGAAATATAAAATTGCTGTTTTTGGTATGTGTGTATTGTTTACTGTGGGAAACTGTGCTGGCAGGCCACATATTATTGATTTTATGACAGGACGCTTCGGGCCGGTGGAAATTTGGACATGGGCTGGATTTGGCCTGGGGGCCGGACTTTGGGCATGCCTGCTTTAAATGCATTTAATGTGGACATTAAATGCATTTAATGTGGACATTAAATGCGAGCTTCTTGCTCAAAAAATACTCATGTTTAAACACAAAGGTAGGAGCTGTTGGGGGCTACTCACCGCTCGGACAACAGGTGATCAGGGCTTGATATGAGAAGTCGCCACTGCCACGGCATTTCTTCCTACCGGGCTGCGGCGTGAACTGGGGCAGGACAGGAAACTGACCCGTGGAGGAGACTGACAGCTGCACCAGCTGTTTATTAGGTCAGTAGGGTGAGTTTACACTATTTGTGCTAAAAATATCTATCCATATTAATTAAACGAGTAACGCGAGTAACACATCTGATCAAATTTCAGTAACTGCAATGCATTACTGAATTTTTAAACAGTAATTTCGCTACACAGCACGTTATTGCAAAAAGTAGTGGTATTACAGTCATGCCCAATACTGATATTTACACATATTTGAGTAATTAATATCATTATGTAACACTACTTATATTGAGTTCAATTTCTGGCTACTCCACCCACCTATTGTCTAATTACTAATCATTACATGCATCAACAAAGTATACTTTTCCACCCTACTGATTAAAGTTAGAATGTTTGCAGTAAAATCTACTAACACCAAAAGTTGCCTCTTTGTGAGTTCATCATTCCATCTTCCTCGGCTGTTTTATTGTGGATGTGTCAAGGCAATCAACAACAAAGAGCATGATATCTTGTCCTGGGACTTTGTGCATTTTCCAGTAAGTGAGATATATGTTATCTCTCCTCCCCATTGCACAGTAATGTTTTTTTCATAAGTGTTGCTCTGGAATACTGTCCATAACTCTGTTATACTGTCCACACAGGACATTTAAACCACCGAACCATGTTTGTAAATGCAGTGCATAGGTACCAAAGACAGAAGAAAAAGAAAGGAAAAAGCTGAGTTTGGTATTCTAGAGACAAACATGCGTGTGTGTGTAGGAAGGCTGATAAGTCATCTCAGATTCCTCCTACCCTTTCATCGGCATTTTAAGTTGAGCTCCTTGCATGTGTACTTTGTGAGAGAATAGAGCTGTTAGCTGGGAGGCACATTGGACTGTTTTGACACATTACTTAATGTCTAGAGTTTGCCTACAGCCACTGAGGAGAATGATTGTTAAAGCCAAAATCTGACACTTTTTATCTGCCTACAGCTTAACATTAAGACCCGGGTGTTTGTGATTCCTATATTTGGCTGTGGATACTTGTGGTTATCCTCTGCCCACTGTGAGCCTGTCTCCACAGAACTCAGCATGTGAGGGTCATATCATACAGCATATCCCATTCCTGGCATTTTTGATTGATTCCATTTTCATCTCCTTAGTTGTGCTTACTATTCCTAGAATGCTTCTTCCATTACAGCCTGAAAAACTGCCTTAATATCTGAGGCTTGAATTACATGAAGAATCATTTTCATGACCTTTACGAGACATAGTAGGAGCAAACAAGCCATCAGTGAATCCATACTTGTCAGCAAAAGAAAACCAGATACTTTAGAGCCATCTTGGGAATACAGTGGACTCATGTTTGTTTCAAATTCAATCTTTTTCTCACTAGAAAAAAAGACTGTGAATGTCAATGAGTGAATGAGTGAATGTGAATGAGTTTTTTTTAATCACGTGGAAGCAACTCAGTGCCTTTAGGCATGTAGATACGGTCAAGATGAGCTGCTGAAGTTCAAACAGCATCAGAATGAAGGAGAAAGGTGATTTAAGTAGCTTTGAGCTTGGCATGGTTGTTGGTGAAGGGTTGTTCTGAGCATTTGAGAAACTGTCGGTTGACTGGGATTTTCACACACAGTCTAGGACTTACAGAGAGTGGTCTGAAAAAGAGAAAATATCCAGTCAATAGCAATTGTCTGGGCCCAAATGCCTTTTTGATGCCAAAGCCAAAAAACCTCTGCAGCAATTCTGTGATGCTGGCATACCAATATGGACTAGTATCTCTGAGGATTGTTTCCAGCACCTTATTGATTCTATACCATGAAAACTAAGGCAACTCTGAAGGTAATAGTGAGCAAATTGGGTCCAAGCCAATAATAACAATGCGGATCTATTAAAGTGACACTCCACCAAAAATTTATATTTTTTTCTTGTTAACATGTCTGTAACATGTTTGTTGTGACTTACAAGACATATAAAGAGAAAAATTGTTCAAATGTCGCTTATGCTTTTTTTTTTTTTTTTTTGCTGTAAAGTTTCACTTAAGACCTGCACCCTGCAAAAATGAAAGTTGAGACGAAACATTTTTGGTGATGTAACTATTCGTGGTGATGGCACGTGGGTAGCGTGGAGCCAGTCAGGACTCTCTGGCTTAGCTGACGTTATCCTCCAGGCTAGTTAGCATTTTTTAACAAACTGCTTTGAAAACTTGACTCAAATTAAGATGGGTTTTACCATTAAACTACTTTTAAGAACCAATGACGTTTCAGTCATTATTCTGGGCGACCGTGCATACAACTGGGCATGTCCTTCAACCAGTAAGTCTTTTTATCACAAGATTTATTCTGATAATGTAGTGTTAGCTACTGTTAGCCTTGTGGTATGGGGTTGGGCCTAGTAACCACTGATTCTGCCCTTTGAGGGGGGAAGGGAGTAAAAAGATTTTGACATGAAACAGTAAGACAATGAAAGGTTTTTTTGTAGAAAAAAAAAAGGGTTTAAGATACCATTTTAGACAATGTAGATTTGTCTTTATAGGGGATTTATGGCCACCAGAGTGGATCTTTAAAGTGTCTGCTGAGCTGGGGTTTCGCTGTCCAGAAGATGTCCTTCTTCCTCACATAGTGATACAGTAGGCTGTGGCATCAGTGACATAGTCCAAAAGTGCTGAAAACAAGCAGGTCGATGCCATAGTAGGGCACGTTTTGAGTAGGCACTGAGCATCAGGCACCATTCAGTTTACTGGATGAGAACAGCTTGTCAGCTCTTCTTTGTCTTCTTCTTCTTTTAGATTTGATTGACAGCTGGCAACCAGCCCACAGGTGCATTACTGCCACACACTTCACTCTACGTCATCACCCTATGCTCGTGTGTCCTATCCACGTACTATATATCTTGGCCGTGGCCAGCTTGTCAGTTCATACTTCTTCTTCTTCTTTTAGATTTGATTGGCGGTTGGCAACCAGCTTATAGGTGCATTACCGCCATGTACTTCACTCCATATCATCACTCTATCTGGTCAGGAGCTGTAGTCCTTACCGCGATGTACTTCACTCCATATCATCACTCTATCTGGTCAGGAGCTGTAGTCCTTACCGCCATGTACTTCACTCCATATCATCACTCTATCTGGTCAGGAGCTGTAGTCCTTACCGCGACGTACTTCACTCAGTAAACATCACTATCAAAAGTCAGAATTCTTCTCGGTTGGCAACTCTTCTTCATCTTCTTCACTCTATATCTTTGTAAAAGGAGTTCTTATAAGGAGTTCTGAACAATCTTCTTCTTCTTCTTCTTCAGTGAGATTTCCATGTCTACATGATGTCAGCTCATACTTCTTCTTCTTCTTTTTTTAGATTTGATTGGCGGTTGGCAACCAACTTACAGGTGCATTACCGCCACTGACTTGATTATCACCACTCTATATCTTTGTATAAGGAGTTCTGAACAACTCCCCATGCGTGAAAAAATTATATGTCCTTGGACTGTGTCCGAGGTGTGGCCAAATCCTGTGGTTGTCCGCCTTCTTCTACTGCATCACTTCACTCTATAGCTCACTCAAGAAATTTTTGTCTGTGTCTGTCTGTCATGACCATAGGACTCACTAAAAGATCATAGGATCGCCTATGATATGCCTATGATCTCTATATGATGTCTATATGGCATCATATAGACACCATAGTGTAGAGTGATTCAAGAAAATCTGTGTGTGTCTGTGTGTGATCAAAGGCAGGCATCACTCACGATCATAGGACTCGCTATGACATCATCAAATATCATAAGACTCGCTATGACATCTTCAAAGATCAAATACATTCATCATAGGACTCACTATGCCATCATCAAAGATCATAGGACTCACTATGACATCATTAAAGATCAACAGCAGTCATCACTCGCGATCATAGGACTTGCTATGACATCATCAAAGATCATAGGACTCGCTATGACATCATCAAATATCATAAGACTCGCTATGACATCATCAAAGATCAAATACATTCATCATAGGACTCACTATGCCATCATCAAAGATCATAGGACTCACTATGACATCATTAAAGATCAACGGCAGTCATCACTCGCGATCATAGGACTTGCTATGACATCATCAAAGATCATAGGACTCGCTATGACATCATCAAAGATCAAAGGCTGGCATCACTGAACGAGTTCTTTGCTGTAAAACAGTGGATGATTTTCTTCTTCTTTTAGATTTGATTGGCGGTTGGCAACCAGCCCACAGGTGCGTTACCGCCATGTACTTCACTCTATGTCATCACTCTATATATCTTGGCTATGGCCAGTGGATGATTTTTACATAGTGCAAACTGTATGGATAAGATAAGATAAGATAATCCTTTATTAGTCCCACAATGGGGAAATTTCATTTATCAGTTGGTCAACAGCCCAAAAAAAAAAAAAAAAAAAAAATCAGTTATAGCTTGTACACACATGCAGTTAATTCCTATTGATGTTAAATTCCAAAACACAAATATAGCTGCAAGCAGTGATCATCAGTTACAAGCAGCCATAGACTTCAAGGTGTTGTATGATTAGCACCAGCATTTAAAACCTTAGGTATGCTATGCATTAGTTTTTAAATCACCACTATGTAACTTTCTTGTTCCTGGTAGGAACACCAAAAAGACTACAACTATGGCAACTATGACCTCTGTCCCAACAGCCAATCACAGGGTCCTCTGTTGTTGCTGGCTATAAAGCCCTTTTCTCTCTCTTGCCAGCACAGAGGTCTTGATGCATGCTTTTATTACTAGTCATTTAGACTATTGTAATGCCCTGCTCTCTGGTCTTCCTCAAAAAAGAATATCACATCTCCAACTGCTCCAAAATTCAGCAGCACGAGTGTTAATGAGGACCAAGGGGCGGGTGGATATTACACCAGTTTTCGAATTGCTGCATTGGCTCCCTGGGCATTTTAAGATCAATTTTAAGGTTCTCTTAGTAGTTTTTAAATGCCTCAATCTTCTAGGGCCTTCTTATTTATCTGAGCTGCTTTTATCTTATGAGCCCTCGCAGACCCTGAGGTCCTCTGGTACTGGCCTTTTAATGGTTCCCAAAGTCAAGACCAAGACCTTTGGTGAAGCTTCCTTTCACTATTATGGTCCTCGTCTGTGGAACAGCCTGCCAGAGAACCTCAGGGCCGCAGAATCTGATTCTGCGGAACCCACCTTTTTAATTTTGCTTTTAATAAATCTGTTTAACTATTACTGAAGTAGTCATTTATGTTCAATTGTTTTATGTTCTTCTTGGCGCCATTTGTTCTTAGATTTTCTCATCTTCTTATTGATGTGTTTAGTTCAGTTTTTAGTTCCTGCTTTTATGTGTTCTTAGTTTCTTTCCGTACCTTTTTAAATTTTGGCTTTTAACAAACCGTTTAACTGTTATTGAAGTAGTCATTTGTTTCATTGTTTTACATTCTGTTTTACATTACAGTATGTTCCGGTTCCGCCGGACCGGCGGCGCCACACGAGTCGGCTGCCTGTTGCAACAGCCTTTTTTTTTATCTTCCTTCTTCTTTCTACACCTTTCACTCTGTATATATATCACGGACGCACGGATCGCCCCGGGGGTCTCCCGGGTCGGCGGACGGAGCCACGGTTTGCAGCGGGAGACGTCACAGCGGGGAGGAGCTAGTGCTAGCTAGCACTTGGCCGCCGCCCGGTGCTAATGGGAAACTCGACATACCGGGAGCTGTAGCGAAAACGAAGCGGGTGCCGGGCTGGAGTTTAGGCGGCGTGAAAGAAATATAAGACAGAATAATAAAGAGCGATGGCAAGAACCAAGCAGACCGCCCGTAAAATCTACTGGAGGAAGAAGCCCCCCAGGAGACAGCTAGCCACAGGGCTGCTCGGAGAGGCGCTCTGGCCACCGGCAGAGTGAAGAGGCCTCGCCATCACAGGCCCGTGGCTCTGAGAGAGATCCGTCGCTACCAGAAATCCACGGAGCTGCTCATCCGTAAGCTGCCCGTCCAGCGCCTGGTGAGGGAGATCGCTCAGGACTTCAAGACCGTCCTTCGTTTCCTGAGCTTCGCCGTCATGGCTCTGCAGGAGACCAGCGAGACCCACCTGGTGGTCTCTTCTTCGCTAAGGGGGTCACCATCATGCCCAAAGACTTCCAGCTGGCCCGCTGCATCCGCGGAGAGGGAGCTTAGACTTTCTGCTGCACATTCACCAGCCATAATGCTCTGCACTGTGTGTCTATATATATACATTTATAGTAATATGGACATATGTTTACTAGATGTTGTTTTTTCTTGCCTTCTGATTGTTGCTCTGAGTGTTGCTATCCCTATGCTGTTGCAATCCTGGAATTTCCCCATTGTGGGACTAATAAAGGCTTATCTTATCTTATCTTATCTTATCTTATCTTATCTTATCTTTATGGGAGGGTTGGAAGGGGTGGGGATGTATCCTGTAAAATATGTAACTAAATGTGTCTACTGTTTTTATCTATGTAAAGCACTTTGCTCAGCATCTAATGTTTAAAAAGTGCTATACAAATAAAGTTTGATTGATTCATTGACTGAAAGTTGTACCCTGGCCAAATCTCAGTCTACTCCCTAAGCCCTCAAGCCCTGAGCCCTTGTAGACTTAGGTGGCAGCCATTAGTAGTGTGTGAGTGTGCGAGTCTGCGAGGACTTGAAATGGTATAAAAGGAATGGGACACTTTCTGACATGTCACCCAACCTTGACAACGGTGTATGACAAACATGCTGCTCAGTATTGTGGGATTCAGACTTTTGATTTTAAGAAGGATTTTATCTTCAAGGCCAAGGAACAGAAGGAATCAGTTACCTGATCTAAATATTTCGCAGGCATTAGCCTTACAGAGAGAAAGAGAGGTAATTATGAAAAAAATCATTTTACTTTTTTATGAAATGACACAAAATAGTTGATAAATAATGCTTGCACTATAGTATATTTATTTTTTTTAATTTATTTATTCTTTATTTATATGCTATGTGTTAAATGCAGTGTCTTAAATCCTTAGTTATTGTCATCCACCGGCTCACTAAATAATCGTAATCAATAACCTGTGGAGAGCGTGAAAAGATGAGGCTGAGTTTATTTCTCAATTCAGGTTTATTATCATTCACGTATCTCCAACATCCTCTCAAACAGAAAAGAGACCCATCCTCCCACATCTGTCCCTTTTATACCTGGGACATCAAAGTACAGAGTCACATTGTCTTTAATCCCAAGACACAATACATAAACCCCCAGGTCTTCTCCTCTCCCCCAAAACCCTGGTGGTCAGGAAGTCTCTCAAGGCCATCTCAAAAGATCACATTTCGCACTCTCCTGTTATCCCCAGGAGACCCAGACTTATTGTTCATTCTGAGACGTGGGCAACAGTAATATACATATGCAGCCTAAGCAACTCCAATATGTGTGCCACAAGCCAATCAATATAGCAGCCGAATACTTACTTGAAACCTTGAGCAGATGCATTTCTGTGGCCCGGGAATCTGGAGTGATGTTTTATACAAAGCTCAATAAACTGTAATGTTTGTTCATTGCTCCTTGTCTGTAAATAAAAATGTTTTATTATGCAACTGTAGACACACTGCAGGCCACCGTGCAGCCCGGTGGAGTTGTTCCTTCCATGCTTCTGTGTTTGCATGTTTTTGTTTTGTTTTTTTTGGAGGGGGGAGCAGGGGTGAAGGGGTGGTCAGTGACGAGCAGGTGACCAATCGGGAGCTTTTCCTTTCCTCATTTAAGGGCTCGTGAAGTCAGTGAGTGAGCAGTCAGCCACTTCCTGATTTCAGATTGGGACAGCCCTTCACTTCACATGAACGCGCCTAAAGTCAACGAGTCTGCAAGGGAGGAGAATGAGATTCAGCCTCTGTATTTCTCTGTTGGGACTGAGAACGTAGTCACCATAGTTGTAGTCTTTTCAGGAACAAAAACAATGGGCCCATTGAGGCTATGAGGGAAGTAACATTCATTGGGTCAAATGTGACCCATGCTGGCAAAATGAGTCACTTTGAGGAAATTATCAAAACTGAAGTAACATTTTTTCCATATTCTGTATTGAAAGACCTTCAAAATGATATTTAATTTGTAGGAAGTGCGCAAAAATAGACCCGGAAAAAGCCGATTTGTTTATATTTTGGATAGGTATAAATTCATATTCGATCGGCCTGATGTTACGTCTTCCTCCAAAACATATGTATTTTTAGAAAATATGATTTCTAAGCTTTACAATGATACCAGGCACTCCCGGTATATGATACCATTTCCCGGGACTTGCCACTAGCAAACAAAGAGTCATGATTTATGACTTCTCATGCCTGTAGTTCATAATGACACGGTGCACATTATGACTCATTTTGCCAGCATGCATCACAAATGTTGGTGTACCACAAAATTGTTTTGTAAACATTTTTTGAGGTTAACTAGTGATGTTGAAACTGAGGCCTTATGAAACAACAAGCAACTTTGAGACAATTGCTTCATGAGCGACACAGTGTTGTGAAACATCTAATAAAGACTGCCATCTGGTGACTGACTGTCAGAACTGCATCTGAGTGGAAAACCTGAAAAAAAAAATCCTAATACTTTTTTTTTTTTTTTTTTTTTTTTTTGAGCATTTGGCCATCCAAGGTCTATTCAAAATTTGATGGCAGGAACAAACAGTACAAAGCAAACAATCAAAAAAAAACTATTTTCCTCTCAAACTTCCCACGAGCTCTCAAGTCACGTGATTTGACTGACATAACGAGGCCTCGCTTGCTACGGTCACATGACTGTGGGTGTGCTGAAATGGTGCTCAATGCACTGCTTATGACACTTCCGCTTTATATTGCTCAAATCAGTGTCAAGTGGGCGGTGTTGAGCGTAATATCACTAAGGTTAACATCTTACATCCTGTTGCTTTCAAACGCACAGGAGAAGCATGTTGTACTTCAGTTGCTGTTCAAAAGAATTAGACTGCCATGGCAACAGTCGACCCTGGGACCTCTGGCATATCAAGCCATCACTTTAACTGCAACGCCACACAGTCACTTCTACTCACACTCTAACATAAATGTCCCATTGAAATGGATTCCAAGCACCAGCAGAATGGCATTTAAAGCTTCATGTGTGCTACACATCGTTTTCAAATGCACAGGAGAGTCATGTGACACTTTGCTAGGAGGATTTGAACCTGGGTCTCCACCTTGATAGATGATCGTTATAACCCCTACACCATATGATTGCTTTGGGTCACACACTTACTTTTTAACACACTAGTAAAGTGTTCCATTGACAAGACACAAAGGCTTATAGACATTTCATAAACATGATTTATGGAGCATGAACAGAATTGCATGCAATTTGGTGTTTTGCTGAATAATAATAATGCATCAGATTTATATAGCCAGGCCTTGACATTGACACAAGCCCACCCACCCCTGGTGGCTACATTTCGGCTGTGGCGGGTAAGACAGTGACTCCCACTAGCCACTTTGGCAGGTTGTAGTTTTTTCAAACATCTAAATAATAAATTTATCGCAAAGTGAGACTACAAAACTACAACTCCCATAAGCACTATCTGCACACACAGTGTATTCTCATTGGTCCACTGTGCCAGCTGCAGCCCAGGACTTTGGCTCTGCAGGTTGGCTGCTTTTGTTTCCAGTGTGGCGAATGGCGATGAACAGGCAGCAGCCGCTCTCAGTGATCAGATCACGGAG
Organism: Pholidichthys leucotaenia; assembly: GCA_020510985.1. Lineage (NCBI taxonomy): Eukaryota > Metazoa > Chordata > Actinopteri > Cichliformes > Pholidichthyidae > Pholidichthys > Pholidichthys leucotaenia. Next base: position 247,984,628 of record CM035839.1, on the reverse strand, counting down.
ACAACTGCCTCTGATCTCCTGTTGTGTCAGCAGAGAGAATAACCTGTGCCCTCCCCCCACAATTGGTCATACCTCTCTGGTTAAATATGATTATTTTTAGAGCAAGAAGCTCCCGTTTACTGTCCACAGTTGTGCAAATTTGTTTTCGTATGACAGAGAAAAAGTGACTCAACTTTGCTTGTGTAAAGAGCAAATGAAGCTTCTTCTGAGGTGAACTTTTGTTTATCTGTGATACGCAGCTATTTCATGGAAATAAAACCTCTAATTATGTATTTTTAATGTCCTGGTCCAGGGGTGTCAAAAATGTGGCCCGCAGGCCAAAAACGGGCCGCCAGCGGGATTCAAGATTTTCTCTGAATTTACAGCTTTCTTTCTAGTAAATTTCTGACTTTTTCTACTGATTAGAATTGTTCATGTAAATTTGAGACATTTTTCGCCTTAAGATGAGACTTTTTTTCCTCATCATTTTCTTTTTCTTTTTTTTTTTTCTAGTGAAAACAGGTAGTGTCCATTTAGATTAAATCCATCATCAATTACTAATGACACTGTGCAGCCCTGAAGGGGTGTCCTGATTCATCAGGGTCATTTTTAAAACCGATTCTGTGGCCTTCAATTTCAAGGACCAAGGGGTGGGGGCAGGCAAAGTGGAAGCGGTACAAATGAGAATTGGGACAGAACCCAAATCTACCTGCACTTCACTCTCATATTGCAAATATTTTTCTTGACTGTTTTACAGTATTTACTGCTATTAATAATTAGTGTTTCTCTTGCTATTTTTATGTATGTATGTAAAAGGGTCATTTACTTTTTAAAAGGTTGTAAATTTAGTTCAAGTAAAATTTAGAATGTGGTAAATTTGATCATATTAAGCATAATTTTTCAACCGCAAAAATGTGGCTAGTAAAAAGGCTGAGTGGCTAGTAACTTTGGAGAATCACTGCTCACAGTGGCTGGTGAGCAAAGAAGTAAATGTCAAGCCCTTTTTCATAGACGCTTTACAATGGATACATTATTCATTCACTCCACAGACAATGACAGTAGTATACTACTATAGTGGCTATAGTAGTGTACTACTATAGCCACAGCTGCCCTGGGGCAGACTGACAGAGACGTGGCTGCCAATCCATGCCAATGGCCTCTCCCAAACATTCATACCCAGTGTCATGGACACTGGAGGAAAGGTGGGTAAAGTGTCTTGCCCAGGAACACAATGGCAGGATGTCTGGGGAGAGTGGCATTCTAACTGCCAGCCCTCTGGTTATTAGGCGACCTGCTCTACCTCCTGAGCCACTGCCGCCCACAATACTGTTGTGATTGTGAGTGTGAAGTTTCATGAAGTCTGGATTGCAACATCAGAAGTTAAATTCAAAAATACATGTCAAAGAGAAACTGTACATCTTGATTGGCCTATAAAATTAAAATGGATTGACATTTGTGGATAATTTTAACAGGTTTTCATGATCAATATCTGCAGAGCTCTGCTCAGGGTGTGCCATTTCGTATTGTTCCTGATAATAGCGATAATTTTGATGTCGATGTAAAAATTGATATTGCAATATTTGGAGTGGTCTGCGTGATAACACCACTCTTTTACCCTGCTGATGGAAGTTATGGATTACCATAGATGCAGTTAATCTGCCCACATTTTTTTCCCACACGTCAACAACACTGCTGCAGTGCAAAGTTGCCAGTGTTGCCAGTGTACAAAGTTCTGTTTTCATTCTATTGTGGCCACCTGAAGGAAAAAATACACGTGATCAGTGCAACGACAGCCCAAAAGCCCCAGGATATTGTGATCTTTTTTAGGCCATATGGGCTACCCCTAATCTCTGCTTATTTCATGCAGTTTGGACGGATGGCCTTGGAGGAGTTCAATTTGACTTCACTTGCACATTTTTGAAAATATGGTGCACGAAACTTCATTTTGAGAGCATCAGACCAATGGAGAAAGGTTGTGGGAGATTTCAGAGATTAGAATGATAAAGGAATTTTGAGTCTAGACCCAACTGTTCTTGAGATATTTGCAAAAATGTAAAACTACAGCTGCGGCGCAGGTGTAGTGTGGCCGACTACTGACTGGAGGATCAGTGGTTTGATTCCCACTCTGTCTGCAGTCTGCATGTTGAAGTGTCCTTGAGCACGACAGTTGCTCCTGGTGGGTCAGGCCAGCACACGGCAGCTCTGCTGCCATCAGTGTGTGTGGATAGCAGGCTCTGTAAAATGCTTTGGTCACCCAGAGAGTAGTATAAAGTGCTATATAAGTGAATACCATTTATTATAGCACCACCTATGGATGCAGTGCCTTGATTTTTAATCTCTGAGCTGTGGGGAGAGTTTCTGACCTTTATGTTGTAATTTAATGTTTCTACACATTACAGTTTTTACCCCCATTGCACTTTTAGCAGAAAAAAATATGTAGAATCAGAACAAAATAGCATTCCTACAGCACAGCTGCTTGGAATCCTAATAACAGATCAAGAGTGAGTAGCTGCAATTAGCATTGCAGTTATATAAGTCAATCTATCCTTTCTATCCTTTCTCCATTCTCCCTTACCATGCAAGGAAAGTTTGTCGAAAGACTTATTTCTTTGGCAGCAGCCAGTTTAAGCATAATCATCTTAGCAAATGGCAACATAATGAAGGAACCATTTTTTATGGTATAGTGCAGCAGTGCTTTAAAACTTCTAAATTCCTTGGCTGCTATGTAGCCACAGTTTAATTGTTGCACCTGCTGTACCGACTACCATGAAGTGGTTGCCCAAGTCATTACTGATACAGCATGCTTGCTGGCAGCAGACACTGTGCACCGGAGGCACGCAAGGTCAAATTCAGAATACATTTTATACTGACTCCAACCAAAATTTGGCTCTGAAAAATATCTGAACATGCTGTAATTTTTTTTCAGGATTGAGGAATGTGAAGGCGACCTGATACAGATTTTTGTTCTGACATTCTGTGGGTGCACAGTGCATTTATTAGAGCAGGGAAGGATGTAGAATTTATCTAAAAATAACTGTCTTTAACCATTTGTCTTTGCTGCATGCCCTCACCTACTTCTGAATGTATTCAGAATATTCTGCAGGATGGTCCCCTGATGCACTATGGGGTGCATTACATTTTAATTTGGCACAAACCTAAAAGTCTGTTGTGTGAAAACATGACCGCAGGCATAAAGAGAGACAGCAGACAACGGATGTAGAGAGGAAGTGACTGAGAACACAGAGATTGGGGAGAAAATATTCTCTGCATGTTTTGCTTGTTTCCATTTCTAAAGTGCACATTCACTGTCAGTCATTTGATTTGCATGTTACAAGTGTACACCACTGTGTGAGATGCACCCTACATATAAAATCCTCCCAATATTACTATTACTAGCCACTGTTCAGGATTGTTTATTATACTTTATCCATCTATGGTGCAGTGCCAATCCCTCCACCACTGATACGCACATTCACACAGAGGGCTGCTTTAGCATCTTCAATTAACCTCAGCTGCATATTTTTGAATGTGGGAGGAAACTGGAGCACCTGGAGTATATTCACACAAGCATGGGGAGAACATGCAGATAGACGCTGCTGGCTGATGGATTTCACCCCATAATCTTCTTGCCAGTAATGTTTGTTTTATAGAAATTACCATATTAATTTTTCAATAAATGAACAAAATATAAATTGTAAAGGCACATGTTTTTCATAACTTCTAGCTCTTACTCATAGCTGCGACAAAACAATCCTAGAAGCGCACTTAGACAGAGCATAGGCTCCTTCCCTCCGTCCCTTTGCCCATTCTTCTGTTCGGACTTCCTTGCCTCTGTACATTGAAAGATAGAGCCTTGGTGGAGGTATGTGCTCAGGCATCACCTCCAAAATTTCACAGGTTTCTCTGTAGCCCAAGGACCACATCTGGTGAAAATTTCATCAAAATCCATCCAGTAGTTTTTGTTGTAATCCTGCTGCACAAATAAAATAAAGAGGGCCTTGGCAGAGGTATGCATTCTCAGATCATCACCAAAATCTAACGGGTTCATCCTTAGGCCAAGGACCACGTTTGGTGAAAATTTCATCTAAATCTGTCCTGTAGTTGCTGTGTAATCCTGCTAACAGGCAAATAAATGCCGGAAAAAAAACATTACCTCCTTGGCAGAGGTAAAATTAAATAAAACAACTAATGAAATGAAAAACATTACAAAAGCAACAACTATATCAGAAAAGGGATAAGTAGGTCTAAATAATTCAATTCAATTCAATTCAACTTTATTTATATAGCGCCATTTTACAGCAACAGTCATCTCATAGCACTTTCAACTGTAGGGGGAACCCCCACAACTGCAGAAAGACCCCAGCAATCAGGCAATCCCCTGTGAGCAGCACTTGGCAATGGTGGAGAGGAAAAACTCCCTTTTAGCAGGAAGAAACCTCCAGCAGAACCAGGCTCAGGGAGGGGCAGTCATCTGCTGCGACTGGCTGGGGGGTGAAGGGATAGAGAAGAAGAAGAAAAAGAACAGACATGTAGAGAGCAAACAGCACGACAGGGACTCAATCTGTGGGAGAGAACCAACAGATGTTAATGACCAGCAAACATATTTCATTGAGAGTGAAGAAAGAAGTGAAGCCCAGTGCATTATTGGAGGTCCCCCGGCTGTCTAAACCTAATAGCAGCATAACTAAGGGAGGGTTCAGAGACACATGCTCCCTCCCTAGTTATAGGCTATATCAAAAAGGAAGGTTTTAACTCTATTCTTAAAAACAGAGATCGAGTCTGACTCCCTAATCCAGATTGGCAGCTGGTTCTACAGGATACACACTTGATAACTGAAGGCTCTGCCTTCCATTGTACTTTTGGAGATTCTAGGTATTACAAGTAATCCTGCATTTTGGGAGCGTAGTGCTCTGTTAGGATGATAGGGTAGTATCAGATTTTTTAAATAAAAAGGGGCCTGATTATTTAAGAAGGATTTTAAACTTAATTCTAAACTCTATGGGAAGCCAATGAAGGGAGGCCAGAACTGGAGAGATATGATCTCTCTTTCTAGTACCTGTTAAAACTCTTGCTGCAGCATTTTGGATCAGCTGAAGACTTTTTAAAGATGTTTTAGGACAACCTGATAATAAAGAATTATAATAATCTAATCTAGAGCTAACTTAGCTCTAGATTAGATTATTATAATTCTGCATGGATCAGTTTCTCAGCATCACTGTGAGACAAGATGCTCCTAATCTTGGCAGAATTACACAAGTGATAAAAAGGCAGTCTTAGAAACAAGTTTAATATGTGAATTAAAAAACAGATGTTGATCAAAAATAACTCCAAGGTTCCTCACAGAACTATTCAGAGAAAGAGTAACTGCATCCAAACTAAGAGTTTGATTTGAAAAGGTATTTCTAAGGTTTTTTGGACCAACTAGAATGACTTCAGTCTTATCTGAATTTAATAGGAGGAAATTACAAGTCCTCCAAGCTTTGATTTCCTTAAGACAGGCCTCTAACTTAGCTAATTGATTACTATCATCTGGCTTCACTGACAGGTATAATTGTGTGCCATCTGCATAACAATGAAAATATATACAGTGCTTTCTAATAATGTTGCCTAGCGGAAGCATATATAAACTAAAAAGAATAGGGTCTAGCACAGATCCCTGTGGAACTCTGTGACTGAGCTTTGAGTTGGAAGAAAACTCATTACTGACATGAATACACTGGAACCTATCAGATAAATAGGATCTAAACCACTGCAATTAAGTTCCATTAAGTCCAACATGGTGTTCTGAGCTATCAAGTAAAATATTATGATCGATAGTATCAAAAGCTGCACTAAGATCTAAAAGGACAAGTACAGAAACTAGTCCATTATCAGATGCGATCAGGAGGTCATTAGTGACCTTCACTAAGGCTGTTTCAGTACTATGATGGATTCTAAACCCAGATTGAAACTCTTCAAATAAATCATTTCCCTGCAAGTGGTCAAATAATTGTGTAGCAACAACTCTTTCTAAGATCTTTGAAATGAAAGGCACATTAGTCTATGTAAATTCATTTTAAAACATCCAGGTATCAGATAAACTTTCAAAAGGAGTTTTATTTAAAAACACTTGACTAAAAACCAATTAAAATATGAGACGTTTCAGTGTTCATTCGAACACCATCATCAGTCGTCAGACTGCAGCAGGAAGTGTCTCTGGCCAATAAATAACCTGCAAGGAAGTCACATGACTTGTGAAAAATGTAGTCTATGGTATGCATCCAAAGAGGAGAGAAAATAAATAAATAAATAAATGTAGTCTATGGTATGTGACCAAAAAGGAAAAAAGGAGAAAAAAAAAAAAAACTGTTCTCCTCCTTTAAACCTGAGACTTGGAGCAAGTTCATTTGTCTGTAAAGTGTCGAGGAATGGTTTTTAACATGGCATTGTAAGCTGAGGACAGATGATGTCTTAGTCCCCCTCCTCTGTTAAGGGAGGGCCATTCCACGGCTTCCTTAACACCTCTTTCAAACCATCCCTCTTCTCTGTCCAAAATGTGCACATCTTGGTCTGGAATGGTATGTTGTTTTTGTTGCAAGTGAGTATACAGTGGGGCAAAAAAGTATTTAGTCAGCCACCAATTGTGCAAGTTCTCCCACTTAAAAGATGAGAGAGGTCTCCAATTTTCATCATAGGTATACCTCAACTATGAGAGGCAAAATGAGAAAAAAAAATCCAGAAAATGACATTGAAGGATGTCTGACAGACCATTCAGAAGGTTGAACAAATGAGTCCAGATCATGTCATCATGAAAACAAAAAGAAAGAAAAAACTGTCAAAAATGTGCTGATGTAGTGCACAGATGAATCTAGGTAATGGGCAGGTGGATAAAACAGAATGTTCCAGTCTCCAATCTTGATTGTAATCAATTGTTCAGGCCCATAACTGGCACTCTGTGCACCACTAAAAATAATCAGTAGAAGAGAATGTCATCTTTTGCTGCTTTTTTCATGTTGTAAATAAGCCAGATTTATGTGTAATTTTGCCCTTGACATGATAAAAGCTGAAGGATATGTTATTTATTTGCAAGGTAAGTAGTTAGAGCTGAATGTTAACTGTTTCCCTGAACTCTCTTGTGTTCATTGAGAACTCTCGTACTACCTCCTCTGCTGCACCAGACTGAATAGCAGCAGATGTCTTTTCACTGGAATTAATAGGAAGCGCACTGAGTCCGATAGGTTCAACCCTTGCTAGAAAAAAAGCTGAGTTAAATGAGAATAGAAATAACCAAAGACAGCAATATCTGCATTAAACCCTCCATACTGTACAAACCAGAGAAATGAACTACAGCAGACTGTCATAATTGGCCCTTTCAGGGCAGGAATAAGGCACCACTCACCTGCTGTGGGTTAGCACATTTAATAATAAAGAACACAAATAACAGCCATGAAGGGCACTTACAAAAAGGCAATCAAGAGGACCATGAAGGGTGACTTAAAGAAAAATGCAGTCAATGAAAACCACGAAAGGTAACTTATAGTTATACAGGTGAGGCTGAGAATAAAACAGGAATCAGACGGGGGATTCCTGTCTGCACAATGCGAGGTTGTAGCGAGGAATGAACCCCGCAAGCAAGGCAGGGGAAAACCCAAACATGAATCAGGTGTGGGTGCGTGAGTGAAACAGTAATTAAAGAACACTAAACAGCTGTGGTAACCTGCGAAAAGATTTGACAGGAGGAAGTCACATGACTGCGCTGTCAAAATAAAAGCACAAACCATAATGGAAGAAAATCAAGAACAAATACATATACAGAAAATGAGTAGTAACCAAAAGACCTGAGCACGGCACTGACCCACACTCGGCATCATGACAGTGCCCCTTCCTTAAAGGGTGTATCCAAGACGCCCCACCGTAATATCAAAACGGATGAAATTCCCCCCCCCCCCCCAACAGGAATAACTTCCAAAACAGACCCCAGGAGGGTGGTGGGGGGATCCAGGGCTGGAGGGAGAGACACAAAAACAAACAAACAAAAAAAAAAACCACACATGACCCACAACACTGACAAAATAAGATGCAAAGAAAACCAAGCAATACTGGGTAAATAAAGGAACAGTTCAGGTGGCCTTTCCAAGTCCCAGCTGCACCGGACCATCAGGTGGAAAAGGTTGGGCAGCCTACCAGGTCTCCAGAGCCACAGAAATGGAGGAGAGAGTCCATTGGGTGGTCTTCCAGAAATAAGGAGCCACCCAAGCAAACGAGAGAGTTCGTCGGGTGGTCTCCCAGCATCTCTGGGCCAACGGGTCACGGAGCACCACACAGCTCCTCCCGGAGGCGGCAGTTGGAATTCGTGCTTACCGCGGACCCCTGAAACCAGGAGATGGACATCCAATGGAGGAAATGGCAGAGGAAGAACCACAACGGGACCAGATATAGAGAGAGGACCCGCAGTGACCTTGGGCATAGGCGCAGCACCCTTGGTGGCCCTGGACTGGGGAGTAGCGGCACCCTCGGTGGCCCCGGACTGGAACAGAGCTGCACCCCCAGTGGACCCGGCCTGGGACATAACAGCACCCTCGGTGGCCCCGGACTGAGGCGTAACAGCACCCGTCAGAGGCCCCGGGCTGGAATGATGCACTTGCAAAGACCTCGTCTGGAGGGGGAGCAGCACCCACGGAGGTCCCAGGCTGGGACGGAGCACCCACGACGACCTCAGCTGGAGGAGCTGAACCCACAAAGACCTCAAGTGGCGAGCCCAAACCCAAGACCTCTGGCATTGCTGGATGATCCTCTGTGACCCTGGGGAAAGGCTCAGACAAGAGAGGAAAAGGAGCAGAGTCAGGGTCACCGGCGGCAGTGGAGCCCGGTGAGGTGAGCTCAGATGCAGCTGATGGCTGCACCTGGCTCTCCACAACAAGAGCCAGGCAAGATCTGTCTAACACAGAGACAATGAAAACAAATTAGAGTACTTGCCTGAGCTTAATCCAGACGATGATGTCTTGGGCTTGGCCCCCTGGAGGTCCAGCTTGGACTCTGCTGTGGTGGACCCAGCAACAGGCGTGATGGTCAATGCAGTCCCGGGACCCCCCAGCGAAGTGGCCCACGCAGGTGGCTCATCCGACGTGATGACAGGAGGTCTGTTCCCTGTTGGTGCTGGATCCTGCACAGCTGAAGCCCAGGGACACTCGCTCGTCAGTGCAGGCTCCGGATTATACATTAGAATCACATTAAATGTTTCAGATCATCATATTTAAATATTGGACAAAGATAACCTGAGTTGCAATGATGGACAATGAGTCTTTCATATCATTGTTGAGGAATTTTGGTCCACTCTTCTTTGCAGAATTGTTTTAATTCAGCTACATTTTTTTTTTCTCTCCCGGCGCCACACGAGTAGGCTGCCCTTTGCAACAGAGGCTCGATTCCGAGTCTTTTTCCCCTTCTCTCTCTTTTTGATCCGTCTTTTTTCACTCCACTATATCACGGACACACAGATCGTCCCAAATGTCTCCTGAGCCGGTGGACGGAGCCACTGTTTATAGCAGGATACGATACAGCAGGGAAGAGCTGCTAGCATTCAACCGCCACCCGGTCCCATTGGAAAAACTCGACATACCGAGAGAACTGAGGCGAAAATGCCGCGGCTGCCGGGCTGGAGTAAGGCGGAGGACAAAAAATATAAGGTACAGACCCTCCCTTCCATCTGTTGTCATGGGAAATGTACGGTCGATACTGGGAAAGGTAGATGAGCTAGCGGCTATCTCCCGTTACGATAGCACTTACCGGGAGTGCTCTCTCCTTTTGTTTACTGAGACGTGGCTAACTGAACTAGCAGCAGATGCTAACACTGAGCTTGAGGGTTTTCACATGATACGGGCTGACCGAACACCAGACAGTGGCAAAGCAAGGCGCGGTGGAGTGATAATGTATGTTAACAACAACTGGTGCAGACCGGGACATATCACTGTTAAACAACGACACTGCAGCAAAGACATTGAGTTGCTAGCTGTTAGCATGAGGCCTACATATCTCCCGAGAGAACACTCACACGTGATCTGCATTGTTGTTTATGCAAATCCGACGGCGAACGCTGGGACAGCGCGTGACGTCATCCATTCAGTAACCAGCAGGCTGCAGACAGAACACCCAGATGCTCTTCTCCTCATCTCAGGCGATTTCAACCATGTTTCACTATCTCCCATTCTACCCACGTTCACCCAGTATGTCACATGCCACACTAGAGACAATAAAACACTGGACTTATTCTACGCAAACACTAAGGAGGCGTACACCTCATCACAACTCCCCCCACTCGGGAGATCGGATCACAACTTGGTTCATCTCCGGCCGGTGTACAAACCCCTAGTGCACAGGCAACCTCCGGCCATGCACACTGTGGAGTTATGGTCTGAGGAGACAATGGACACTCTAAAGGGCTGTTTTGAAGCCACAGCCTGGAAGCAGCTCTGCGATCCACATGGTGAGGACATCGATGGCCTCATTCACACCTTCACGGGCTACCTCAGCTTCTGTGTGGACAAATCCGTTCCCACCAAGACCATACGGCGTCACTCAAACAACAAACCCTGGATCAACCCTGAGATAAAAACACTTCTGAGAGAGAAGAAGAGGATCTTCAGGTCAGGGAATAGGGAGATGCTGAAGTCCGTACAGAGGGAGCTGAGGAGAAAGATCAGAGTAGGCAAGGACAGCTTCAGGAAGAAGATGGAGGACAAGCTGCAACAGAGCGACATCAGCGGGGTCTGGAGAAACCTCAAAACCATCTCTGGGCTCCAGAATACCTCCCCCCAGGCCACGGGGGGCAGGGAGTGGGCGAACAACCTGAATCTGTTTTTCAATAGGTTTGACCAACCGCCCTCCCCCCTGTCTGCACAACAACCACTGCTGCCTCTAAAGAAATCAAGTCCTGCTGCCCACTCCCCACTCCACCAACACCCCCCCACTCCCAACACACAGCCCCCCATCCTGACCCTGACCAGGACCCAGGTGAGGACGGAGCTGAGGAAGATCAAGGCGAGGAAGGCGTCGGGACCGGACGGCATCAGCGCAAAGCTCCTCAAGTCCTGTGCAAACCAGCTGTGTGGGATTGTGACATATATCTTCAACATGAGCCTGAAACTGGGGAGGGTACCACAGCTGTGGAAAACATCTTGTGTGGTACCTGTACCAAAAACTTCCCACCCCAAAGACCTGAACAGCTACAGACCGGTGGCCTTGACGTCCCACTTGATGAAGACCCTGGAGAGACTGCTCCTTGCTCACCTCCGCCCCCTGGTGGAACCAGCGATGGATCCACTCCAGTTCGCCTACCAGCATGGCATTGGGGTGGAGGATGCGGTGATCTTCCTCCTTCACCGTTCTCTGTCCCACCTGGAGAAGCCCGGGAATATGGTGAGGATCATGTTCTTTGACTTCTCCAGTGCTTTCAACACCATCCAACCGATGATCCTGAAGGACAAGCTGCTGCGCACAGGGGTGGACCAGCACCTGTCATCATGGATCCTGGACTACCTCACGAACCGGCCTCAGTTTGTGAGGACTGTGTGTCCGACACTAACTAACTAACTAACTAACTAACCTGCACTTATATAGCGCTTTTCTAGTCACAAAGACCACTCAAAGCGCTTTCATTAATACTAACCCTCAATTCTAAGGGCCTATAGGAAACAAATATCTAGGGACAATTTAGAACAGCCAATTAACCTAACATGCATGTTTTTTTTTTTGGCATGTGGGAGGAAACCGGAGAAATCCCGGAGGAAACCCACGCAACACGGGGAGAACATGCAAACTCCACACAGATCACTGTTGGTCGGGGGCTGGGATCGATCCCACGATCCCCACAATCCCCCGGCCAAGGGTAAACTGTGCTGCCGCAGTGCTAACCACTGCTCCACCGTGCAGCCGATCATAATAATAATCATAATCATAATAATGACACGATCATTAGTAGCACGGGGGCCCCCCAGGGAACGGTGCTGGCTCCCTTCCTGTTCACTCTTTATACTGCGGACTTCTCACACAACACAACACACTGCCATCTACAGAAGTTCTCTGATGACTCTGCGATCGTTGGCCTCATCTCCAATGGAGATGAAGCTGAGTACAGAGGACTTATCCAGGACTTCGTGGACTGGTGCCATCGGAACTGCCTCCAGATCAACGCGAGAAAAACTAAGGAGCTGGTAGTGGACTGCCGCAGGCAAGGACAACCCCTCACAGCACCAGTAAATATACAGGGAACAGACATCGAGATGGTGACAGCCTATAAGTACCTGGGTGTTCATCTGAACAATAAACTAGACTGGTCACACAATACTGATGCACTCTACAAGAAGGGACAACGCAGGCTGTTCCTGCTGAGGAGACTCAGGTCTTTTGGTGTACAAGGCGCGCTGCTGAAGACATTCTATGACACGGTGGTGGCATCAGCCATCACTTTTGGAGTGGTCTGCTGGGGCAGTGGCATTACTGCAGCCGATAGGAAGAGACTGAACAAACTGATCAAGAAAGCTAGCTCTGTCCTGGGGCAGCGCCTTGATCCGGTGGAGGAGATAGGAGAGAGCAAGACGGTGGCTAAACTGTCATCTCTGCTGGAGTCCGAGTTCCACCCTATGCAGGACATACTGAATGCACTGAGGAGCTCATTTAGCAGCAGACTACATCATCCCAGGTGCACAACCGAGAGGTTTCGCAGGTCCTTCCTACCACCGGCTGTCAGACTGTACAACCTAAGCAGGGCTGCTCGCAGAGATAGCAAAAAGACGTAACAAACTAATAGTTTTTTTGAATGCAAAAGATGCAATAGACTTACACAATGGTCCCCTCCGGCATACAACTAGGAAAATACCGGTCGCTATGGAGAGTGAGAATATGTATGGGCACATAATCATACCATGTAGGATAACTAAGTAGACGGTTGTGCTGTTTCATCCCATCTAGCAACAATGCTCTGCACTGTGTGTGTTTATATATTTACATATTTATTCCATCTAGCTACAATGCTCCGCACTGGGTGTGTTTATGTTTATATATCTATATATTTATTCCACCTAGCTACAATGCTCCGCACTGTGTGTTTATATATCTACATATTATTCCATCTAGCTACATTGCTCCGCACTGTGTGTTTACATATTCATATATTTATTCCATCCAGCTACAATGCTCTGCACTGTGTGTCTGTGTGTGTGTATATATATATTTTATAGTAATATGTACATATGTATATTAGCTGCTCTTGCTTGCTTGTTTTTTTTTTTTTTTTTCTTACCTTCTGATTGTTGCTCTGAGTGTTGCTATCCCTGTGCTGTTGCAATCCTGGAATTTCCCCGTTGTGGGACTAATAAAGGCTTATCTTACATTGAAGGGCTTGAGCTTGATGTCACAAACTGATGGGTGGACAGTTCAGGGTTTTCTGGTCGACAGCAGAATTCAGGCTTCCATCAATTATGGCAAGTCATCCGGGTCCTGAAGCAGCAAAGCAGCCCCAGACCATCACACACCCACCACTATGTTTGACTGTTTGGATGATGCCGTTTTTATGAAATGCTGTGTTAGTTCCAGGGAATATTTTCCCAAAGGTCTTGGGAAGTTGGGCATGTAACAAGGATCATGAAGATATATTTTTTGTTTTTTGTTGTTGTTTTTGCTTAATGTTTTCACCTTGGACCTTTCCAATTGATGCAATTTTGCCCAGTCTCTTTTTTTATTGTTGAATCATGGAGCAGTGTCCATACTGAAGCACGTGAGGTCTGCAGTTGTTGGGGGTAGTTACTTTTTCACACTGGACCAGGTAGGTTTGGATAGCTTTTTCCCTTAATAAATGAAATCCTCATTTAAAACTGCATTTTGCATTTACTTGTTATCTTTGTCTTGTGGGGGACCTAGACTTCACATTCTCCACTCACACTGAAGGGCACAGGAGGAGAGAAGCTGACGGGGGGTCGAGATGGGACAGCAGAGATGGAGGCGCTAAAGGACTGTATGTTAATGCACCGACGGGCATTGTGATCATGTGTATTGTGGTGTGAGCCCCCAGGTCGCTAGGCAAGGCATATAACATATAAAAGAGAGATGCCCCGCGACCTGTGATTATTCTTGTTGACTTGAGGGTAGAGAGAAATAAAGTCCACGCTGATCCAGCTCACTGCCTCGCCTGCTCATTTCTCTCTACACTGGTGACCTTTGACGTAGAATGGAATTCGAGACAAACACCCCGGAGACGGCCCGGACTGGAAGCGCCAGCACTGCGTGCGCTGTTTCAGTCAAGCTCCCAGACTTTTGGCTGCACGACCCGACGGCTTGGTTCCTCCACAACCCAGTTCGCGCTCCGTGGAGTGACGGCGGATGACACCAAGTACTACTACGTGGTTGCAGCACTGGACGCGTGCACAACACAGCAGGTGGCGAGCCTGCTCCAACGGCCCCCAGCCCACGGCAAATATGACGCTCTCAGGACAGCGCTGACCCAACGCTACACGCTCTCGGACTGTGAGAGAGCAGAAAGGCTCCTGACACGCTCCGAGTTGGGAGACGGGTCGGCGGTCAAATTAATGGGGAAACTGTTGGCGTTGATCGGCACAGATGATGAGCCGTTCCTGTTTGCCCACCTTTTCCTCTGGAACCTCCCAACAGCAGCCAGAGCGGTCCTCGCCAATTCACTGCTGCTGGCCACGCAGAACTACCGGACGCTGGCACAAGAGGCGGACCAGATTATCCTGGTGACCAGAACCCTCGCTGTGAACGCAGTGGCGCCGGAACCCAGTAAGACACCAAGCGAGGGTGAGGAGCCATCGATGGTGGCCGCCGCGGAGGCCAAGAAGCACCGGAGGGGCACGCTCTGCTTCTACCACCGCCGCTTCGGAGAAGACACATGGCGATGCGTGCCACCGTGCCAGTACAAGTGCTCAGGAAATGCCAGGACCGGTAGTCGGTAGCAGTTGCAACCGCCAGTGACACAACCAAGCTGCTCTATGTAACGGACTCACGCTCAGGGAGACAGTTCCTTGGGGACTCCGGCTCCCAAAAGAGCCTCATCCTGCCGTCCTATGCAGACTGGCTGGCTGGAAGTAGTGGCCCCAAGGTCACAGCCGCAAACAGCTCAGACATTAAGACTTTTGGTGAGAGGACGCTGACCATATGTTTGCATGGCCGTAACTACCAATGGTCCTTCGTCATAGCGGCATGTAACTCCCCCATTTTGGGTGCAGATTTCCTGCGTGCACACAGGCTATTAGTCGATGTGGCTAACAGACGCCTGATTAACGCTATGTCTTTTGATTTTCTGCCCTGTACAGCTTGAGGAGCTGGGCCCACAACACTGGCCAACGTCACAGCTCCAGGGGGTAAGTTCCACACACTACTCACCCAGTTCCCAGCACTCACGATTGCGATGTTTTCGGCGGCTGTCACTAAGCACGGGGTAGAGCACTTCATTACCACCATGGGGCCGCCCGTTTTCGCACAACCTCGGTGTCTGGATGCAGCTAAACTGGCCAGTGCGCGCGAGGAATTCGCCAACTCAGAAAGGTTGGGCATCATCAGGTGCTCAAACAGCCCATGGGCATCCCCGCTACACATGGTGCCTAAAGCCGAGGGATTATGGTGACCATGCGACAATTTCCGCAAATTAAACAATGCCACAGTGCACGATCGCTGCCCAATCCCCCATATTCAGGATTTTTCTGTCCACCTCACCGGGGCACGCATTTTTTCCAAGGTGGACCTGGTCCGCGGGTACCACCAGGTCCCGGTGTGCGCAGAAGACATACCCAAAACGGAAGTAATAACCCCGTTCGGTCTTTTTGAGTTCCTGCGCATGCATTTTGGGTTAAAAGGCATGGGCAGACCTTCCAATGCATGATTGATGCTGTGCTGCACGATCTGCCTTTTGTGTTTGTCTACCTGGACGACATCCTGGTGGCCAGCGTGTTCGGGGATGAACACATAGCCCACCTCAGGACAGTCTTCCAGAGGTTGGAGGAGCATGGGTTAATCATCAACCCAGGGAAGTGCCAGTTCGGGGTTACAGTAATCGACTTTTTGGGCCACCGCATCTCACCGGAGGGCGCGATTCCCTTACCGGACAAAGTGCGTGCAGTGGCAGATTTTCCCCGGCCTCAGACGGTCAGGGTGCTGCAGGAGTTTTTAGGGATGGTTAACTTTTACAACCGTTTCCTCCCCCGTGCAGCCCAGCTCATGCAGCCATTGTACACCGCGCTTAAGCAATGGAAACCGGCGGACAGCATCAACTGGATCCCCGAGCGGGAGCCGACGTTTTCCAATGCCAAAACAGCCCTAGCGAACGCCGCACTTCTGGCGCACCCGGACCCGGCGGCTCGGATAGCGCTCACTACCGACGCATCGGATGTGGTCATCGGGGCCGTCGTGGAGCAGTGCGTCGCCATTTCTTTGCAGCCGCTCGCCTTTTTCAGCAGGTCTTTGTGCAACAATGAGTGTAAATACAGCGTGTTCAACAGAGAGTTACTGGCTCTCCACCTGGCCATACGCCACTTCCAGTTCTGGCTGGAAGGGTGCAGCTTCACTGTGTTTGTAGACCACAAGCCACTTACGTACGCTATGGCCAAGGTTTCGGAACCATGATCGGCCCGGTAGCAGAGACAGCTGGCCGCTGTCTCGGAGTTTACTACCAAAATTCAGCATGTGGCCAGTAAACTCAACGTGGTGGCAGACTGCCTCTCGCGCTCTTTAGTGGCCCCAGTCTATGTAGGGATAGATTACACGGCCATGGCCGCCGAACAAGTCGACGACGCTTACGTTTGCACCCTCCAGTCTGGACCAACAGGGTTAAGGCTGGAGAGCAGAGTACTGCAAGACGCCCCCCCCACTCTGTGACGTTTCCACAGGCTGCCCGCGCCTGGTGGTTCTACGCACTTGGCGCCGCCGCGTTTTCAGCTCAGTTCACTCCCTGGTGAACCTGGGAGTGCGTGTGTCAGTCAAAATGGTGGGAGCAAAGTTCGTCTGGCCGCGCCTGCGTAAACAGGTGAAAGAGTGGGCTGCAGCCTGCGTAGCGTGCCAACGAGCCAAGGTGCACAGGCACACAAAGGCCCCCCTCAAGCCGTTCGACGTCCCAGCTAAGAGGTTCGACCACATTCACGTGGACCTCGTGGGGCCCCTCCCGCCATTGCAGGGGTTTACACACCGCCTGACAGTGGTGGACCGCACCATGTGCTGGCCCAAAGCGGTGACGCTAGCTTCCACCACGTTTACAGAAGTCGCACGTGCTTTTTTGGTGACATGGGTGGCATGCTCCGGCACCACTTCAGACATCACGTCAGACAGGGGCCTGCAGTTCGTTTCCGACCTCTGGTCCGCGATGGACTGGAGCCTGGGCGTCACCATTCATCGCACGACCCGTACAACCCCCAGGCCAACGGATTATGCAAGCGTTTCTGTAGGTTGCTTAAAGCAGCGCTCAGGGCTTTGCTTACGGATGCAAATTGGGTGGACCGGTTGCCGTGGGTTCTGTTAGGGTTGTGTTCCGCACCGAACGAGGATTTGGCTGCCTCCCCAGCAGAACTTCTTTTTTCCCAGCTGCTGCGGCTCCCTGGTGAATTTTTGCCTGACAACCCAGCGCTGAGCACCGTCCCATCCCGGCCTTCACTACGTAGAGCAGAGGCAGGGACGGTACCGGGCCCAGCCCACCACTGTTTTCCCCGCATTTTCATCCCAAGGACTTTGAAGGATGCGTCATTCGTATTTGTCAGGCACGATGCCCACCGGACCCCGTTGCGCCCCCCTAAGATGGCCCGTTCAGAGTGTTGGAACCTGGGGCTAGACATTTCGAGTTAGACTTGGGGGGGATGCAGAAAAACAGTCTGCATAGACAGGCTTAAGCCAGTGTTCGTATTGGCAGATGAGCAGGTGGTGTTGGCCCGAGCTCCTCGGCGCGGACGACCCCCACTGAGAGCTCCCCAGGTAAATGACTCGTCAGCTCAGCCACAACGGCATGATGAAGATGTGCCCCCCCCCCCCCCCATGTCTCCCCACAGACAGAGGCACCTCCAGGAGCGCCCCACTGGCACAGCAGCGCCTCGGAGCCGGCAACCCCCCGTTACAGCTGCTACGGATGTCAGCTGAAGCCCACAGGACATGAGGGTTAAGGCCCATTCTGAGTGTTCGGGGGTTGGGCGGTGTGGGGGACCTAGACGTCACATTCTCCACTCACACTGAAGGGCACAGGAGGAGAGAAGCCGACGGGGGGTCGACACAGGACAGCGGAGGTGGAGGCGCTAAAGGACTGTATGTTAATGCACCAACAGGCATTGTGATAACGTGTATTGTGGTGTGAGCCCCCAGGTCGCTAGGCAAGGCATGTAACATATAAAAGAGAGATGCTCCGCGACCTGTGATTATTCTTGTTGACTTGAGGGTAGAGAGAAATAAAGTCCACGCTGATCCAGCTCACTGCCTCGCCTGCTCATTTCTCTCTACAGTCTAATATTAAAATTTGTTTGATGATCTGAAATGTTTAAGTGTGACAAATATGCAAAAATATTAGAAATCAGAAAGAGAGCAAATACTTTTTCACAGCACCGTATACTTAAATACTAATGCCAGAAAACATTATGCAATGGTACAAGAGGCCTGCCCAGTTACCCAACATCCATCAGCTCATCAGCAGCAGTGATACGTCTGAAAGTCTGAATTTGTAAGATAGCTAATGTAGCCCGCATGATGAAGTCTGCTTTTCTCATGCGAGCCACAAGGTAATATATTTACACGGAGCTTCATGCTCTGCCATTTGGTTTTGCTTCACTGACTCTGTCATTACTTTGGACTAGATCCTGGAACATAAGATGCAATGGGTCCCATATGAAAAACTGCCTTTGAACTGAGAAAGTCTGGCAGTTTGAAAGCAGGTGTCACTGTGTGGGCCTTCTACGAACCAGTGGGGAAAGCTAACCTAGTTTATTTCCCCCTCACTAAAGCCTGAGCAACCAAAGTCTCCCCCCCCACTGCATTCCCCCCAGTGTTCCATCACACTTTGCAGGCTGGAATATTTGGATGTCTTTCTTTTTTCTGTGCCGTGGAGTTGGGTGTGCCTCAGAATTAACAGCGGCTACTGACAAGAACGCTGAATGTAACCAAGATATCTGTGTGCATTGTTCCTAGATGAGATGGCAGATTAGAAAAGTCACAGGGAGTGATCCCTTTGATCTGTCACATGCATAATAATTTGCTCTGTCAGAGGAGTTAGCATCTATAATAGATTTGGTGAATGTTGGTGCAGGAACAGGCGCTTTGATGTTGGCAGATGCCAAAGGTTCAGACTCGCACTCAGACAGTCCAGAGCAAAGCTTTCTTCTCATTCTCTAACATGATTGTTTTGGGTTTAGGGTTAGGGTTAGAAAAAAAAATCATGCTGTGATGTTTGTGATGATGTTAAAGCACTTAAATACAGCAGGCAGTTCTCTGTGAGCACTTTGATTGGATAATAGGGATTCTGTGAGGATTCTCCCCAAAACTGCACTCTGGGTATTCAAATCAATTTAATTCAACTTTATTGATAGAGCACATATTCACAACAACAGAAAGACCCCAACGATAGTCACGCCACATCAGCAGAGTTCTAATAAGCTTTAATCACAGTAACTGTATGTGAGGATTGTACTGTGTTGGTTAGCTTAATTTCCACGGTGGAGCGCTGCCACCTTCTGGGTTCAGGCTAATAGTTAGCCCTGTTTGTCCAGTTAGCTGCTGCTAACTTAATTTTAAATTAGTTATGTAGTTTAGTTTAAAAACTCAAAGTTTATTGTTTGTACTGATGCCTCACAATACAGTGGATGTTTCTGACTCATTAGTGGATCTGAAGCTGCTTGTAAGGTAGCAAAAAACGTAAGAAAACTGGAAATTCCAATCGCACTAACTAGCAAACTAGCAGTTAGCTTACTTACGAAATTAGTCACCCCCACGATTAAAATCACACAATGTTGAGTTTCTATTGAAGTCTCACAAGTCAATACATGCTTTTGATCCTTGGCATCATCTGAAGATGGTTTGAGGAAGTGAACTAAGAGAACATAAATACACAAATAGCAGTTCAGTGAGCTAGCAAGCCTTTCTAAAGAGACTGGACTGACGGCTCTGGGGAAGTACGTACATAAAAATGAAGGGAGGACTAAGGGTTATGTGCCATCAAAATGATTTCAGAAACCAAATCCCGATACCCCAAATGTCATTGATTTTAAAAAGCAGCACATACAGTATAAAATATTGCTGGATATATAGCTGAATACTGTGTTGCTGCTAGCTTTGCTTAAATAAACACTTAAGTAAATGTTTTCTTACAGCGGTAAGAAGGGGGAGGCAAATCCCGGGAGGAAACGATGATGCTCTTACTTAGCCTAGTTCGAGAACTTTTGGTTTTGAATCATCTTGACCCTCCAAACCCAGTTTCTTGAATCTTTTCTCAGGAGGAAAATCGGAGCTAAAATATCCTGTGCACATTTCCCTATGCACGTTGTCTGACTGCAGGATTACCATAAATGTATGATTCATATTCTCACACACAACAGTGTGCGACCCTAACAGTGCATACTGCCTCACCATTCTCTTGTTCTTGTGCCCTACAGATAAAAAAAAAAAAAAAAGTGTTGTTGCACTGAAGGCCCATAATACATCTGCACTTTTCTCTGGCTATAGGGCATGTTTGCCAGCAGAAACTATAGTTAAAATTAGAAAACTATAGAACTGTAACCTCATCTTTTGTTGCCCACATGTTAAATAAACATACAGAGAAGGCATCCTCTTCCACCTTGGGCAGCCACGTGATTCCATTTTCTAATTAATTAGCAGCTATAACATCTCGGCTGGGCTGACATGAAGAGTGACGTGTCCCCGGGCCCCCAGTCACTTCCACTAGCAGGTCTGGTGGCAGGGGAGCCATGTTTTTAATCACACGGCCACTGGCGTCATCGAGCTGGAGGATCAGTCACCTGTTCTGCACACAGATGCTTATTCTTCCTTCTCCGCCGGAGGTCAGCGTGGCGGAGGCAGAGTTGCCTCCTGTGTCCTCAAACGATTGAGCTTCACCGCTCCTTATTTCGAGCCTCTTAAAGATGGCATGTGTTACATTTCTGCCATCAATGAATCATTACCACATTAGTTCCATGGTGTTGGGCTAATTGCTGTAAGCAGGAAAGGAATGCTGGAAAGCATCAATGGCATGCAGCTTTAGCTAGAACAGAATGGACTGCTCCACAGCTGTCTGCGACCTGCTTCATGGGAGGTATGTGCAGAAAATATAAATGAGCATTGATTAGCCCAAAAAGAAGCTGATACTACCTGATTCACAGAGGTGGCTTACTTTCATTACATGTACTCAAGTAATTGTTTCACAAAATTGCACTTTTTTAAGTAGTTTAATTTTTCGATTCCTGTTGCTCATATTTGAGTACATTTATGGAGAGAAATCCAAAGTTTTTTCTCGAGTACATTTGATCATATTACTGATTTGATTTGAGTATGAGCCGTGTTTTTTGTTTCTCCCACCAGTTTTTCCATAATTTTTTTTAAAATACTGTATATATTTTTCCTAGACTGCTCCTTCTTGTCCTCCTCCTCCTGCTCTTGCCAAAAGTGTATGGCAGCAGAAACACACATCTTTACAGTCATGTCAGAAATTGTCCACACTACTCAAAGACCTAAAAGCTAGGTATTGCACCCATGGATGGAACTGTACTTTTACATTTTTGTGAATAACTCAAGAATGGCTCGCCTTACACTACAAAGAATCTGCATTATTCTAATCTCTAACATTTTCCACAGCTTTGCTGCATTGGTCTGAAGGTAGTATCTCACTGGGCTGCAACAGTTTGGGACAAGTTGGAGAGAGAATGGCATTCATGATGGAGTTTCCAGAATCTCTCCAGACATTTGCAGGTTCCTCTCATGGAGTTGCAGGGTCTCACTCTTGTGTTGCAGGAATTTTGAACATGTTCAAAAAATTTATGCAACAAAATAGTCACAGAGTTGTCACAGCTGTCTCAAAACTGTCTAGAACCAAGCTTGAACCCTCCTCAGTTCCCATGAGGCTTAGTGGAACAGTGGTTAGCCCTGTGGCAGCACAGCAAGAAGGTCACAGGTTCGATCTCACCCCCTGACCATCGGTGACCATTCTGTGCGGAGTTTGCATGTTCCCGTGTCTGCATGGGTTTTCTCCGGGTACTCCGGTTTCCTCCCACAGGCCAAAGACATGCAGGTTAGGTTAACTGGCAGTAACTGGGGATTCTAAATTGTCCTTGAATGTGACAGTGAATGATTGCCTTTCTCTCTATATTGGCCCTGCAATGGACTGGCAATCAGTCCAGGGTATACTCTTCTTCTCACCCAAAAATGTGAGGATAGGCTCCAGGCCCCCTTGTCACCAGAAAGGAATTAAGGGGTAGAAGATGGATGGATGGAGTCCAAAATTGTGAAAAATGTTAGACAACTTTTCAGTGGGTTGGGGACCTATGAAACACAATTGTGAGTGTTTGGAGACAAAAAGGACAAGATATCCTGCGCGCCACACAGGCACAAATGGCCTGGTCATTTTCTAGCACATGCTGACACAGCTGCAACCGATAGTGCCACCATGCAACCTGAGAGCAAGAGAGGCACTTGCCACAGTGCCTTGTGGGGGCACTGCTGTTCCTGCCCCGCAGGCCCTTGCAGTGGACGCGGGGCTGGTCCCAGGGCTTGCTGTGTCTGATGCAGAGGACTCAGAGGCGGTCTCCTCAGCTGTCTCTGCACTTCATTTCTTTCTTGACGTTTGATGATAAAATGACTGCTGGAATGGGGAGATAAGTTCCCAGTTTCACAATTGCCATGGATATTTGTGCAGTGTAGCACAGGATTTGTGCGGCCATGGTGGGACAGTTGCGTGTATGTTTCACGAGTGTCATGCAACACGCACATGGCATGTATGCAAACTTCTGGTGAAGTTTGGCCCAAAATTTACCAGGATCACCAGGAGTTTGTGTGATATCCAGGCTATATTTGTGAGGCATACATTCACTGTGACTTCAAATGAAAATTGTGACTAATTTTCATATTTGTCACAAGTTTTTTTAATCTCCAACTAGTCCAGATGTTGTGTTTATACTCTAAAAATGAAGTCTGCTGCAACTGTTACAGGTCCCAAGGCTGCGACCATGTAAACAGTTATATTTAACTATCGTCTCTGACCCTGGAAACTGGTAAAATAGCAGAAACAAGAATGAGGCAGAGATGTGACTTACGTTTTCCTTCAGTGCTCTGATAGCAGTGAAGGTAAAACGGCCGTTACACCAAAGCACTGCTGCTGCTGTCACTTCCTTCTACTGCCCCCTACTGTTCTGGAAACAGATGGCTGATTTAACTGTGTTACTGACTGTGATATTGATCATCAAAAGTTGTTAAATGCTGTGGAACTCTGATGCATTGTCCATGGAGAGATATGAAATAAAGAATCCCAGTGAGGACATTTTATGTAATTTAATTTTCAGGGGTGGCCAGCTTGGAAAGATCTCATCCTCCCTGTCTCTCTCTCTCCAAACTGCCATCCCCAAAGGGGTGTATGAGGTATTTCTTATAGAGGTGTTAAGATTTACATCTAGACAAAGGTGAAGCTAGGGCTGGGCGATATGCCTTTTAACATGTATCATGATACATTTAGGGTTTTATCGCGATACACGATATATATCAGGGTACCTTGAGATCTTCTCCAAACCACTGTATAAATCTAAAGCCTTTGCATAAAATAATACCGGCATGATAACAGAAACAGACCCATCTATTGCATTGTTTTAAACTGCATGTAAAAGGGGGGGGGGGGGTCAAGTTAAATTTAGCAAACTTTATTAAAGCAGTCAGACAACCCCACTCATAAATTTGAAGCAAATCAGAATATTACCTGTTATAAAACCATTACAAATAAAACACACCAAAAAATGGACTCAATACAATAAAAAGTGCATTAAGCAAGAATTCTACAGAAATATATTTTAAAACTGTATAAATTAAAGTCCACTTTTTCTATTTGGTTATGTTTTTAAAAATAAGGGTCATGTCTTTGGCAGTATAATTTGTGATCGTAGTTGTGATCACTTTCTATTTTGAACTTTTGTTGTATGGGATAAATTTTCCAAATGAAGAAGCCATATCGGCATTTTCTTAGGGCTGGTTCCTTTATTTATTTGTTTATGCATCCATCCATCCATCTTCTTCCACTTAATCCTTTTCTGGTCGTGGGGGGCTGGAGCCTATCCCAGCATCTTTGGGTGAGAGGCAGGGTCCACCCTGGACAGATCGCCAGTCCATCGCAGGGCCAACACAGAGAGACAGACAACCATTCACTCTCACAGTCACACCTAAGGACAATTTAGGATCCCCAGTTTGATGCCAATTAACCTAACTTGCATGTCTTTGGCATGTGGGAGGAAACCAGAGAAATCCCGAAGTAAGCCCACGCAGACACGGGGAGAACATGCAAACTCCATACATATCACTGTTGGTCAGGGGCTGGGATCGAACCCAGGATCCCCTGGCCAAGGGTGAGTTACTGTGCTGTCATAGTGCTAACCACTCCTCCACTGCGCTGCCCTTATTTATTTACTTACTTATTTTGTAGGGACTACCTGGGATGTTGAGAGCGATTCTTAATGCATTCTTCATATTAAAGTGGATGACATCTCAAGTGGTGAAATAAATTAGTGGTAGTGCGACATACAGTGGTGTGACAAAGTGTTTGCCCCCTTCCTGATTTCTCAGTTTTTTGTATGTTTTTTCACACTTAAATGTTTCAGATCATCAAACAAATTTAAATATTAGACAAAGATAGCACAAGTAAACACAAAATGCAGTTTTTAAATGAAGGTGTTTATTATTAAGGGTAAAAAAAATCCAAACATACATAGCTCTGTGTGAAAAAGTGACCCCCCCCCCCCCCCGTTAAAACAAGAATTAACTGTGGTTTCATAACATCTTTGGAAAGCTGAGTTCAATTTCTTTACCCACACCCAGGCCTGATTACTGCCACACCTGTTCTCAATTAAGAAACCACTTAAACAGGACCTGCCTGATGAAGTGAAGTAGATCAAAAGATCTTCAAAAGCTAGACATCATGCTGCGATCCAAAGAAATTCAGGAACAAATGAGAAACAAAGTAGTTGAGATCTATCAGTCTGGAAAAGTTACAAAGCCATTTCTAAAGCTTTGGGGCTCCAGCGAACCACAGTGAGAGCTATTATCCACAAATGGTGAAAACACGGAACAGTGGTGAACCTTCCCAGGAGTAGCTGGCCAACCAAAATTACCCCAAGAGCGCAGTGAGAGGTCACAATAGACTCCACAACAACATCCAAAGAACTGCAGGCCTCACTTGCCTCAGTTAAGGTCAGTGTTCATGACTCCACCATAAGAAAGACACTGGGCAAAAATGGCCTGCACGGCAAAGTTCCAAGATGAAAACCACTGCTGAGCAAAAAGAACATAAAGGCTCATCTCAGTTTTGCCAGAAAACATCTTGGTGATCCCCAAGACTTTTGGGAAAATACTCTGTGGACTGATGAAACAAA
This sequence comes from Pholidichthys leucotaenia, assembly GCA_020510985.1. Lineage (NCBI taxonomy): Eukaryota > Metazoa > Chordata > Actinopteri > Cichliformes > Pholidichthyidae > Pholidichthys > Pholidichthys leucotaenia. The sequence goes on along the minus strand of CM035839.1, from coordinate 247,959,084 downwards.
AGTTGAACTTTTGGAAGGTGCGTGTCCCATTACATCTGACGTAAAAGTAACACAGCATTTCAGAAAAGGAACATCATACCAACAGTAAAACATGGTGGTGGTAGTATGATGGTCTGGGGCTGTTTCGCTGCTTCAAGACCTGGAAGACTTGCTGTGGTAAATGGAACCATGAATTCTGATATCTACCAAATAATCCTGAAGGAGAACTTCTGGCCATCTGTTCATGACCTCAACCTGAAGCGCACTTGGGTTCTGCAGCAGGTAATGATCCAAAGCACACCAGCAAGTCCACCTCTGAATGGCTGAAGAAAAACAAAATTAAGACTTTGGAGTGGCCTAGTCAAAGTCGTGACCTGAATCCGATTGAGATGCTGTGGCATGACCTTAAAAAGGCAGCTCATGCTTGAAAACCCTCCAATGTGGCTGAATTCTGCAAAGATGAATGGGCCAAAATTCCTCCACAGCACTGTAAAAGACTCATTGTCAGTTATTGCAAACGCCTGAATACAGTTGTTGCTGCTAAGGGTGGTTATTAGGTTTAGAAGGCAATCACTTTTTTCACACAGGGCCATGTAGGTTTGGATTTTTTTTCCCACTTAATAAACACCTTCATTTAAAAACTGCATTTTGTGTTTACTTGTGTTATCTTTGTCTAATATTTAAATTTGTTTGATGATCTGAAACATTTAAGTGTGACAAACATCAGAAATCAGGAAGGAGGCAAACACTTTTTCACACCACTGTAATTTTTTTTCTTGGGAGCTTGTCCTTTTTAATCCTTTCATTCAAATCAGCTACACTCCAGCCGGTATGTGTGTGTGTGTGTGTGTCATTTCATTTCCCCCCCTTTCCCTGCACTCTGCAACTGTTGCCAGATTGTGCATAAAAGTGTCTCTGTTCCACAAAAACGGGCTCAAAAGAAGCAGTTTCTAAAGAACAAAATTGCGGGAAAAAATCAGACCTGGCAATGACCGTGAAATTAAACACGGCAAGAGGAGGCAGGGTGAAATGCCTGAGTGAAGCTCTATGGTGCAGCTGTGTGAGAGGAGAGAGAAGAAGAGAATGTTTGAGATTCATGATAAAAACATTTTTTTGTATCGCGCATAATAGATTGTATCAATATGCGAATATATTCGTTGTATCGCGCAGCCCAAAGACAAGTAATTAATGTATATTTCAGAAAAGGCAGAAAGCTAGGACCAGTGGAGTGAGGAGGGGAGCGTCCCATCAACAATTTGAATGCAAAGGTCACTATACACTGTATTTAATTATAGCTTCTTAATTATTAATTATATTACACTGTATTACAATTTTCCATTTCATTAAAATGACTAAAAATGTCAGTCTTTTTTGATTTTTTTTTTTTCCAGGCTAATGTATTTGTACAGTTTCTCTAGAATCTGCATGATCTGTTGTGTCTTCTGATGTAGTGACTCAGACTTGTCACAGATCAGGGTGCAAAGGAGGACCCTAACAAATTAACAAAACTAAACTTGGCAAACGAAGCATAAACATGGTATGGCAAAAACTCACGTGGCATGGAAATAGACATGGGAAAGAGACATGGAAACGGCGCGATGCCCTCACGAAGAACACCGAACGGAAACAGGCATAATTAGGGAACTCATAATTGGGAAATACAGAGTGGCTGAAAAGGTAATCAGGGCAACAAGTGGACACAGGATGGGAGGAGCTGCACAATGACACACTCACAGACAGGGAGACATAGACAGAACAAGCAGGGCACCATACAAAAATATAATAAAATACAAAAGGACAAACAAGACACAGACACCAGATGGCAGGGGAAGACATGGAAACAATAAACAAGACACTAAATCATAAACAAACTCATACTCATAATAATAATAAAATGAAAACAAACCCATAAATGAACATAAAGCGTGGGCACAGTCCTAACCGTGTCACGGATCACGACAGAATCCCCCCTCCAAGGGGTTGAACCCAGACACCCCAAAGTACCATCAAAACCAAAAAACACAAACAAAAGAAGCACCCACCCAGGGCGGGCGGTAGGGGTCCAAGGCCAGGCGAGCCGAAACAAAGTCCCCCCCACACACACACACACAGAGTCCGAAAACAACAGTCTGAGGAAACACAAAGTCCAAGACACCAAATCAAACAAACCAAAATCGGTCAGGTGGTCTACCCAAGTCTGTGGACCACTGGACCGACCCAGCCAGCAAGTCAGGGGGCCTTCCCCAGTCCAACGATCCCCGGATGAATTCCAGGGCTGATCCAGTGGCTCGCCACTGTCCCTAGGCCACCGAACCGGGGAGCAGGGTGGATTGGTGGGTGGAGGTCTCCCAACTTCCTAGAATTCCAGCGTGGCTGGTGAGGATCTCATGTCCTCCGGCATGGCTGGCAAAGGTCCCCTGACATCTCGTGCGTCGGTCCCGGGCTGGGCATAGCAGCACCCATGGCGGCCCCAGGCTGGGTCATAGCAGCACCCGGGCTGGGGCAAAGCAGCACCCGCAGCAGCCCTGGGCTGGGGTATAGCAGCACCCATGGCAGCCCCGGGCATAGCTGTACCCATGGGGACCATAGACGGCGGGACAGCAGCTCCCTCGGGGACCGTAGATGGCAGTCCAGCATCACCCTCTGAGACCACCTACAGCAGGACAACAGCACCCTCGGAGGCCATACACGGTGGGGCAGCAGCACCTGCGGCGGCCTTGGACGGAGGCGTCGCACCCACGGTGGCCTTGGACTGAGGGGCTGCACCCAAGGTGGCCCCCAGGCTGGAACACAGCACCCTACACGGACCCAAGCTGGGGCGCAGCACCTACGACAAACTCAGACTGGGGTGCATCATCCATGACGGCCCCAGGCTGGGGTGTAGCAACCACGAAGACCTCTGGCGAAGTTGGATGTTCTACTGTGACCCTAGGAGAAAGCTCTGACAGGGGGGCATAGACACAGGGTCAGGGTCACCGGTGGCAGTGGAGTCCAGTGAGGTGAGCTCAGGTGCAGCTGACGGCTGCACCTGGCCCTCCCAACCAAGAGTAAGGCAAGATCTCTCCAAAACAGACAGAGTGAAAACAAAAAAGAGCTCTTGCCTGAGCTCAAGCTTCACGACCATCCAGGACTCCGGTGATACAGGCAGACGCGTCTCAAACCTGGCCCTCTGGACATCCAACTCTGGCTCTGCTGCGGTGCAGTCCCAGATCCCCCCAGTGAAGTGGCCTACGTAGGTAGCTCGTCCGGCGCGGCAGCTGGAGGCTGGTTCACCACTGGCGCTGAATCCCACGTTGCCGAAGCCAGGGGTCGCTCGATCATTGGTGCAGGCTTTGGGTTGGTGGCAGCGCTCTCCCCCCGTCTGGACCATGGCTCTGGGGCTGGGACACCAGGTCCTCAAGGACCACAGGTTCCTCCACCGTCCAGCAGCTCAATCCCGGGACCGGCAGACACTGAGGGGAAATAGGAGGAGATATGAAGGGAACAGGTGAGGAAAAATTATCTGCAGCAGGGGGTGAGGACTTAGTGGACTGCAAAAGCTGAGCCTCACCACCAGGAACCATGCAAGATAATTCATGTTCAGTAAAACAAGAATGAAATATTACTTGCCTGAATTCCCAGAGCATGATGGTGTCTGCTGCAGCTGGCCCAGTGTCCTCCCTCTCCGTGGCTTCGGCAGTCGTGTTATCCCCTGAGGAACATGGAGGAGCTGCCCCTGCAGCCTTGGTGACAGGTAGAAATGGGGAGAGGCAAGCCAGAGCTGGGGCGGGGCACCGAAAGCGAGGGCGTCTCCCGGAGCTTTTCCTCCAGCCGGGACTGCCAAGCGCCAAGTGGGACCCCTGGTATTGTTCCCTCTCGGCGGCGGACATCTCCCAATGAACTCGTGGAGTGGCAGGCTGCTTCTTCACCTGGGCTGCACGGTGGCGCAGTGGTTAGCACTGCGGCAGCACAGTTTACCCTTGGCCGGGGGATTGTGGGGATCATGGGATCGTGGGTTCGATCCCAGCCCCCGACCAACAGTGATCTGTGTGGAGTTTGCATGTTCTCCCCGTGTTGCGTGGGTTTACTCCGGGATTTCTCCGGTTTCCTCCCACATGCCAAAAACATGCATGCTAGGTTAATTGGCTGTTCTAAATTGTCCCTAGATATATGTTTCCTATAAGCCCTTAGAATAGAGGGTTAGTATTAATGAAAGCGCTTTGAGTGGTCTTTGTGACTAGAAAAGCGCTATATAAGTGCAGGTTAGTTAGTTAGTTAGTTCTTGGAAGACGGGTATAAGGCTGGGGCAGCTGGAACATGATGAGGTGGAGAAAACGCTGGAACCTGGGAATGCTTCCTCATCAGCGGTTCTGCCGGTGAATCTCCTACCATCACTTGATACATCTGCTGGAGGGTTGTGACGTACTGCAGCAGCTGTGTCAGGTCGGGGTAGCGCCACAGACTCGGAAATGCCCCCATAATCACAGCCGCAGAATTAAAGCTGCGCAGAGCCTCCTCCGGCGTGGGGGAAGAGTGGCATCTGAGGCAAACCCCTCAATCATCTCCACTGCCCATAGTTTGTCCGCATCAGCCCCTCCAGCCACCAGCCTCCTCCTGCCTGCTGAGTCCAGTTTCAGTGAAGGCATACTGTCACGATCTGCGGGCAGATCAGGATGCAAAAGAGGACCCAGAAACGCAGGAAGGCAAGGTGCAAACAGTGATTTATTAACACAACTGAACTGCACAAAACTAAACTTAGCAAACGAAGCATAAACATGGCATGGCAAAAACTCACGTGGCATGGAACTAGACATGGGAACGAGACATGGAAATGGTGCGATGCCCTCATGAAGAACATTGAACTGAGACAGGCATAAAAGGGGAACTCATAATTGGGAAACACAGAGCAGCTGGGCAGGTAATCAGGGCAACAGGTGAACTCACAGGATGGGAGGGGCTGCACAATGACACACTCACAGCCAGGGAGACACAGACAGAACAAGCAGGGCACCATATAAAAATATAATAAAATACAAAAGGACAAACATAAGAAACAGACACCAGATGACAGGGGAAAACATGGTAACAATAAACAAGGCACTAAATCATTAACAAACTCATACTCATAATAGTAATAAAATGAAAACAAACACATAAATGAACATAAAACATGGGCACGGTCCTAACCGTGCCCCCAATCACGACAGAATCCCTCCTTCAAGGGGTTTGACCCCAGACACCCCAAAGTACCATCAAAACCAAAAAACACAAACAAAAGAAGCACCCACCCAAAACTTAATGAAACTTCACACTCACAATCACAACTACATCCTTCAGAAGCACACAAAATTTCATGCAATTCTGTTCATAGTGTGAAGCATGCATCATCATTATGCAGTGCCCAACAGCATGTGTCCTGTCAGTGGAAGAGTTTATGTTGAGGAAGTCTGACTGTGAACTGAACCAGTCCTGTGGTGTAATGGGTTAAGATGTCAGTATGATACAGTGGAGTACTACAGTTGTAATCCCTGGAAAGGCTCATTCTTCTGAACAGCTAATGTGCTGTGATGTCAAAATAACATGGGTGTTTTATGGCTGTTGAAATGTTTCTGTTTCAGGTGTCAGAATTTTTATCTTCCTGAGACAGCTTGGTAGACATTGGTGGCCTGAATCAAAGCCCACAACTTTTGTCAGACACTGAGGGTGACCAAGTAAAGGCAGCTCTAAAGCTTTTAAATGTTCCTTCAAAATGTAACATTGTAGCTGGAAACTAAAATTAGTACTTGAAGTCAATTGAAGAACTATGGTTGCACCATATACTGTATGTAAATGCAGACATTACTCCTATTTTTTTCTGCATGCTATGAGCTACTGCATCCATTTATTGAAATAAGAGAAAGTACAGTGGCACGCAGACAGAACTGTTAGTATCACCATGTAGCTCTAAAGGTGCATTCAGACCAAACACGAATGGGCAAATTTTTCGCGGGGTGCAATTATATTTTAACTCAGTGTAAACATCCAAATATTCAGTTTCAATTCAATTCAATTCAGCTTTATTTATACATCGCCACATCACAACAGAAGCCGTCTCGTGGCGCCACAATGCAGAAAAAACCCCACAATCTCAGAAAAACCCAGCAATCAGACGATCCCCTATGAGCAACAATAGACATGAATTCACAGTCTGAGTGAGTTGCAGACAGGCATAGTATCCTTTATAACTTCCACAACTGTGTTCAACCTGCTGTGGAAATTCTCAAAACACCTTTGTGCTTAGGTTTACATTATCCGACGGGGTCTCACCTGAAACAATTGTCCCTGCCTCCAAAATTTCACCTGGATGATGGGTTGTTTACACTGCTAGCCTGCTAGCCTTGTTAGCACATCCATGGCAGGAGTCCATGGGCTCTGACTGATTCAGCTGCAGAGCTCTTGGTCCTTCTGTCTCCAGGTGAGTATCACCCTGGATTTACACTGACTATGGACGCAGTACGTTACGGCTGCAATCTGGCCTCCACAGCAAATAGTTCCCATTCTCGTCAATTTTCTAATCCCCACGTGGAACGAATCCAGCTTGTCAAATTTGGTTCGCTAATGAAATGCAACAAGTCTATTTTTGCAGATGTCAGATCAAATCCGCAAGGAAATCCTGCAGTGTCTCGCAGTATTTAATAGCTGTTTGTTCATTAAAAATGATTTAAGGATCATCCATTATTTTCTGAGGTCTACTCTTCCACCACTGTTTCAGAGAAGGTAAAAACTTAACATACAAACACTTCATAGAATTAAAATTAATGGGCTACTTATGCTACTTCACACTTCCTTGTTATCACATGATCGTGAGCGGTTCATCTCGATCACTCTCGGGTCTTTTTCGAGATCTTGCGTTATTTTGTATGATTCTCGCGTGATCTTGTATTTCAGACTCTCTTCTTATCCATGCTGCTGCAAGACACAAATGGATTTGGTAAGGACAGACGCAAGGGGTGATCTGCACTGCATCTGCAACGTACTGCATCCAGAGTCACTGTAAATCCTAGGTCAATCTCATTTTCAAACTAGTTTACTCTCCAATGTTGACACTTTTACTCCAGTGACGGCAGAATCTCAAGGCCCTTACTAGCTAGCACTATCCCTCAGATGTGAATGCACAAGATTCACGTGTGCTCACCTCTTTCCATTGACATTGTATGTATCCGTGCCGCACAAAAAATTCACTTCGCGTTTGGTCTGAAAGCACCTTAAGAGCGTTAAACTTGAATACTTAAAAAATGGATACATATAGTAACTTTTCAGTGTTGATACTGGTAATTTTGCTGTGTAAGTAGTATAATGCAATTGCTTTCCTGTATAGGATGCTGGGAGCCTCAGTGAGGTGGTCCAGGGTTATCGCCCCAGGATCTAGTTTTGCTCATACTGTATGTAAGCTGGGATGTAAAAGCCAAAAGCAGTTTCGTTTGAGTAAAAATTATAGGAGGAGTAGAAGTCATTTAAGCTATGTCAGTGTAACCATGATTTCTTTGCAAAGATAACAGCTTTGAAAGAAGAGCACCAGTTGATATTTGCATAAATTTTTCACTGCACATTTTCATAAACCTTAAACTCTATCAAAATATATAACCATTTATTTTCATCAGTCTTGTAAAAGAGATCTCATTCATTCTGACCTTGATTTTCCCATCTTTAAAATCCCTGCAAAGTGTATTCAGCTGTTTTATGGTAAGCATATTATACCGTATGTTACAATTTTTTTCCTCAAATGATGGGAAGAAATGAATTGTGGACTTAGACCACTGTGCAACAGAGCAATCATTAGCATATATATGCACAACCGTTCTTGTTAGGGTGTTTCTCTTCTCTCAGCCAGCAGTTTAATTCCAAATTAGCTTTACACCAGAACACATAACACAGTTCAGTCCATGTCCTTATCCAACATTTTTTCCTTAAATAAGATTTGTTTTCTATGCAGTTATGTACTGGTGAATAGGACCTCATCCTATAAGCCAGCGTTAGCCTAGCTATTGTGTCCAATCTTCATCAAATCATTACTCCTCCACCAGCTAACAGTTTAACCACAATACACTGAGTTCATGTCAGAGCTGACGCCACTCATCCACAGTAGAAAAGGCTTTACACATTCATTGTAAATTGTACTTGCCTCTCTAGTCTCTTTAGACAGCTGCTGCTCCATGAGTGGGTTTGGCTGCAGCAGCCCCCGAGAAAAACCCATTTTTACACAGTTGGTGATTGTATTATTTACCTTTTGTTCTTATTAAAGACAAAAATAGAAAGGAGATGTTTTTACCTTCTTTGCATGTTTCGACTGTGCACTGCAGCGTTCGTCAGAAGAGTGAGCTATTACTGGTGATTGTATTTTTTTAAAACATGCAAATTTGGCTGGGTGGTCGATAACACATTTTTCTGTAGTCTGACACACTCAGAACACACATTCATTTTCCAGGGGCTGTAAATATGAAGATCCTGTAAAAAGCTGATTTTTTAGTTATTGGCAATATTTCCTCATTTCACAGGCCTACATCCAACTGAGGGCCCACATAGCTTTCAAATATATAAGGAGATCTGCTACCACTGGTGGTGCAAGCCAGCTTAGTAAGAAAACAATGCCTTATATATGCAGGCATATGGTATAAAATCACTGTTACAACCCACACAGCAACTGTTAGCCCAATTTTTTTTACAAAGTACCTTCACAATTGAGGTAGTTGTCAATTACATCCACAGGCATAAATTCCTCTTCAGTTTGTTACTTGCAGCATATAATGTGCCCTTTAAGAAGTCTAAATGCTACCTGCCACACTGATATCCATGTGACAGAGTGGACTCTGGAAAACACCAGCATACCTAGCATACAAGTCACATGGACATGCCCCTGTGAACTCTGATCCTTCTAGCTTACAGTCAGTGCTGTTAACTAGAACGCCACCAAGGGCGCAGAGTCTGATTTGTTTGGTCCTTGTCAAAGTTTTTCATGTACTGGATTTATTACAGTGGGTTTGTGAACCCTTTAGAATTTTCTACATTTCTGCATAAATATGGTCTAAAACATCATCAGATTTTCACACAAATCCTAAAAGTAGAGAAAGACAACCCAGTTAAATAAATGAGACAAAAATTATTTACTTTGTTATTTATTTATTGAGGAAAATAATTATAAATCTGTGAGTGGCAAAAGTTTGTGAACCTTTGATTTCAGTATCTGGCGTGATCCCCTTTTGCAGAAGTAACTGCAACTAAATGTTTCCGATAACTGTTGATAAATCCTGCACATCAGCTTGGAGGAATTTCAGATCATTCCTCCATACAAAACAGCTTCAACTCTTGGATGTTGGTGCGTTTTCTTGCGTGAACTGTTTGTGCCAGGATTCCAAGTCAGGGTATGGACTTAGCCATTGCTTAACATTAACTTTATTTTTCTTTAACCATTCTTTAGTTGAACAACTTGTGTTCTTAGGATTCCTAGGAAGGGGCGGCACGTTGGTGGAGTCGTTAGCACTGTGGCAGCACAGCAACTCACGCTTGGCCGGGGGATCCTGGGTTCGATCCCAGCCCCCGACCAACAGTGATCTGTGTGGAGTTTGCATGTTCTCCCCGTGTCTGTGTGGGTTTACTCTGGGATTTCTCCAGTTTCCTCCCACATGCCAAAAAACATGCAAGTTAGGTTAATTGGCATCAAAACTGGGGATTCTAAATTGTCCTTAGGTGTGACTGTGAGAGTGAATGGTTGTCTGTCTCTCTGTGTTGGCCCTGCGATGGACTGGCGATCTGTCCAGGGTGTACCCTGCCTCTCGCCCAAAGATGCTGGGATAGGCTCCAGCCCCCCCCCCCCCCCCGACCCTAAAAAGGATTAAGCGGAAGAAGATGGATGGATGGATGGATGTTCTTAGGATTGTTGCCTTACTGCATGACCCACTTTTTCTGTCACAATACTGAGCACGGGTGGGGAGCCGTGCTCAGCCTTTAAGTTTGTTTAAGTCATTTTCCTTATTTCTGCATCTGTTTATTTTGTATTAAATATGGGTTGGTGTATTTTGGTGTCTGAGTTTGTTCCCACTCATCTTTGCAGAATTGTTATAAATAAGCCACACTGGAGGGTTTTTGAGCATGAATGGTCTTTTTAAGGTCATGCCACAGCATTTCAATCAGATTCAGGTAAAGACTTTGACTAGGCCACTCCAAGGTCTTCATTTTGTTTTTCTTAAGCCATTCAGAGGTGGACTTGCTGGTGTGTTTTGGATCATTGTCCTGCTGCAAAAACCGCTTCAGCTTGAGGACACGAACAGGTGGCCGGACGTTCTCCTTCAGGATTTTTTGTTAGACAACAGAATTCATGGTTCCATTTACCACAGCAAGTCTTCCAGGTTCTGAAGCAGCAAAACAGCCCCAGACCATTACAGTACCACCACCATATTTTACTGTTAGTATGATGTTCTTTTTCTGAAATGCTGTGTTATATTTACGCCAGATGTAATGGGACCCACACCTTCCAGAAAGTTCAGCTTTTGTCTTGTCAGTCCACAGAGTATTTTCCCAAAAGTCTTGGGGATCATCAAGATTTTTTCTGGCAAAACTGAGACGAGCCTTTATGTTCTTTTTTCTCAGCAGTGGTTTTTTTGTCTTGGAACTCATTTTTGCCCAATCTCTTTCTTATGGTGGAGTCATGAACACTGACCTTATCTGATGCAAGTGAGGCCTGCAGTTCTTTGGATGTTGTTGTGGGGTCTTTTATGACCTCTTGGATGAGTCGTCGCTGTGCTCTTGGGGCAAGTTTGGTTGGCCGGCCACTCCTGGGAAGATTCACCACTGTTTCATGTTTTCGCCATTTGTGGATAATGGCTGTCACTGTGGTTTGCTGGAGTCCCAAAGCTTTAGAAATGGCTTTATAATCTTTTCCAGACTGATGGATCTCACTTGCTTTGATTCTCATTTGTTCCTGCATTTCTTTGGATCACAGCATGATGTTGAGCTTTTGAGGCTCTTTTGGTCTACTTCACTTTGTCAGGCAGGTTCCTATTTAAATGATTTCTTGCTTGAGAACAGATGTGGCAGTAATCAGGCCTTGGTGTGGATAGAGAAACTGAACTCAGCTTTCCACTGATATGATAAACCACTGTTAATTTAGGTTTTATCACTTTTTCACACAGGGCCATGTAGGTTTGGATTTATTTTACCCTTAACACTAAACACCTTAATTTGAAAACTGCATTTTGTGTTTACTTGTGTTATCTTTGTCTAATATTTAAACTTGTTTGATGATCTGAAACATTTAAGTGTGACAAACACAAAAAAATGAGAAGTCAGGAAGGGGGCAAACACTTTTTCACACCACTGTAGTATGGGTTGGTGTATTTTGGTATCTGACTTTGTCCTTTTGTTTCTGGTCTTAGTTTCCTCTTATTTTATCTTAGTTTGGTTATTTTACGTATTTTTGTATTATCTTGTATTTATTTTCCTGTTTATTTTTGTCCTTATCTCTGTTCTCCCTTTGTAATCTCAGTTTTCATGAGCACTTCTTGGGTTTTGTATTCCTTCTTGTTTTTGTCTTTGCGGTTATTATTTTCTCATTGTATATTTAGGTCTGTTCCTGTTCAGTATTATAGTTAGTTTCCTTTTTGTTTTCCCGTGCTTTTACTTTCAAAGTCATCTACTGCTATTATTCCTCTTGGTGTGACAGCTGTCTGTGTTTACTTCCGGGTGTCAACTTTGTTTGCGGGCTGTCACAGCTGTCAGTGGTTGTCCTAATTACTCATCGCTCATGTCACCCACACCTGATCCTGATGTTCAATTATTTCTTGTTTGCCTATTTAAGAGACACTGCGTGGTTCACTCCTTGCAGCGTCCTTCTCGTTCCCAGATGGAGTCCCAGTCTCTCTCTTTGTATTTTTGTATCTTGCGGGTGTTCCCCATTCAGCCGACATTTCTGTACGCCTCAGCGTTCGTGCTGCGTTTCTCCTCTTGGTATCCTGTTCCTCCCAGTATCTCGTGTTTGTAAGTTTTTGTGTTTTTCTGTATTTTTGTACTTTATGTTTTTCATTTCCTCTTGACTGTCTGTGATGCATTATTGCACCCGGCATCCTCCCCCCGGTGGTCAAGATTGTTTTCAAGAAAATATTCAGTTTAAATGCCAGAGATTTCCAAGGCTATAACTTGAAATTGGTAAGAGATAATGGCTTACTGTCAATTAGAAAGATATAGAATATGATCCAAAGTTTGAGATAGGAGTAAATTTACGCACAATAAAATACTGTTCTACCTCTACACATATGCACCTGTAGCTTCACACTAATATAATCACTGATGAAGTCATTTCCTGGGCAGCACGGTGGTGCAGTGGTTAGCACTGTTGCCTTACAGCTAGAAGGTTCCTGGTTCGAATCCCCAGGTTGGCAGGGGTTGGAACCTTTCTGTGTGGAGTTTGCATGTTCTCCCTGTGCTGCGTGGGTTTACTCCGGGGGCTCCGGTTTCCTCCCACAATCCAAAGACATGCATGTTAGGTTAATTGGTTGTTCTAAATTGTCCCTAGATATCTGTTTCCTATAGGCCCTTAGAGTAGAGGGTTAGTATTAGTGAAAGCGCTTTGAGTGGTCTTTGTGACTAGAAAAGCGCTATATAAGTGCAGGTTAGTTAGTTAGTTATTCAGTTCTTATTTAGAACTGCTTACCTTCATTTTGTTAAATCCACTGTCTTTTCTATCATTTTTTTATTAAGCTTTTGAGCTGTTTTCTTGTGAAAACTGTGTTAGTGATGGGGTCAAGACTTTTTTTCAAGAAAATATTCAGTTTAGATGTCAGAGATTTCCAAAGCTATAACTTGAAAGTGGTAAGAGGTAATCGCTTTCTGTCAATTAGAAAGATGTAGAATATTATCCAAAGTTTGAGATAGGAGTAAATTTACAGATCTAATTTGCATAATGGCATGGCAGCCATATCGAATTACATAACTTTCCGTCAAAAGTGGACTTTGGACATATTTACACAAAGGATGGTTTTGATTTTTGTCACCGTTTTTTGCTTTGGTTTTTTTGTTATCTTATCTTCAAAGTATATGAACCAGAAAATCAGTTCAATGTAACCAAACAAAGACATTCGTCAGACTTACTGCTGGCCAGGTGGCTCATTTAATCAATTTTCTTCATCCTGGTCATTATTTTGTCTTCTGTCAGTCATTTTCGGTTTCTCGCCCACATCCAGAAACTCTTATGATTATTCCACCTCAATTTTGCTTTTTTTCCCACTGCAATTTATCTTATGACAACATGGAACAGGCATGATTGTTCTGTCCAGTTACATGGAGCTGCGGTCAATGGCAGATTAAAATTAACCAGCTTCGGCCACCTTCTGTTATAACAAAATGTAGATATTTACCTTCATAAGCTAAATAATCTCTTTTTAGAATCATAGTTGGCAAATTTGGGAGCAAATGCCTCCTCCGTGTTGCAGTGGAGCACATCAACATTTGTTTACAAACTATTCTTCTTCGGTGGCCAAGAAGTGAGGTTTTCCGGTGGTTCTTTGGGAGACATCAGTCATCCAAGGCAAGAGCAGTAAATTATATGTGTCTGCCACCTTGTGATGTGGAATACTTAGCACAACTGAGCATTTTTTATAGTTTATGGCCACATTACATGACACATCACATGACAGGCGCAAAACTGCGACATTGACATCGCTGTTGTATTATGAAATCCGGACACAAGGAGGGTTAAATTATGCAAACTCACAGCCTGCGTTTGGCATCTTCAGTCCGCCCTTGCCAGGGCAATTTATGACATTCTCTTGAAATTCAGTTCATGACAGATGTTCATGGACATCTGTTCCTGGACAGATGTCCTGCTGGTATAATTCAAAATTCATTGTTCTGTCAATGATGACAAGCTGCCCTGTCCCAGATGCAGCAAAACAGACTATAACAAGATACTACCACCACCATGTTTCACAGATGGGATACGGTTCTTCTGCTGGAATTCAGTTTCTTCCTTTCTCCAAACATAATGCTTCCCATTCAAACCAATAATTCTATTTCGGTCTCATCTGTCCACAAGATATTTTTCCAGTAGTCTTCAGACTTGTCCACATGATCTTTAGCAAACTGTAGATGAGCAGCAATTTGTTTTTTCAGGTTTTCTCCTTGCAGCTCTGCCATCCACACCATGTTCAGTGTTCCCCTGATGGTGAAGTCATCACCGTCACATTAACCAATGTGAGAGAGGCCTCCAGTTGTTTAGAAGTTTCCCTGGGGTCCTTATGACCTGACTGACTGTTACATGTCTTGCTCTTGGAGTGAGCTTAGCTGGTCAACCACTCTTGGGGAGGGTAACAATGATCTTAAATTTCCTCCATTTGTGCACAATCTTTCTTACTGTTGATTGGTGAAGTCCAGACTCTTTAGAGATGGTTTTGTAACCTTTTTCCAGTCTGATGGGCATCAGCAGCCCTTTTCTGAGGTCCTCAGAAATTTCATTTGTTTGTACCATGATACACTTCCACAAACATACGTTGACACTTTAATAGATCTTTAAATAAAAGATTCTTTAAATAAAACAGGGTGCCCACTCGCACCTGACTGTCATCCCACTGATTGAAAGCACCTGACTCTAATTTCACTTTCAAATTACCTGCTAATCCTACAGGTTCACAAATTTTTGCCACTGACTATAATATAGGATAATTTTCCTCAATAAATACATGACCAAGTAAAATATTTTGTCTCATTTGGGTTCTCTTTATCTACTTTTAGGACTTGTGTGAAAATCTGATGATGTTTTAGGCCATTTATGCAGAAATGTTGAAAATTCTAAAGGGTTCACAAACTTTCAAGCACCACTGTATATTGTTCTGAGGAGAATGGATGGGGTTTCCATTATGCTTATACATCAGTTAAATCAAACCGAACAATCTGATTGGGCAATAGTGATTCCAGGATTTCCTACTGTATATTCCCCGATAATCTCCCTCAGACATTTCACCAAATATGCACTGCAACACTCCGGTTATATTTTAATAATCTTTAAATGTTTGTTAATATCAGTGGCTTATTATAAATATGTGAAAATGGCAGTAGTGTGTTGAATAATTTAATTTCCACAGTGAGGCACCATTTGAAAAGAGACAGTCTTAAAAATCCAGATTTCTGTGACCTATAGCAGTGCCTTCCACTTGAGGTGGAGTGATTAAAAAAAAAAACTATAATTTTATCGTTATAGGTATTTTTACAGTGCTTGGTGTGGATTGCCTTTTACTTTTGTTGGTGGACATGTAAAAAGTAACAGTGAGGTGTCTGTTTTGTCATGATGAGGAGTCTGTTAAAGAGAAAGCTCAAATGCCAGTTTTAAAACACAGTAATTTGACTTTTTCTGACCTTAGGTATTCATGAAAAAGCAATCAAGATGAAGTAGGCTTGGACACAGAAGGTTTTACCTTATTGGATGTGTCCCTCAGTATGCTGTTTTCGTTTTCAAAGATCATCTTTCTTGAGCTTTCTTAAGTGAAATAATCAAAAGCCCTCACCAAGGTTTTCTGAATGCCTGTATGCTTTTTGTACCAGGCCTTTGTACTCTGTGTCTCACTCTGCCTGTGTCTGTCTGTCTGTCTCTGTGTTGTGTGTGTGTGTGTGTGTGTGTGTGTGTGTGTGTGTGTGTGTGTGTGTGTGTGTGTGTGTGTGTTATATTCAGGAACAATTCAGTGGTTTGATGAGACCAAAGCAGTCAGTCCAAAATGAAGAAGCAGCAGTAGGGCATAGGTTCACTATTACAGTTCACATCCAAGTGGCCTTAAAGCGAAGGGGTGGAGGACCACTGATGCTCTTTCCAGGGGCAGGTTAAGATGGACTTTTATATAAATATTGTGGCTGGGGGGAGGAAAGCTCTAGGGAAAAGAAAGCTGTTTTCAGTGTATAATTGAATGTAATCTACGGTCCAAATCAGGTTGGGTCACCTGATCAGAGCAGACGACAGGTACCAGCCAGGAGTCAGCAGGGTCCAGTGAGCGCCACGAAGCAAAGAGGAGAGAAATGGATCTGGTTTGTGCCAGGAAACCCTTAGGAGAGTGGGCCAAACAAGCCCTCAATTAAACAAGCCGCCCGCCACACTTACCCCCGTGTCTGTGAGGCTTCCTCCGGAGAGTTGGGGCTGGAGCTCAGTAGAGGTACGGCGGTATTCCAGATTTGAGCAGAGAACAAGAATCTTGTCTTTTGTGGTCAAACTGCATGAGTAACTCAGCAGGCAAACGACACTCCAAAAGTGTTCTGCGATTATACACCGGTAATGAGATGACATTTTGTGACACACAGACATGGCAAAAAATAAAAATGAAAGCAGAGCAGATACGGCATCAGCAAAATCCTGCAAAATGACAGATGGCCTTTAAAATTTGTGACTTGCCATGAGTAAACCAGCAACAAGTCGGCCTGACGTGATAACTGAAAAACACAGAAATGCTTTTTTTTTTTTTTGAAAAATTTGTGTTTTGTTTTTTTGCAAAATACGCTGGTTGAAATCATGAAGAAGCTACTCCATGCTTCAAATAACAGTGTGGGAGATTTTAAAACCGTAACCTTTCTATTTGAAATATAGTAGATAATAGACAATAGACAATCCTTGGAAACTGTGAACCTGATTTTCCGAGTAGTTTGAGGGGCGCTAACATTCAAATGGCCACATCTTCAGATCTTTCCAGATTTCCATGTGTTAGACATCAGTGGGAAGCTTCGAGTCCACACTTTTAGAATTTGTAACTAACTCAAAATACCCTTTGGGAGACTTGTCCCTGTTTTGTCCATGGCTGGTCAGTTAACACAACCTCTGATGTCTACTCATATGGGTGAATGCTAATTTTTGTAGGATTTGAACTATCCGAGCCATTTGAACACACAATCATGACAGTAGGAACTGTAAATGCTTTTGCTGAAAAACAAAAATAAATCAATTTATACCCACTTTACACAGGGGTGGAGATCACTGAGACATCGTTGAGAGATCTTGCCAATTTTTGATCGATCAATGATCTTCAGTGATCTCCACCAATTGCCCTGGAGGGGTGGCCTAGAGTTAGAGCATCTGCCCCACAACCGAGAGGTAGGGTTCAAGTCCCAGCCAGGTCATGCCAAAGACCATATAAAAATGGAACTTCCTGCCATCCAGCTTGGTGCTCAGCAAATATGGAACGGAGGAGGAAAATCTGGGCAGCAGTAGCTCAGGAGGTAGAGCAGGTCATCTAATAACTGGAGGACTGACGGTTTGAATTCCGCTCTCAACAGACATCCTGCCATTGTGTCCCTGAGCAAGACACTTTACCCACCTTGCCTTCAATGTCCATGACACTGGGTATAAATGTGTATAAATGTTCAGTAGTGGTTGGAGAGGCCATTGGCTCAGATTGGCAGCCATGTTTCCATCAGTCTGCCCCATGGCAGCTGTGGCTACAGTAGTAGCTTACCACTATTAGTGTCTGTGGAGTGAAAGAATAATGCATCCATTGTAAAGCGTCTGAGTGTGAAAAGCACTATAAGCACTATGAAAAGCACTATATAAATCTGATGCATTATTATTATCACCATGGTCTCCTCAAAGTTTTGACTCTGTCCAAAACACACAAGAATCTCCCAAGTGATCCCAAAGATCAAAAAGTGTCCCAATCTCGCAATGATCCCCGTGCTATGTAAAGGGGCTTGTGAAGTTTCTGTATTCCATTGTATCATAAATTCAGTTAAAAATGATCATGTTTCAAATGATAAGGAGTTGAAACTTGGTTTTGGTCTCTTTAGAAAAATAACTTCTTTGTTCACTGTCAGAATCAGAAACCTGTAGTGGTAGAGGATATGCACTGGAACAGAACTCTTGGCAACTATTGTAGTTACACAGCACTGAGTGGCAAAAATCAAGTGAGAGCTTTAGTTTGAAGGCAACAAAACATAAAAACCACAAACAATATTCAGTCACAGCAGTACACGGAGTACCTTTATTACTTATGTAAATGCTGTATGTAAATAGTATGTACAGTAAATATGAGTGTGCTGTGGTTTTTTTAAAATACCATAACTGCCACATACACACACACACACACACACGCACGCACACACACACACACACACACACACACACACGACCACCACAGTTTAATTTCTTTGTTTAATGCACTGATTGATCATCAGGCTTGTTAAAACAATAATCATTTTTTAGTTAAAACCAAAACAGCTTTGCTTTTATGTCTCAACATGAACCCTAAAATTGCTTTATTTGTATTAAAATGAGAATCCAAGAACCTAAAGACACATTTTTAGTGTTTGTTCCGACAAAGCAAAGAGAAACTGCTCAGAGGCAGCAGCCTGATTGTTGTGCAACATCATTCTCTGTGAGAAAAACAACAGCAAAACCCCTGTGTCTATCATTTTTTGGCAAGCCATTAAAACATTTTCAACATTCACCACTTTGCATGAAAGGAAGTACAACACGTCGCTCTGTGTATCCTTTTCTTGGCAACTTCATTGACTTATCACTCTGGAGTCCTGCTAAGAAGTTCCACCAAAAGTGAGACAACAATGCCTCAACCTTAAAATTAAAACTTCCATTGTGACTAATTGCTCATTGTTCAAAATACTCAAGCAACTTTTTCAGATACTTTCTTACAAGTCTTTTTCTCTTAGGTATACTTGAGTAAATAACAATTGTACTTTTTAAAAACTCCTCCATGTGCTAACATTGACCTCATAATTCCCTTTGGAAAATGTACCAGTTGGGATGATAAAGCAGTTGATAAGATGCACTGAGATCCAGCTGTTCCAGAGGATTTCCAAATGGTCACCAAGATATTAGCCCCTGAATCTGTTCTTCTTGTTCTTCAGTTTGCTCCATGTGCACTGGTTTACCTGAACAAACTCCTGTCACATATCCCACTGGTCCTGACATATTTCACTAGTTCATCCATTTTATCTGATGAACTCTAAGAAGGGCAGCCTTAACATTTTTTTTCTACCCGTCACAAGCTGTCGTGGGAAAGAAACGGTTTAAAATCATATCAAAAACATTATTGAAAATAAAATAGTACAAATGATAGTATTGCTAAGACTAGAAGTTGTAACTATCATGAAGTTGGCCATTGGTCCATAATGATTGTTTCACTTCTTTTAGTTTTCAGTCATTTTGTCTTTGTGACCAGTTAGATAAAGAAATATGCATTGTAAAAAAGAACTTAACTCAAATAATTGAACATAGTTCAGTACTGGATATTTTCTGAATTTGCATCTCTATTCAACTGTTGTCTGTCTGGTTTCAAGGTAAAATCAGTACCACACAACTGTGTGATATTGGCCACTGCTGACAGCTTACATGCCAATAGCTGATTATCTGGATGAGCCATTTTATCTGTTTATCCCTAGTTATTTTGAAGGACCATTCAAAGCACTTGAATTTTCAAATCACCTTTTAACCTAACAAATATGACTTTTAAGTGTGGGAGGAAACAGGCACAGGGACAACTTGCCAATATCAATGAACAGGGGCTTTGGACTTGGCAGTTTTTCTTCCAAGTTGTAAGTTTGTATAAAGGTAAAAAAAATTAAAAAAAACATCAAAGTGAAAACAGAAACAAAACCAAGCTTGCTTTGAAGCCTATAATGTTTTGGCAATTTTATGTGAAAATTTAGTGAAGTATCTTCAAATATTCAAGTTACAGCACTACAGTAAACGTAGGTAGGTACCCCAGCACATGAAAACACAGGGCTACAGAGAATACATCGACATCATCACAACATGGTTTCAATGTGGACAGGAGGAACAAAAACAAGCTTTTATAGCATCATACTGAGTTTATTCCACAGTTAAACTATACATTTGGGTAAAAAGTGGTGAACAGGTCAATCATGGTACCTGTGTAGTGATCATTATTGGAACCAGTATATTATAGGGGATAGAGGGAATACAATAGAATTTCAAGGGCTGTGGTTCCTAGTCATAATGAATTGTAATATTTCTATTACTACGGATCATGACAGCTGCTGCACATAAATCATATTAATGGCATTTAACTTTAATTGGCTGATTTCTTAAATATTCAATGGGGGCTATGGAGATTACAATGTATTTAAAAGAACTATTTAGCATGATTCTACATGTCATAATTTTTATAGCTGCTATACAATAGCACAGCAAGGTGCTTATTCATGGCATAGCCTACTCATATGTGTGAAATAGGGGTTTACAGATACAGTATGTTATATCACTATCACCTAAGGAGTTTTTATAAGGAGTTCTGAACAGCTCCTTATAAGGTGGTGTTCAGTCAAAGAATTCTGGTCACATGATCATATAAGGGGTTGTTCAGTTCAGCAGAACTCCTTATAAGGTCTTCTAAAGAAGACCCGATTCTGGAGCTCAGATCAGGTGTAAATTTTTATTATTTTATCACACCAGTATCCAGAGCCTGCCTTGTAAATTTCAGCACCCAGCTCCCAGCAGTTATACCTTTTCCACCTCTGTGTTTATTTAATAGTTCCCCAATAAATGTTCAATGAAGATTTCCCATCCTTAACTTCCACATATCCAGGGAGGCTGAAATTTGGGCACGCACGCTCTCATAACCTCAGCAAAGCACATATCAAATCTGAGGTCAGTCTGACAAACGGTTCAAGAGATATTCGAGGAACAGACAGACAGACACACAGAGAATCCTTTATAAATAGATAATTTGTATATACAAGTGCATGCCCGTAGAAAGCCAGAATTCTTGTCTGAAAACACGTATCAGAATCAGGCTTTACAGGCCCAAATGTTGGCTATGTTTGAAAGTGGAATACAAAGTGGTGGAGCCTATATGTAGGCAATCACACATTAGACTTTGACAGATATCAAAGGGACTGAATGGCACTAAAATTTATTTGAGTGTGTGAATATTAATTATAGAATTACTGAAAATGAATGGGGCATCCAATATTAGCAACTGTTTCGGAACCCTTGTTTATTTTTTGTCAGGTCACTTATTTGTCTGATCTTTTATCACTTATAAGTGTTGTATCTTGCACTTTGGGGAATGGGAGTTGTTCAGTCATCATTATAACTGTTTTAGTTTATATGTGTAGTTTATAGTCTATCATCATAAACTCATGCAGTACTATTGCAGGACATGTTTACAAATATTTGAGACCTATTCTAGAGCATCCTTTTGTATTTTAGGAATATTATGAGTACAAAACACCGATATTATACACAGCAGAAACAAACTTGTTTGGCTACAACTGTTGCAACAGTGTTGCTCATTTGTCAGTAAATATTTAAATAAAAATTCATTATTTTGTTATTTGAGCGTTTTTGTGTCCAGTTTGGTGACGGTTGTCGTTTAGTCAAACCGTGCATGTGGCCGCATATGATATGTAGTTTATCTGGGCATGCTGCTCCACAATCATGGTGGTATTATTATTAACTTTTAATTTTTAGATAGCTGTACAAGCATACTGAGAGGAGCACCATCGGCGACGGCAAGTCATGGTCCTGCAAAGGGACTCCCATCTACTGCTGAGCAGGTGGGCTGGGCTTGCTTCCCTGCGAAGGGCCACGTTCCACCTGCTGCTTCTCCAACACCGGTGTTCTTTAGGCAGACCCCAGCTCCCCACTGGCATTCCCTGAATTATCCTTTAGACGCAGGCAATCATGGCAACATTATAGCATAAGTTTTTTTTAAGCATTACATCTTCACTATTCTTTTTTTTTTCAAATTTGTCACTTTTCTCTTCCTTTTTTTTGTTTGTGAAGCACTGTGGTGATTGACTGGTCATGACGCCACGTATTATGCAATCAGCATGGTTGTGATGCCGCGTATTATACAATCAGCATGGTCATGATGTTGCATATTATCTAATCAGCACGGAGTCAATCCAAAACCCCGCCCACACTTCCTGAAGCCAGGACATGAATAGACAGAGTGGTGACAGAGCGATGGCTAAACTTTTATTGATAAAAATTACATACTTTGACTGAGCAACTCCATACTCAGAGATGCACACCCTAGTAACCTCAGCAAAGCACTTATAAAATCTGAGGCCAGTCTGACAAACGGTTTAGGAGATATGCGTGGAACAGACAGACAGACAGACAGACAGACAGACACACAGACTTTGTGCACTTATAGATAGATATTCGCCTCCCAGTTCCACCATTCAGCCATCAATGGACATATTTCATTTAAAAAAAATGTTTTTTTTATTTTTACCTTTTACATCACCAAGGCAGAGAATATTTTTTTATTGACAAAAATATTCACACATTTCTTCATGAATGTTTGCATTAAATTATAAATAGCAGTGGTTCCTCTGGCTTAAAGACCTTGGCGCGGTGGCAACATATTTTTCCCCGGGGGGTGGGGTGGTGAGTAAACATACAGTACTATGTTAATTTTATACTATTTATTTCTTTTTAAAATTTTACACAGTAACGTTGCATATGGGACTTACCATTTGAAGTACTGTACAACTGAGGCTTGAATATTGGGACAGTTGGGGTCCCACCCAGACATCCTGTGTTTAGACTTTTTAGTGGTGTTATCCTTCTCTCCTTCCTCTGCCTGAACACTTTCCTCTCCTTGGCTCCTCTCTTCTGTCTCATCTTGTCCTCTCTGAGCTCTGTCTAATTCAGCTTCTCTCTCTTCTCTCTCTGTCCTGTATACAAACAGGTTAGAAAATATCGTGTCGTGTTTTGTCCCGTAGGATTTTTTTTTTTTGTCACGGTTTACATAAATGACAAAAATATGTGTATTTTTTGTATTTTTATTCTAGTGTTTCTTTTTTTTTGCATTGAGAGAGTAGGGAAGGGAAAGAAACATTCATAATAGTAATGTACTCATGCATACTTAAATTATATGATCAGGTGGGTATAGTAACCAGAAATTCTACTCATGTAAAAGCAGTGCTTTGAAATTAATAATTAAAAGTAGACAACCAAAAATTTCTAGTTGAGTTAAGGGTACAAAGAGCAGCCACTTAAAAACCTGAGTAATGACTTCAGTCTTGAAGGTTTGAGATTTTCTCAAAAATTTATAACAATTTTCTTATAGTTTTCTACTTTTATCTGTAAATTTAAAGTTGAAACCATGTTCCTCAAATTTGTAATTTCCTCTTGTAAAATTGACTTTTCATGTACATTTGAAACTTTATTATAAATTTGTGGATTATTTTATGACTAATTTTTGTCTGTTTTTTTTTAAATAAAATTACTGGGTTTTTTTTTTTAGATAAATTTGAAACAGACTGGTATTTTTTTTTTACTTTTTCCTTATAACAATTTACATTTTTGACCATAACTTTACAGTCAGAACAGAACAATAATTTAACTCTGATTACAAATAAAAAATATTAATAAAATTGTATTTAATGAAATAAATTAACTTAAATGACCAAGGGTGCCGTTATTTCTGTTATAATATTTCTTTATATATATATATATTTTTTATTTATTTTTTTTTTTTTTTAAATCTCCTCAGCACCCAGACAGCAGGAAAAACCTCCCTTATTTTGAAATCAAATGTTGGCACGTTTAGTTTGTCTGTAGGCTGCTGACAGATTAAAGTCATTGACTTCGTGAATTTCAGTCATCTTAACCTGCCAGGTACATGATAGGGAACTGTAGCAACTAGACATAATTCACCACAACATGTGTTCATGTTCAGAATGATCTGCTTAGGCAGTTACAGTTGTGCTCTCAGGCTTTCTCATCAGGCACCTCTCGAGGCAGCCGCTGACAGAGGTAGCGTTTTTAGCTGCTGCTTTTTGTCACTGCCGCTGGAGAATAAAAACGGCACGCCTGCTCGTGCGAGAAAAGAGAGAAATTGCCAGTCTCTTCATTCCTGTAATTCCTACAGAACATAGCTTAATATTGTAGTGGCTGGTGAAATATATCCTCAGCAATTCATCAGTCCCCATTGCCTTTCCCTTCATATGAATTTTTTTTTGATTTTGTGTACTTTATTGATCCCCAGAGGGGAAATTGAGGGCATCCACCTGGATGGATGAAGCAGCCATGGTACGGCGCTATCCCTTAACCATTCACACACACATTCACACCTAGGGCCACTTTAGAGTCTCCAATAAACCTAAACTGCATGTTTTTGGCCTGTGGGAGGAAACCAGAGAAATCCTGGAGTAAACCCACGCAGACACGGGGAGAACATGCAAACTCCACACAGATCACTGTTGGTCGGGGGCTGGGATTGAACCAGGGATCCCATGGCCAAGGGTGAGTTGCTGTGCTGCCGCAGTGCTAACCACTGCACCCACTGAAGCCGGCTGCATATGAATTCTAACCACATCTCTTAGCTAAGCGCCTCTTCCATTATTGCTCCCGGGAACAGTGGGTTAAAACCATGATAAACTCCTCAAGTGCTTACATTCCTCTAATGATTTTTTCCACGTTTAAAGTACTTTAACAAACTCATGTTTCTGTTGGACAGTCACGCTTAGCGAGACGCTGTTTGCTGACTGACTGGAAAACTGGCGTGGGTGGGGCGCTTCTAAACTTCGTGTGGATGATGGCCACGCACATTGTTTGTGTGCGCGCTTGCGGAAAGTCATTGCTTCATATATTTTTCTTAATAAATTCATATCACCTTGGCGAGGTGGTAAAATTTCTGGTGCATGGGCCGCCACCGAGAAATGTTACCAGAGGAAACCCTGAATAAGTTAACTGACACCTTGAAAGAAAAATTACCGACTATGAACCTTCCAGCAGTGAGGCAAGAGTGTACCACCTCGCTGCCTAATTTTCTTCCTCTCCTGAATCTATTATTTTTGTATGTTTGTATAAATTGGATATTTGTCTCTTTATATATATATTTTCCACAGTTTGGACCAGAAAACCAAGATGAAATAGTCTTTAACAAGGGAGAGCAGGTTCAGGCAGCAGCCTTACAGTTTACAATATACTGATTGGAATATAATACAGTTAAAAAAATTCCAAGACATTTCATTTAAAAAAGCAAAAAACAATTAAAAAAAAAAACAACAACCCTGCAGTATACAGTGTAATGGAAGGTTAAACTGTGTGTTGTGGAAGCTAAAAACCCAATGTAGCAATGACACATTTTATTTTATTAGTTTTATTAGAAATTCCTTTCATTAAAGGACCTACACAATCAGAAGTGTGACTGTGATAGATCAAATGACAAACTGTTCTGCTCCTTTATCCCCTGTGAAGTTGAGGTGCTAAGGGTGACTTTAGGTCCTAAGGGTATATTGTTGTCCTAAACAGCTGTTGAAACACTGTCTTCTTTTAATATTCCACTGTTAGAAAGCACTGAGTTAATAACAAGGAGGACTGTGGCTCTCTAGTAACTTTTGCATACACTCAAGATAATCAGGACAATATAGAATTGTGGAATATCAATAGATTTAGATTAAACCAAGACATTCAGAATGAGTCTGATAAAAGAGCTGTACAGTATGTACTCTACTGAACAGAGATCAAGCCTAAAAGGAAATTTAATGCAAACTTTTCAAAAGATAAAATAAATCAAAATAATGTTGCTTGTAAATGTGATCATCACTGCTTGTGTCATAATTACCATTGTTACCATTGTTATTTTAGCACATTTTATACAAAAACTAGAAATGTAGGTGTCATGCTTGATTTTATGGGGAAATGATTAGGAAAGAAAAAAGTTTTGTAGCAGGGCTCATTTTGTTTACACCCTCATAACACAGGGTTACAAAAATATTTTTTTTGTTAGTTGTCTATATTTTTTCAACTGATTTAAGACAGTTTTGTGCCGCTGAATCCGAAAATGACATCCATTTCTCTCGATCAGGTGCAAAGTAAAAACCTGTACTTACTTAGTACTATGCATGTACTTACCTTTATATAAAGGTAAGTAGATGTAAATTGAATGTTAAGTCATCATTGTTCAAAATTCAGAGAATTTCAAGACATAAAAAACAATTTTGCATCATATAAAGTGAAAATACCCGTACATGTAAACAAAAACATATAAAACAACATGTGGCCATAATTCAAAAAGTTGACCTGATTGAGCAAAACCAATGAGATTTTTGGATTCAGCACATCAAAATTGTCCTAAATCAGCTAAAAAAAACTTAGACAATAAATTTGATGCTGACCAGTGTAATCATTCATGTGACAAAAGTTACAAATGACTTCTGAACAGAAACTATTTTGATGGTATTTAGAAAACAAGGTGGCATGCACAGTCCTAGATGGAGCAACTGTGTCCATCCATCCATCCATCCATCCATCCATCCATCCATCCATCCATCCGTCCATCTTCTACCACTTTTCCAGAGGTTCTGGTTGCGGAGGCAGCAGTTCAAGCAGAGACGCCCAGGCTTCCCTCTCCCCAGCCACCTGCTCCTCAGAGAGGATACTAAGATGCTCCCAGGACAGCTTGGAGACATAGTCTCTCCAGCAAGTCCTGAGTCTGCCCTGGGGTTTCTTCCCAGTGGGACGTGCCCGAAACATGTCAAGTGAGAGGCGTCCAGGAGGCATCCTGATCAGATGCCCAAACCACCTTAACTGGCTCCTTTTGATATAGAGGAACAGAGATTCTACTCTGAGCCTCTCCTGGATGGCCAGGCACCTCACCCTATCTCTAAGGATGAGTCCAGCAATCTTACGGAGAAATCTCATTTCAGCCGCTTGTATCTGCGATCTCATTCTTTCGGTCATTACCCAAAGCTTGTGACCATAGGTGAGGGTAGGAAGGTAGATTGACTGGTAAATCGACAGTTTTGCTTTAGAGCTCAGCTCCCTCTTCACCATAGCAGACTGGTACAACGTCAAAATCACTGCAGAGACTGCTCCGATCCATCTGTCAATCTATCGCTCCATTCTCCCCTCTCTCGTAAATGAGACCCTGAGATACTTAAACTCCTGCCCCAAGTGGAGCAACTCTGTAATAAATAGTAATGCACGCTGATAGAGTCCTGTAATTAAAAAAAAAAAAAATCACTGTAATGAGGAAGAACACATAGTTCTAGCTCTGATCCCTTCCACAGACCAAACCACATTTATTGACAGAAATATGTTTGGGTAAAATGATATTGGGTTATATGATTGACAACACTTTCAAAAAATTGTACGTCATAAAATGTTTTCATTGTGTATAACAGATGCATACATGGCTAAAGTGAACTTCCCCTTTTGCTGTCTTGCTTTATAGAAGCCAGTTTAGAAAGCTTGGGATCAGTCCGCCAAGGTCTCCGCCTTTGACCGCCATCTAATCCACATAGCACCGGACCCCCATGATCCCTCCTGCAGGTGGTGAGCCCACTGGAGGGCGGACCCATGTAACTCCTTCGGGCTGAGCCCGGCCGGGTCCCATGGGTGGAAACCCGGCCACCAGACGCTAGCCTCGAGCCCCTCCCCCCAGGCCTGTTTCCAGGGTGGGGCCCCGGTAACCCCATACCTGGCGGGGTACACTGAATCCTTGATATAGAATTTATCATGAGAGTCTGTTGGATCGTTCTTAGTCTGGCCCTTCACCCAGGACCAGTTTGTCTTGGGTGACCCTATCAGAGGCAAACTGCCCCGGACAACATAGCTCCTGGGATCACTGGGGCACATAAACCCCCCCCACCACGATAAGGTGACAATCCATGAGGGGGCAGTCGGTGAAGAGACTATGTCTCCCAGCTGGTCTGGGAACGCCTTGGTATCCTCTTTGAAGAGCTGGAGCAGGTGGCTGGGGAGAGGGAAGTCTGGGCTTCTCTGCTTAAACTGCTGCCTCCGCGACCCGGACCTCCAGAAAAGCGGTAGAAGATGGATGGATGGATGGATGGATGGCTTTATAGAAGCCCAGTGC
The DNA here is from genome assembly GCA_020510985.1 of Pholidichthys leucotaenia. Lineage (NCBI taxonomy): Eukaryota > Metazoa > Chordata > Actinopteri > Cichliformes > Pholidichthyidae > Pholidichthys > Pholidichthys leucotaenia. The sequence goes on along the minus strand of CM035839.1, from coordinate 247,931,314 downwards.
ATTGAGCAAGAGATGGAAAATGAAGGCTCACACCAGACTCACAAGTCAATCAGAAAAAGCTTCTGGATGCTGACGGAGACCATATTGAGGTTTTGCAATCACGTGACCTCCGGCAGTGATCCGGGTTCTCTAGAGTGAAAAACTTTCATGTTGCTATGTTTACCCATACACAACAATGCATTACTAAAACACGATTTTAGCACAATCCAGTCAGCAGAGCTTCTTAAAATTGGGTTGTGTGACTTTGTTGGAGCATATGACAACTGCACAAGTGTTGGTATGTTGTGAAATTATCCGTGAACGTTCTGAAACGTGATTCTTGTCTCATGGTAGCTTGTTTCCATCATGTCAAGATACTCGTGCCATCCTGGAACTGTTCTATCATGATATTGACAACTACTTAATTAACTCAAATTCATTTTACACAGCAGAAACCCTGGAAGTACATAAAAGTCTAAATGGACTCATTACAGCCGTGGTAAGCTCTGTCTACATATCCAAATATTTTGTACAGTATGTAACATTGTAAAAAAAATCAGTATTGCAGAAATATGTTAACTTTTAGGGTAGTGCTAATATCAAGCTAGGACTGGGATACTAGGGTATAATAGAAACATCCTTGCCTCCCACAAAATGTTTATTGTGTGTTCAACTGTTTTTGCTGGTCTCCAGCTTTTCTGTTTGTTGAAGCTCTTTTCAGTGCTGAGAACCATTTCTCCATCTGATTGGTATCAACGGGACACCTGTGAAATTATGGCCCACATTCTTCCCCCTGTTATTTTGACAACCTACAGCTGCACAGTTGGGGACTATAGTCGTAATCCAGTGCTAGCTTCCAATTAAGCCTTATTCTCCCAGAAACATTACTGAAATACATTTTTTACAGCATAGCTCTATATGTCTTCCTTCTTCCCGTGCTAACCACTGTACCACCGTGCTGCAGTGGTTTAGACTGCTGCCTCACAGCTAGAAGGTTCCAGGTTTGAATGCCCAGGCAGGCAGGGGTGGGAACCTTTCTGTGTGGAGTTTGCATGTTCTTCCTGTGCTGCATGGGTTAACTCTGGGAGCTCCCATTTCCTCCCACAACCGAAAGACATGCATGTTAGGCTAATTGCTAACTCTTTTTTTGTTTGTATTGTTTAGCTTGTGGCCAAACCTGCTGAATTTTAGAACAAAACTGTTTGTAATGATTTTAATATTGGAATATTTTGCTGGCAAACCCAACTCGGAAAAAACTTGGCATAAAGCTATAATGCGTATTTTTTTCCTATGAATGATTTGTACACATTTGTGCCCATAAAATAAGCATTAAAAGAAAAGAAATTGAAAGAGTATGTTTTTTTTCAAATATCACCATGTGTCTCTCACCTGCCTCAGTATGAAGATTTAAGCACTTTTGAAACGGTGAAAGAGGTGGTGCACATCACATGCACATCACACTAGCTGGTCAGTTGCACATTTGGTTGCTGGGCTGTAATATATTACAGAGCAAAAATTCTTTTGCAGTCAGTGGTGGCTTTTAGAGTGCAGGTCGTTTGCAGATGGATTCAGTTTTTACTCCATAATGCTATCTGTCCATCCATCAATCTGTCCATCCGTCCATCCATCCATTCCTCTTCTTCTGCTTATCCAGAGGTCCGGATTGCAGGGCATCAGTCTAAGCCAGGGGTGTCCAATCATTTGTCACAGAGGGCTAAGACCCAGCATGCCCCACCCTCAACTAGTGTCCCCAACAGGCAGTCCCACTGAATTTCCTTCCACTATTGGTGATCAGTGTAAAGAATTACCAAAGAGACTGGGTGGAAGGAAAAATCCTGAGCAGTCCTGGACCCAGCGACACATGACTGGACACCCCAACTCTGAGCAAAGAAGCCCATGGCACACATGATCCCATCCGTCCTGCAGGTGGTGAGCCCACTGGAGGCTGGACCCATGTGGCTCATTCAGGCTGAGGCTTGCCAGGTCCTATGGGTTGAAACCTGGTCTCCAGGCACTTGCCATTGAATAACAGGCAAGGCTACAGGTCAGGACCAATACTGAGCAGGGTATACAAGATCCATGTTGTCATTTTTTATAGGGATCCACTGGACCGCTCTTAGTCTGGCCCTGCACCCAGAGCCAATTTACCTTGGCAGACCCTTCCAACTTAGCTCCTGGGATCATTAGGGCACACAAACCCCTCCACCATAAGGTGATGATCCACAGGAGGGACCAGGATGCTAGGTTATGTAATCTTGAAGAACTGATTTTTACTAACTGCTGTATTTGTGTTGGCTTTTTCTGTGCAGCTACAGTTTCCCATTGATTCTTCTGTATCTCATGTGCGATTTCTAAACCCCATGTGTCACAATATAATTATGACAACTTCCTAGTTGGTAAAGGCATCAACATGAAGCTTTTTTGAAAACCATGAAATTATGTAATTCTTAAACTTTGGACTAATAATCCGTTGGTTCAAGTCGATATGAGTGGGATAAATGACAGTCAAGGAGCTTATCTGGACTTCTGGTTTGAGACCATTCTCTGACCAGGTACACTTGATCAAAAGCCCATACACACCAAACACTTTCTCCCTCTCTCGCCCTCTCTCTCTCACACCCAACACACACACCCACACACATGCACAAATCAAGCTGGCTGGTCAGAGAGATGAAACCCTGCCTTACTGCGAATCAGCCTGATGCTTGTCTAATGAGCTGTGCTGCAAAGACACATGATGAAGAAAATCAATCATGTTTAAAAACCAAAGCAAGCAAGAGAATTGTCAGATTTGTCAGCTAATTTCATGCTAATTGAGTCCCCCAACCCTGGGGTTATTTTTAACCTCATCACAGCTCTGACCACATGGATGGTGCACCTTTTTTCTTGTGTGTCATTAAATTTGACAAAAAACATCAATCAACATTTCTTTCCCCCTCCTTTGTGCCCTCAGTTCCTGCAAGGATCACTAACATATCGAAGGATGTCACGGTGAACGAGGGCAGCAATGTCAATCTAATGTGCCTGGCGGTTGGTAGACCTGAGGCCAACATCATATGGAAGCATCATTCACCGAGGGGGTAAGCCATGGAGATTTTATTCTGTTTTATGTGTCATTTAAGAGCTGTGGAATTCTCTCAGCAGCGTCTTTTCTTGACAGCCTGGTTTCAATCAGAGGTGGGTAGAAACTACTTATATTTACTCAGTGACTTTTTCACAAAATTATTAGTTATTGGAGTTTTACGATAGGATGCTTTTAACTCTTACTTGAGTGCATTTATGAGGAAAAAAACTGTGCTTTTACTCAAATACATTTGGTCATACGAGGGGCTGCTCATTAAAGATTTCTCCTGACTCATTTCTTATGGACTGAGAGGAATGAAACTAGGCACACTCTTTCTCCACATAGATACCACCAAGGGTCACACACTTGCATCACTTATGCAGCTTTGAAGACCTCGCCTGTAGAAGTCTGCATTTGCAACAGAAGTCATGACTTGACCTCAGAAACTAACATTTCATCATCTTGCAAGTGTTTACCCTCCAAAAAAGGCTTCATGGTTGGAAAGAGGTGGAAGTCAGACGGTACAAGGTTGAGAGTGTGAGGGGTGAGGGGGATGAGGAAGGTTTCCTAGCCACCCTACCATGCTTCTTTCTAGGCAACATGCAAGTTGTTGCAGGAGGCAGATACCTTTGGTCAGCATGCCACACCTGTCAGTATTGATGGCCTTCCACATTTTCTGCAGCAGTGAAGTGTAGAAAGTGACGGTAATTGTGATACCCCTTTGCCAGGAAATCCAACATCAGTACCTCCATGCTGGTCCCAAAAGACCGTGAGCATTCCTTGCCCGCCGAGGGTTGGACACGTGTCTTCTTCAGATGTGACGACTCATATTGCTTCCATTACTTCAACTCAGCTTTAGTCTCTGGATCAAAGTGATGGACATAAGTTTTGTCCAGTGTGACTAGTCTGTCAAAGAAGTCCTCCTGGTCTTCTTGGCAAATGGCCAAAAGATCCTGGGAGCTTGTGACTCAGTGCTGCTTTTGGAAAGGTGTGAGCAACTGGAGAATCCAACTGCCACATGTGCAAATTGTTCATGGATGATTTTTTTTTTCCACAAACCCAACTCTGATCTTGACATTCTGGTCTAGTTATGTAGTGATCCTCCAAAATGGTGGCCTCCACTTCCCAGATGGTGTCTTCATCCAGTGGCACACTGTGTCGGACCGGAAGGGTGCCGTTTCACTGAGTGTGATCACACTTGTACTGTCAATGCCAGTGGCTTGACTACATCATACGATGGGGCATCCTCCCATAAGTCTTCTTCCACCTCGACCATCTCCCATGGTATTTGGCCTATAAAGTACAGGAACCTGATGACCACTCCGCATTCAAAACTGCCTCAATTATCACACCTTACTCCACCTTAGCCCACTTACTCCACCTTGTAAAAGAGAAACGCATAGGAGTTCAGAGCTGAAAATTACTACATGACCTATAGAGATAGGAATTATTTTACATGTGCACTTTCACCCTCCTGCAATAACCAGAAGTGGGTCAGGGGAAATCTTTCATGAATCGTTTTGCAATTGAAAACTGGTTAGAAAGATGCTTGTAATAATTTGGTCATTTGAGAACATTTTATTCAGTTGGAAAACTATTAATTTAAATGAATTAGAATTGGGGAAAAATGAAAAAAGTCAACAATTTATAAGAAAAAAGTTGCAAAATAATGTGAAAATGTCATTTTTATCAAAAGATGCAATTTATGACAATACATACATAGCATATACAGTGGGGCAAAAAAGTATTTAGTCAGCCACCAATTGTTTCAAGTTCTCCCACTTAAAAGATGAGAGAGGTCTCCAATTTTCATCATAGGTATACCTCAACTATGAGAGACAAAATGAGAAAAAAAAATCCAGAAAATCACATTGAAGGATTTTTAATGAATTAATTGGTAAATTCCTCAGTAAAATAAGTATTTGGTCACCTACAAATAAGCAAGATTTCTGGCTTTCACAGACCTGTAACTTCTTCTTTAAGAGGCTCCTCTGTCCTCCACTCGTTACCTGTATTAATAGCACCTGTTTGAGCTCGTTATCAGTATAAAAGACACCTGTCCACAACCTCAAACAGTCAGACTCCAAACTCCACTATGGCCAAGACCAAAGAGCTGTCAAAGGACACCAGAAACAAAATTATAGACCTGCATCAGGCTGGGAAGACTGAATCTGCAATAGGTAAGCAGCTTGGTGTGAAGAAATCAACTGTGGGAGCAATTATTAGAAAATGGAAGACATACAAGACCACTGATAATCTCCCTCAATCTGGGGCTCCATGCAAGATCTCACCCCGTGGGGTCAAAATTATCACGAGAACGGTGAGCAAAAGTCCCAGAACCACATGGGGGGACCTAGTGAATGACCTGCAAAGAGCTGGGACCAAAGTAACAAAGGCTACATCAGAAACACACTACGCTGCCAGGGACTCAAACACTGCAGTGCCAGACGTGTCCCCCTGCTTAAGCCAGTACATGTCCAGGCCCGTCTGAAGTTTGCTAGAGAGCATTTGGATGATCCAGAAGAGTATTGGGAGAATGTCACATGGTCAGATGAAACCAAAAGAGAACTTTTTGGTAAAAACTCAACTTGTCGTGTTTGGAGGAGAAAGAACACCATACCTACTGTGAAGCATGGAGGTGGAAACATCATACTTTGGGGCTGTTTTTCTGCAAAGGGACCACGACGACTGATCTGTGTAAAGGAAAGAATGAATGGGGCCATGTATCGTGAGATTTTGAGTGAAAACCTCCTTCCACCAGCAAGCGCATTGAAGATGAAATGTGGCTGGGTCTTTCAGCATGACAATGATCCCAAACACACCGCCCGGGCAACGAAGGAGTGGCTTCGTAAGAAGCATTTCAAGGTCCTGGAGTGGCCTAGCCAGTCTCCAGATCTCAACCCCATAGAAAATCTTTGGAGGGAGTTGAAAGTCCGTGTTGCCCAGCAACAGTCCCAAAACATCGCTGCTCTAGAGGAGATCTGCATGGAGGAATGGGCCAAAATACCAGCAACAGTGTGTGAAAACCTTGTGAAGACTTACAGAAAATGTTTGACCTCTGTCATTGCCAACAAAGGGTATATAACAAAGTATTGAGATGAACTTTTGTTATTGACCAAATACTTATTTTACCGAGGAATTTACCAATTAATTCATTAAAAATCCTTCAGTGTAATTTTCTGGATTTTTTTTTCTCATTTTGTCTCTCATAGTTGAGGTATACCTATGATGAAAATTGGAGACCTCTCTCATCTTTTAAGTGGGAGAACTTGCACAATTGGTGGCTGACTAAATACTTTTTTACCCCACTGTACAGGTGCATCTCAATAAATTAGAATGTCATGGAAAAGCTGATTTATTTCAGTAATTAAATTCAAAAAATGAAACTCATATTATAGAGATTCATGAGGTCATTAGAGGTCATCTGCTGATTTTTTTGAGAAACGGAATTTGAGTTTTCATGAGCTAACCCACAGGCATCGAAATTAGAAGAAATAAACCCTCGAAATATGTCATTCTGTGTGCAATGAGTCAATATGAGTTTCATTTTTTGAATTAAATTACTGAAATAAACAACTTTTCAATGACACTCTAATTTATTGAGATGCACCTGTATATGTGAGATAAATTGTAAGCACAATAAATTTATAACATTTATAAGGAAAAACCTTTTTTGTGTTTGTGAGAATGAAGTCTGAAATGTGCAAGAAAAATACCAAAATTTACAAGAAAAAATGTGCAAATTTATGTGAAGAAAAGTTTTAAAATTATGAGTGAAAAGGTTACAAATTTATGCTATCAAATATATGGATAATTTGAGGGTTTTTTGAGGAGAAGAGAGAAAAATCACAATTTTTCCTAGAAAAAACTCGTAAAAATAGTTACAAATGTCTAAGAAAAAAACTTCCAGTTTATGAAAACAGAGGCGTTAATTTTAGAGGAAAATCCTCACAAACTGGTGAGACAAACTTCTAAAGTAGATACTTCACTCCAGTTATTTTTATGAATACTTGTACTTCAGTACATATGTAATGCTTGAATTACTTGAGTACAGTTGGTGCATAGTGGACCCACCTCTGGTTTCAGGTAGCTGACACAGAAACACTGTGTGGAGGGATGGAGACATTTGGGTGGAGAGAATGGAATCCTTTGAGTCACAGGTGTTCTACACATGCTGCGAGCTGTTGGTTCAAAATTAGTTGTTTTATGTGCAGATTCCGACCTCACCTTTTATACCATGCGCTTGTCGGAAGGCTCTCTTTCTTCTGTGTTCCAACTGTCAAAGCTAATGCAGAAATCCCACAAAACAAATATGTCAAAGGAAAGCCGCTGCAGCGCTCCCACGGTGTAAAGGTGACTGAACCAACCCCCCACACACTCAGCCTGATGTCAACGCTCCCACACAAGGCATGATACCTCCAAGACTTTTTTCACATGAATTTTCGCCTACGTGCAGAGCTGTCATTTATCTCCAGTGGTGGTACGAATGTGTAGATTTCGTCTCAGCATACATTTGCCCACAAGAGGATCTACTGTATGATGAATTGGGTTTTAATCTGCTGACCAGTGATTTCTTCTCAACTTGTTGGGTTTGTGGGGTTGAAGCTGACGCAACCTGTGGCCCAACAGGAACAAGCTCTGATCAAAGCTCGTCTTGGCTTGTGGCCACAGCTGGTTTTGGTTGTGTTGTTTGTGCCTTGCAGCCAAGCAGCTCCGCATGCCTGAATATGTGAGTGTGGCTTGTGTGTTCTGCGTTCTAATTGTGTCGGCTTCACACTTCCCACTAAGCATTCAGCAGTGTGAGTCATGCACCGTTTCTCTATAGGATCAGATGTTCAGCCTCCAACATGACATGAATGCTTACAGCCCAGCTGTTCATCTCTCCTTCCCCATTATCTGGAGCCAGAATGTGGTTCACACCGCCCAGCAGCCGTCAATCGTCCCAGGCCACCAAAGTGGCTTTTTTTCCCCACATTCCTTCATTTAATGACTGCCAAATATTTACTGTGGATCTCATAAACCTTTTGTTCAAGCTGTGCATTGTAGTTACATTCAAACAGAACAGCAGCCATATGGTGTCATTTTAACTCTACTCACTCCATTTTGAAGTTATGAGTTCAAAGCATCTTGAGTGGGATGTAATATCCTTGTCTATTTGTATTTGTGAGACTAGATTATTTAAAATCAATAAATTCAGTCTGGCTTTTGACTGGAGTGGTGGCCCTGGGGGGTAGAATGCCCCATAGCAGGGATGTTGTTGGTTCAATGTCCCGGCCGGGTCATACCAAAGATCATATGAAATGGTTCTTCCTGCCTTCTAACTTGGTGCTCAGCATAATGGAATGGGGGAAGGAAAGTTGCTTACCCAGCCGCAGGGAGTCTCTGCATAAGTGAACCTCCACAGATAGTTAAGCTTCTCCAACAACACCACATGCACTCCACCTTATTTCTGAGGGTGCTGTTGTTGAAACGATTACGGGGGCAACTTCTGGTTTCAGGCTGAAGTAGTGTTAACTCAATCAGCAAGAGTGGAGTAATGGGGCATTTAAAATAGTGTTTTTAAAAGTTTTTCAAATTCGTTTTAATGTATCGTCCACATATGTGTTTAGCAGTCAAGTGGCAGCTAATTTCAGCACTTGTAGTTTTGGTATTTTTTTAATGTTTTGGCGCAGTTCTGGTACGTAAATGGTAAGTTTAAGAAATAAAGTGGTACATGAGCTGCGAAAATCAAAAATATCTTATTACAATAAACTGATAGATCATGCAAAGGGTAACAACAGTTCCCTATGGAGGCATTTAAATAACTTAACTAATAAAAAAAACGATCAGAAGGGGGTAAAGGAACTTAGAATCAATGGCAAGACCGTCAGTGACAAGGCTACTTTGGCAAATGAATTTAATTCACACTTTGTGGGCTCTGTGGAAGACTTAACAAAAATTTTTGTGCTGCCAAATGTGCTCAACAACACAAATTCCATACTTCCAACAGATACTTTTCACATCGATGAGGTAAATGAGAAGTTAATTGCTGGTATTGTTAAAACACTGTCAAACTCAAAAACTAATGATATCTACAATATGAGCACCTCCTTTCTCAAAATGCACAGCAAAATATTAATCAAACCACTGACTCATCTCATTAATCTCTCCATTAGGTCTAGTACATTTCCATCTGGCTGGAAAAAAGCTGTCGTCATACCAGTTCATAAATCAGGCAGTAAAGACGATATATGCAATTACCGCCCAATCTCTATCTTACCAGTCCTATCTAAGGTTCTTGAAAAAGTTGTAGCTACACAGCTGATAGACTACTTACAAGACAGTCAACTTCTTCATCCACATCAATTTGGTTTTAGACCAGGATACTCAACAGAAACAGCAAATTGTTGCCTTATTGAAAACGTCAAACAGTCCTTGGACAGGGGTAATGTGGTAGGAGCTGTTTTTCTAGATCTCAAAAAGGCTTTCGATACTGTAAACCACAGTTTGCTTTTATCCAAAATGGTATCTTTTAACTTCTCCCCAAATACATTAGAATGGTTTGCATCTTATCTCCAGAATAGAGAACAGTGTGTAAAAGTTCACCAGGATAAATCCTCATTTTTAAACAACCGCATGGGTATCCCACAAGGGTCCATTCTTGGTCCTTTACTTTTCAGCATTTTTATTAATGACTTGCCGTTACACTGCTCAGCTGCAACATGCCAACTTTATGCAGATGATGCAGTTATTTACACAGCTGCCAAGACTCCAGCACAGGCTGCAGATGTACTGTCTACAAGTATGGTTGATGTCCAAGAGTGGCTCCTCAAGAACCATCTATTGCTGAACCTTCAGAAAACAGTCTCAATGTGCTTTTCAATCAAAAAATGTAACCTGCAACATTTTAAAGTTAATATACATGATCATGACATCAGTTTAGCTACAGAATTCAAATACCTTGGCATTGTACTAGATCCTCAACTCAAATTTAATCTTCATATAAAGAAAATTTCAAAAACAGTAAAAAAAAATCTGAACTGCTTTAAATTAATTAGATATTACATACCTTACGAAGCAGCTGCACTGTATATGCATTCTATGGTTTTTTCTCATATATCATACTGTTTGACAGTCTGGGCTCAAGCAGCCCCTTCCACAATAAGACATATAGGTTCATTATATAATCAAACCCTAAAAATCTTGGACAAAAAGCCCATTAGGTGGCATCACTGTAATGTTTTAAAAAAATACAACCTATTGAGTTTTGAGAGCTTCATTGACCTCTGTCTTCTGAAATTAACGTTCAAATGTTTCCATAAATCAGCACCCGAGCCACTTGCTGGTTTCGTCCAAAGACAGGACAGCAGCAGAGCCACCAGGAGTTCTGTTAACAATAACTGTAAAATATTCCACCGCAGAACCACATTTGGACAAACAGCTTTCTCTATAAAGGGCAGTCACATCTGGAACACAATGCCAAATGAAATTAAAATAATAACGGACTTTAAAACATTCACTAAAAATGTTAAAAACTGGCTGAAAAATAAACAAGAATGTTCTCATGTATGAATTATTTGTCTGCAAAGTGAGAGTGAATGAAGGGAAGGAATAAATGTGTTTGTTTATAGTGAGTGACGGAGGGAGGGAGGCCTGAAATAGGCAAATGTGAGTTATGTTATATGTGTTAAATGTGAGTCAGGCTGTTATATTTGTGTATTTATAATATTTTATAATATATGTGTATTTATAATATTTATGTTAAATGTGAGTCAGGCTGTTATATTTGTGTATTTATAATATTTATAATATTTATAATTGTGTATTTATAATTTTTCTGCATTGATGTATGTGGTTATTGTGTATATTTTTTATCTTGATTCTTTTTTCTAAAGCCCATCCAGGGACAAGAGTTGCAAATTAGCTAATAGCTATACACTCTATGTGCAACACATCAGATTGATTGTCTTTGATTAATTGTCTATGTTTATTGCACTGTCCCTGTCAAATAAACTAATCTACTACTACTACTACTTGTTGCTGGTGTTCGTGGTTGTGCCATAGACTGGATAAATGGAGGCTCCTCACAAACAAGTACAGCTAACCCGGAGTGGTGGCTTAGTTGGTAGAGCATCCGCCCCACACCTGGGAGGCAGGGGTTCAAATCCCGGCCAGGTCATGCCGAAGACCATATAAAAGTGGAACTTCCTGCCGTCCAGCTTGGTGCTCAGCAATAATGGAATGGAGGAGGGAAATTTGTGGCGGCGCCTTGCATGGCAGCGGCCCTCTGATTCTACACTTGGGGTGTGTGTCATTGACACAGTAGATAGGTAAAACACAATCTTGTTCTACTGTACATGATTGGTTGTACAGTTAAATGACAATAAAGGGTGATTTAATTGATTTAAATCTGTGGCTTCAATGGCAATCACTGAAAACTAAAAAGGACCGTTGCTGTAATTGGTGGTACAGACATAAGAGCACCAGGGATGTTTGCACTTGCATGAATGTCACAGATCTGACGTTTATGCGACATATACAGTGGTGTGAAAAAGTTTTTGCCCCCTTCCTGATTTCTCATTTTTTTGTATGTTTGTCACACTTAAATGTTTCAGATCATCAAACAAATTTAAATATTAGACAAAGATAACACAAGTAAAGGAGTTTGCATGTTCTCCCCGTGTCTGCGTGGGTTTATTCCAGGATTTCTTTGGTTTCCTCCCACATGCCAAAAAGAATGCAAGTTAGGTTAATTGGCATCAAACTGGGGATTCTAAATTGTCCTTAGGTATGACTGTGAGAGTGAATGGTTGTCTGTCTCTCTGTGTTGGCCCTGCGATGGACTGGCGATCTGTCCAGGGTGGACCCTGCCTCTTGCCCAAAGATGCTGGGATAGGCTCCAGCCCCCCGCGACCCGAAAAGGATTAAGCAGAAGAAGATGAATGAATGAACACAAGTAAACACAAAATGCAGTTTTTAAATGGTGTTTATTATTTTGGGTAAAAAAAAAATAAAATTCAAATCTACATGGCCCTGTGTGAAAAAGTGATTGCCCCATAAACCTAATAACTGGTTGGGCCACCCTTAGCAGCAACAACTGCAATCAAGCATTTGGGATAACTGGATGAGTCTTTTACAGCCCTGTGGAGGAATTTTGGTCCACTCCTCTTTGTAGAATTGTTGTAATTCAGTCACAATGGAGGGTTTTCAAGCATGAACTGCCTTTCTAAGGTCATGCTGCAGCATCTCAATCGGATTCAGGTCACAACTTTGACTAGGCCACTCCAAAGTCTTCATTTTCTTTTTCTTAAGCCATCCAGAGGTGGACTTGTTGGTGTGTTTTGGATCATTGTCCTGCTGCAGAACCCAAGTGCACTTCAGCTTGAGGTCACAAACAGATGACCGGCTATTCTCCTTCAGGATTTTTTGATAGACAGCAGAATTCATGGTTCCATTTAACACAGCAAGTCTTCCAGGTCCTGAAGCAGCAAAACAGCCTAGACCATCATGCTACCACCACCATATTTTACTGTTGGTATGATGTTCCTTTTCCGAAATGCTGTGTTACTTTTACGCCAGATGTAATGGGACACACACCTTCCAAAACTTTTTTCTTGTCAGTCCACAGAGTATTTTCCCAAAAGTCTTGGGGATCATCAAGATGTTTTCTGGCAAAACTGAGACAAGCCTTTATGTTCTTTTTGCTCAGCAGTGGTTTTCATGTTGGAACTCTGCCATGCAGGCCATTTTTGCCCAGTGTCTTTCTTATGGTGGAGTCATGAACACTGACCTTAACTGAGTCAAGTGAGGCCTGCAGTTCTTTGGATGTTGTTGTGGGGTCTTTTGTGACCTCTTGGATGAGTCATTGCTGCACTCTTGGGGTAATTTTGGCTCAGCTGGCCACTCCTGGGAAGGTTCATCACTGTTCCACTGTGTTTGCCATTTGTGGATAATGGCTCTCACTGTGGTTCCCTGGAGTCCCAAAGCTTTAGAAATGGCTTTATAACCTTTTCCAGACTGATAGAGCTCAGTTACTTTTTCTCATTTGTTCCTGAATTTCTTTGGATCACAGTATGATGTCTAGCTTTTGAGGATCTTTTGGTCTACTTTACTTTGTCAAGCAGGTCCTATTTAAATGATTTCTCGCTTGAGAACAGGTGTGGCAGTAATCAGGCCTTGGTGTGGCTAGAGAAAAATCGAACTCAGCTTTCCAAAGATGTGATAAACCATAGTTAATTTATGTTTTAATTGGGAGGGGGGGCAATTACTTTTTCCTCACAGGGCCATGAAGGTTTGAATTTGTTTTAAGCCTTAATAATAAACACCTTCTTTTAAAAACTGCATTTTGTGTTTGTGTTTCCTTTGTCTAATATTTAAATTTGTTTGGTGATCTGAAACATTTAAGTGTGACAAATATACAACAAAAAGAGAAATCAGTAAGGGGGCAAACATCTTTTCACACCATTGTATGTCACCAGATGCAAGGCTGCATGAAGTAAGATAATAAATAAATAAATAAATAAACAGTTTCCTTCCTAAGGCATAACAATTTAAGAAATATATAGTTTTGTTTTGTTTTTTTTGCATGTGTTGCACTACATTGGAACTATATGGACTTTAGCAGCTTCAACATGCAGTAATTTTAAATTATCACAAAATATAGATCAATAAAATTTTGAACAATTGTCAGAAATTGTCTGTACATGTTAAGTTAAATAACTAGCATTCATGGAATGACAGCAGCATGAGCATTTTAATTTCAGACCATCAGCTGCAGCTGTCTGTTTTACCCCGACATTAAAACACCCAAGCATGGTGATGTGGTTCTTTGTGGCTCTGACTCGATTCTAGGTCTGCTCTATGGTAAATTTGGGGAAGCACGGTGGAGCAGTGGTTAGCACAGTGGCAGCACATTAAGAATGTCATGGGATTGATTCCACCCCCTGAACATCAGTGACCCTTCTGTGTGGAGTTTGTATGTTTACCCCGGGTACTCTGGTTTCCTCCTGCAGGCCCAAAACATGCAAGTTAGGTTAACTGGAGACTCTAAAGTGACCCTAGGTGTGAATGTGTGTGGATGAAGGGATTGGTGCCGTACTGTGGTTTCCCTGAATTTCCCTCTGGCGATTAATAAAGTACACAAAATAAAAATTTGACTATGCCCAACATATTTTAACAAAATGCAATCAACTTTACTGTGGTGGAGACATTGATATATCTCAGAGCTTTCATTTGTTTACGGCATTAGCATCTTAGCAGAGGAGCTAACTAACGGAGCTACTGTCTGCTAGGCCACTTTTTAAGGTCATCTTCCCATCCCTGCATCCTACTCCTGCCATCCCCAGGCTGGCAGGAGTAGGAACCTTTCTGTGTGGAGTTTGCATGTTCTCCCTGTGCTGCATGGGTTTACTCTGAGGGCTCCGGTTTCCTCCCACAATCCAAAGACATGCATGTTAGGTTAATTGGTTGTTCTAATTTTCCCTAGACTATCTGTCTCCTATAGGCCCTTAGAATAGAGGGTTAGTCTAGTGAAGGCGCTTGAGTGGTCTTTGAGATTACAAAAGCGCTATATAAGTACAGGTCCTTATCTCTTATCCCTTGTGGGAAGTGCTATGATTTATTACTCTTTTTGAGAGTGCAAAGTGGCGTGTCCCCCATTTTGATGCAAAAGTTATTTATTTATTAACATAGGAAAAGTTCCTGTTCAGTGACAACACATGTCTTGAACTAGTACTGGAAGTTGCGCCCATAATTCACGCAAGGCATCATGGGGGCTATGAATATGGTGGATAGGATTTTGATATTATCCACTTTCTTATTCAATTCATTTCCAATATACATCATAGTCTGTTCTGACTATATTTAATCAGGAATGGATTAGTGTGTGCAAATAATGTACTGCGGAGGTTGAGTAGAGAGAAGAGAGAGAGGAGAGAGCGAGAGAGAGAGAGAGAGAGAGAGAGAGAGTGAGGAGAGACGACTGACTTTAAAAACATTTATTACTCCCACATCATGGAAAGTCTAAAACTTTACATAAACTAGAATTGGCGTGGTAGTTCAAGGACACTAAATCAGTCCTACTCAAGCAACCGCCTTCAACACACAGACATATAAAAATAACTCAAAAATTCAAAGAAAGTGACTCATTGTCAGTGATTGAACATAACATTTGTCCAGTCCCCAGCTGTCCCTTCCCCTGTAGGACAGCTGGGTCAGCAGCCATTTCCATTTAGGACAACCAAGCTTCACTTTCTCTCAGCACTTCCTCCAAATTCTGCTTTCGAAATTCTTCACTACCCAAAAAATACCCCAGAACTTTAATCCCTGTTCTCTCCCGCCAAAGGCCACCAGGAAGACCAGGAACACCCCCCATACCCCACTGACCAAACAAACAGGCCACACTTTCCCCCCAGTTGACTCTTCATTTTTTTAACCACTCTTAAATGTGGTGATTTTAAACTTTTCCCCAGACAAGTCACAAACTTCTTAATACCGCTTTCCAATATCCAGTAAGTTGAAATTGGTTCTGAATCCAGAACCAAGATTTCTGGCTTGGCTGTTCGTTTTTAGCATCATTGATTGAAGATGAGTACTAACTTTGAGTCTCTTTTTTTGGTTCCGAAAAACTATTTTTTCAGTTTTGTTCATTGTTAAACTGAGGAAAATTCTGGCACATCCACTCTTTAATTTGACCAATGCATTTGATCAGGGTTTTAATTGGACCATAGTCTCCTGGTGAGATGGCTATGTAGATGTGTGTATCATCTGCATAATTATGGAAATATGTTGTTTTTTTTAATCATTTGAACTAGTGGGAGCAGATAGATGTTGAAAAGCAAATGTCCCAAAATGGAACCTTGGGGAACTCCACAGGTTATTTTTGTTCACTCAGATTTGTAGTTACCTTTCGACAAAATATTCCCTGGCTTTTAAATACGATTCAACCTAGCTAAGTGCTGTGCCAGAAAGTCCCACCAGTTTTTCAGTCGGTCTAGTAAGAGGTTATGGTCAACTTTATCGACTGCAGCACTGAGGTCCAGTAGAATCAAGATTGAAATGTTACCATTATTTGTATTGGAGTGGATGTCATTAAGGACCTTAACTACAGCTGTCTCAGTGCTGTGGTGTGGTCAAAAATCTGACTGGAAGACATCAAAACAGTTATTTAATGTCAGGAAGTTGTACAATTGTTGAAAAACAGCTTTTTCTATTTTACTAAGAAAGGGGAGATTTGATATGGGCCTGTAGCTGCTCATGAGTGAGGTGTCTAGGTTGCTTTTTGTTAGAAGTGGCTGGATAACAGCTGTGTTAAAGCACTGAGGGAAGACACCTGAATGCAGAGACATTTATGGTTTGGAGTAGATCTGAGGCCATATGATTTGATGAAAAACCCTGTTGGGAGAGTATCAAGGCAGCAGGTAGTGGATTTCAGGTGATGTATGATGTCATCATTTTATGATTGATTGGAAGAAATTTTGCCATGGTGTTTACATCTTCTCTACTTGGACACAGAGGAAACACATGTCCAGCACTTGGCATAGGAGCACTGACTGACTGTCTAATTTTCTGAATTTTGTCAGTAAAGGAAAAGGGAAAGTCTAATCAGAATCAGAATCAGAATCAGATTTATTGCCATTGTTCATGTGATACACAAACTAGGAATTTGTCTCGGTGCCATGCTGCAACATTAAAAACATAATGAGAAAAAGGGATAAACTAAAAAACTAAAGGACTAGAAACGTGCAATAAGTGTAGAAAAATAAGTAATAATAAGTAATAATAATAATAATACTAGTAATAATGAGTAGTACTAGTCAAGGCAGTTTTAAAAAATTAGCATGTAGCAGATAATGTGAAGTACCACATAGTGCAGTCAATAATGCAACAGAAAAACAGTGATGATTGACATGAGTCTGGTTGAGCTGCTGTACATAGTGCACGAGAGTCAAAAGTCACTTAGTGTTCAGCAGTCTGATGGCAGAGGAGAAAAAAGCTGTTCATGTGCCGGGAGGTTTTAGTCCGAATGGACCGAAGCCTTCTACCTGAGGGGAGGGGGGCAAACAGCACGTGACCAGGATGTGAAGGATCGGCTATGATCCGGCCAGCACGCCTCCGGGTCCTGGAGATGTACAGGTCCTGGAGAGATGGGAGCTTGCAGCCTATCACCTTCTCAGCAGTGCGCACGGCGCGCTGCAGCCTTAGTCTGTCCCTGGCAGTGGCTCCTGCGTACCACACAGTTATGGAGGAGGTGAAGATGGACTCGATGATGGCCGTGTAGAACTGCACTAACATCTTGGTGGGTAGCTTGAGCTTCCTCAGCTGCCACAGAAAGAACATCCTATGCTGGGCCTTTTTGATGAGGGAGCTGATGGTTGGCTCCCATTTGAGGTCTCGGGTGATGGTGGTGCCCAAGAAGCGGAAGGAATCTGCAAAAGTGATGGGAGAGCCTGTGATGGTGAGGGGGGGCAGGGGGGATGTGACTTTCCTGAAGTCCACAATCATCTCCGCTGTCTTCAGAGCATTCAGCTGCAGGTTGTTGTGGCTGCACCAGGACACCAGCTGGGCCACCTCTTCCCTGTAGGCGGACTCGTCACTGTTGGAGATGAGCCCGATGAGGGTGGTCTCGTCCGCAAACTTAATCAGCTTAACAGACTGGTGGGAGGAGGTGCAGGAGTTGGTATAAAGGGAGAAGAGTAGGGGGGAAAGTACACAGCCCTGGGGTGATCCAATGCTGATGCCAACAGAGTCTGAGACAGACTTCCCCAGCCGCACATGCTGTCTCCGGTCCGTCAGGAAGTCGGTGAGCCACCTGCAGAGGGAGTCAGGCACGTTGAGCAGGGACAGCTTGTCCTGGAGCAGATCGGGGCGGATGGTGTTGAATGCGGAGCTGAAGTCCACAAACAGAATCCTGGCATAGGTTCCCGGGGAGTCCAGGTGCTGCAGGATGGAGTGGAGGGCCAGGTTGACTGCGTCGTCCACAGACCTGTTAGCACGGTAGGCAAACTGCAGCGGGTCTAGGAGGGGTGTGGTGATGGACTTGAGGTGAGACAGGACCAGGCGCTCAAAGGACTTCATGACTACAGAGGTGAGCGCTACAGGTCTGTAGTCGTTAAGTCCAGTAATCCGTGGCTTCTTGGGGACAGGGATGATGGTGGAGGATTTGAGGCAGGTCGGCACGTGACATTGCTTAAGGGAGGTGTTAAAAATGTCTGTGACGACAGGAGCCAGCTCTTTCGCACAGTGTCTCAGGGTGGAGGGAGACACACCGTCCGGCCCGGGGGCCTTGCACGGGTTCAGTCTGGAGAACTGTCTGTGCACGTCCTGCTCACTGATGACAAGGGGAGGGGGGGGAGGAGGAGGAGGAGGAGGGGGGGACCGCTCTTGATGAATTAGGGGCTGAGGAGGCAGTGGAGCTGGGTGGAGTGGGTGAGTTGGACACAGCTGACGAGGTGTCAAAACGGGCATAGTGTTGGGACAGTCTTTGACAAAGGGCTTTGTCATCCTGACCTTTAGAAGCCTGAGGCCGATAGTTGGTGATTTGCCTCAGTCCTCTCCACACAGAAGCCGAGTCATTAGCAGTGAACTGCTGCTGGAGTCTCTCAGAATATACAGATTTAGCTCTCCTCAGCTCTCTGTTAAACCGATATTTGACCTCCCTGTAGCAGTCCCTGTCTCCACTTTTCAACGCTGCTTCCTTCTCCTTCCTTCTCCTTCTATCCAGGCACAGCTGGATAGAAGATCAGGAGCTCCTGACACAGGGGGATTTTTTAGCCTGTCCACAGTAGTGAACAAGGTGCCTGCATTATTGTTGTTTTTACTAATGATGTCAGAAAAATATGCTTGCCTTGCATTTCTCAGCTCCAAATTATAAATGCTCAATCTCTCATTATAGATTTCTGTCATATATACCCCTCCGGGGCAGAAAAATAAACCCACGCGCTGAATGGTGTTGGCGCAGTTTATTAACATAAAAGTCCAAAAACTGTGCTGTACACGAAAAATGCAAAACAAGAAAAACTTACAGACAGGAAGATTCACTCCTGAGCCAGCTTGACTCAGGAGGAGACGAGGAGCTGATCAGGGTAACGATCAGGGATATACAGGGAAACCAGAGTTGGAACATGCAAACAATCTAGCCACACTCACTGAGTGAGCAGACAGAACTTAAATAGAACACAGCAGATGAGCGACAGGTGCGTGCCCCCGAACTGGCTGGTGATCTAATTACAATTACCCACAGCTGAAGAGGCAGAAAGCAGACAGTGGGCAGCTGGTGGGGAGTTTCTGGAGAAAGGGGAAAACTTAAACATGTTATATTGCAAGAAGGATTATTCCATCTAGAACTGCTCAAACAAGAGCTGTCCATCACAGACTAAACAAAGGACATCCTCAAGGGACCAGAAGGTTCTAAAACCCTTCACATCCCCATTCCCCATTAAAAAAACTCAAAGTCTATCCTTATTCTGGCTTTAAACAGTCTCACAAATAAAGTTTTGTCATAAACATCATTTTTGACATTGTTCAGTTTTCTTCTCTGGCTTGCATAGATAGCCAACTTTCCCTGCCCTAAAACAAAGTTCAGTAGTTAATACTTCTGTTTAAACCAACACGTGTACTTAAAACCACAAATGAAAACCTGCTTGGAGAAAACTTCATTAAAATTGTGAAAAAAAACTCTGAGCACTCCAAAAAAGCACTCCAATGCCGACAAAATTGGAAGACAGTCGCTGCAGAGGAGCAGAAGACACACTGATCACTGACATTGCTGTTAATCATGGAGACAAATGCATTGACAGCTACGATGCCATGCAGGACCCTCCACTGCAAATCTCCAAGCTTCTAAGGAAGGCTTCCAGGCAGGCCGATGACTTTTTTTCCAGTCTAAAATAGGCTCTACATGGAGTCTCTACACAGGTGTCAGTCTGTCCTTGTTGAGTGCCATCACCTCAAGTCTGTACAGCACCTTACCACTGGCTCCTCCAAAGTCTGCACCACAGGGAGCCAAAAAGGATCTGGGAGAAATATCAAAGTCCATATGGAGTGTAAGTGAGGGAAAAGGGTTCATGCTTTCTGGCTGTAGTGTGCTTTTGCTAAATTCCATGAGTAGAGAGCACTCAAGTCCATGAAGTTTCTATTCCCAGTGTGAGAGAAGGCCACCAATGAAACAATTAAAATAGAGATGTGCTGCTCAAACTGAGGCATTGTCTAGGCCAGGAGTAGCCAACTCCATCACCCGTTTCAGAGTGATTACATTCCTGGAACATAACTGATCAAAGATGGCCCTTCCAACTCCCGGCAGTAAACCAAGATAGCTACCAAAAACCAGTGGCTCCCTCAACCACCAGTAGTCTGGTTGAGCTGAGGAGCTACTCAGTTCTACAAAAAAACAAGAGCACTTAGAGAAAGTCAGCCTTGACTAGCCTGCTAGGGGTCACCGCACAGGAAGCTCTGGTCTGCTCTGACACATAATTTACAGTTCAGCAGGGAACTGAGGACTGAGTGGGATTAAATACAAACACTCACGAGGGGAAATGAAAAACAGCTGAGGGGTATTAAGAGACAAAGGTAAATAGCAAGTCATGACTGATGACAGGAAGGAGGACTATGATAATAAAACTAAGCAGAAACAAAAACACGAAAGAACTTCAAAATAAGAGCAACCTAGAAACTGAGAATAAACAGGGGATAACCACAGAACACCACACAATAACCAAAGACTGGGGAAACACAAAAACAATCACAGGGGACCTAGGAGAATGCAGAAGGCAAATAATGCAAATAATGATCAGGGAAGACACAATGACATCAAAAATAAACTCAATGCATGGACATGGTCCCAAACCATGCCTAGAACATGACATTATTATTATTTCTTCTCAAAGTGTGTGTGTGTGGGGGGGGGGGGTGTCATTTAGCTAGTAGAGGTGCTGCTTTTACACTGGCTTTCATACAGAGACTGCTGATGGGCCCCCAGGTCCTGGTGTGGAGGCCTTTGGCCTATGTTATTTTACAGAGAGTCCTTGGACTTTGGCTAGACCTCCCTGTTTTTAATGGATTTTAAGAACTGTAGTGCGCTGTCTTTACCCTGTTTTTGCCATGGTTTGTTTTCAGTGTGGACTCTTTTTAAAAACCAAAGAACTCCCAACAGGACAGTCACAACTATTTTTTTTAAAATACTAATTTGATGTTTAAAACCATAAAAGCGGTCTAACCTAGCCATAGATAAAAGGTTATCTTTTACATTCAAAGATTCAAAGATTTTTATTTGTCAATACTTCTATATGTACAGGACATACAGGGGAATTGAAATGCTGTTTCTCCCTCTCAGTAGTGTGTGCAGTATATAAGAAAAGAAGGAAGAAGGAGGAAAAACAACAGCAGTCTATGTACAGTAATACTACCCCTTATGCAAATAAGATAAAAGATAAAACCCAGCAATCCTATGTACAGAGAAAAAGTAGAGTTGTAATACCCATATTTGCAAGTTCAGTGCGGTAGTGTAGTTGCAGACAGTTACAGATTGGACTGCACATGACCAATACTGCAATGACAGACAGACAGCCACAGATATCCACAGTCGGGGCTGCACGGTGGCGCAGTGGTTAGCACTGCGGCAGCACAGTTTACCCTTGGCCGGGGGATTGTGGGGATCGTGGGATCGTGGGTTCGATCCCAGCCCCCGACCAACAGTGATCTGTGTGGAGTTTGCATGTTCTCCCCGTGTTGCGTGGGTTTACTCCGGGATTTCTCCGGTTTCCTCCCACATGCCAAAAACATGCATGTTAGGTTAATTGGCTGTTCTAAATTGTCCCTAGATATCTGTTTCCTATAGGCCCTTAGAATAGAGGGTTAGTATTATTGAAAGCGCTTTGAGTGGTCTTTGTGACTAGAAAAGCGCTATATAAGTGCAGGTTAGTTAGTTAGTTAGTTAGTTAGATATGGCATTTGTGCAAATGGTCGCAGTAATGTGCAGAGACATACAGCAGCAGATGTCGTACTGTTGGTGTGTCAGTTCTTTCTGTGCAAACAGCTGAGGTAGTTATTTTGTGGGTGAGTGTGTTATGGTCCAGGGGTGGGGGAGGGGGAAAGTGGGCAAAGTTCAGGGTCCTGATGGCCCGGTGAACAAAGCTGTTAGGAGTTTTGTGGAGCGGGCTTGGAGGCTCCGGTACCTTCTCTCCAAGGGCAGGGGGATGAAGTGGGAGTGTGAGGGGTGGGAGGTTTCGCCTGCAATGTTGATGGCTCTGCAGGTGAGGCAGGAGTGGTAGATGTCCGAGGGTGAGGGCAGAGTGGCACCAATGATCTTGCTGGCTGCTTTTACTGTTTGTTTTAGTGTCTTCCGGCAGGAGGCGGAGCAACTTCCATACCACACTGCGATGCAGCTGGTGAGGATGCTCTCACTGGTGCCCTGGTAGTATGAGCACATGATGGGGGGTGGGACTCATGCTGTCCTCAGTTTGCAGAGGAAATGGAGGCAAGTTTGAGCCTTCTTGGCCAGTGATGTGCTGTTGTTGGACCAGGAGAGATCCTCAGAAATGTGCACCCCCAGGAACTTGGTGCTGTTCACCCTCTCCACAGCTGCTCCATCAATAATCAGAGGTGGATGCTGTGTGTGTCCTCTCCTGAAGTTGACCACAATGTCCTTTGTTTTGCCCACATTCAGGAAGAGATTATTGTCTTTACACCACTGGACCAGCTGGCTAACCTCATTTCTGTAGTTGGCTTCTTCATTGTTGGTGATGAGGCTCACCACCTTTGTGTAATCTGCAAATTTGATGATATGGTTGGTGCTGTAGCCTGGTACACAGTCATGGGTCAGCAAGGTGAAGAGCAGCGAGCTGAGCATGCATCCTTGTGGGACCCCTATGCTCAGCGTGATGGTCTTGGAGGTGTTGCTACTGACCCGCACGTTCTATGGTCTTCCTGTGAAAAAGTCCAGCACCCAGTTACAGAGAGAGGTTTTGAGTCCCAAGTGTCTGAGTTTTTGTATTAGGTGCTAGGGGACAATTGTGTTGAATGCTGAACTGAAGTCCAAGGACAGCATTTGCACGTAGTTGTTTGAGTCCAGATGGGTGAGGGCTGGATGGGACAGCAGCATCGATGGCATCTTCTGTGGATCTGTTTGACCTGTATGCAAACTGAGATGGGTCATTGCAGGGAGGGAGGGTGGACTTGATGTTTTGCATGACCAGCCACTCGAAGCACTTCATTATGATGGGGATCAGTGCTACTGGCCGGTAATCATTGTAAACATGGCTCCAGGTGTACTGCTTCTGGTCCCCATAATGTGATCTCCACACATCAGCCATTTCATGTTCGTTCACCAGCTCCCTCAACCTGTTGGCAGAAGCAGAAGAGCCTCCTGATGGCTGCTGTCAAGCTTGTGGTTTATTATACAATTAAAATCCCTTCCCCAAAAAAGAAAAAAAAAACTATTCCGGGATCTAACCATGTCCGATAAAACATCCAAAAACCTAAGCCTCTCTGCTCTCTGTGTTGGCACATACACGTTTTTAAAAACCATGTTCACATTTTCAAACTACCTTTAGTAAGAGCAAATGGCCTCTCACTACCTCTTCTAACTCATAAGAGATAGGCACACAATCCCTCAAGAAAAGTACAGCAACCCCTCATTGCTATTAGATTTGAGGCTTAAAAAATGTGGCCATCCCACTCTCTTCTCCACTGGCTCTCAACATCTACAGTGCTGTGAGTCTCCTGTAGCATCAGCACATCAAGCTTCTTTAAATGATAAAGAGGCTCTTTTTGTGTCATCCCTTTCCACATTAATAATATGAGTTCCAGTTATAAGGTGAGGCATTAAAGACGATAAAATTAAGATACAGTAAAAGCACACATACGCAACAGAAAAGGTAAAGGGCAAATTTAGTGTCAGCATGATTATTTGTGATTATTTTGATTTCAGCTTAAGCACAAGTTTTTTCAGATGATATATTTTCTGATCGGTCAAAGTCTCATTTTCATCATTTTGTTTCATGTATTTGTGAGCTGATCCAACAAATGATTCCATATCTGGAAAATGTTTTTCTTCCACAGCTCTACTCCCTTTAGTCACTTGAAGAAACCTCCCGATCTTTGTAAAGGAGTAGAAGCTTTCCTCTTCCTGAGTCTACATGAGCTCAGCTCCATCTTCACTGTCATCTGAAGCACTCTCATTTAGCAGTACCAAACCCCCGTCCTATTTGATTTAGCAGAGCTCTGCAAGTCTTAAGCACTTTTTCTTTTTTGTGCAATTTTCATATACTGTGTTTCGATTCATTTTATACCCCCCCCTCAAAAAAAACAAACAAAAAAACCCAAAACATTGTCTGTGAGACAAACAAGGTTGAGGGCCACTGGGCTATGACATTAATATAATAGCATTAATGTAATAACTTCACCAGATGTGTTGCTTTTATAGATCCTGCTCACCACAACAGACCACTAAAAATTTGCAACAAGTCTATTTTCAACAGATGCTGCATTCAACACACAATAAAGTGATGAATGGCATCAGAAAGAGGCCTACATGAATAGGTGTTTTCATATTATATACTGTTAGGCACAAACTTGATATGTCCAAAACAGAATTTTTTCAAGAATTGAGATAAACTGTTTATTCTGAGTAATGTAAAAGTTAACTTTTCTAATGCTTATGATTAGTTTGGTAATACTAAAATAAATTAAAAGCACCAAGGTGTTGTGCCTCGGTGCCTATGGCATGGTAGCATGGGGGGCTGTAAAAAAGAGGCACTCCGACCTCTACTGGCCCAGCATAGTTATGCCTCAGTGAAACAATACAGTATACAGTAATCATTTAGTGCATCTGTTTGTGGCTGTGTGTATCTGCCCATCTGTCTGTCTGTCCGCCTCTCTGTTTCAGTTTGCCGGGTCATGATTAAGTGGAGCTAAAGGCTTGTATCATTGTATCACCATATTTTCTCAACTTTTAATTTTCCAGAATTTCAAAATAACACTTTGTTTTTGAAATAAACACAAATTTAACTCACCATTTCTGTCAATGTCGCAGTGAAAAAAAGGTATTGTAGAAACTATCCTGGGTCAGTAGAGGTCGGAGTCCCACTTTTTTACAGCTACCCATGCTACCATGCCACAGGTACTGAGGCACAGGGCCTTGGTGCTTTCATTATTACATTTCTTGTTTTTGCAGCTGCATTGACAGAAATAGTGAGTTAAATTTGTGTTTATTTTGAAAACAAAACCTTATCTCACAATTCTGGCAATTTAAAAGTCGAGAAAATATGGTGATACAATGATATAAGCCATTAGTTCCACTCAATTTTGACCGGGCGAGCTGAAACAGAGAGGCGGACAGACAGATACACGCACTCACAGACTCACTAACCGATTACTGTATGCTTCTGTTTCACCGAGGCATAATAAATAAATAAATAAACTATAAAGGGTGACCAATAGAATGGATTTATTAAAAAAAAAAAAACAAATACCAAGAATGGATGACGTTGTTAAGACTATGGTGATACGATTTCACCCAACAGTGATGATGTGATTTCTTGTATTATAAGATAAGATAAGATAAGATAAGATAAGCCTTTATTAGTCCCACAACGGGGAAATTCCAGGATTGCAACAGCACAGGGATAGCAACACTCAGAGCAACAATCAGAAGGCAAGAAAACAAAAACAAAAAAAAAAAACAAGCAAACAAGAGCAGCTAATATACATATGTACATATTACTATAAAATATATATATACACACACACACAGACACACAGTGCAGAGCATTGTAGCTGGATGGAATAAATATATGAATATATAAACACACAGTGCAGAGCATTGTAGCTAGATGGAATAAATATGTAAATATATAAACACCCACAGTACGGAGCATTGCAGCTAGGTGGAATAAATATGTAAGTATATAAACACACACAGTGCGGAGCAATGTAGCTAGATGGAATAATATGATCTTACCTGTCTTGTGTGATTTTGTGCTTATGCGAACCTTATTGCAGTCCTTGTTGCTTTGCAGCAGAAAGGCTTAAACTGCATTGCAGCCATAATGTACAACCACATCCAGTATTGTGCATTCACACCAAATACTAAGCAAATTTTTCGTGCAGTGCAGTTTTATGTTACCTCAATGTAAATATGTGAATACACATGAATTTGCAAATTTGCGCATTTTTATCTGAGGGACGTAGTAGTGATAGCTAATAACCCTTGAAATTCTCTCATCACCAGAGTAAAAGTCTCAGCACTTTCGAGCAGGGATGGGCAACTGGCAGCCCACCAATTCTTTTCCAAAAATTGATTATTTATTTATATCACATTTGACTGTATTTGGAACCGCATTCTTAAATGCAGTTAGAGAGTATGCCAACAGACAGAGCTCTAATTGAAACCTAGGTGCTGCTCTGTGCAAGTGGTCAAGCAAGAGAGCGAGAGTGAGGAAGCCACAGATATTTAGAGGGAGCAGTGTGCACCAGAGTTGGTGTTGTAAGGTATATGTTCCATGCTAAGACCTCATTAATAGGTTGTAAACAACAGTAAATGTACAAAGTAGGCTGCTTTTAAACAAGAATAAATCTACTGTAGCATTTGTTCTTGTTTATCAGTTGAAGCCTCATGGAGCTTGGAGGCTTTCCTTGTAATTGTGCAGAAAAAGATTCAAAGCTTTGAGGTTTCTTTCTAAAGAGTGCAGTTGAAGCACTGACACTGTTTCAGTCCCATCTCAGCAATAAAAGTTCAGACTCTGGTCATTTTAATCTGCTGATTTTTTTTGTTCATTTATATCAGTGCCTCTTAAACTTTTTTATTCCCCATTTCAGGGAGCCAAACGATTACCAAGACTACCTACAGACAGCTATTTCTCTACCCCTCCACACCCACAGTGAAACAAAGAGCAAGCTAAGCCTCATCATATTTCCTTTTCTTCTTGGCTTTTTTTTTGTTAATTATCATCTAGAATTTCATCATCCACCTTTTTCCTCAGCCGGAGAAAGGTGGATTGTCCTCTCCAGGTTGGGGACAAGCTCCTGCCCCAAGTGGAGGAGTTTAAGTATCTTGGGGTCTTATTCACGAGTGGGGAAAATGGAGTGAGAGATTGACAGACGGGTCGGAGCAGCATCTGCAGTGATGCGAACGTTGTACCGGTCTGTTGCAGTGAAGAGGGAGCTGAGTTCTAAGGCAAAGCTGTTGATTTACCGATCAATCTACGTTACTACTCTCACCTATGGTCACAAGCTTTGGGTAATGACCGAAAGAATGAGATCGCGGATACAAGCGGCTGAAATGAGCTTTCTCCGTAGGATTGCTGGACTCACCCTCAGAGATAGGGTGAGGAGCTCAGTCATCCGGGAGAGGCTCAGAGTAGAACCGCTGCTCCTCCACATTGAAAGGAGCCAGTTGAGGTGGTTTGGGCATCTGATTAGGATGCCTCCTGTACGCCTCCCACTTGAGGTGTTTCAGGCACATCCCACTGGGAGGAGACCCCGGGGCAGACCCAGGACTCAGTGGAGAGACTATGTCTCCCAGCTGGTCTGGGAACGCCTTGGTATCCTCTCTGAAGAGCTGGAGCAGGTGGCTGGGGAGAGGGAAGTCTGGGCTTCTCTGCTTGAACTGCTGCCTCCGCGACCCGGACCTCCAGAAAAGCTGTAGAAGATGGATGGATGGATGGATCATCTAGAATTTCTCTTTGCTCATCATTTTGATGGAGACTGTTTTAAAAATTAGGTCATGATATAATTTTATCCATCCATCTTTTACTGCTTAACCGGAGTGATGGCCTAGCTGGGAGACAGTCTGCCCCCCACCAGCCGGGAGGTTGTGGGTTCACATCCCATCCGGGTCATTCCAAAGACCACATAAAAACGGTACTTTTCGGCTTCTAGCTTGGCATAATAGAATGGAGAATGGAAAGTTAATGCACAGAGCTACCAGGGGACTGACCTCCCACTGTAGCTTTCACTACTTACAGTAGCTGTGTTGTGTGGCGTAGGGTCGGTGAAACGGATATAGGCGCTGCCCCATATACCACATGGTGTCTCACATGCTGTGGAAGGGATTAACTTCTAACTTACTTCTAACTTCTAACTAACTGCTAATTAACTTCTACTGCTTAATCTTTTTTGGGTCACATGAGAGGTGGGGCGGGGCTATCCCAGCATCTTTGGGTGAGAGGCAGGGTACACCCTGGACAGATCAACAGTCCATTGCAAGGCAGATGTAATTTTATTAGTAATTACTGATATGATAAAACACTGACTAGCTTTTATTTTCATTTGCATTTTTTAGTTTTAATTGCAAAACTTTTGACTTTGTGGAAAATGATTACCCACTCCACCACACCACCACCACCATGGAAGGTTTACATGTAAATCTGGCCCTTGAGAAGTAAGGAAAAAATTCTGTGGCCCTTAACCCCACCAAGGAGTGTCTCTTCTCTATCGACCCATGTACTCCTGATATGGATGTGCCAATGGGGGCTAGCAGTGTAAACAACCATCATCCAGGTGCAGTTTCTGAAGAAGGTAGTGGCATTTTCCCAACTGTGTACCCCGCTGGATAACATTGTAAACCTAAACGTGACAGCATTTCTTCAATTTCCACAGCAGGTACAGTTGAAACCAGAAGTTTACATACTCTGTATAAAAAGACATACAGTTGTGTGAAAAGTGTTTGGCCCCTTCCTGATTTCTCATTTTTTTGTATGTTTGTCACACTTAAATGTTTCAGATCATCAAACAAATTTAAATATTAGACAAAGATAACACAAGTAAACACAAAATGCATTTCTTAAATGAAGGTGATTACTATAAAGGGTAAAAAAAAAAGAAAAATTCAAACCTACATGGCCCTGTGTGAAAAAGTGACCCCCCCCCCCATTAAAATCTAAATTATCTGTGGTTTATCAGATATTTAGATAGTTGAGTTCAATTTCTCTAGCCACACCCAGCCTAGCCACACCTGTTCTCAAGCAAGAAATCATTCAAATAGCACCTGCCTGACAAAGTGAAGTACACCACTCATTTATCCCGACGTCAGTAAAACTTTTAAACTCAGATAAATAGGTCAGGGACACTTATAACTCCTGTTCTTAATGACTGCTGTTATATATTTATGTATGTATGTACTTGTATTATTTATTGGGTTTTATTTCATTTATTATGTACTACATCCATTGTGTATGTGTGGATTGTGTGGTTGCAGCACGGGTGACAAGCCCAAGACAAATTTCCCCTTGAGGGACAATAAAGTTTATCTTATCTTATCTTACCAAAAGATCCTCAAAAGCTAAACATCATCCTGCGATTCAAAGAAATTCAGAAACAAATGAGAAACAAAGTAACTGATATCTATCAGTCTGGAAAAGGTTATAAAGCCATTTCTAAAGCTTTGGGACTACAGCGAACCACAGTGAGAGCCATTATCCACAAATGGCGAAAACATGGAACAGTGGTGAACCTTCCCAGGAGTGGCCGGCCAACCAAATTTACACCAAGAGCACAGCAACGACTTATCCAAGGGGTCAAAAAAGACCCCAGAACAACATCCAAAGAACTGCAGGCCTCACTTGCCTCAGTTAAGGTCAGTGTTCATGACTCCATCATAAGAAAGAGACTGGGCAAAAATGGCCTGCATGGCAAAGTTCCAAGATGAAAACCATTGCTGAGCAAAAAGAATGTAAAGGCTCATCTCAGTTTTGCCAGAAAAAATCTTGATGATCCCCAAGACTTTTGGGAAAATACTCTGTGGACTGATGAGACAAAAGTTGAACTGTTTGGAAGGTGTGTGTCCCATTACATCTGGCGTAAAACTAACACAGCATTTCAGAAAAGGAACATCATACCAACAGTAAAATATGGTGGTAGTGTGATGGTCTGGGGCTGTTTTGCTGCTTCAAGACCCGGAAGACTTGCTGTGTTCAATGGAACCATGAATTCTGCTGTCTACCGAAAAAGCCTGAAGGTGAATGTCCGACCATCTGTTCATGACCTCAAGCTGAAACGCACTTGGGTTCTGCAGCAGGACAATGATCCAAAACACACCAGCAAGTCCACCTCTGAATGGCTTAAGAAAAACAGAATGAAGACTTTGGAGTGTCCTAGTCAAAGTCCTGACCTGAATCCCACTGAGATGCTGTGGAATGACCTTAAAAAGGTGAGTCATACTGGAAAACCCTCCAATGTGACTTAATTACAACAATTCTGCAAAGATGAGAGGGCCAAATTTCCTCCACAGTGCTGTAAAAGACTCATTGCCAGTTATTGCAAATGCTTGATTGCAGTTGTTGCTACTAAGGATGACCCAAGCAGTTATTAGGTTTAGAGGGCAATTACTTTTTCCACACAGGGCCATGTAGTTTGGGATTTTTTTCCCCTTAATAATAAAGACCTTCATTTAAAAACTGCATTTTGTGTTTACTTGTGTTATCTTTGTCTAATATTTAAATTTGTTTGATGATCTGAAACATTTAAGTGTGACAAACATACAAAAAAATGAGAAATCAGGAAGAGGGCAAACACCTTTTCAAACCACTGTAAAACTATTTGCTATTTTTTTACCCTGTCCTGTCCAGCAGCTTGGTAAGCAGAACAGATATTTGCTTCCCATATTATGCCAAACAGATTTACTCTGCCAAAAGGAGCTCTGTTCATATTTGATATATGCTGTATATAAATAGTGTTTATAGACTCATCTTGCTATGTGATAACTGAAATCCTTTATTTAAATTGTTTTACCTATGATGGACCTGATGGGGGGAATGGGGGAGGGAACTGAGAAGATTTAGTGGTCGGAAGGGGTGGGAAATGAAGGGGTGTAGAGGGGGAGAGAAAGAGAGAGGAACAAACAGAGGAACCACAATTTCTGGTGGTGGTGTGTGTGTGTGTGTGTGTGTGTGTGTGTGTGTGTGTGTGTGTGTGTGTGCGTGTGCATGCATGTACTTGTGAATGAATGTGTGGGTGTGGAGGATGTTTAATGGGTGGGAGGGACTTAATTTGTGTGTGTACTGGTGTGTACTTGCACATTTGTATGTGTAGGTGTGCCATTGTGTCTGGGAGTATGATGCGAAGGAAACAGGAGCTGAGGTGTGGACACACCCCAGGACCTGGGGTGGGTTTGCATGCTTGGCCCCTGCGGTTGGGGTGGGAGGTCGTTATAGCCTGTGGTCCTTGTAATGCACTGGGGTATGGCGATGGCGGGCCCTGGATTGCAGGGCCTTGTGCCACTCATCCTGGGATGTGATCTTATTGGATATACACTATTTGGCCATAATGACCATTGTTACATTTGGAGCAGCAGTACAGTTTCATAGCAAGTCACAATGAAATCATGCAATGTTTGCATTCAGAGTGTTGATGGAGAAGTATAGAGAAGGTCAGAAGGAGTTGCACAGTGTCTTTGTGGATCTAGAGAAAGCATGTGATATGGTGCCAAGAGAGGAAGTGTGGTACTGTATGAGAAAGTCAGGAGTGGCAGAGAAGACGTGAGGGTGGTGCAGAACATATGTAAGGATGGTGAGACTGTGGTGAGGTGTGCTGTTTGAGTGACACATAGATTCAAGGTGGGGCTGGGATTACATCAGGGATCAGCTCTGAGCCCCTTCTTGTTTGCCATGGTGATGGACAGGCTGACAAACGATGTCAGGCAGGAGTCTCCACAGACCATGATGTTTGCGGACGACATTGTTATCTCTGGTGAGTGTAGGGAGCATACCTCCACCTCCCCAGAACCTGGGGAGGTGGAGGTATGCTCTTGAGAAAAGGGGAATGACAGTCAGTTGAAATAAGACAAAATATGTGAGTGTGAATGAGAGCGAGGAAGGTGTAATGGTGAAGATGCAAGGAGTAGAGCTAGTGAAGGTGAATGAATTGAAATACCTGGGGTCAACCATCCAAAGCAATGGAAAATGCAAAAGAGATGTGAAAAAGAGAGTGCAGGCAGGGTGGAGTGGGTGGAAAAGAGTGTCAGGATGATTTGTGACAGAAGGATAGCAGCTAGAGTTAAAGGGAAGATTTACAAGACAATAGTGAGACCTGCTATGATGTATGGTTTAGAGATGGTGGCACTGACAAAAAGAAAGGCGGTACAGCCAGAGGTGGCAGAGTTGAAGACGCTAAGATTCTCATTGGGATTGACTATAGGATTAGAAATGAGTGAAATGAGTATATAAGAGGGACAGCTCAGGTTGAGCGGTTTGGAGAAAAAGTAAGAGAGGCAAGGCTGAGATAGTTTAGACACATGTAGAGGAGGGATAGTGGATATATTGAACAAAGAATGTTGAAGGTGGAGCTGCCAGGTAGGAGGAAAAGACGAAGGCCACAGAGAAGATTCATGAATGTAGTGAAGGAGGACATGGAGAGGGTTGGTGTTACAGAGGAAGTTGGAGGGATAGGGTGAGATGGAGGCAGATGATCTGCTGTGGAGACCCCTAAAGGGAGCAGCTGAAAGAAGAAGACAGATACAGTGGGGTAAAAAAGTATTTAGTCAGCCACCAATTGTGCAAGTTCTCCCACTTAAAAGATGAGAGAGGTCTCCAATTTTCATCATAGGTATACCTCAACTATGAGAGACAAAATGAGAAAAAAAAAATCGAGAAAATCACATTGAAGGATTTTTAATGAATTAATTGGTAAATTCCTCGGTAAAATAAGTATTTGGTCACCTACAAAGAAGCAAGATTTCTGGCTCTCACAGACCTGTAACTTCTTCTTTAAGAGGCTCCTCTGTCCTCCACTCGTTACCTGTATTAATGGCACCTGTTTGAACTCGTTATCAGTATAAAAGTCACCTGTCCACAACCTCAAACAGTCAGACTCCAAACTCCACTATGGCCAAGACCAAAGAGCTGTCAAAGGACACCAAAAACAAAATTGTAGACCTGCACCAGGCTGGGAAGACTGAATCTGCAATAGGTAAGCAGCTTGGTGTGAAGAAATCAACTGTGGGAGCAATTATTAGAAAATGGAAGACATACAAGACCACTGATAATCTCCCTCGAACTGGGGCTCCACGCAAGATCTCACCCCGTGGGGTCAAAATGATCACGAGAACGGTGAGCAAAAATCCCAGAACCACATGGGGGGACCTAGTGAATGACCTGCAGAGAGCTGGGACCAAAGTAACAAAGGCTACATCAGTAACACACTACGCCACCAGGGACTCAAATCCTGCAGTGCCAGATGTGTCCCCCTGCTTAAGCCAGTACATGTCCAGGCCCGTCTGAAGTTTGCTAGAGAGCATTTGGATGATCCAGAAGAGGATTGGGAGAATGTCATATGGTCAGATGAAACCAAAATAGAACTTTTTGGTAAAAACTCAACTTGTCGTGTTTGGAGGAGAAAGAACACCATACCTACCGTGAAGAATGGGGGTGGAAACATCATACTTTGGGGCTGTTTTTCTGCAAAGGGACCAGGACGACTGATCCGTGTAAAGGAAAGAATGAATGGGGCCATGTATTGTGAGATTTTGAGTGAAAACCTCCTTCCATCAGCAAGGGCATTGAAGATGAAACTTGGCTGGATCTTTCAGCATGACAATGATCCCAAACACACCACCCGGGCAACGAAGGAGTGGCTTCGTA
Source organism: Pholidichthys leucotaenia (assembly GCA_020510985.1). NCBI lineage: Eukaryota > Metazoa > Chordata > Actinopteri > Cichliformes > Pholidichthyidae > Pholidichthys > Pholidichthys leucotaenia. Next base: position 247,897,723 of record CM035839.1, on the reverse strand, counting down.
AGAAGCATTTCAAGGTCCTGGAGTGGCCTAGCCAGTCTCCAGATCTCAATCTCATAGAAAATCTTTGGAGGGAGTTGAAAGTCCGTGTTGCCCAGCGACAGCCCCAAAACATCACTGCTCTAGAGGAGATCTGCATGGAGGAATGGGCCAAAATACCAGCAACAGTGTGTGAAAACCTTGTGAAAACTTACAGAAAACGTTTGACCTCTGTCATTGCCAACAAATGGTATATAACAAAGTATTGAGATGAACTTGTGTTATTGACCAAATACTTACTTTACCGAGGAATTTACCAATTTATTCATTAAAAAATCCTTCAATGTGATTTTCTGGATATTTTTTTTTGTCATTTTGTCTCTCATAGTTGAGGTATACCTATGATGAAAATTGGAGACCTCTCTCATCTTTTAAGTGGGAGAACTTGCACAATTGGTGGCTGACTAAATACTTTTTTGCCCCACTGTATAAGAAAATTTAAATGATTTTCCATTTACTGTATTGTTTTAATTCAGTTATCCATTATACTGGCAGTATTATTGATCCCATCAAGACCACACCAAGACCAGACTGAGACCAGAGTGTACCAGGACCAATACTTAAAGGGGCTGAGACTAACTGAGTCACGAACAACACAGTCAGAGACCAAGTTAAATCCAAGACCCTGGTGCATGTGTACATCTTAATCTTGAATTAGTCTCAACTCAGTCTTGATCCCTTAAAGTCTTGGCCTTGTAACACTCTGGTAAGCTGGTCTTAGTATAGTCTTGACTTCAGCTCAAGGCAGTATGCATATACTTAGCAGTATACCAGTACACTCTGTACAGCCATCTGAGAAATAACTTCCCCTGGCATATGGGTTTGGGTAGCTGTTGTCACTTCCAATGGATGCTTAGACCTTTGAGGGCTAGATGAAAGTCACTAAACTGTCATGTGGTTTAAAATGTTCCCCAGTAGCAGAAAGAAATGAAGTCACTGCTTACTACTATCCCTGAGCTGTTGCCCAGCAGCAACAGTGATGGCAAATGAAGCAATGGAATCACTCTTGAAAAGTAATGTACTGGCAGCCGTAACCAGGCAGGCTGGTATGCTGCCTTTTATGTTTGTATGTGTATGTGTTCAAGTCGACAGAGAAAATAATGGGATATCTTACTTGAGATTTCTCTGACTTGCACAAATGAAAAGAGAGACTATGTGGGGAGATGTTTGAGCCACCAGAGAAATTGTTGCTGGCAGTTGAAATCTTAAATGTTTTCTTTTCCCCCTTTCCTGTAGAGTGGCATTTCCCAAATGGCTCCTCACCGTTTGCTTTTCATGTTTGTCACCAGTGATAATGGACCATTCCCTGAGACGATAGTGTTTGTGCCTGTTAGTTTGGCAGTAAAGTGAGCAGTCTTCTCCCTGAGTTAAACCACATTTTTGGAATGCCTTGAATCTTCAGTGTCACCACCTTTTCCATTTGATAGCTTTTTTCCCCTGTGGTGTATCATTTAAAATGTTCACACTTGCATGGTGCCAGGGACCTGAAGGATTGTGCTGCAGCAGCTGATGATGCAAAGCAATGTCTCACCTTTTCACTCTCAAACTGGCAGTGACATGAGAAAGTGGTCTCTGACAAATGTGGAAGAAATAAGAAATGTTTAAAGTCGTGCCATTTAAGCTGAGCTTGAAGTTTGTTACGAGTTCTTTCCATAAAGTGACTTTTCGTCATATTCCATGATATTTTTATAATGAGTGAATAAATCTGCTACAGTACACACACACACACACACACACACACACACACACACACACACACACTTCTTCTCTTCTGGTAGTCCATCGATTCGATGATGACCATCTTCTTTATTTGTGAGTCTGCTGGTGTTTGAATAGTCTGATCCTGGATCTGCAGGAACTGGGACTGCAGATTCAGTTACAGACCGGGCATGTGAAGGAGGTGCTGGGGGGAGCAGGGGGGACTTGGCGAGCATGCCTCTTTGCACACTTTGCTGTCCGGTGTTGTGTGCTCTGTTCCTCCATATAATCCACTCCCTGTGAGGAGTGGGAGCGCCAGATGTCTCGGCAGGAAGCGAGTTCCTCCAGTGAAGAGGGGTTGATCCGACATCTCTTCAGGATGGACTTCATTTGGTCTTTGAAGTGCTTCTTCTGTCCACCAGCGCTGCGTTGGCCTCGGAGTAACTGACCATACAGGATTCTGCGTGGGAGTCTGTGGCTGGGCATCCGGATGACATGCCCCAACCACCTGAGTTGATGCTGGGCCATGATGGACTCCACGCTGCAGCTGCCAGCTCTCTCCAGCACTTCTGTGTGCGGCACTCTGTCCTTCCAAGTGGTGCCAAGGATCTTCTGGAGACAACTTACATGGAATGTCTCCAGGCTTCTCAGATGGCGGCTGTAAATAGTCCATGCCTCACATCCATACAGTAAGGTGGTGATACATACAGCTCTGTAGACCAGCACTTTGGTGTGGAGTTTGAGGTTGCTGTTCTGAAGAACCCTTCTCCTTAGATGACCAAAAGATGCTGATGCTTGCTTGAGGCGGTTCTGGATCTCGTCATCCATTGAGCAGGTGTCAGACATTATGCTCCCCAGGTATTTGAAAGTGGGCACTGTAAGCAGCAGTTGCCCTGCTGCTGTGAGGGTTATTGGGTTTTGTGGGGGGTCAGTACTGGATTGACAGAGTACCTCTGTCTTCTGGGTGTTGATTGTCAGTCCCATTCTGGTGTATGCAGTTACGGCTGCCGAGAGGATGTTTTGTAGAGCGTCTGGTGTATGGGCAACCAGGGCACAGTCAATCGGCGTATTGTAGCTCAATGATGGTCTCTGATGTCAGCTTGGAAGTTGCCTGTAGCCTCCTGATGTTGAACAGGTTACCATCAAGCCTGAAGTCAATGGTAACTCCAGCTTGCTTTTCCACCCTCCTACGTAGCAGAGTTGTTACACAGACAAGGAAGATGTTGAAGAGAACTGGGGCCAGCACACAGCCTTGCCTCACTCCGGTTTGCACTCCAAAAGGTTCTGAGCTGTGCCTTCCCACTACCACTCAGGCCATCATCCCAGAATGGAACTGCTCGAGGATGGTGAGGAACTTGGGTGGACACCCAAATCTCTTCAGGACTTGCCACAGTAGTTCCCTGTTCACTGTGTCAAATTCAATTCAATTCAATTCAACTTTATTTATATAGAGCCATTTCACAACAACAGTCATCTCATAGCACTATCAACTGTAGGGGGGACCCCCACAGCTGCAGAAAGACCCCAGCAATCAGGCGATCCCCTGTGAGCAAGCACTTGGCGACGGTGGAGAGGAAAAACTCCCTTTTAACAGGAAGAAACCTCCAGCAGAACCAGGCTCAGGGAGGGGCAGTCATCTGCTGTGACTGGCTGGGGGGTGAGGGAATAGAGAAGAAGAAAAGAACAGACATGTAGAGAGCAAACAGCACGATGGGGACTCAATCTATGGGAGAGAACAAACAAATGTTAATGACCAGCAAAAAAAAAAAAAAAATTTCATAGAGAGTGAGGAAAGGAGTGAGGCCCAGTGCATTACTGGAGGTCCCCCGGCTGACTAAACCTATTAGCAGCATAACTAAGGGAGGGTTCAGAAACACATGATCCCTCCCTAATTGTAGGCTATATCAAAAAGGTAGGTTTTAGCCCTATTCTTAAAAACAGAGATCGAGTCTGACTCCCGAATCCAGATTGGCAGCTGATTCCACAGGAGAGGAGCTTGATAACTGAAGGCTCTGCCTCCCATTGTACTTTTGGAGATTCTAGGTATTACAAGTAATCCTGCATTTTGGGAGCGTAGTGCTCTGTTAGGATGATACGGTAGTATCAGATCTTTTAAATAAAAAGACCTGTCAAATTTAAATAAAAAGACCTGTCGACCTGTCAAATGCCTTTGACAGGTCGACAAAGGCAATGAACAGGTCCTTATGCTGCTCCCAATATTTCTCTTGGAGCTGACGTGTCACAAAGATCATGTCAACTGATGACATGATCTTTGAAAAACCCTGTCCTTCCGAAAACCACACTGTGACTCTGGAGTGACCCGCTCTGATATTGCAGAGATGAGTCTGCAGAGCATGACCTTAGCAAGGACCTTTCCAGCAATGGCCAACAGAGAGATACCCCTACTATTGGAGCAGATGGATTTGTCTCCTTTGTTCTTGTAGATGGTCATGATGTTGCCGTCTTTCCACTGTTGTGGGACACACTCTCGTCTCCACACCTCTGAGATATAGAGATACAGTGTCCGAGTACAAAGGTAGCCTCCTTCCTTGAGAAGTTCAGCTGGGATGCCGTCAGGTCCAGGGGATTTATTGTTTTTCAGGGTTTTTACTGCATGCAGGATTTCTTTGAAGGTTGGGGGGAGGTCAAGATCTGGCAAGGTAGGATGTTCAGGGAGCTCTGCAAGGACAGTTGGGTCCACTGAGGTGGGCTGGTTAAGCACGGTGTTAAAATGTTCAGCCCACCGCTCCACTATCATGGCCTGATCCTTGATTAAAGAAGATCCATCAGCAGATCTAACAGGTGCCAGAGAGCAGTTTCTGGGGCTGTAGATGGTTTTGACTGCATCATAGAAACTGTGCATATCGTTTCTATCAGCATGAGTCTGGATTTCATTGGTCTTTGAGATCCACCACTCATCTTGCAGTTTCCTGAGAGTTGTTTGGACCTCAGAACGAAGGGCTTGCCGTTGCTTCTTATGGAATTGGGATTGTGGGTTGTTCAAGGTGACTCTGTGTGCCCTGTGCATTCTGTCCAGGAGGGTGGAGATCTCTCCAGCATTCTGGTCAAACCAGTCCTGATGTTTCTTGGTTTTGAAACCGATGGCTTGGGCTGCAGTGTCAAAGAGGATGGTGGATAGAGTGGTCCACTTCTCATCCATCCCAGATTCTGAGATGATCAGTTGTTCAATACCTGCCAGCCTCTCAGCTAGGGAGCGACGAAAGTTGTCACAGATGTCGCTGCTGGAGAGTCTGGCACAGTGGAGTGTTTTCCTCTTTGGGCCACCATGGCGAGCTAGGGGCCGAACATGCATTCTGACCTTTGTCAGAATCATGCGGTGGTCGGTCCAGCAGTCTGCCCCTCGCATAGCTCTTGTGATGAGCACGTCCTTGAGGTCAGCCCTCCTCACGATCACGTAGTCGATCAGGTGCCAATGTTTGGACCTGGGATGCATCCAGGGTGCCTTATATTTGTTCTTTTGCTGGAAGATTGTGTTAGTGATAGTAAGATCATGTTCCGCACAGAGACTAAGAAGTCTCATGTCATTGGAGTTGATTTTTTCAATGCCATGGGCTCCGATTACACCATTCCAGTTTTGCAAGTTCTTTCCGACTCCTGCATTGAAATCACCAAGCAGCATGATTTTGTCACCCTTCGGGATGTGACTGAGGATGTCATCGAGTGTCTGGTAGAAGCGGTCCTTCTCTTCAGCGTTCGATGGCAGAGTTGGTGTACAGGCACTTACCAAAGTGACATACCTGCATTTTGCAAGGGGGATGCGAAGAGTCATGAGCCTTTCACTGACAACCACTGGTGATTCTGTGAGCTTGTGCAGGAGGCTGTTCTTGATTGCAAAACGAACTCCATGAAGGAGTTGTCCGCCAATGGGGTATCCTTTCCAAAAGAATGTATAACCCTCTCCTACTTCATTGATTGAGCCTTCCTCGAGGAGTCGGGTCTCACTGAGTGCTGCCACATCCACATTGTAGCGCTTCAGCTCGCTGGCAACAAGTGCTGTTCTGCACTGTGGTCTGTCCGGACTGGCATCCAGGAGTGTCCTTATGTTCCATGCTACAATTCTAAATGGTATTGTTTTTGTTTTTCGACCGCATATTGGAATGTCCCGACAGGTGTAGTTTCCTATCCGGGTGCTGTGCTGAGTGGGCAATGTTTAGGCCACCTTTTCTAGGCCTTTCCCCAGTTGGGGTGAGCAGTGCGGTCCCTAAATAGGGCTGCTCAGATGCACAGGGGTCTGCCGGAAGCAGCTGCCACTCAATCCCAACTGCTAACGACCATTGTCCTGTGCCGCTGACGTGCAGAGTTCCAGCTAGGAGCTTCCAGCTCATTCAAACCTGCCCCCGTTACTGGATGCTCCATCGCCGCCAGACTTTAGAGGTCGGAGACTCAGGTAAAGAAGATACCTGCGCAGTGATGGTTTTTAGAGTGGCATGGGGGGTGCACTTTTCCCGATGCTACTACCTTGATTGTAGAGAAGATGGTTCCAGTGGCAAGGGAGACCCTAGATGACCGGCATCTTCTCACAACTGCAGGAGGCTGCTGGAATCCAGGTTTTTGGGAAACCGCCTCAAAGCGTGCCACCACCAGCTTGCTTTTTTGTCAGGGTGTGCTCCCTTAGCCTTCGTCCGCTTTTACAGCCATTGTGGTGTTTATCATTACTACCAGCTTCTGCCTGCTCTAGAGGTCTCATCTTCGGGATCACTCTTAGTCTGGCCTCTACCCTTCGACCTGTTCGGCTTGGGTGACCCTGCCAGGAGTAAGAGACTCCGGCTGACATAGCTCTAGGGGTCATGGAGACGCTCAAAGTGCCCCACCACGATAAGGTGGTGATCCCATCGGGACACACACACACACACACACACACACACACACACACACACACACACACACACACACACACACACACAAAAAAAAAAAAAAAACTGGTCTAAAGATTGTGATAAACGAGTTGTGTGAAGAGAGGCAGAATGTAAATGTATACTCTCTGTGGTCATTTGTTAAATATGGTATGTGCAATGCAATTTTACTGTAAGTCTCACCTTTATTTTGTGCACTGCAAGACTTCGCTGCTCCTATTTGAGCTCAACAGGGACTATATAAATTATTCAGCAGAGTCCAGTGGTTCTCTGGCCGCAGGCCACTAAAAGGATTAAAAGATATATGTTTGAGGGAAAACTTTTTATCCAGGGGACAATTCAAAATGGATCCCTGTAGCCCATTAAGGCTCATTAAGGTGAACAAGATGTGAATGTGCACACACTTAGATGTCTGTACGTGCCTTTCTTTTGGAAATGACCACTAATCAAAAAGTTTTTATGTGTTCTGTCCTTCAGAAGTGCAATGCTCTTCTCGAGAGTTATGAGACAAAAGGTGACATAACATTCTAGTTGAGCATTATGACTTTTATGCAAAGTGACCATCCAATAAAAAGTCACCACCTGGATTTAACTAAGCAAATAGGTCAAAGTGCACTGGGTAATTACTGAAGTGATTAATGTGTTTCAGCTGGCAATAGGATTATTCAACATTACCTTATGCAGCAAGCAGACTCTCATTTCTAAAACTACTATCCCTAAAGATCCCATTGTCTTAGAAAGTTCCTCAGAAAGGCTAGTATCTCACAAAGCAGTAAATGCTAACAAATGTAATGTTTTTTGAATTTGATAACTTTTCTAATGAATGCTGGTGAAAATCAGGCTAGTATTTCATGGAACAGCAAAGGCTAAGGAACATTGAATAATATTGTGATCTGAGGGGTCCATCAGGGTTTAGAAAAGTGTTTATATTATGCATATCTAGTCTCTCTCTTGGTTCTCTGGTTTATTTTGTAGCACCCTCTGTCTTGATTAGTTAATGTAGCTTTAAGTCCAGTTTATTTTGTTAGGTTATTTCCTGTCTCTGGTTATGATTTTCTGCTTTATGGTATGGTTATGTAAGCTCATCAGTTCAATTCCTTTCACCTGTGTTTGCAGCTGGTTCTTTTTAGCAATTATCAGATTGGTTTAAATTGTTTTTCTTTTGGTTCTATGTAGCAACATTACATGATTCATGGATTACCTTCTGTCATGTTTGTCATGTTCTGGTCTCTGTATGGAATTAACCTGATCGAGAATTCACTGTCAAAGCTTCTCCGAGATCCGTATTTTGTCATTAGTTTTCTCATTTTGTCTCAGTGTTTCATCGAACTGCATTTTTTTTTCTAGTTCATTTCACTGTCTGACTGAGTTTGTGTTTTTCACGGTTTCTGCCTTGGTTTTCTGTTCTGTTTATTGTTTAATTTGCCTGCATTTGGGTTCTTTCTATCCTGCCGAAAATGACAGTTACAACCATTTGCAGACACAACTACTGCTTGTGGAAGACAAAAACTTACACATTCAAATATTTTATGACAAGAAAAACAGTTTGGGACCCTAAAACTATTTGTGAACTGTTGCACAACCTTTCATGAACCCTGATGAATCCACAACAACCGCACCATTTGTGAATGTCCCTCAGCATTCACTGCTCCATGAGACACGGGCTAAAGGTCAAATGATTGACTTGCTTCAGGCAAAGAAAACCTCTAAGTAGATTCCTGAGACTACTAGAACTGGCTTAAGAACTGTCATATGCATTATTAAAACCTGGAAGCATAATAGTGAACCATTGTCTTCCATAATCTGGAGATGATTATGGAAGATCAATACAGAATCTTGGTGAAAAACTATACCAGCTTTTTATATCTTTGTTTATATTGCAGAAGCTTATTGAAATGATGTCACTGCAAATGCCTGCTGTAATTAAATCCAAGTTCACTGAAATATTATAGTATGTACATTTTTTAAGACAGTGTATAATTATAAATTTACTAGTATGACTGTTGAAAGTCATTTTATCTACTAGTTGCATTCAGCTATCATTTACACAATAATTTTAGAGTTACATAGAGCCAGTTGTAGTTATTACAACTTTTTTCACAACTGTGAGATTAATTTGTCTAGTTTTGTGTTTAATGAATGGATGTTTGTATGTGATATAATTCATAAAGTCAAGACTGCTGATCTCCACTTTGACAAATTCTTGATTCAGTCTGACCACAGTGTTGAAAATAAATCAGGGATGATTTTTCTCTCCTTCTATTAAAGATGACTAATAAGTTGTCCTAGTCTAAGTGTTTTTTAAATATATTAAATAGAATTAATTACATTAGTATGTACATTAGTACATTTGTGCATACCCGTCCATGACCGTAGAAACCAAGTATAAGCAAATATTTCTGCATGCCCGTTGCTGAAGCGTCTCCTCCTGTCTGAGACAGCTGTGTTGTTCACAGTCATGTCTGCGGTGTACTGCTGGAACCTGAGGTGTTTCATCTTCACGGCATCTTTTCTGACGTGCAGCAGTCCTCCTCACTCTATTGCTCTCCATCTGGTTGGTCTTCTTGTTCTTCTTCTTCTTCGCTCAGATGACTGGTTGAGGGATAGGTGCATTGTAATTCTAGTTCATGGACAGGATCATGCAAATAGATCTGAGGAAAAAGTCGCTTTCCATTCTGTTCAGGAAGACCCATGCATGCCCGTCGAAACTCAGAAACCGGAGCACCCGGAGAAAATCAGCGCTTTGCTTGGCATTTTACACATTTGTAGTGTAGACTGCCATTCTTCATGGGTACTGGATGGAATGGGTGTGGTTTAAAGTAGGGTGTCCTATTCTTAATCAGGTGACAGACTGACAAAGATTTCTTGAATTTATAGAGTGCCTTCTGCCTTACTGAGTGAGATTTCCAGATTTATTGTTTCTAATGAGTGTGGTTTAAAGTAGTGTGTCCTATTCGGTCTCAGCATGTCTGTGCCTTGCCTGGCGTGCAGCGTTGGCAGCCAGCCGACTATTCCGCATCTCCTGGGTCTCAGCTTGTCTGTGCCTTGCCTGGCGTGCAGCATTACTTGCTTTGCAAGCATTTTGGATTTCAAGTGACTCAGCACGTGCATGGGGCACTGCCACATGTTTCCTGTCTGTCTGTGCATCCCTTGTCTGTCGTACCCTATGCTGGTGAAGGGTCTCCTCCTGTGGCAGGCATCATAGGACACTACATCATAGGTAGCCAGTCCTATTGTCTATATGACGGTATCGCCTATATGACGGCATCATGAGTCCTATGTAGCCTGAGATCATAGGATCATCATAGCCTATGATCATGACAGACAAACACACAAGAGATTTCTTAAATTTATAGATATATATTAACTGATCTGTTGGCACAGAAAGACTGGCACACCAACAGTAATGCATTTGCTGCTGTATGTCTGCATTTTAACTCCAACCATTTGCACAAATGCCATATCTGCTGCTGTTGGTCTGTCATTGGAATACTGATCATGTGCAGTCCCATCTGTCACTGACTGCACCTACACTACCACATTGAACTTGGTGCTATGGGTATTACATCTATACTTTTCTGTATATAGAATTGCTGGGTTTCATCATCGTTAATCGTTTATCTTTATTTGCACTATGGGAGGTCTGGGTCTATCTTTTCTCACCATTTGCAATACGGGTAGCAATACTGTACATAGACTGCTGTTGTTTTTCCAGCTGCATTTCTTTTTCTTTTTTTATTGTGCACACCACTGCAGAGAGCGAGAAATGCCATTTCAATTCTCCTGTATGTCCTGTACGTATAGTAGTACTGACAAATAAAATCTTTGAATCTTGAATCTTTGAAATAAAATTTATCCAGTTGAGTGGAACACCACTGACTTTCTGATTAAAGAGTATTCTGCTTTAAACTGGAGGTTAGTGAGTTGAACCAATGCCAGTAATTTCTGATTAGACTTTTTTTTTTCTTTTTTGAAAGTGGCCATTATATTGGATGGTGTGCATAATGAGACATCAAAACTATTTACAGTACTATCGATATAAGGAAAGCTAAAACCTCGATCATGTCTCTCCATTGTGTTGACATATGGCATCAAGTAATACAAGCCCCAGTAAATGTCAATGAAGCAATGGAAAAGATTTTATTTTTTAAATCCATCCAAGGTTGTTCAACACATAGTGTGAAAAACAAAAATCTGTTATTACAATTGTATTTATTTTTAAGGTGTGTTTTACAAAGCCAGAATGTGCAACTATTGATCCTGGACTACCTCACAAACTGGCCTCAGTTTGTGAGGACATATGCAGGACATACTGGATGCACTGAGGAGCTCATTTAGCAGCAGACTACATCATCCCAGGTGCACAACCGAGAGGTTTCGTAGGTCCTTCCTACCAACGGCTGTCAGACTGTACAACCTAAGCAGGGCTGCTCGCAGAGATAGCAAAAAGACGTAACAAACTAATAGTTTTTTTGAATGCAAAAGATGCAATAGACTTCACAATGCTCCCCTCCGGCATACAACTAGGAAAATACCGGTCGCTATGGAGGGTGAGAATATGTATGGGCACATAATCATACCATGTAGGATAACTAAGTAGACGGTTATGCTGTTTCATCCCATCTAGCAACAATGCTCTGCACTGTGTGTGTTTATATATTTACATATTTATTCCATCTAGCTACAATGCTCAGCACTGGGTGTGTTTATATTTATATATCTATATATTTATTCCATCTAGCTACAATGCTCCACACTGTGTTTTTTATATATCTACATATTATTCCATCTAGCTACATTGCTCCGCACTGTGTGTGTTTATATACTTGCATATTTATTCCACCTAGCTGCAATGCTCCGTACTGTGGGTGTTTATATATTTACATATTTATTCCATCTAGCTACAATGCTCTGCACTGTGTGTTCATATATTCATATATTTATTCCATCCAGCTACAATGCTCTGCACTGTGTGTCTGTGTGTGTGTGTGTGTGTATATATATTTTATAGTAATATGTACATATGTACGTATATTAGCTGCTCTTGCTTGCTTGTTTTTTTTTTCTTGCCTTCTGATTGTTGCTCTGGGTGTTGCTATCCCTGTGCTGTTGCAATCCTGGAATTTCCCCGTTGTGGGACTAATAAAGGCTTATCTTATCTTATCTTATCTTATTGAATGCAAAAGACGCAATAGACTTACACAATGGTCCCCTCCGGTATACAGCTAGGAAAATACCGGTCGCTATGGAGGGTGAGAATATGTATGGGTACAAAATCATACCATGTAGGATAACTAAGTAGACAGTTGTGCTGTTTCATTCCATCTAGCTACAATGCTCCGCACTGTGTGTTTATATACTCATATATTTATTCCATCTAGCTACAATGCTCCGCACTGTGTGTCTATATATATATACGTATATATATATATATATTTATATGTACATATGTATACTCGCTGCTCTTGTTTTTCTCTTGCCTTCTGATTGTTGCTCTGAGTGTTGCTATCCCTGTGCTGTTGCAATCCTGGAATTTCCCCATTGTGGGACTAATAAAGGCTTATCTTATCTTATTGGCTAAAAAATGTTTTGTCATATCTATTATTGTCATATTATTATTTATTATTTATGCAAAAAACAACACAAAAAACAACAAAAACCCTGAATGAACATCCTTGAAGAGTGGCGATTCCATAATTTTGCTGGAGGTTGTATTACCCAATTCTGTGTGTCAATGCAGTTGACCCCCCCCCCCCCTTCCCCTCAGGTCCTGGGTGAAGGGCGAAACAAGGAGTGATCCAATAGATTCTCATGATGGATGTACAGTAAAGGATTCACTAGTGTGGGGTTACCGGGGCTCCGCTCTGGTGCCAGGCCTGAGTGTTTCTGCCCATGGGACCGCTCCAGGTTTGGATCAAATGAACCACTTGGGTCCACCCTCCAGTGGGCTCACCACCTGCAGTAGGGATAATGGGATTCCAGTGCTATGTAGATTGGGTGGCAGTCAAAGGCAGAGACCTTGGCGGTCTGATTCCCAACTTACTAAACCGGCTTTTGGAATGTGAAACGTGACCTCTCTGGCAATGAAGGAGCTTGAGCTTATTCAGGAGGTTGAGAGATGCCGGGTAGCTACAGTCGATACAAAAAGTCGACACACCCCTATTCAAATGCTAGGTTTTTGTGGTGTAAAAAATAAGAAATAAATCATTTCAAAACTTTTTCCACCATTAATGTGACCTATAACCTGTACAACCCAATTGAAAAACAAACTGAAATCTTTAAAGGGGAAAAATAAAAAAACTTACAATAACCTGGTTGCATAAATATGCACAGTATTATGACTAATACTTTGTTGCAGCACCTTTGGCTTTTATTACAGCACTCAGTCTTTTTGGGTAGGAGTCTATCAGCGTGGCACATCTTGATGTGGCAATATTTGCCCATTCTTCTTTGCAAAAACGCTGTAAATTTGTCAGAATACGAGGGCATCTCCTGTGCACAGCCCTCTTCAGATCACCCCACAGATGTTCAATCGGATTCAGGTCTGGACTCTGGCTGGGCCATTCCAAAACCTTAATCTTCTTCTGGTGAAGCCATTCTTTTGTCGATTTGGATGTGTGTGCTGGGTCATTGTCATGCTGAAAGATGAAGTTCCTCTTCATCTTCAGTGTTCTAGCAGAAGCCTGAAGGTTTTGTGCCAACACTGACTGGTATTTGGAACTGTTCATAATTTCCTCCACCTTGACTAAGGCCCCAGTTCCAGCTGAAGAAAAACGGCCACAAAGCATGATGCTGCCACCACCATGCTTCACTGTAGGTATGGTGTTGTTTTGGTGATGAGCAGTGTTGTTTGCTCCAACTATACCTTTTGGAATTATGGCCAAAAAGTTCAACCTTGGTTTCATCGGACCATAACACATTTTTCCACATGCATTTGGAAGATTTCAAATGTGTTTTTGCGGTGTAGCCGGGCTTGGATGTTTTTCTTCATAAGATAAGGCTTCCGTCTTGCCACCCTAGACGGGAGATTGTTGTCACATGTACAAAACAGCCAGTACTTGCCAGAAATTTCTGCAGCTCCTTCAGTGTTGCTGTTGACCTCTTGGCAGCCTCCCTGACTAGTTTTCTTCTTGTATTTTCATCAATTTTGGAGGGATGTCCAGTTCTTGGCAATGTCATTGTTATGCCATATTTTCTCCACTTGATGATGACTGTCTTCACTGTGTTCCATGGTAGATTTAATGCCTTGGAAATTCTTTTGTACTCTTCTCCTGACTGATACCTTAGAACAATGAGATCCCTCTGATGCTTTGGAAGCGCTCTGCAGACCATGGCTTGTGCTGTAAGATGTGACTACAAAAATGTCAGGAAAAACCTACTAGAACAGCTGAGCTTGATTTGGGGTTAATCAGAGGCACTTTACAAGGTGGCAGGTGTGTGCTGACTCCCATTTAACATGAGTTTGAATGTGATTGGTTTATTCTGAACACAGCCACATCCCCAGTTATAACAGGGTGTGTATATTTATGCAACAAGGTTATTACAAGTTGGTAATGGTGGAAAAAGTTTTGAAATGATTTATCTTGGTCTCATTTATTTACATCACAGAAACCTGGCATTTGAACAGGGGTGTGTAGACCTTTTATATCCACTGTATATCTATGCTCTAACTTAACAGGGAATGAGGCTATGGCCACCATACTTGGTACATAGGCTGACCTTGGGACTAGCACCTGTGGCTATACTTTTGGGATTAAAAGGTCAAAGGTCAATTTCAGAATGTCATATAAACTATATCTCAACCACAAATAAAGCTATGATCACCAAACTTTGTACACAAGTTCACCCTGGGATTTGTCATGAATTACCCATCGGGGCAGAGGGGAAGACCCACACTCTGAACTGTGAGTTTGTGAGATTTATTGAAAAACAATGAAACATAAAGTCCAAAACAGAGCTCTAACACAAAATTCAAACAAGCAATCAAACTTACAGATTAAGCGCACAAGAACGAGGGCTGAGTTCTGGTGGAAACGAGGAAAGGAGAAACTCAAAGATTGCGGCATGGGAAATGAAAATAACTGTCCTTAAATATGATCAAAAACAAATCACATAAGTAATGACAGGTGTGGGTCACATGAGCAGGCAGAAGGAAACAATGATTCATAATTGGACCACCTGGGAGCAATGAGAGAGAAGCAACCGGAGCTGACAGCTGACAGGGCAATGCCCACATGGAGCACAAACCCGGTAACGCCACTGACAGCTGTCAACCCAGAGGGAAAACATAACAGTAGGAATATAAAGAATAAAATATCAACAAATGCAGACCGAGGTACAAATGCAAATTAATACAAAATAAAAGTGTAACAAAACTCAGGCGTAAACAGGAAAATAGAAAACAGTACAAGAATTGCTAAAGTGCCTCAGTATTGGGCACTTTAGCAATTTTAGGTTAAACCCAATTTTATTTGCCATAGTTTATCGTCCCCCATCAGCCTACTCAGAATTTTTATCCGAATTTGCTGATTTCTTAGCTGATTTAGTGCTGAAATCTGATAGAATAATTATAGTAGGGGACTTTAATATACATGTGGATGTAGATAGTGACTGCCTTAATGTGGCATTTAATTCAATATTAGACTCGATTGGGTTTTCTCAGAAAGTAGGAAATTCTACTCATTACCTCCACCATACATTGGACCTTGTTCTGACATATGGCATAGAAATAGAAAATCTTGTAGTGTCTCCTCATAACCCTGTACTGTCAGACCATTGTCTGTTAACCTTTGATTTTACCATTTCTGACTATTTGGCTCCTAAAGAAAAATATTATTACAGTAGATGCCTCTCAGATGATGCTGTTTCCAAATTTATGCAGATTGTTTCCTCTATGCCATGTGTCAACACAACGGAAATAAGCTATAGACAGCTTGCTCCTTCTGTAATTGATAACATGGTGGATAGTGTTTCAGCTTCTCTGCATCAGGCTCTAGACTTGGTGGCCCCCTTAAAAAAGAAAAAGTCTAATCAGAGATTTCTAACTCCTTGGTTCAACACAGAAACTCGTAGCTTAAAACAGAAGACTCGTCAATTAGAAAGAAAATGGTGCTCTACTAATTTAGATGAAATCTATTTAGCTTGGAGAAATCATCTTTTAATTTATAAAAAACCTCTTAGAAAAGCTAGAACAAGTTATTACTCTGCATTAATAGAAGAGAACAAGAATAATCCTAGGTTTCTTTTCAGTACTGTAGCCAGGTTGACAAAGAGTCAGGACTCTGTCAATCCTAGCATTCCCTTAGAGCTTACTAGTCAGGACTTTATGAACTTTTTCAATAATAAAATTTCATCCATCAGAGATAAAATCAATCAGATTCTTCCCACAGTTAACTTAAATACTGTAACTACTACAACTCCTTCTATTGATGTCTGTCTTGATGAGTTTACTCCAATCGACCTTTGTGAGTTAGACAAAATAGTTTCCTCATCCAAACCTTCAACTTGTCTTTTAGACCCTATTCCTACTAGGTTATTTAAAGAAGTCTTCCCACTTATTGGTAGCTTTATTCTTCATATAATCAATTCTTCATTAACTTTAGGCCATGTACCGCAGGCTTTTAAAACAGCTGTAATTAAACCCTTACTCAAAAAGCCAACGCTAGATCCAGGAGCTTTAGCTAACTATAGACCAATCTCTAATCTCCCTTTCATTTCAAAAATCTTAGAAAGAGTTGTTGCTACGCAATTATTCGACCACCTGCAGGGAAATGGTTTACTTGAAGAGTTTCAATCTGGGTTTAGAATCCATCATAGTACTGAAACAGCCTTAGCGAAGGTCACTAACGACCTCCTCATTGCATCTGATAATGGACTAGTTTGTGTACTTGTCCTTTTAGACCTTAGTGCAGCTTTTGATGCTATCGATCATAATATTCTACTTGATAGATTAGAACACTATGTTGGACTTAATGGAACTTTGTTGCAGTGGTTTAGATCTTATTTATCTGATAGGTTCCAGTTTGTTCATGTAAATAATGAGTTTTCTTTCAACTCAAAGCTTAGTCATGGAGTTCCACAGGGATCTGTGCTAGGCCCTACTCTTTTTAGTTTATATATGCTTCCGTTAGGCAACATTATTAGAAAGCACTGTATACATTTTCATTGTTATGCAGATGACACACAATTATACCTGTCAATGAAGCCAGATGATAGTAATCAATTAGCCAAGTTAGAAGCCTGTCTTAAGGAAATCAAAGCTTGGATGACTTGTAATTTCCTGCTATTAAATTCAGATAAGACTGAAGTCATTCTTGTTGGTCCAAAAAACCTTAGAAATTCCTTTCCAAATCAAACTTTCAGTTTGGATGCAGTTACTCTTTCTCTTAATAGCTCTGTGAGGAACCTTGGAGTTATTTTTGATCAGGATTTGTCCTTCAATTCACATATTAAATTTGTTTCTAAGACTGCCTTCTATCATTTGCGTAATATTGCCAAGATTAGGAGCATCTTGTCTCAGAGTGATGCTGAGAAACTGATCCACGCTTTTGTTAGCTCGAGATTAGATTATTGTAATTCTTTATTATCAGGTTGTCCTAAAACATCTTTAAAAAGTCTTCAGCTGATCCAAAATGCTGCAGCAAGAGTTTTAACAGGTACTAGAAAGAGAGATCATATCTCTCCGGTTCTGGCCTCCCTTCATTGGCTTCCCATAGAGTTTAGAATTAAGTTTAAAATCCTTCTTCTTACTTACAAAGCTCTAAACAATCAGGCTCCTCTTTATTTAAAAGATCTGATACTACCATATTATCCTAACAGAGCACTACGCTCCCAAAATGCAGGACTACTTGTAATACCTAGAATCTCCAAAAGTACAATGGGAGGCAGAGCCTTCAGTTATCAAGCTCCTCTCCTGTGGAATCAGCTGCCAATCTGGATTCGGGAGTCAGACTCGATCTCTGTTTTTAAGATTAGGGTTAAAACCTACCTTTTTGATATAGCCTACAATTAGGGAGGGATCATGTGTTTCTGAACCCTCCCTTAGTTATGCTGCTAATAGGTTTAGTCAGCCGGGGGACCTCCAGTAATGCACTGGGCCTCACTCCTTTCCTCACTCTCTATGAAATATTTTTTTTTGCTGGTCATTAACATTTGTTTGTTCTCTCCCATAGATTGAGTCCCCATCGTGCTGTTTGCTCTCTACATGTCTGTTCTTTTCATCTTCTCTGTCCCCTCACCCCCCAGCCAGTCGCAGCAGATGACTGCCCCTCCCTGAGCCTGGTTCTGCTGGAGGTTTCTTCCTGTTAAAAGGGAGTTTTTCCTCTCCACCGTCGCCAAGTGCTTGCTCACAGGGGATCACCTGATTGCTGGGGTCTTTCTGCAACTGTGGGGGTTCCCCCCTACAGTTGATAGTGCTATGAGATGACTGTTGTTGTGAAATGGAGCTATATAAATAAAGTTGAATTGAATTGAATTGAATTACAGAAACCCAAAAAGCACAAAATACAACAAATATATTCGTAAATGTAGAGGAAAAGCCATTAGACTGAGCATGGTGGAAACTTCTAGTGCTCAGCTCATGGCAGGATCTTGATCGATGACTTTGGGTTTGGGGTCAAAAGTTCAAGGTTTTAAATCTAAAGAGCTGCAAAAGACATGGTTCTAAATCTCAGTTAAGTTTCAAGTTTGTGTTTGTGCATATGTTGCCCATTTCAAAAATCAAATATATCACACATGGGTAAAACAATTCACCAAGCATGCGTCTTTGTTAGACAGCTGGACTAAACTGGAGCACCTGCACTAAATCCATGGACAACATGCAATTTCCACACTAAAACGTCCCTTTCAGTTGATTATGAAACCTTCCACCTATGAGGCAACATTGGTAACCACTACACCCATCACGGTGTCTTTGATACCAAATGCTTGCTTTTGTGTGGCCCTGGGAGCAGTTGGAACAACTCAAGATTTGTGTATCTTTGCTGGTATTCCAGTTTAATTTTACTTTGTTTACCTGTTAGAAAAGATTGCATTTAGATCTGCACCTCCAGTGGCTCAGTTGTTAACACTAGTGCCTTACAGCAAAAGGGACTTTGGTTCATGCCCTTCTGTGTGGAGATTAGCTCTTAAATGTGTGCTTGTATTGGTTTTCTAAGGAAGCTCTGGTATTTCCCACTGCAAAAAATAATGGTGGGTAAAGACTGCCCTTGTGTAGAAATCACTAAGCTTATTTTTCCTACTTGTTCAGTAAATCAAATAGAACATTATCATTTAATTGAAGCTGTGCTTCTGGCCTCCTGATCAATACATAGTCCATTATCCCTATCTTTAGTCACCAACAATTTCTAAACCTTCTCTGGCTCAGGAATAATGACGTGAATAAGTTGCTGTAAAGCAGTATTATTTAGATTTTTGAGTTCCTTCTCCATCACACAAATCCAGACATTTTATTCCTTGTTAAAACTATATTGATGACTAAGTGTTTCTTTTCTGCATGTGTAAATATAAACACTAAAGTTAAATGCCCAGAATAGTGGAAAACATACCCATTTATGAATGACAAATCTAAAATAAATAAATCAATAATAATAAAAGCAACATTTACTTTTTGCCCATATTAAAATAAGTAGGTTTTGTCCTCTGATAGTCAGCTTTAAGATATGTATTGTCCAGTTCTTAAAATTCTTTTCAGAATATCTGGCTTTGAAACCTGACAAGTAAATTGTGAGGTAAAATGCTTTCATGACACCTGAGGGACAATTATATGAAAAAGAAAAACTGTCAGTGCTGTGTGCGTTTGACAGAAACACAGCAGTACAGGCAGATGTTGTCAACTTGTGATTAGTCTCCTGATGAGTGCCATTCACAGCGTTATACAGCAGAAATGAATGACACACTATTTGCAGAATGTCTACTTCTAAAATGAACAATGCCCAGGCACTGGCTGCTGACAGACTTACTAGTGATGCAGAAGAAGCTTGTGTGCAGGTGTTTTGAGAGAGAGGGAGAGATTGCATGACTTTTCACAGACTGTTTCTACATGCGTTCTGCCTTCTCAGATGGGGGATAGAAGACAAAAACCCATTTGATCGCAAGTTCCACCATTCATCAAGATTGCAGGGGTTTCTTGCCTTGTTTGAAGAGCTCCATTTTTCCCAATATAAATCTATCAGTGCAAGCCTGGAATAACACAATTGGAGTTAGCAGAAGTAATTTTTTTTAGACGAATATAGGAAAAAAGATGTATGCGTGAGTGTGTTGTATCTGCAATTCCTTCTCTTTATATTGGCAAGCCAATCACACAAACACTGTGATACATAAATTACCCAACATGCACACTGTGTGCAGTTGTGAGACCAGGAAACATCAAAAGTCTCTGGCTTTCTCTTCCCCGATAACCTGTAACAGTAAGACATGCAGTCCCATTACCATAGAATAAAGCTTAGAATTTTTGCCTTCCACCAGTGGTCTTGGCAATTTCAATTTTGCTCTCTCATCATCCAAATAACAAAAAACTTTGCCCAAATATTGTTAGTTTATGGCAGTGCAATGACATTGTGCTTTTGGCCAACAAAGACCACATCAAAATTCAGTAACCTATTATCACTACTTTTTTCCCCCTTGTCCTGTCAGGCTGCTACGTGAGTAGAACAGAAATCTGCTACCCTTATTGTGCCAAACAGATTTACTTTGCCAAAAGGAGCTTTATACAGCACATATCTATGTATCGTATATTGTTGTAAACTGTAATAGCTTTTAATACTTTATTTAAATTATTTTACCTATGCAGGACCCGACAGGAGGGGAATGGGGAATGGAGCTGTGGGGAGGGGGAAAGAAATGGGAGAGGAACAGACAAAGAAAAACAAACCAGCAACTAAAACAAACAGGAAACATACGTCAAACAGTTTGACGTAAAGAAGACGTAAAAAACACTGTTTGACGTATTACGTGGAAGTTATGGACAAGTTTGCATTAAAGACTTCCGCCGGCTGGAGAAATTGGAGAAAACACGGGCACGCTTCAGAAACCACCTACGATTCAACCTCCGTTGCAGAGATGAGGAGGTCACACCCCAAAGCCTCAATATAAGAAATCCAATCCCGACCAAGAACGCAGAAAAAATCATCAACAAAGCACGGAAAGACCTTATAAAAGAACGTATAAGAATAACGGCAAATAAAGTAGACAAAATAAACAACCAAATCAAAGAGGAAACGGACATGTTTAAGCAACGCTACCCGACGGACCAGAAAACGCAGGAGCAGATAAAAGCACAACTGAAACACGCACACGAACAAGAATTCATTACAACGAAAAACCGCCAATTGAAAAAATTAAAAAAACTCACAGAAAGAAAGAACGGACGAAGACAAACACACACGGAAAAGAACGATAAGTGGGTCAAAAACCTATCATAACGCACACTCACAGACACGGAGAAAACAGTGCTGAACAGAGGACTGAACTTCGCCATCACACCAGCCAGAATCCCCCATGAAGAACACATCCTCGCAACAGAACTGGCATACGAAAAAATCCAGGACCAAGGAGAAAAAGCAGCACTCCGGAACGCAGTCGCAGGAATCCTCAAAACGGCCAAATTACCACAAAGCAACGTTACAAGAAAAGAAGAAAAAGCATTAAACTCACTCAAGACAGATAAAACGATCACAATACTCCCAGCAGATAAAGGCAGAACAACAGTAATTTTGGACACAGAAACATACGAAAAACAGATGGAAACCATGTTGGCAGACAGTAACACATACGAAATCATTAAAACAAACCCGACAGAAGAAAAGAAAAAAATGCTCAAAGCCCTTCTAAAACCTCTATTAGAAAGCAATAAAATCACAAAGGACGCATATGATCACCTGATCCCCACAGCCAGCATCACCCCTCGGATTTATGGAACACCGAAAATACATAAAAAGGATATCCCACTGCGGCCAATAATAGACAGCATTGGATCAGTCACATACAACTTATCAAAAGCCCTAGCTGAAATCATCAAACCCCTCCTTGGACTATCAGACTTTCACTGTAAAAATTCAAAAGAGCTGGCACAAGAACTCAAAGACATAAGAATAGAATCAGACGAGATCCTCATCTCACATGACGTCATCTCATTATTCACAAAGACTCCTATTGACGTCACACTACATATAGTGCAAGAACGCCTCAACAAGGACAGTACCCTAAAAAGACGCACCAACCTCACAGTCCATGACATATCCAAATTACTACAGTTTGTTGCAAAATCCACTTATTTTCAATTCAGAGGAAAAATCTACAAACAAAAAGAAGGATTTGCAATGGGAGACCCACTATCAGCCATCATGAGCAGTTTTTTTATGGAGGATCTGGAAAATAAAGCCATCAACACAGCACCCACAATATGCAAACCCACCCTTTGGAAGAGATACGTAGATGACATTCTGGAAAAAATAAGGAAAGGACATACACAAGAACTCACTGACCATCTGAACAGTACAGACAGTACGGGGAACATAAAATTCACACACGAAGAGGAGGAAAATGGCACCATAGCCTTTCTGGACATGAAAATCCACCACAACGAGGACGGCAGCATAAAAATCACAGTCTACAGGAAACCAACCCACACAGATCAATACCTACTTTGGACATCGGAACACCCCACAGCACACAAGCTATCAGTCGTCAGGACATTATATGAACGAGCCACCATCATCACGGAACAAGAAGACAGACAGGAAGAGGAAAACCACATAAAACATGCACTTATACGCTGCCAATATCCAGTATGGGCCATAAACAAAGGGAAACAGCAAGTCAAAAACAAAGAAAATAAACAGGACACAAGACATAGAACAAAAGCTGAAATCAAAAACAAGGACACCATAACTATACCATACATACGAGGGATCACGGAACCAATTCAAAGGATCATGAAAAAATACAAAATAAACACAGCAGTCAAACCACACAAAAAATTAAGACAGTTATTAGTACACCCCAAGGACAGAATAGAACAAGACAATAAATGCAATGTATTATATGAAATATCATGCAGATCATGCAACAAAACCTACATTGGAGAAACCGGAAGATTATTCACCACAAGAAAAAAAGAACACCAAAAGGAATGTGAGAAGGAAACGCAAGGACGACTCACAAGATCACAAAAAGAAAAAGCAGAACAAGAAACATTAAAATCAGCTATATCGGACCACTGAAAAAGAAATAATCACATCATGGACTGGGACAACACAAAAATTATTGGATCGGAGAGCAACAGACACAAACGTTGGATCAAGGAGGCAATAGAGATCAGAAAGCGGGGAAAAGACACCATGAACCGAGATGAGGGAGCCTTTATGCTTTCTCACACCTGGGACCACATTCTCCAGAGACCATCTGACGGCGGGAGGCGGGGCCGGCTCGGTGGATCTGACAGATCTGCTGAGCTGGCCCCGCCTACGAAAATCAGCTGATAAATGTCACCTGGCAGCAATCAGCTGACTCTTCTGATGAAGGCTGCAGTGCAGTTGAAACATGTAAAGAAGGTAAAGACATCTTTCTATTTTACTTTTGTCTTTCAAAGGAAAAAAAAAAAAAGAAAAAAAAAAAAAGGATAAACAGGAAACAGACTGCTTCTTCCACCGAAGCGGTCTCAACACGAGTCTGGTATCCGCACCTGTTAAAGGAGAGATATATGTGTGTGTGCATCCGTGTGCATACGTATGAAAGCGCGCGCAAAATAAGTGTGTGCATGTGAGTGGGTTGTCAGGAAACATATGAAGAGGGCAGCCAGTCACAGCAACTCCCCCCCCCCCTCCCCTGGAGACCCTGAGAAAGCAGGACAACACCACCAACCCCCACAAAGGACAAATGTCCGAGGCCAACAAGCCCCAGGAGAGCCAGGCATCCACCCCAGGAGGGACGGCTGAGGAAAGCCGAGCCATCAGGCAGCTGGTGCGGCAGGCCCATGCCCCCGGACGGACCAACCACCCCCGCCCCCCAGCGGGGCTAACGCCAGCCCCTGGGCCCTAGGCACCGGGAGGCTGACCCACCCCCCGGACAAGAGACCGGCCCGTGCCCCCGGCACGAGCCCCCCCCCCCCCCCCCCCCAGGCATCCCCACAGCAGGCCCACCTCCACCCCAGCACCACCACCGCACACCCCGGGGACTCGCACACCCAAAGAAGGTGTCCCCCCCATCCAAGGGAGTCCGCACAGCCAAGAGGCACTACCCCCTCTATCCATCACCTCCTGAGCAACACGCACACCCATTGTCACGCATTCACACCCTCATGCTTTCATACGCACCGACACGTACGCACTCACTCACTCTTGCTCGCCCTCTCCCCCACACAATCCCGCACTCGCACTCCTGGACCCACCCACTCTCTCCCACTCCTATACCCGCTCAAGCTCGCTCCCACTCCCACTCGCCCTCAGCGTCACCCGCGCTCACTCACGTTCACCCATACACACGCACTCACTCGCGCTCCGACCTACTGACATCCATTTGTGCTCTCCCCTACACACTCACCCACACTCATTCACCTTTATTACTTAGGGTGACCGTGATGCAGATGCAGCAAGCATGAACGTGCACCAGCGCCTAGCAGCGGCCGGGGAGACTGCTGGCGCAGGCCAGCAGCCATACCCTCGCCAACCCACCCCAGGGCTGCCGCGGCCACAGAAGCAGACCACCATCCCCAACGCCCACCTGAGCGATCAACAGACCACCACAGGCGCTCCAAGATCAAGACATTATCACTACTTATGGAGTGAATTTTAAAAACATGCCTAAAAAACAATTAGCACTCTGTGCTACTTCATCCCACACCTGGTTTTGCGCAAGGATTTTTGCTTTGCACACAAGCATGCCTTTCTTCGGGGAAAAAATACTATCTGTCATCCCAGGTGTAAATGCAGCATTATAATAGCAGTTCTCCATAGACAATGCGCACCTCCTGTTTATAGGTGAGGAGATCACTCATTCTTTTTGGTTTATTGCATGTTACACCCAAAACACACATCTGAAGAAATAAAAGTTAGGACCAGAACTGCTGCTAGCTATTTCAAGTTATGCCCTAAGCATAAGAGAAGTTATGCTTAATTAAACAATATTACACAAGTGGGAGTATGGTATCAGTGTAACTGCAGGTGTGTAGTAACTGCAGGTGTGTAGTAACTGCAGGTGTGATACGTCTAATGCGCGACGTGTAGCAGAGGAACACCATTATTATTTTGGGTAAATACCATATTCACATCAATAAATGGAAAAATTATTGTCCTAATTCTTAGCTGGTTTTAAAAATGAAGTAAAAAGTTATATTTCTTTAAAGATCTTAAGACAGGAAATTCACTCCATTATGGATTTTTTGATACATTAACTAAATATCTTTTGTTCTGATTTATACTATAGCCTTTTTGGAGATTAATGCTGTTTTGTTTGTGTTGTTCAAGTGCAGTCAATGACCCCTTCAATATAGGCTACTGACCATGTTGCTGGGACTGCTCTTTGACTGCGTACTATCAGAGAAGGATGATAACACAATGGACTGAATTTGATTGTTGTGAATAAAGCTGAACAGACCAGGGAGCTTCAGGGCTCATCAGATACTGTATGTCCATGTACCAGATTTACAGCAGACAGAACTTGTTAGCTTTTTAGCCTGTGGTCTTGCTTTCTAATAACAGATTTTTACTTTGCTTGTACCAAATGTTGGTTGATAATCACTTTTCTGGAGTATTGTAAATACCTTTTTCATCCATATTGTTACAGGGCATAGTTTGTAAAATTCTCAGAATTCATTTTTCAGAAGGTTAAATTTGATCAGCATCCAGTCACATACTATCATACATGCACACATAGGTTGACTCTCCAAGTGACTTGCTGAGCAAGCAGGGTAATCACTGAAAGTGAATGTTCCACTTCAAAAATGAGTAGACCCTCCTGTCATCTTTTGCAGCTGTTTGTGAGATTCACACTATGAAGTGTGAATCTGTGAACAGGAACTTTGGACTTTTCACCCTGCAAAACTTTCTGTCCTTCAGTGATTTTGGGGGTGTCTTGGTTGGACAGCACTTTGTAGGTCATACCAGAGCATCTTACTTGTGTAGACTCATGCAAGAGAAGAGGGGTAATGACATTTCTCAATGACTGTTGGAATCCCCAAATATCCTGCCGTTGTGTCCCTGGGCAAGACACTTCACCCCCAATTGCTCCTGGTGGGTCTGGAAGCACCATGTTAGGTAGCATGCCGCCATCAGTGTGTGAATGTGTGTGTGAATGGGTGGATAGCAGGATCTCTAAAGCGCTTTGGTCATCAAGAGATGAGAATAAAAGCGCTATATAAGTGAATACCATTTACCATTCAATCCAAAGAAATTCAGGAACGAATGAGAAACAAAGTAATTGAGATCTATCAATCTGGAAAAGGTTATAAAGCCATTTCTAAAGCTTCAGGACTCCAGCGAACCACAGTGAGAGCCATTATCCCCAAATGACAAAAACATGGAACGGTGGTGAACCTTCCCAGGAGTGACCAGCCAACCAAAATTAACTCAAGAGCACAGCGACAACTCATCCAAGAGGTCACAAAAGACCCCACAACAACATCCAATGAATTGCAGGCCTCACTTGAATCAGTGAAGGTCAGTGTTAATGACTCCACCATAAGAAAGAAACTGGGCAAAATTGGCCTGCATAACAGAGTTCCAAGACAAAAACCACTGCTGAACAAAAATAGCATAAAGGTTCTGTTATGTCCATAACTACCTTAATAATAACCAGGCCGGAGGTGCAGTGAACATAGCTTTATTATAACAACAAATGACAAATAGTCAGTAGACTTACAGTGCACTGTACATGCCAGGGGTCGACGGCGGAAGAGACCTGACCTCTTCCTGCCGTGCCCTTTATACCCCGGGTGACGCCGCCACCGGAAAGGTGGTCCACTGCCACCCCTCACTATTCCCCGGGAACCCCGGCTGCCATATTACTACTTAACACCCCACCCCTCCCATAGAAAAAATGTCAAGTACAACAATTAAGCCCTCCCAAAATTTGCAACCCGACTCACACTCTAATAATAAATCTGTATGTACAATAATAAATAAACATGCTTATCCATTCACACAACATAAACTAGAGGGGTCAGGTAGACTGCTGGCGCCCCCTACATGGCCAGGGTTATTCTTCCACCTTTTTCTAAGCAGTCTAAAATAAAAATAGTAGTGTTCCTAAAATGAAAACAATCCCAGAACAGTTTCAATATATATACAACAAACAATATACACACCCCTACTGGCGGCCCCCCACCCCAGCACACCCACCCCACACCTGGGCATAACACAAAGTATAAAATTTCGTCATCATCATAGCAGTCTGTCGCGGGCGACAATGACTGTTTCATTTAGGTCTGATCAGATTCCTCCACACAGCTCTGTCCTTAGCTTTCCACTGCCAGGAACTCCTGTCTATGTCCAACTTCTTCAAGTTTCTTTTTAAAATTCACAGTACTGTGTATCACAAGTTACCAGTAACAATTTACTCTTTTTTTTCACAACTCATTCAATTCAATCAACTCATCAACTTTTTTTTTTTTTCACAATTCTATCAATTCCATTTCATATTTCAAATCAAAATACTCATGGGGCACGAACCCAATAGGTCCATATGAAAAACAAAACAAAACAAAACAAAAACAACTACATACAGTATGACATGGGGACATAAAACCAGAACACACACTCTAAATACACCCCAGTCATTTCACATACCTGATGGGGGGCCCTCTTCTTGGATTACCATCTGATGGTTCTCACCCAGAGCGCCTCCGTCTCTTGGCCTCTGGAGATGGACTGCGCCACCTCCTTTTCTCCACCACACGAAGCAGTTTGTTAAGGCGCCTCCACGAGTCATCAGACAAGCCCAGATAGCCGTCACTGCCGGCAGACGTCACTTGCAGCCGCCCCTGGTCATCACGCTGTTTGCGACGTTTGTGGATCCCTCTCAGCCGAGCTTCAACGCTTGGGCGGACCTTGTCACCAATGAAAAGGGGAGCTATGTTATGCTTCCTTGGACCACCATGCTGTGAGCAGGCCTCCTTTCAGAGCTGGCCGTTTTGCCAGCTTGGCCTGAAGCCCTTCTCAAAGGCCATCGTTTGGCTTATTTTAAAACCTCACTGGATGGTCTTGCCCCAGTTTTCTTCAGCGCTGGCACCTCGGTCCTACCTGCCATCTGGGGGTTCCCACCGTGCTGTTCAGTTCCCACACCAAAGGCAACTTGGACACTGGCATCGGGTCTGTCCTGGGATGGCACTCAGTGGTGCTGAGCTTGCACTTCTCCCATGATACCAGACCAATCACTGTCCCACACTGCGTCATCTTCCACACACGGAACAGGTCGGTCCCACAACCCACAGGCCGACCACTCCTCTCTGGTGCCGTTGGCGATCGAAAAGCCCAGACCATAAAACATGTCACACTCCATGATGTTGGACTCTGCAGCAGTCACTATGAAATGAACAGTCGCCATCATCGCTGACTTGTATCACGGTGTTAACTCCACAGACACCACAATGGCCAGCTTGTTCATTCCGTAGCCATAATAAGGAGCGGACAGTTTATTAATGTGGTAGTGGGGAAACAGACTCCTTACCATTGCCAAATTTTACACAGAAGCCACCAATCCCATGTCCACCAGTAATGGCACTTCAGCATCGTCCAGCGAAACGGTGCAATAGATACGTCCATCCATAGTCGGGGAGACTGTGTGGATGACCATAGGAGTCTTTGTAGAGGGGCCTGCTTCTTGTCTTCGGTCCCCTCGCTCAAAGTTCTTGCAGGTTCTGGAAAAATGGTGCAGCAGGCCACATTTGGCGCAGTGCTTGCCCTTCGCCGGACACTCTCTGGACTTATAGCGGTGCCTAGTGGACCCACAGCCGTAACATCTCGGCATACCAGGGGCAGACCTAATCTTCACAACGGAGGTGTAGTCGTCATCATCTCCGCTGTCTTCATTATTGGGGTCCATCGTCAGCGCTTTTAAATGAGGCTTGTCTTGGGTCAGAGTGGACCTCCCACTGAGGTCCCTCACAATTGTTTCCGCTGCCTCGAATTGCTGTGCTACTTCGATAGTTGTGGCTAGCATCAGTTCGCCCGGATAAGTCAGGAGACTCGACCTAGCTGCAGAACAGTGCACTTGGGTTCTGCAGCAGGACAACGATCCAAAACACACCAGCAAGTCCATCTCTGAATGGCTTAAGAAAAACAAAATGAAGACGTTGGAGTGGCCTAGTCAAAGTCCTGACCTGAATCTGATTGAGATGCTGTGGCATGACCTTAAAAAGGCGGTTCATGCTGGAAAACCCTCAAGCATGAACTGCATCCTGAAGGGTTTCATGCTGGAGCATGAAAATAATAGTGAATTACTGTGGTTTATATTAATCATATATCCCATAACCTACATATGTATAAGCATGTTAGAATGTTTGGGGATTACATATGTACGACGACCTCACGCCTCAGAACAGGACAAGAGGTCTCAACCGCCAGCGAAGATCAAAGAGCATCTGAGGCGCTGCGGTGGAGACCTGATCGATCGCCCTGACTTCCCAGGGCCAGGTGGAGGAGTAGGAAGACAAAGGAGGAGGGATTAAGCAAATGCGGGATGTCAGCTTTGATGTGCAATGTCTTTTGTTATGTGTAGGTATAAGTATGTAGGTCTGAATGTGTTCGACCTCTTATTCTGCTTCTGCACTGAGATAAGACTTGTTAGAGGAGCGAAGCTGATAATAAACTTTGGTTTATAAGTCACATTGCCTCGTCATTCCAAGCTCTTCTACAATTACCACAATTCTGCAAAGAGGAGTGGGCCAAAATTCTTCCACAGTGCTGTAAAAGACTCACTGCCAGTTATGGCAAACGCTTGATTGCGGTTGTTGCTGCTAAGGGTGGCCCAACCAGTTATTAGTTTTAGGGGACAATCACTTTTTCACACAGGCCCATGTAGGTTTGGATTTTTTTTTTCCCCATAGTAATAAAGACCTTCATTTAAAAACTGCATTTTGTGTTTACTTGTGTTATCTTTATCTATTATTTAAATTTGTTTGATGATCTGAAACATTAAGTGTGACAAACATAAAAAAAATGAGAAATCAGGAAGGGGGCAAACATTTTTTCACACCACTGTGTGTACACACACACACACACACACACACACACATTTATATATTTATTCATTCATTCATTCATTCATTCATTTTCTTCCGCTTAATCCTTTTCGGGTCGCGGGGGGGCTGGAACCTATCCCAGCATCTATGGGCGAGAGGCAGGGTACACCCTGGACAGATCACCAGTCCCCAACACAGAGACAGTCAATCATTCACTCTCACATTCATACCTAAGAACAATTTAGAATCCCCAGTTTGATGCCAATTAGCCTAACTTGCATGTTTTTGGCATGTGGGAGGAAATTGGAGAAATCCCGGAGTAAACCCACGCAGACACGGGGAGAACATGCAAACTCCACACAGATCACTGTTGGTCGGGGGCTGGGATCAAACCCAGGATCCCCCGGCCAAGGGTGAGTTGCTGTGCTGCTGCAGTGCTAACCACTCTTCCACCGCGCTGCCACACACACACACACACACACACACACACATATATATATATATATATATATGTATGTATATACACACTGTATATATATCACATACAGTTATGTATGTAAATAATACAGTAGTAGTTATGTGAAAAAATTAAGATGCCTTGCATAAGCCTGTGATTTTTAACAGATAGATAGATAGATAGATGTATTTTATTGATCCCAAACTGGGAAATTACAGTGTAACAGCAGCATGACAGTTGACAACCAAACAACAGAAACACACACATGACAGACAAACGGATTATCCATGGAAAGTAAAAAACTAACACGACTATAAAACCTATATACATCATAACTTAATATATGATGACCCGTATAAACACATGAATCATCTCATTGCACAAAGAAGGACTATCAGGGGCAGAGTGAAATGTGAGGTACCAGTTAGTCTGTAAGGTGCAGTGTGGCAGCATAGCTATGACCAGACTACAACATCATAGTGAGTTATTGTACAGTGAAATTGCATGTGTCAGGAAAGATTTCCTGTACCTGGCCGTTCGACAACGAAGCTGTAGTAGTCTACTGGAGAAAGTCCTCCGCTGTCTATCTAGTGTGTGGTGGAGGGGGTGATCAGGATTGTCCATGATGGATCACAGTTTATTTAGTGTACTTCTCTCCACCACCTTCTCAAAGGTCTCCGGTCTGAGACCAATTACAGAGCCAGCCCTCTTGATAATCTTGTCAAGTCTGTTGGTATCTCTGGCCCTGATACTGCTACCCCAACAGACAGCAGCAAAGAAGATGGCGCTGGCTACAACAGTCTGGTAGAAAAGCTCCAGCATCCTGCTGCACACGTTGAAGGATCTCAGCTTTCTCAGGAAGTAGAGTTTGCTCATCCCCTTCTTGTGGGCAGCATCGGTGTTGGATCTCCAGTCCAACCCACTGCTAATCCTGACACCCAGATATTTGTAGTCCTCAACCACTCCCACATCCTCCCCCCTAATCTGCAGTGGCTGAGAAGGAGTCTTCCTCTTCCTGAAGTCAATCACCATCTCTCTGGTCTTGCTGACATTCAGCCTCAGGTGATTCTGCTCCGTCCACTCCACAAATCTGTCTACCAGTGCCCTGTACTTCCCCTCCTCTCCTCCTCTTATACACCCCACAACAGCTGAGTCATCAGAGAATTTCTGCAGGTGGCATGACTCAGTGTTGTACTGAAAGTCAGTGGTGTATAAGGTAAAAAGAAAAGGAGAGAGCACAGTCCCCTGTGGAGCTCTCGTATCACTAGCCACCACTCCAGACAAGACACTGCCCAGCCGGACAAACTGTGGTCTGCCTGTCAGGTAGTCAGTAATCCAGGAGATCACAGAGCTGTCAACCCCCATCACCCGCAGCTTCTCACCCAGCAGCAGTGGCTGGATGGTGTTAAAGGCACTGGAGAAATCAAAAAAAGTGATTTTCACAGTATCTCCTCCACCATCCAGGTGCAGATGGGCTCGTTGCAGCAGGTAGATGACAACTTCTTCAACTCCTAAATGGGGCTGATATACAAACTGCAGAGGGTCCAGCCACGTCTTCACCTGCAGCCTCAGGTGGGCTAAGACCAGTCTCTCCAGGACCTTCATCACATGAGATGTGAGAGCAACTGATTGGTAGTCATTCAAATCCGATGGAGATGACTTCTTGGGGACAGGAACCAGGCAGGATGTCTTCCACAGCACCGGTACTCTCTCCAGACTCAGGCTCAGGTTGTGCAGGTGTTTCAGTACCAGAGCTAGTTGGTTGGCACAGGTCCTCAGGGTCCTTGCGGAGATGCCATCAAGGCCCGAAGCCTTCCGCTGACGGAGTCTCTCCAGCTGTTTCTCCACCTGATCTGTAGTCACCGTGAAGTGAGGGAGGGTCCTGGTGTCCCCTGAGGAGGAGGACGGGGGAGATGGAGAGAGGTTCTGCACAGGAGGGTGGGTGGGGAGGGGTGCGTGGGGGTCTGGTTGTGTTGCTCGGGTGACAGACTGTGAGTTGAACCTATTAAAAAACAGATTCAGTTCCTCAGGTCTCTCCTGGCTCCCAGATGGCTGCCCGACTCTCCCCTTGCACCCAGTTATTTGTTTCATTCCCTCCCACACATCTTTAGTGTTGTTTTGCCTGAGTTTATCCTCCAACTTCCTTCTATAATTGTCCTTGCACCTCCTCAGCATCTCTCTCAGCTCATGCTGCACTCCCCTCAGCTTCTCCTTGTCTCCAGCCCTAAAAGCTCTCTTCTTTTTGTTCAGAAGTGCTTTCAGGTCACTGGTGACCCATGGTCTGTTGTTGGAGAAGCAGTGTACAGTCTGAGCTGGCATGGTCATGTCTTCACAGAATCTAATGTATTCTGTGATGCAGTCAGTCATATTGTCCATGTCCACCCCATGTGGTTCACAGAGTACGCTCCAGTCTGTCGTCTCGAAGCAGTCCTGCAGTGCATCAGCAGCCTCCTGTGTCCACCTCCTCACAGTCCATGTATAAGCAGGCTGCCTTTGCACAAGGGGAACGTACTTGGGTGTTAACATGACCATGCAGTGATCTGATTTACCAGTGGAGGGTAGAGCTGTGGCACTATATGCATCACTGACATTGGCATACAGTAAATCCAGTGTTTTGTTTTCTCTGGTGGGACAGTCAACAAACTGGTGAAAGTTTGGTAGTGTTTTTCCCACTGAGACATGATTAAAGTCACCTGTGATGGCCATGAATGCATCCGGGTGCTTCTCCAGTAATGTGGCCGCAGTGGAGCTGATGACGTCACAGGCCACCGCTGCGTCAACTGACGGAGGGACGTAGACGATAATAATTAAAGCGCACTTCATTTCTCGCGGCATATAATAAGGTCTCATACTAACAGCCAGCAGTTCAATGTCCGGGCTGCAGCACTTTTCCTTCACATAAATGTGTCTGGGATTATACCATCGTTCATTAACAAGAAGTGCCACTCCTCCTCCCCTCTTTTTCCTGCTGCTTATCACGTCTCTGTCCCCCTGTATAGTCTTGAAGCCAGGTATCGCTACGTTAACATCCGGGATCTGTGAGTGTAACCACATCTCCATAAAACACATGAAACTACACTCACGATACTCCTTTTGCGTCCTGACCAGCGCTGTAAGCTCGTCTGTTTTATTTCCCAGCGATCGCACATTCCCGGTGATGACCATCGGTACAGCCGGCTTATGCTTCCTCCTCCTCCTCCTCACCTTCACTCCAGCCCTTCGCCTGAGGCGTCTCCTCTTCAGCTCATCCGGGATGAGGGGCTTCACTGCCGGCCGCAGCGCTCCAGGCTCTGGCCTCCTCAGCGCAATCAGCTGTTCGTGTGTGTAAACAATGCGTCTGCCCCCACCTCTGTTGATCTCCATTGACCGAGGAAGAGAAAAAGAAAAGAAAACTAGAAAAAGACCGCCTAAAATAGAGAAAAAAGTTGGTCCAGTCTTAGTCCGAGTATTCCTACAGAGCCCTGGTTAATAAGAGACACAATATATACAGGTATAAACAGATAGAAACACAAAGACACGAGAGAGTTGCTGCTGGTACGGCCGCCCTGCCTCTGGCGCCATTAAAAAAAAAAAAAAAAACATATTTGGACATATGGATATTTAATATCAATGTTAAAAATACTGGGAGATTCACATAATCCAAATAAACAATTAAAAATGAATTAAAGACTTTTTTCAAGTTTTCTGTAAAATGCAATTGTAAACAAATAGTGAGGAGTAAATTAGGACACCCCCACATTCATTTCCACTTACAATGACTAAAATAAATTTTTAAAAAAATGCAAATAAAAACAAAAACAAAGCTAGACATAGATACGTCAACATTTCTTGAAAAAGAACTGAATATTTAAAGGGTTTTCAAATTTTTTTTCACATGACTATATACATATATATACTGTACACTACCGTTCAAAAGTTTGGGGTTACCCAGACAATTATTTTGTGTTTTCCATGAAAAGTCACACTTATTTACCACCATGAGTTGTAAAATGAATAGAAAATATAGTCAAGACATTGACAAGGTTAGAAATAATGATTTGTATTTGAAATAATATTTTTTTCCAGATACTCAACCTGCTCAAAGGAAGGTCAGTTTTATAGCTTCTCTAACCAGCTAAATTGTTTTCAGCTGTGCTAACATGATTGCACAAGGGTTTTCTAATCATCCATTAGCCTTCTGATGCAATGAGCAAACACATTGTACCATTAGAACACTGGAGTGATAGTTGCTGGAAATGGGCCTCTATACACCTATGTAGATATTGCACCAAAAACCAGACATTTGCAGCTAGAATAGTCATTTACCACATTAAGATAAGATAAGATAAGATAAGATAAGCCTTTATTAGTCCCACAACGGGGAAATTCCAGGATTGCAACAGCACAGGGATAGCAACACTCAGAGCAACAATCAGAAGGCAAGAAAAAAAAAACAAGCAAGCAAGAGCAGCTAATATACATATGTACGTATTACTATAAAATATATATATATACACACACACACAGACACACAGTGCAGAGCATTGTAGCTGGATGGAATAAATATATGAATATATGAACACACAGTGCAGAGCATTGTAGCTAGATGGAATAAATATGTAAATATATAAACACCCACAGTACGGAGCATTGCAGCTAGGTGGAATAAATATGTAAGTATATAAACACACACAGTGCGGAGCAATGTAGCTAGATGGAATAATATGTAGATATATAAATATATAAACACACCCAGTGCTGAGCATTGTAGCTAGATGGAATAAATATGTAAATATATAAACACACACAGTGCAGAGCATTGTTGCTAGATGGAATGAAACAGCATAACCGTCTACTTAGTTATCCTACATGGTATGATTATGTGCCCATACATATTCCCACCCTCCATAGCGACCGGTAAGTTCCTAGTTGTATGCCGGAGGGGACCATTGTGTAAGTCTATTGCATCTTTTGCATTCAAAAAACTATTAGTTTGTTACGTCTTTTTGCTATCTCTGCGAGCAGCCCTGCTTAGGTTGTACAGTCTGACAGCCGTTGGTAGGAAGGACCTACGAAACCTCTCGGTTGTGCACCTGGGATGATGTAGTCTGCTGCTAAATGAGCTCCTCAGTGCATTCAGTATGTCCTGCATAGGGTGGAACTCGGACTCCAGCAGAGATGACAGTTTAGCCACCGTCCTTCTCTCTCCTATCTCCTCCATCGGATCAAGGCGCTGCCCCAGGACAGAGCTAGCTTTCTTAATCAGTTTGTTCAGTCTCTTCCTATCGGCTGCAGTAATGCCACTGCCCCAGCAGACCACTCCAAAAGTGATGGCTGATGCCACCACCGTGTCATAGAATGACTTCAGCAGCGCCCCTTGTACACCAAAAGACCTGAGTCTCCTCAGCAGGAACAGCCTGCGCTGTCCCTTCTTGTAGAGTGCATCAGTATTGTGTGACCAGTCTAGTTTATTGTTCAGATGAATACCCAGGTACTTATAGGATGTCACCATCTCGATGTCTGTTCCCTGTATATTTACTGGTACTGTGAGGGGCTGCCCATGCCTGCGGCAGTCCACCACCAGCTCCTTAGTTTTCCTCGCGTTGATCTGGAGGCAGTTCCGATGGCACCAGTCCACGAAGTCCTGGATAAGCCCTCTGTACTCAGCTTCATCTCCATTGGAGATGAGGCCAACGATCGCAGAGTCATCAGAGAACTTCTGTAGATGGCAATGTGTTGTGTTGTGTGAGAAGTCCGCAGTATAAAGAGTGAACAGGAAGGGAGCCAGCACCGTTCCCTGGGGGGCCCCCGTGCTACTGATGATCGTGTCGGACACACAGTCCCGGGTTCTCACAAACTGAGGCCGGTTCGTGAGGTAGTCCAGGATCCATGATGACAGGTGCTGGTCCACCCCTGCGCGCAGCAGCTTGTCCTTCAGGATCATCGGTTGGATGGTGTTGAAAGCACTGGAGAAGTCAAAGAACATGATCCTCACCATATTCCCGGGCTTCTCCAGGTGGGACAGAGAACGGTGAAGGAGGAAGATCACCGCATCCTCCACCCCAATGCCATGCTGGTAGGCGAACTGGAGTGGATCCATCGCTGGTTCCACCAGGGGGCGGAGGTGAGCAAGGAGCAGTCTCTCCAGGGTCTTCATCAAGTGGGACGTCAAGGCCACCGGTCTGTAGCTGTTCAGGTCTTTGGGGTGGGAAGTTTTTGGTACAGGTACCACACAAGATGTTTTCCACAGCTGTGGTACCCTCCCCAGTTTCAGGCTCATGTTGAAGATATACGTCACAATCCCACACAGCTGGTCTGCACAGGACTTGAGGAGCTTTGCACTGATGCCGTCCGGTCCCGGCGCCTTCCTCGCCTTGATCTTCCTCAGCTCCGTCCTCACCTGGGTCCTGGTCAGGGTCAGGATGGGGGGCTGTGTGTTGGGAGTGGGGGGGTGTTGGTGGAGTGGGGAGTGGGCAGCAGGACTTGATTTCTTTAGAGGCAGCAGTGGTTGTTGTGCAGTCAGGGGGGAGGGCGGTTGGTCAAATCTATTGAAAAACAGATTCAGGTTGTTCGCCCACTCCCTGCCCCCTGTGGCCTGGGGGGAGGTATTCTGGAGCCCCGAGATGGTTTTGAGGTTTCTCCAGACCCCGCTGATGTCGCTCTGTTGCAGCTTGTCCTCCATCTTCTTCCTGAAGCTGTCCTTGCCTTCTCTGATCTTTCTCCTCAGCTCCCTCTGTACGGACTTCAGCATCTCCCTGTTCCCTGACCTGAAGATCCTCTTCTTCTCTCTCAGAAGTGTTTTTATCTCAGGGTTGATCCAGGGTTTGTTGTTTGAGTGACGCCGTATGGTCTTGGTGGGAACGGATTTGTCCACACAGAAGCTGAGGTAGCCCGTGAAGGTGTGAATGAGGCCATCGATGTCCTCACCATGTGGATCGCAGAGCTGCTTCCAGGCGGTGGCTTCAAAACAGCCCTTTAGGGTGTCCATTGTCTCCTCAGACCATAACTCCACAGTGTGCATGGCCGGAGGTTGTCTGTGCACTAGGGGTTTGTACACCGGCCGGAGATGAACCAAGTTGTGATCCGATCTCCCGAGTGGGGGGAGTTGTGATGAGGTGTACGCCTCCTTAGTGTTTGCGTAGAATAAATCCAGTGTTTTATTGTCTCTAGTGTGGCATGTGACATACTGGGTGAACGTGGGTAGAATGGGAGACAGTGAAACATGGTTGAAATCGCCTGAGATGAGGAGAAGAGCATCTGGGTGTTCTGTCTGCAGCCTGCTGGTTACTGAATGGATGACGTCACGTGCTGTCCCAGCGTTCGCTGTCGGATTTGCATAAACAACAATGCAGATCACGTGTGAGTGTTCTCTCGGGAGATATGTAGGCCTCATGCTAACAGCTAGCAACTCAATGTCTTTGCTGCAGTGTCGTTGTTTAACAGTGATATGTCCCGGTCTGCACCAGTTGTTGTTAACATACATTATCACTCCACCGCCCCTAGCCTTGCCACTGTCTGGTGTTCGGTCAGCTTGTATCATGTGAAAACCCTCCAGCTCAATGTTAGCATCTGCTGCTAGTTCAGTTAGCCACGTCTCAGTAAACAAAAGGAGAGAGCACTCCCGGTATGTGCTATCATAACGGGAGATAGCCGCTAGCTCATCTAACTTTCCCAGTATCGACCGTACATTTCCCATGACAACAGATGGAAGGGAGGGTCTGTACCTTATATTTTTTGTCCTCCGCCTTACTCCAGCCCGGCAGCCGCGGCGTTTTCGCCTCAGTTCTCTCGGTATGTCGAGTTTTTCCAATGGGACCGGGTGGCGGTTGAATGCTAGCAGCTGTTCTCTGCTGTATCGTATCCTGCTATAAACAGTGGCTCCGTCCACCGGCTCAGGAGACATTTAGGACGATCTGTGTGTCCGTGATATAAGTGGGGTGAAAAAAAAAGACGGATCAAAAGAGAGAGGAAGGGAAAAAGACTCGGAATCGAGCCGCTGTTGCAAAAGGCAGCCTACTGGTGTGGCGCCGAGAAAAAAAAAAAAAAAAAAAAAAAAAAAATGTATACATTGTATTAGCAATGTATATTAGATATTAGAGTGTATTTCTGATTAGTTTAGTTATCTTCATTGAAAAAAACACTGCTTTTCTTTCAAAAATAAGGAAATTTCTAAGTGACCCCAAACTTTTGAACGGTAGTGTGTGTGTGTGTGTGTGTGTGTGTGTGTGTGTGTGTGTGTGTGTGTGTGTGTGTGTGTGTGTGTATATATATATATATATATATACATTATAAGGAATATACTGTTTAAAATGAATACATCTAATAAAATAACTGATCATATTGTTAGACCCCCCCCCCCCCAAGGGAAAAAAATACTGTAGCCTCTTTCTGTGTCTTTTATTTCTTTATTTCAGAGGACATTTTTCTTTAAAAAAAAACCCAAAAAAACCAAACAGCATTTTTTTTTTTTTTTTACAAATACTGATTTACAAGAGCTACACTTCATATTTGCATTTTGCATTGCTTTGCCTAATTCTAGATTGTGTCATCAACTGAATAAAAATAGCTATCTTCCCCTTACTGGTTCATGGTTTGGGGCAGTTGTGGGCTATTGGTTAGGGATGTGGACTGGTGACTGGAGGGTTGCTGGTTCCATCCCTGGACCAGATCTGGGTGGGACAGATAACATAGTAGTATTTACCCCACTCTGTTTAACCCCTCTGTGGTGCACTTCAGTAAGGCCCTTATCCCCAACTGCTCCAGTGGAGCTGCTCAGAGGTCTCCTCTCAGTGCACCTTCCCTGTATAAATAAAGGTTAAATTTATGAAAAATGATACTGATAAACAATTTCCATGTCAACACCATCAGCTCCTTCACTTATGTACTGATGTGTCCATGAATGCCAGCATTTTCAACATTGTGATCTTCATTAGACCCGCTGACTTGTTTTCCTTTATCCAGATCAGGTTTACAATCACCAAAACAGGAATGACCAGACAGCTTCTCTAACCATAAAAACTATATCTTTTCATTGGTGCAGGCTCACTGTCTTGTTGTTTACTGCACGCAACTGTTACAGTATTTCCAGTTTCTGGTGGAGCTTCCTCATCACTTGATTTTGCAATCTAACATGCTTCAGTAGTTCACAAGATGCATCCAATACCCCCCCCCCCCCAAAAAAAAGTATAACAGTGAAAACACAGATTCATGTCATATCTTGTCAGCGGTGCTTAAGCATCGGATTAAAAATGATACCAGAAAAATGAGATCTCATTATTATCTCTGTTGGGAAAAAAAAGACACCTCCAGTCCTTGCTTGCTAACCAATACAACATCCCTTGTAGACCCTGAGCTGGTATGAATTGTGTCAGTATTTCATAAGATGTCTGAGAAGAAGAAACTTCAAGGACATTCAGGCAATGCAGGAGGTTTTCCCTCTGTCTCTCCAGTCCTCAGTAATGACATTACACATCAGTTGGATAGATGCCCTGAGCCATGGTATTGGGCCTATCAGGAGAGCAGAAGTCAGAATGGTACTCCCCAATAATCTCCAGAGACACATTACAGTTACTGTGGGGCATGTTGCTCTCCCAGAAATTGAACAACTTGGCACTCAGTCAGGAGAGTGAAGCCTCATACACATCAGTGTGCCACTGAATTCTGTTCACCATTCTCACTTAGCAGTAAGCACTAGGGGTGTTGGAAAAAATCATTCACATAAGATAAGATAAGATAAGCCTTTATTAGTCCCACAATGGGGAAATTCCAGGATTGCAACAGCACAGGGATAGCAACACTCAGAGCAACAATCCGAAGGCAAGAAAAAAACAACATCTAGTAAACATATGTCCATATTACTATAAATGTATATATATATAGACACACAGTGCAGAGCATTATGGTTGGTTGGTGAATGTGCAGCAGAAAGTCTAAGCTCTCTCTCCGCGGATGCGGCGGGCCAGCTGGAAGTCTAAGTCTAATAAGAATCTAGATTCTCATTTTAAACGATCCTGAACTAATTCACAAAAATTAAGAATTGATTTATTATTATTATTATTATTATTATTATTAGTAGTAGTAGTAGTAGTATCCATCCATCCATCCATCTTCTACAGTTTGTCCGAGGTCCGGGTCACCGAGGCAGCAGTTCAAGCAGAGAAGCCCAGACTTCCCTCTCAACAGCCACCTGCTCCAGCTCTTCAGAGAGGATATCAAGGCATTCCCAGACCAGCTGGGAGATATACTGTAGTCTCTCCAGTGAGTCCTGGGTCTACCCTTGGGTCTCCTCCCGGTGGGACGTGCCAGAAACACCTCAAGTGGGAGGCGTCCAGGAGGCATCCCGATCAGATACCCATACCACCTCAACTGGCTCCTTTCAATGTGGAGGAGCAGCGGTTCTACTCTGAGCCTCTCCTGGATGACTGAGCTCCTCACTCTATCTCTAAGGGTGACTCCAGCAATCCTACAGAGAAAGCTCATTTCAGCCGCTTGTATCCATGATCGCATTCTTTCG
This sequence comes from Pholidichthys leucotaenia, assembly GCA_020510985.1. NCBI lineage: Eukaryota > Metazoa > Chordata > Actinopteri > Cichliformes > Pholidichthyidae > Pholidichthys > Pholidichthys leucotaenia. The sequence goes on along the minus strand of CM035839.1, from coordinate 247,856,993 downwards.
GTCATTACCCAAAGCTCATGACCATAGGTAAGGGTAGGAACTTAGATTGACCGGTAAATTGACAGCTTTGCCTTAGAGCTCAGCTCCCTCTTCACCACAACAGACCGGTACAGCGTTCGCATCACTGCAGATGCTGCTCTGATCCGTCTGTCAATCTCTTGCTCCAGTCTCCCCTCACTCATGAGTAAGACCCCGATATACTTAAACTCCTCCACTTGGGGTAGGCGCCTGTCCCCAACCCGGAGAGGACAACCCACCTTTTTTCCGGCTGAGGACCATGGACTCAGACTTGGAGGTACTGATTCTCATCCCAGCCACTTAACACTCAGCGGCAAACCATCCCAGTAAGAACTGTAGGTCATTGCTGGATGAAGCCAGCAGGACAACATCATCTGCAAACAACAGAGATGAGATCCTGTGGTCACCAAGCATGACACCCTCCATTCCCTGGCTGTGCCTAGAAATCCTGTCCATAAAAATTATGAACAGGATCGATGACAAAGGGCAGCCCTAGCGGAGTTCAACTCTCACTGGAAATGAGTCCAATTGAGTTGGCAATACGAACCAAACTCTCACAACAGACCGGATAGTTTGTAATAACAAGCCTGATACCCCATATTCCTGAAGCACTCCCACAAAAAACACAAGGAACGTGATCAAATGCCTTCTTCAAATCCACAAAACACATGTAAACTTGTTGGGCAAACTCCCACGAACCCTCGAGGATTCTCGAGAGGGAAAAGAGTTTGTCCGATGTGCCACGGGCCAGAACGAAAACCACATTGTGCCTCCTGAATCTGAGGTTTGACCAACGGACAGACTCTTTTCTCCAGTACCTTGGCATAGATCTTCCCAGAGAGGCTGAGGAGTGTGATCCCTCTAAAGTTGGAGCACACCCTTCGGTCCCCCTTTTTAACGAGAGAAACCATCACCCCAGTTTGCCATGCCAAAGGCACTGTCCCCGACCTCCACGCAATGTTGCAGAGGCGTGTCAGCCATGACAGCCCTACAACATCCAGGGCCTTGAGGTACTCAGGGTGAATCTTATCCACTCCTGAGGCCCGGCCACCAAAGAGATTTTTCACCACCTTGGCGACCTCAGCCCCTGTGATAGGCAAGTCGTTCCCCTCATCCACAAGCTCTACTTCCTCTGTGGAAGGCGTGTCAGTGGGATTGAGGAGATCCTCGAAGTATTCCTTCCACCGCCCAACGATATCTCCAATTGAAGTCAGCAGTGCCCCATCCGCACCATACACAGTGTGGACAGGGAGCTGCGTCCCCCTCCTGAGCCACCGGACAGTTTGCCAGAATCTCTTCAACGCCGACCAAAAGTCTTGTTCCTTGGCCTCACCAAACTCCTACCACACCCGAGTTTTTGCTTCAGCAACAACCTGACCTGCACTCTGCTTGGCCTGCCGGTACACCTCAGCTACTTCGGGAGTCCCACAAGCCAACCAAGCTTGATAGGACTCCTTCTTCAGCTTAATGGCCCCCCTCACCACTGGTGTCCACCACTTGGTTTGGGGGTTGCCACCGCGAGATGCACTGATAACCTTGCAGCCGCAGCTCTGGGCAGCCGCTTCAACAATGGCGGTGGAGAACATGGCCCATTCAGACTCCATGTCTCCAGGCTCCCTTGGAATGTGGTCGAAGTTCTTCCGGAGGTGGGAGTTGAAGACCCCCCAGACAGGAGCCTCAGCCAGACGTTCCCAGCACACCTTCGCTATACGTTTGGGTCTACCTGGTCTGAATGGCTTCCTCCCATGCCATCGGATCCAACTCACCATCAGGTGGTGATCAGTTGACAGCTCTGCACTTCTCTTTACCCAAGTGTCCAAGACATGCAGTGGTGTGAAAAAGTGTTTGCCCCCTTTCTGATTTCTCTTTTTTTTTTGTATGTTTGTCACATTTAAATGTTTCAGATCATCAGACAAATTTAAATATTAGACAAAGACAACACAAGTAAACATAAAATGCAGTTTCTAAATGAAGGTGTTTATGATTAAGGGGAAAAAAATCCAAACCTACATGGCCCTGTGTAAAAAAAGTGATTGCTCCCTAAACCTAATAACTGGTTGGGTCAGCCTTAGCAGCAACAGCTGAAATCAAGCATTTGTGATAACTGGCAATGAGTTTTTTACAGCACTGTGGAGGAAATTTGGCTCACTCATCTTTGAAGAATTGTTGTTATTCCACCACATTGGAGGGCTTTCGAGCATGAACCACCTTTTTAAGGTCATGCCACAGCATTTCATTCAGATTCAGGTCAGGACTTTGATTAAGCCACTCTAAAGTCTTCATTTTGTTTTTCTTCAGCCATTTAGAGGTGGACTTGCTGGTGTGTTTTGGATCATTGTCCTGCTGCAGAACCCGAGTGCGCTTCAGCTTGAGGTCACGAACAGATGGCTGGACATTTTCCTTCAGGAATTTTTGGTAGACAGCAGAATTCATGGTTCCATTTACCACAGCAAGTCTTCCAGATCATGAAGCAGTTAAACAGCCAAAGACCGTCACACTACCACCACCATATTTTACTGTTGGTATGAGGTTCCTTTTCTGAAATGCGGTGTTACTTTTACGCCAGATGTAATGGGACACACACCTTCCAAAAAGTTCAGCTTTTGTCTCATTAGTCCACAAAATATTTTCCCCAAAGTCTTGGGGATCATCAAGATTTTTTCCTGCCAAACTGAGACGAGCCTTTATGTTCTTTTTTTCTCAGCAGTGGCTTTTGTCTTGGAACTGTGCAATGCAGGCCATTTTTGCCCAATCTTTTTCTTATGGTGGAGTCATGAACGCTGACCTTAACTGAGGCAAGTGAGGCCTGCAGTTCTTTGGATGTTGTTGGGGGGGTCTTTTGTGACCTCCTGAATGAGTCCTGGATGAGTCGTTGCTGCGCTCTTGGGGTAACTTTGGTTGGCCGGCCACTCCTGGGAAGGTTCACCACTGTTCCATGTTTTTGCCATATGTGGATAATGGCTCTCATTGTGGTTCGCTGGAGTCCCAGAGCTTTAGAAATGGCAACAAAATTGAACTCAGCTTTCCAAAGATGTGATCAACCATAGTTACCTCCGCCAGGCCGAAAAGGCCAGGAGGAGGTTATGTTTTTGCCGGGGTTTGTCTGTGTGTTTGTCTGTTTGTCTGTCTGTCTGTCTGTCTGTCTGTCTGTCTGTCTGTCTGTCTGTCTGTCTGTCTGTCTGTCTGTTTGTCTGTTGGTTAGCAAGATAACTCAAAAAGTCTTGGACGGATTTCCATGAAACTTTCAGGCGTTGTTGGAAATGGTACAAGGAAGAACTGATTAAATTTTGGGGATGATCCGGTTCACCGTCTGGATACAGGAATTTTTTAAAGCATTTTTCATTCAACACTGTGACATAGGGCCATTTTCAACATGTGCGCAGGCGCAATGGAGGGCGCTGGTCGTCGTGTCTGCAGCACAAACTCTGCGTTCTTCAACGTTTTAGGCACAAAAGCACGCGGAAAACACTGCTGGCCTGGGCCCGCCAGCGTGCCTGTGTTTGCGCGCAACTGCAAAACCTCACACGGGCAGCTGTCCGCCGACGGATTCTTTGGCAGAAATTCCCCGGCCAGCCATAGGAGCTGCGCATTTGGCAGAAATTCACCGGCCAGCCATAGGCGCTGCGCAAAAACGAGCTCTCTGCCGGCGAAGCTTCTAAATTCTCGTTTGCCGCGGAGCGCAACCCCAAAACAAAATAATATAATATAAAACCCACGGCAACCTGTCTACCCAATTTGCATCCGTCAGTGGAGGAGATGGACACAACAGCAACGCTTCAGTTTATTACCTCCGCCAAGGAGGCAATGCTTTTACTACTGAACCACTAATCCTATCACTATCAGATTGATTGTCATTGATTAATTGTGTGTTTATTGCACTGTCCCTGTCAAATAAACAAATAATCATTGTGAATCCAATTGCTAGTCATATGTTTACATGCTCAAGGAATCTGAAAACGTACACACAAACACTGTATGGGGGGAATTGTGGCGCTTGGCGGAGGTCTGCGCTCTCCGAGTGCTTTTCTAGTTAATTTATGTTTTAACCCTTTAACTGGCCAGATTAAATGGACGGGTCACACGCCCCCAGTGGCACATCGCAGCAACTGCATGTGTCAACTTACTGACGTCCTCCGGCTATACTGAGAATTTATACTAATCTCTATTGATCTGACAGTTTAGAAGGTGGCAGACATGCGCCAAAGGAATCATGGCTGACATGAAAGATAGCAAAGAAGGAGAAATCCTCATTATTGTTATTCCTTTTTCTGCTTTGAGCTCACACACCAATGTGGACGCCGCCGTGTTTGGTCATCGCGACAGCGATGATGACGGAAACTGCATGAAATGGGAAAAATAGCCATGTAATACAAACAAAATTCATGTGGGATAATTGTAAGAGTTTGTAGATGTGGTACACGGGTGTAAATTACAAAGTAAATGTGTTACATTGAGGTTGATGTAACAAAAAACTGAGCTCCCCGTACCATGATGGCAGCACCCACGGGCGGCATGGATTCCCACAGGAAAAATGCACCAAACAGAAAAAATAGCCACATAATACAAACGAAATTCACGTGGGGTAATCATAAGAGTTTGTAGATGTGGTACATGGTGTGAATGGCTGAGCAAACACAGAAACATCAGCTACGATGGATGAAAACGGACCGGTCACGTGGGCGGGCAAGCAATTCTACAACAATTCTGCAAAGATGAGTGGGCCAGAATTCCTCCACAGCGCTGTAAAAGACTCACTGCCAGTTTTCGCAACCGCTTGATTGCAGTTGCAGCTGAGGGTGGCCCAACCAGTTATTAGGTTTAGGGGGCAATCACTTTTTCACACAGGGCCATGTAGGTTTGGATTTTTTTTTTACCCTTCATGATAAACACCTTCATTTAAAAACTGCATTTTGTGTTTACTTATGTTATCTTTGTCCAATATTTAAATTTGTTTGCTGTTCTGAAACATTTAAGTGTGACAAACACACAAAACACCATCGTACGATCACAGGTCTGATGACACGATAACAAAATTGATCATTGACAAGCGACCTATGGTGTCCTGGTGCCATGTGCAAATATGACACACATATGCTTGAACGTGGTGTCCATTATGGAAAAACTGTGGTTAGCACAGAAGTCCAATAACTGAACACCACTCGGCTTCAGATCGGGCATGCCGTTCCTTCCATTCACCCCCTCCAGGTTTCACTGTCATTGCCCACGTGCACATTGAAGTCCCCCAGTAGGACAATGGAGTCTCCAAGAGGAGCACCCTCCAGCACCCCAGTCAGAGACTCCAAAAAGGGTGGGTACTCTTAACCATCAACTGATGCATAGGACCATCATTTGTCCTGAGGTGGAAGAGACAGACCCACGTGCTGGTACATTTATTCAACAGAAAAAAACACAAAGTCCCAAAAACTGTGCAGACAGACAAAAATGCAAACAAGGAAAAACTTAGAGTTGGCATCCCTGGGCCAAAATCGCCCAGTGGACGCGGGAGTTGAACAGGAGGATAATAGATGACTAAACATCAGGAGACACATTCAATAATCCAGCAAGAGCATGGTGTAGAGACGGTGCTTAAATACACAGAAGATGCGCTGCAGGTGTGAATCATTGAGTGAGCAGGGCCTGACTGATTAACTGCTCCCAGCTGAACTGACTGAGAGCAGATAGAGGCAGTATCTGGGAAAAGGGGAGGCTCAAGTGAAAACAAGCCCAAAAAAATAGATACAGGAAACTAACAGGATCAACCTAATCAGACAAACAATATTAGGAATAAAGTGAGGATCTGAGCTCAGAGAAAACCTGAGCTCAGATACATGACAGAGACACCCTTTTAGGGGTGGATACCAGACACCCCCAGGTAACAAACAAAAGACCCCCCCCCCCGGGAGAAAGAGGTACATCATACATTTAACATGTTTATGTTAAATGTAATTGTGGTATGTAAATATGGATGTCACCAGACTGCAAAACAAATCTACCTACGGGTACAAATAAAGTAACCTGAACCTGAACCTGAACCTGATCAAGGAAAAAAAAAACACCCCGGGAGGGGGGTGGGGGGAACATGCTAGGAGGGAAAAACAACCTGCTCATGATCCGCACCTGCGCTACACCAGGTCCCTGGGCCCCCCAAAACAAGAAAGAACCAAACAGTTCAGGTGGCCGACCGAAGTCCCAGGCCAGCTGGATGGCCAGGCGAAATGAGTCGGGTGGCCTGCCGGAGAACATGGACCACCCGACCCAGCGGCTCAGTCTCTCTGGCGGCTGGCCCAAGTGTTTAAGCCACCTAAACAGAAGGGGCGGTCCAGGAGGCGGCTCCCCCATTGGGAGACCCACTGGAAAAGAGGAGACCCGAGGAGGGGGAACCATGACGTCATCAGGTAGAGGAAGAAGGGGGGCCCCGACGGTGTCTGGCAGAGGAGGGAGAGGGACCACGACGACGTCTGGCAGGGAAGGAGAGAGGACCATGACGCCCTTGGTGGTCTTGGGTTGAAGTAACTTTGCACTCGCGGGGACTCTGGGCTGGAGCACTCCTGCACCCGTGGGGGCTTCGGGCTGGAGCACTGCAGCACCATCGGTGGCCTGAGCTAGTGCCCTGCAGCACCTTCAGTGAGCCCTGGCTGGACAAATGTTGCACCCATGGTGGGCCCCGGCTTGGCCAACGTTGCACCCACAATGAACTCGGGCTGGGCCAACGCTGCACCCACGGTCGACCCCGGGCTGGAGGGTAGTACCCAAGGCAGGCCAATAGCAGAACGCAGCACTCACGTTGGCTCCAAGCTAGGGCACAGCACCCACGACGGTCCCCGCATGGACCGCAGCACCCACGGAGACTTGGATTGCAGTGGAGGAGCCTAGACGATGGCCTCCAGCAGGGGGCGAACTTCCCCCGTGGAGGACACAGCCTGGGCCGTAGCTGCACCCACGGAGGTCCTGGGCTGGGACGGGACACCCGAGACGACCTTCACAGCGGGGGAAGCTGGACCCAAGGTGACCTCCAGTGGGGAACCTGGACCCTCGGAGACACCTGACAGTGTTAGATCCTCTCCAGCGACCCTGGAAGAGAACTCAGACACAGCACAAAAGGAAGGGAGGTCAGGGTCGCTAGCAGTGGCGGAGCCCGGCGAGGCGAGCTCAGGTGCAGTGGGTGGCTGCACCTGGCTCTCCTCACCTATAGCCAGGCAAGATTGCTCAAGGACTAAAAGGAGAAAAACAAAAGAGAGCACTTGCCTGAGCTCAAGCTCCACCGCCGTCCAGGACTCCGACAATCTAAATGGCGATGAATTTTCTGGCTCGGCCCTGAGGAGGTCCAGTTCAGGTTCCCACTCTGCTGCGGCAGCCTCCGCAGCAGGCATGATGGTCATAGCAGTCTTATTCGCCCCAGCCGTCGTGACCCACACTGGTGACTCCTCTGGCATGGCAGCTGGGGATGGGCTCCGTGTTGGCTCCGGAGTTGGATCCTCCAGGGTCACTGGCTCCTCCACCGTCTGACGGCTTGGTTCTTGATCCGACAGACACTCAGGGGTTGATGGGGGAGACATGGAGAGGATAGGAGAAGGTTTAACATTTCCAGCAGGAGGAGAGAACTCAGGTGACTGTTTAACCTGAGACTCTCCCCCGGGAGACAGACAAGGCTTATCATTACAAGATGGAACAGAATGAAAAAACACTTGCCTGGCATCCCGGATCTTTATGTTCTCTGCTGCAGGTGATGGGCAGTAATCTCCCTCTGGGTCAATGGCTATCCTTGCCCTCTCAATGGATTGTAGCTCAGATGACATGGAAGTGGGCGTAACTGAAAAATCCTGGAGGACCTCCCGACAGCCGGAGGGCACGTCATGGCGACAGGGGTTGCGGCACCAGCAGAGAGAGTGCGGGCTGGCGGAACAGCCTGCGAGGAAGGAGAAGAGAGAGGCTCTGCCGCGGGAATTGTCGGGCTAGACGTCAGGAAGATGGCTGCCACAGAGGAGGTGGGCTTCCTCCGGCAATCCAATGCGAGAAGTCCCTGTTTCATAGTTGCTGGAGCTGGAGGCGAGCGTGCTGGAATCGACGCGGGCATCGGAGTCACCTCCCTCGGCCCCTCACCAATACTCAGATGGGAATAAATGGAGGAGAGTATATTTATTGCCTTCGAGTGATTCCACAAGTTGGGAAACGCCTGCATCACTCGTGCTGCGCCATGCTGGTTCTCCTGGACCATCTTGGGAGAACAGGAGGCTCATGTTTGTGAGCAAATGCTTTCCAGGAGGCACACCACCCGCCGCTCCACTTCGTCCAGATTAGACATGGAGAGCTCCGACACAGATTAGTGAAAAAAAGCAGAAAGTAAAAATGCTGCTGTCACTGGCTGGATTACCCTGTCATATTCGCCTCTTCAAGGCGGGAGAGACAGACCCACTTGCTGGATTGAGCTGGTACATTTATTCAACAGCAAAAACACAAAGTCCCAAAAATTGTGCAGACAGACAAAAATGCAAACAAGGAAAAACAGTTGGCGTCCCTGGGCCGAAATCACCCAGTGGACGTGAGAGTTGAACAGGAGGATAATAGATGACTCAACGTCAGGAGATACATTCAACAATCCAACAAAAGCATGGTGTAGAGGCAGTGCTTAAATACACTCCAAAAATGTGATGCAGGTGTGAATCATTGAGTGAGCAGGGCCTGATTGATTAACTGTTCCCAGCTGAACTGACTGAGAACAGATAGAGGCAGTGTCTGGGGAAAGGGGAGGCTCAAGTGAAAACAAGCCCCCAAAACACATACAGGAAGCTAACAGGATCAACCTAATCAGACAAACAATTCTAGGAATAAAGTGAGGATCTGAGCTCAGAGAAAACCTGAGCTCTGATACATGACACAACCCTTTCGTCCACTGGGGAAAACTCCAATATAGAGGCCGCAATGTGGGGAGATACAAGAATACCCACCCCTGCTCACCGCCTCTCACCCAGGGCAATTCCAGAGTAGGCCAAGCTCCAGCCCCTCTCCAGGAGACTGGTTCCGGAACCAGAGCTGTGTGTTGAGGTGAGGTCGACTATATCATGCTGGTATCTCTCAACCGCGTTCACCAGCTCAGGCTGCTTCCCCACCAGAGAGGTGACATCCCATGTCCCAAAAGCCAGTTTAGGAAGCCTGGGATCAGACCGCCAAGGTCTCCACCTTCGACCGCCACCTGATCCACATAGCACCGGACCTCCATGGTCCCCCCTGCAGATGGTGAGCCCACTGGAGGGCGGATCCATGTAACTCCTTCAGGCTGAGCCCGGCCGGGTCCCATGGGTGGAAACCACCAGGCGCTTGCCATCGAGTCCCTCCCCCACACCTGGCTCCAGGGTGGGGCCCAGGTAACCCCAAACCGGGTAGGGTACATTGAATCCTTGTTTTAGTATTCATCATGAGAGTCTGTTGGATTGTTCTTAGTCTGGCCCTTCATCCAGGACTAGTTTGTCTTGGGTGACCATACCAGAGGCAAATTGCCCCGGAAAACATAGCTCCTGGGATCACTAGGGCATGCAAACCCTCCACCACTATAAGGTGACAATCCATGAATGGTAATATATATACTGTATATACTGTATATGTGTGTGTGTGTGTGTGTGTGTGTGTGTGTATAGATAGATAGATAGATAGATAGATGTACTGTATATATATACGATACGCAATTACACATTGACTCTGCCGATGCAGGAGAATCACGTAGAGTAGCTTACTAGCTTGCAGCTGGATGAAACAGTCGGAATAAAGAAAAAATGGAGCAGCAAGAAATTTCAGACAGGTCCGTCTGCATCTTGCAGACTCCGTCAACACCCTTTCAACTAGTTACGCTCCCTCAGCAAGTTATGCCCCCATGTTATATCACTCCACATAATGGCTGGCCATAGCTGACCATGCATATATGGCTGAGCAGCACTGGGCTGATCATTCACAAATTTGGTGTTGTAGCCTTGTTGACGGGCCGACGGTGGCCACACATTTCAAAAGACGAATGTAAAAGAATCTAAAAATGAGAGAGTTTAGTCCATAGATGGTAAAAAAAAAAAAAAAAAAAAAAAAAAAAGTTTATGGTCTAGTCTTTGGATGACGTTTGTTTGCATTTATTTATTTAGCGAATGCAAAGTCCTTAAGCCAAGCAGTTGCCTCCTGGTTTGCTGTATGGAGGGTGTGTAATCCTCCTTCCAGTCTTTGGAGCGGGCAAGCCTCTATGATGTGTTCCATAGTTTGCTCCTCTCCACATGCGCACAGTGGGCTAGGGCTACTGCCCCATCTGTGAAGGCTGGCCAAGCAGGGGCCATGTCCAGTCCTGAAGCGATTGAGTGTAGACCACTGTCTCCTTGGGAGGTTGGTGCCCGGGACCTGTTGGTTGGGGTTTATCACCAGCTGTTTGTTTGGGACCTCCTTGGTTTCCCATTCCTCTTGCCAAGCTGTCTGGATGGTAAAGTCAGCTGGGGGAGGGTTTTTCCAAATCGGCCGTCTGGATGAAAGTCGGGCAGTGGGTGGGGTGTAGATATCTGCATGGATTGGTAAGTGAGGAAAATCTTTAACTTTTTGGAGCATCCTTTGAGTTAATGCTGCTCGCCGGATGTGTGGAGGGGCTATGTTTGACAGTACAGAGAGCCAGGGGAGTGGTGTTGAGCGGATTGTTCCAGTTATAGTTCTCATGGTTGAGTTGAGCTGGGTGTCTACATGGTGTGTGTAAGATGACCTGGACCAGACAGGGGCACAATATTCTGCTACAGAGTATGAAAGGGCTTGTTTGCATGACCACGCCCTATCCCGTTGCCCAGCAACCCTGACAGCCGCAGTTGAGGGTTTTTTTCCTCACAATTTATGACAGAGATTGAAGCAGTGTTCTTTTCACTGAATAAAAAACAAATCTTGTTATTGACTAAAAATAGACAAAAACTATTGATAATCAACAGACTCAAATAAAACCAAAAATAAAATCATCACAATTAATCTGGACTCAAAATAGATGTCAAAAGTAAAATGCATAAATGGTAATTTTAGTTTAATTTCTATCTTTAATAGATGGAAAAAAATTGATATAGTTTTAGGATGTGTGTCCACCAAACACATTTTTTCAGCTGTGGGCGACTATTTTCTATTCATTTTCTATGTAGTCCAGCATCTCAGCGCTGAAATGCTCTTAGTGGTGGCCGCTTTCTGTCACGGCGCTCAGGGCGTTCAGAGTTGAAAGAATTTCAACTTTTCAGACTACAGCTGAGCTCGTCAATGTCAGACCTTTCGAAGCAGCCATTCAGAATAAGGAAGGGCGGGACGTAGGACGCTGGTACAGTCTGTACTCAGACTCCTGTTTTTCGTGTAATCATATTTTGCATCCAGAGCTGCTATCAATGCTAGACTATGTTTCCTGTCCCTTGTTTTTTAGTGACTGCTATTAAAAAATAAGTAGAAAATCTGACCATAGGAAAAGCAGAAGTGCTGAGCTGTAAATGACAAGCTGTTGCTGGAATACAAGGCACAGGCTTTTTTTTCTTCAGAACGCAGTGCACGAGCGTTGAAAAACAGACGTTCAAAGCGGTCAGGTGACAAAAAATGTGTTTCGTGGATACAGAGCCTTAACTTTTGTTTATCTTTTTGTTTTAAATGATTGCATTTACTTTACCTTTTACTGGAGAAGCTTCACAAGGCAAAATGATCATGACCAGATAATCACCCAGAGGTGAAAGAAGTGGGAAAAGTTCTAAGTCCTCCTGCTGAGCAACGCACACTCCACCACTTTAACAAACTCCCAGAAAATTCTGAACGGGCAAAAAAAAAATCATGAAAACTTGTAACAGCACTTTATTTTGTTTTATAACTTTAATTTGTTTTTTTAAGTCTCTGAAGATTTAGATAATTAAGTTTATATTTGTACTGATTTAAAATTAATGTTACTTATTTTATGCATCAATTGCATTCAGTTCTTATTGAATTTGTTCATTGCATTAAGCTACTGTATAGGTAACTGTACACTGACTGCATACAGTCAGGCAGCACTATTATTTAAATGGATGTTCAAAGTATTTGTGATAGAATTTACTTTTGTTTTTAAATGAATAGCCTAGATTTCTAGAATGCTGGAGGGTGACCAAGCCTACACACTGTGGAAAAGCTGTTAGGAATTGTGATATGCTGCAAAGGACCATTTTCAAAATTTATTTCACTTGTGTACAATTTCATTTTTGAAACTCACAAGTTTTCAATAAATAAAAAAGCAGTTACTAACCTAAGCCTACTTTTTGTCATTTAAGAGTATTTTATTGCAAATCAGTTCATGTAATTTTTTAAAAATATAACCCCCCAAAAAATCAACACACTGTACTCTGCTTTCAAGCTTACCTTGTGGTGACACAAAGGAGATGACACTCCACACAGTACTTTGGGGTATGTACCGGGGGTATGCACCGGGGGTATGTAGTAAATGAAGATGTGCCTTTTGCACCCACTGTGCCAGGCTCACACCTGAGGACGCAGGGGCAGGGGCACAAATGTGTTAATGTGTATTTTGATGTGTGTTCACACTTGTGTAGCAGTATAAGAAATAATAATTATGATCAGGTATAAAAATTATTTAATTTATATTTATGTATTGGAACCGGAGATGAATTCTCAGTTCATATACACCGGAAAAGTTAATAACACTTGTGGGACACCAGCTTCTATCTCTAAGAAGCAATTTAATCTTTAATTTCACTTTATACCTGTTTAATCACTCAATAATTTAATTAATAATCAGTCTCAAAATTTTAGTGAATTCGATACTGGAGACTTGAACCAGACTCAGAATGAAATAAATTCTCAATAACTTCTCTCATTTTCACATATTTATTAAACAAAATGAGGATTAACAGACATTGCAGTGATTTCATTTAACCATAAAATTAAACTTGTAAATGATAGATTAACAATATCAACATCTGCAGAACCAGGGTTACTGTGGAATGAATTTAGATCAGTTTGAAGTTAACCCCTTGCACTCCTGTCAATTTCCCTAAAAACGCCAAAAAATAATGTGCTCAAAGTAAATCGAAAGCTGTTCTTCAACCCTTTGCAGCATCTTCATGGGGTTGGTCTCATTTAAAAGAAAACACTTTGAATTTTTTGGCAAAACAGTCATAATCTCTCTAAGTGCTCCGGCCACTGAGTAACAGTCATCTAAACATAGTGAACTTGAAGAAAATAAATTTCGCCTGGGTGTTTTTTCGGATACAAATGCTTGCAAATAACACACAGCTTCAGATCCGGGCTGGAAAATGCAACAGAAATGTAGAACCAAGTGTTATCCAGCTGAGTTCCAAATTTTGTAACAATACCACAAAAAATGAATATATTACACAGCTTTTTCCGCAGGTAGTTCCCAGGCGTTTTTGAACTGTGCCAAATTGTGCCAAATGGCACAGTTTGGAAAAATGTCTGTAACTTTTGAATGATTCAATATAAAAGCTTGATCTTGGGCTCTAATGAAAGGTGACACTCAGGGCTGTGTGTGTGTGTGTGTGTGGGGGGGGTTGTCCCCCCTCCTCGCGACAGAGGACGGACATCGCCTGTTGCGCCGCGGTCCGTCATGCAGCGATGACGCACAGCTGTAATTTACCGATCGGTCAAAAGTCATTTTGATTACAATTTTCAGGGATAAAGAATAATTTAGCTTAGAACACTTACCTCTTCACAGCAGCAGCATAGCTGGCGAACTTCTTCCTCATTGTCAGACGAACGCGACGCTGGTGTCGCGACCCTCTCAAAACATAATTCCATTATTGCGGTTTTGCGCTTCCATGATTGCGGTTTTGGCGAACGATTTTTCAAAACAAATAACAGTAGTAATTAAAAAAAGACTGGCGAACACGTGTGTGTCACTCAGCCTTCGTCGTCGGCCTCCGTCGGTCTATGATGACCATGGAAGAGAATCCTAAACGTCTACTCTGCTGGAATAAAAAAAAAAAAAGCACCGCCTGTGGCTGAACAGGCCGATGCACGAATGGCAGTCCCTGTCACACAGGTCGCACTTGTGGGTGGTCTCCGTGCTGCTGGGTCTGTGGGGTTCTTCCTGCGGGTCCTTTTTTCATCTGCTGCTGCAGCAGTCTGTCTTCACCCAGCCTTACACAAAACAGCTTGCGAACTTCTGTGCTTCAATTGGCTCGCTGCATTCACAGCGTTGGTAGGCGGGTCCTTCTTGCTAGGTTTTCAGTCATTGGTTCTTCAAGGTTTCAGAAACCCAATTCAAGGCTCTTATTAGTCGAATGAGAGGTCAATCATATCCGATCTGTTTGCGGCTGTGTCTGTAGTGGAAGAACGGAAATGCAGCTTTTTTTTCCAGCGCGCTCTTAGGACACAGCGCCCTCGTGCGTCCTAGAGCACACGAGAGCGCCCTCGTGCACTGTAGGACACAGAGACCTGCCCGTCCGCGGTACACCGGAGTGCAAGATGTTAACGGATTATGGAAAACGTAACGCAAATTTAGAGAGAAAGTTTTACTAATTATATGAAAGGTTCTGGATTACTCTAAGAAAATTACGGAATTTTATGAAAAGAGGAGTTATATTAATGACTCCTTAATTTGCATCCGATTAGATATCAAATTGTTTTTGAACCTCAGACGTTTCATTCAGCAGATGAATTAAAATTGCCGCTCATGTGATTCCTCGGTGATTCCTTGTCGGCGTCGTCCTCAGCCAAAGATTTTGTGGATGTTAGGGAAAATATCTGCCCGCAGATATTTCAGGGTCCGCAGTTCGACCTTTATAGTCAAGCAGTCAACAAGGCTGGATTTTGACTGTATGACTCACAGTTGTAACTTAGGCCGAAACAAGATGGTGACAATGTTTCTTCAGGGTTTGGTGGAGAGGCTGCGCGTCCTCTTTCCCTTGGTTGGTAAGCGGCTTCCCAGAGGAATTCGATAATAATTAAAATTATCTAATCTGATCTCAAATTAAAAGAGTTTCAGACTTTAAATAAAAGGGCTTCTAGTGTGGGATTGGTCAATAAAAATATTATAAAATAAAGTCAAGATTAAAGCTTATATTAAAATTAAAAACGGTGGTTGTACAGAAAGTTTAACAGGACAAAAAAATGATAGAAATAAACGTCTAGGATTGGAGTTTTTTTTAAACTCCGGATTAGAATTTGAGCTCAGAGAGGAAGAATTCTTAGGCATTTAAAGAGAAACATTAAAATACAAAGAGGTTACAACAAAACATGATACTTCAAGCTCTGTGATTGTAGGAAGGAAAACACGTGGGAGAAGTCCCTTTGTTCTCCAGTGGTTTTCTCTGCTGTGTAGACATGGAGGCGAAGAGAGCGTGACAAAAAGAGATCTGAGACATCTGGCGAAAAAGAGGATAGAGTTCCCTTTTATCTGTGGAGAATTTTCGCGGGGCTCCGTGATTGACAGGAACTCAGACCAATAGGCTTCCTTCGTGGGCAGGCTTTATGAATTTTTAGTCCAATAAACAGTCTTTTGTCTGGAGCTTTTGAGAGAGAGCTGTTGTCATGCAGAGATTGGCTGCTGGCAGTCACATGATTTGAGCGGCGCTTTGCAACTCTTAATACACATTTTAATACTGGAATATTCCTCTATACATTTATGTATATAAACTAAGCTAACCTTAGTGATTAATGTAACTTATACCCAGTGCTTATAAATTAACATGCAGGACTAAACATTCATTTAACAATTTTAACATGCATATACGTATATATAAAATCACGGATTAATATATTTTAAACCTATTATTGATTGTCCGGAATAAACATCAAGAGTCCATTTGCTTTTCCCATGGTGTCCTGAAAAAGAGGAAGAGGTTTAGAGATGAGTCTTAAGGATGTGATTAAAAGATTTGCTGGTTACGTTCGGCATGTCCCAGAGTTTAAGGCAATGTTGAGCTGTGGATCTTTGGGCCATGACGGCCTTTCCATGTCTGTCTCTTGTCCACCATTTATGGGTCATAAAAGTCAAAACAGGAAATGCATTCGGGTGAATTCCTTAGACTGGTTTTAACAAGGAATGTGAGTTCAGTTGTGGCCTGGGGTAAAAGAGCAGTTTTTGACTGTCCTTTTCCTGGGTGAAACAATGTCTTTAAGCAGAAGAATTCTTATTGAAATAATAAAATTTCATCCATCAGAGATAAAATCAATCAGATTCTTCCCACAGTTAACTTAAATACTGTAACTACTACAACTCCTTCTTTTGATGTCTGTCTTGATGAGTTTACTCCAATCGACCTTTGTGAGTTAGACAAAATAGTTTCCTCATCCAAACCTTCAACTTGTCTTTTAGACCCTATTCCTACTAGGTTATTTAAAGAAGTCTTCCCACTTATTGGTAGCTTTATTCTTCATATAATCAATTCTTCATTAACTTTAGGCCATGTACCGCAGGCTTTTAAAACAGCTGTAATTAAACCCTTACTCAAAAAGCCAACGCTAGATCCAGGAGCTTTAGCTAACTATAGACCAATCTCTAATCTCCCTTTCATTTCAAAAATCTTAGAAAGAGTTGTTGCTACGCAATTATTCGACCACCTGCAGGGAAATGGTTTACTTGAAGAGTTTCAATCTGGGTTTAGAATCCATCATAGTACTGAAACAGCCTTAGCGAAGGTCACTAACGACCTCCTCATTGCATCTGATAATGGACTAGTTTCTGTACTTGTCCTTTTAGACCTTAGTGCAGCTTTTGATATTATCGATCATAATATTCTACTTGATAGATTAGAACACTATGTTGGACTTAATGGAACTTCGTTGCAGTGGTTTAGATCTTATTTATCTGATAGGTTCCAGTTTGTTCATGTAAATAATGAGTTTTCTTTCAACTCAAAGCTTAGTCATGGAGTTCCACAGGGATCTGTGCTAGGCCCTACTCTTTTTAGTTTATATATGCTTCCGTTAGGCAACATTATTAGAAAGCACTGTATACATTTTCATTGTTATGCAGATGACACACAATTATACCTGTCAATGAAGCCAGATGATAGTAATCAATTAGCCAAGTTAGAAGCCTGTCTTAAGGAAATCAAAGCTTGGATGACTTGTAATTTCCTGCTATTAAATTCAGATAAGACTGAAGTCATTCTTGCTGGTCCAAAAAACCTTAGAAATTCCTTTCCAAATCAAACTTTCAGTTTGGATGCAGTTACTCTTTCTCTTAATAGCTCTGTGAGGAACCTTGGAGTTATTTTTGATCAGGATTTGTCCTTCAATTCACATATTAAATTTGTTTCTAAGACTGCCTTCTATCATTTGCGTAATATTGCCAAGATTAGGAGCATCTTGTCTCAGAGTGATGCTGAGAAACTGATCCACGCTTTTGTTAGCTCGAGATTAGATTATTGTAATTCTTTATTATCAGGTTGTCCTAAAACATCTTTAAAAAGTCTTCAGCGGATCCAAAATGCTGCAGCAAGAGTTTTAACAGGTACTAGAAAGAGAGATCATATCTCTCCGGTTCTGGCCTCCCTTCATTGGCTTCCCATAGAGTTTAGAATTAAGTTTAAAATCCTTCTTCTTACTTACAAAGCTCTAAACAATCAGGCTCCTTTTTATTTAAAAGATCTGATACTACCGTATTATCCTAACAGAGCACTACGCTCCCAAAATGCAGGACTACTTGTAATACCTAGAATCTCCAAAAGTACAATGGGAGGCAGAGCCTTCAGTTATCAAGCTCCTCTCCTGTGGAATCAGCTGCCAATCTGGATTCGGGAGTCAGACTCGATCTCTGTTTTTAAGATTAGGGTTAAAACCTACCTTTTTGATATAGCCTACAATTAGGGAGGGATCATGTGTTTCTGAACCCTCCCTTAGTTATGCTGCTAATAGGTTTAGTCAGCCAGGGGACCTCCAGTAATGCACTGGGCCTCACTCCTTTCCTCACTCTCTATGAAATATTTTTTTTTTGCTGGTCATTAACATTTGTTTGTTCTCTCCCATAGATTGAGTCCCCATCGTGCTGTTTGCTCTCTACATGTCTGTTCTTTTCATCTTCTCTGTCCCCTCACCCCCCAGCCAGTCGCAGCAGATGACTGCCCCTCCCTGAGCCTGGTTCTGCTGGAGGTTTCTTCCTGTTAAAAGGGAGTTTTTCCTCTCCACCGTCGCCAAGTGCTTGCTCACAGGGGATCACCTGATTGCTGGGGTCTTTCTGCAACTGTGGGGGTTCCCCCCTACAGTTGATAGTGCTATGAGATGACTGTTGTTGTGAAATGGCGCTATATAAATAAAGTTGAATTGAATTGAATTTAATTTAATTGATGAGCCAAGTGAGATGATGCTACACTTTGTAACAGGTATGTAAATGTGTTTAACCTGAGTGCCGGAGGCGGGGAGAAAATGTATAAAGCAGATTGCATTGGCACTCAGAGTCAGACTGTTGTGTGTTGGAGGAGAAATAAACCTCTGTGTCGTCAGCTTGTGTCTCGTCTGCTTTCATCCTCCATATTGGTGACCTAAAGATGTGAAATGGAAAACAAACCGAGCACCACCATGGAGACACTTCCGCTGGAGTCTCCCACCACTGCCTGCGCTGTTGCAGTCAGACTCCCGGACTTTTGGCTTCACGACCTGGCTGCTTGGTTTATTCATGTGGAAGCCCAGTTCGCCCTCAGAGTCGTGGCAGACAACACAAAGTACCACCACGTGGTGGCATCGCTGGACGCGCATGCCACGCAGCGTGCCATGAGTCTACTCCAAGCCCCACCAGCACAAGGAAAATACGGCACTCTCAAGCCACTGCTGCTGCGCCATTATACCCTTTCAGACGCAGAGAGGGCAGAAAAGCTCCTCACCCGCTCAGAGCTAGGAGACAGATCAGTTGTGGACCTGATGGAGAGCATGCTTGTGTTGATGGGCACAGATCTTTCCTTTTTGCCCACCTCTTCCTCAGAAACCTACCGGCTTCTGCGAGAGCGATTCTCGCTAACTCACCGCTGCTGGTGGCCAGGAACTACCGCATGCTGGCAGAGGAGGCAGATCTCATCATCCTAGCAAACAAAGCTTTCAGCATTCAGGCAGTGAAACTGGGATCTTTGACGGAGCCCAGCGAGGTTGAGGAGACAATGGTGGTGGCTGGGACGGCCACCCAGACAAACAGGACCGGGATGCTGTGTTTTTATCACCGCCGTTTTGTCAAGGAAGCGCAACGTTGTCTGCAGCCATGCCACTACAAGAAGCCGGGAAATTGGACAGCCAGCAGTCAATAGCAGCTGCGACCACTGGTGACAGGGAAAAGCTGCTTTTCATCATGAACACACGTTTGGGGAGACGTTTTCTTCTAGACTCTGGCTCCCAGAAGAGCCTTATTTTGCCATTCAGCGCAGACAAGCTGGCAGAAGGCTGTGGGCCATCTTTAACAGCCGCAAACGGATTCCGCATCAGAACATTTGGAGAAAGGACGGTGACTGTATGTTTACATACTGTAGATGCAATTACCAGTGGGACTTTGTGGTAGCTGCATGTTCAGTTCCCATCTTAGGTGCTTATTTTCTGTGTGCTCATAAACTTGTTGATGTTGCCAACACGTGTTTAGTGGACCCTGTATCTTTTTCCTCCTTGCCCTGCACAGCTCGGGGAGTTGGGCCACCAACACAAGCAAATATTCTAGCTCCAGGGGGTAAGTACCAGTGTTTACTTTCCGAGTTCCCAGCGCTCACAGTGCCCATGTTTTCTGCTACGGTGACCAAGCACGGGGTTGAACATTTTATCACCACAAAAGGTCCGCCCATGTTTGCGCGCCCTTGCTGCCTGGATGCGGCTAAACTAGCCATTGCGCGTGAGGAGTTTGCTAACTTACAACACTTAGGCATCATTAGGCACTCCAACAGCCCTTGGGCATCCCCACTGCACATGGTGCCCAAGTCCGATTGGTCGTGGCAGCTGTGCGGCGATTTCCAACGCTTAAACAACGCCACGGAACACGATTGTTACCCCATCCTGCACATCCAGGATTTTTCCATGCACCTTGCCGGGACGCGCATTTTTTCAAAAGTAGATTTGGTCCACGGTTACCACCAGGTCCAGAGGATGTCCCCAAAACGGCAGTAATAACTCCCTTTGGTCCTTTCGAGTTTTGCGCATGCCGTTCGGGTGAAAGGGCACAGCACAAACTTCACAAAGATTAATGGATGAGGTGCTCCGTGACTTGCCATTCATTTTCGTCTACTTGGACGACATTTTGGTGGCTAGCGCGTCAGAGGAGGAGCACCTCGCCCATCTCAAACAAGTTTTCCAATGTTTGGAAGCGCATGAGCTGATTGTTAACCCAGCAAAGTGTCAGTTCGGGCTGCCGGTAATCGACTTTTTGGGCCACCGCAACTTGCCAGATGGCGTAATCCCTCTGCCGGATAAAGTGCGTGCAGTGATGGATTTTCCGCATCTACAGACCATGAGGGCGCTGCAGGAATTTTTGGGGATGGTCAATTTTTACAACCGCTTCCTCCCCCGCGCAGCCCAGCTGCTGCAACCGCTCTAGGTTCAGGTTCAGATTCAGGTTCAGGTTACTTTATTTGTACCCGTAGGTAGATTTGTTTTGCAGTCTGGTGACATCCATATTTACAAGCCACAATTACATTCAACATAAACACAAACACAGGCACACATGAAGCTGACTATAAACATGATAAAAATATTCAAGGCTCCATCAATCAGGGTATAAAAAGACAAAGAGATGGGAGAAAAAAAAAACAGAGATAAGAGAGAAGGGTCGTATTAAAAAGTTAAAGACTAGTCAAAGAGGTTAAAAACTCAAAGGTCTAAAACCCAATAAAAGATTTAGAACCCAAATAAAATCCTACAAAAATAAGTAAATATAAAATGGAATTAGTAAATAGGTACCTAAATTATGTGCAATATATTGTTACAACTTATTCAACTCCTTGACAGCAGCAGGAACAAAGCTGTTTTTGTAGCGCTGGGTTTTGCTTTTTGGGATAGCAAACCTCCGTCTTGAGGGAAGAAGCTGAAAGTTGCAGTACAAAGGGTGGGAGTCATCATTTAAAATGGAGGTAGCAATCCTCTGTACCTGTCTGGTGTACAGGGATGTCAGGCTCAGCTGTGACTCACAAGCAAACGACTGGACCATCTAACTACCTGATCCAAGGATTTCCTCTGTTTCAGTTTTATCAGACCAAACCATGACACTAAAGAAAAGAATAAAACAGATTCAATAAAAGCCCGATAAAACATTGTCATTATGGTTCGTTCAATTTGGAAGTTTCCTCAAGCAATGCAAATGTTGCTGACCCTTTTTGCACACCCTTTCACAGTTCTCTTCAAAGTTTAAATTACTATCAATAATCGTCCCAAGATATTTGTAGGATTGTACACATTCAGTGGTCTGACCTTTTAGTACGGTGACTTTGTGCCTGGGAGTTTTCCTCCTAAAGTCAATAATCATATCTTTAGTTTTTTGTCATATTCAGCTGCAGGTAGGAATCCTCACACCAGTGAACAAAATCATCAACTACTGGGCCGTGGCCACTCTCACCATCCTGTAGGAGACTGACAATAACTGAATCATCAGCATACTTTATAATGTGTCTGTTGTCATGTCTGCTCCGACACATGTTTGTATACAGGATGAAGAGTAGTGGTGACAACACACACCCCTGAGGAGAGCCAGTAGAAGAGTACTTTAGGTCAGACAATGTACCATTGACCCTTACTCTCTGCGTCCTGTTGGTTAAGAAATCCAGAATCCAACCCACCAGATTATTGCTCAAATCAAATTGTTGCAGGAACCTTTCAACTAAAATATGAAGTTGGATTGTATTAAAGGCGGAGGAAAAGTCCACAAATGCCTGGCGTGTGTCCCATTAAAATCCAGATGTTTAAAAAGCATGTTAAACAGAGTGACAGTGGCGTCCTCCACTCCTCTGTGAGGCCTATAGGCAAACTGCAGAGGATCCAATGCATGCTCAGTCTGCTTTAGGACCTCACATCTGACCAGTTTTTCAAAAATTTTCATTAAAATTGAAGTCAAAGCAACTGGTCTAAAGTCGTTTACCGTTTTAGGACAGCTGGATTTTGGAACGGGAACAACCACGGCTTCTTTCCAGATCTTGGGCACATGTTGTGTCTGTAAGGACTTATTGAAAATGTAATGAAATACAGGACTCAGTTCATGTGCACAGGACTTTACCAAGCGCCCACATATATTATCAGGGCCCTGACTTTTGTTCACTTTTACAGCGCAGAACTCCCTTTTAATATCCTGCACCTCAATATTAAAATGCTGATTGTCTTTGAGTTTCTGTTTCAAATCTTGGGTTTCAGTGCTAAAATCAAAGGAGTCAAAACGACCATAAAAACAATTAAGAGCATTAGCCAGCTCTGTGTCTGAATTAAAACCATCTAAAAACACGCGATTACTGGGCTCTGTGCTCTGAAGGCCTGCAATAGTTTTCATACTGGCCCAGGCTGAACCAAGTTTCTTTGTTGCCATCTTACTTTCCAATTCTGATTTATAATTCTGTTTTGCTCTTAAAATTTCGGACTTCAGCTCTTTTGTGGCAACCTGTAGCTCAGAAACAGACCCCTTTTTAAAGGCAAGTACTTTCCTCTGTAAGCAGGATTTAACTGATTTTGTAACCCATGGCTTGTTGTTGGGAAATATTTTGACACGTTTACGTGGAACGATCATATTTTTTACAGAAAGCCATGTATGAGCATGTGACGTCCACCAAAGAGTCCAAATCATCCCCGCAGGACAGTGTGAAAACCTCCCAGTCCGTACAGTTAAAGCATTCCTGGAGGCAGTGCACTGAATCCTCTGTCCACATATCAATGTCTCTGGTCTCCACCTTGCCTCTTCTGAGAGCAGTTATATATGTGGGCAGCAAATGTACACAGTTGTGATCTGAGGATCCTAAAGGAGGAAGGGGAAGTGATTTATAGGCACTCTCAATGGATCCATAGCACAGGTCCAATGTTTTTTTTCGCCTGGTTGGGCAGGAGACATACTGATAAAAGTTTTTAAGTGTCTTCTTCAAAGAGACATGGTTAAAATCCCCAAGAATAAAGTTTGGCGCCTCTGGAGAAATTGACTGCAGCCGCTGCACCACATCAAAGACGGTGCTGGAGGCGGAGTCAGCGTCTGCCCTCGGGTGAATGTACACAGTCGTGATGAAAAGTTGGGGGAACTCGCGAGGCAGATAAAAGGGGCGTAACGATATGGACAGAAGCTCCACATCGGGTGTACAGATGTGCTCTCTGACCGTGACAGATGTGCAGTACTGTTTATTAATATATAAACATACGC
The DNA here is from genome assembly GCA_020510985.1 of Pholidichthys leucotaenia. Classification (NCBI taxonomy): domain Eukaryota; kingdom Metazoa; phylum Chordata; class Actinopteri; order Cichliformes; family Pholidichthyidae; genus Pholidichthys; species Pholidichthys leucotaenia. The sequence continues at coordinate 247,833,703 of CM035839.1, read as the reverse complement.
CACCCCCCTGACGTTTCCCCGTTACCTCTTCCTGTCGATCCGAGCGGAGTGGGGCTCCAAATCCATCAATCCACAGGTTCGCGCCCCGGTCATGCGCATTAAGCCAAGTCTCAGTGTAAGCCATGACACAGCAGTTCTTGAAGTCCTTCTGGCAGCGCCTCTGCCTTGAATTTCATCCACCTTGTTCCTCAGAGATTGTACGTTCCCCAAAATCATGGAAGGAAGAGGAACGTTTCCAAACTGACGTCTCTTCAGGCGTAGTTTCACGCCTCCACACTTTCCGCGCCTCCTTCTCTTTTCATCGCTGTGTCCATGAACGTCTCTCAAAATAAAGTCCGGCAGTTGCGGCATAGACTCAATCACAGACACTGCATCATCTGTGTTTAAATGCAGCAACATGTCCCTGGAATATTGTATTCTCCCCGGCATGATCACGATCGCGCTTACCTCAGAGACACAGAGCCAGTGGAAAAGGAGCAGCATTGCAAAAATGGGGAGGAAATCCATATTGATGGAACCAGGGAGCTCTTCACCATACAGTCCACAAACATTCCAGGACAAAAACGACACAGAGAATTTCGTTAAAAACACATTAAAGTGCGTAAAAACAGACACACAGACGACGGACTTTTTTCACCAGCTGCCGGTCGCTGCATGCGCATGCGCCCATGCGCTCTATGGCGCACTCACGAAAAAGAAGCCTGCAGATAGCATTGACTAAATCCCAAGCGGATCCAGGCGTTCACAAATGTGAAAACGAAGCTCGCTAAAGCAGCTTTGCTGGCCCACCCCGCCCCGTCAGTGCGCATAGCACTCACTGCAGACACATTGGATGTCATGGTAGGAGCCATGGTGGAGCAGTACGTCTCTGGTTCGTTGCAGCCCCTCACCTTTTTCAGCCGTACTTTGCTCAACAATGAGTGTAAGTATAGCACTTTTGACAGAGTTGTTGGCTCTCCACTTGGCTATGCGTCATTTTCAATTCTGGCTTGAGGGTCGCGAGTTTACTGCATTTGTCGATCACAAACCAGTGATTTAAGCGATGTCCAAAGTCTCAGAACTGTGGTCGGCTCGGCAACAATGACACTTGGCCACAATTTCGGAGTTCACGATTGACATCCAACATGTAGCTGGTGAATTGAATGTTGTGGCAGACTGCTTGTCACGCCCGCTGGTCTCTCCGGTATACATGGGCTTCGATTTTTCTGCAATGGCCGCCAACCAAACCGGGGACGCAGACATTTGCGCTCCAGTCCGCAGCTAACGGATTAAAACTTGAGAGCAGGGTGCTACAAGAAGGGTGCCCCCCTTGCTCTGCAACATCTCCACTGGCTGCACTCGCCCTGTGGTTCCGAGCTCCTTGCGCCGCTGTATTCTTGAGTCTGTCCACTCCCTTTCACATCCCGGCATGCGAGCCTCAGTTAAACGATTCAATTCAATTCAACTTTATTTATATAGCACCATTTCACAACAACAGTCATCTCATAGCACTTTCAATTGTAGGGGAAACCCCCACAATTTCAGAAAGACCCCAGCAATCAGGCAATCCCCTGTGAGCAAGTGCTTGGCGACGGTGAAGAGGAAAATCTCCCTTTTAACAGGAAGAAACCTCCAGCAGAACCAGGCTCAGGGAGGGGCAGTCATCTGCTGTGACTGGGTGAGGGGATAGAGAAGACGAAAAGAACAGACATGTAGAGAGCAAACAGCATGACAGGGACTCAACCTATGGGGGAAAACAAACAGATGTTAATGACCAGCAAAAATATTTCATTGAGAGTGAAGAAAGGAGTGAAGCCCAGTGCATTATTGGAGGTCCCCCGGCTGTCTAAACCTACTAGCAGCATAACTAAGGGAGGGTTCAGAGACACATGATCCCTCCCTAATTGTAGGCTATATCAAAAAGGAAGGTTTTAACCCTATTCTTAAAAACAGAGATCGAGTCTGACTCCCGAATCCAGATTGGCAGGTGGTTCCACAGAAGAGGAGCTTGATAACTGAAGGCTCTGCCTCCCATTGTACTTTTGGAGATTCTAGGTATTACAAGTAATCCAGCATTTTGGGACCGTAGTGCTCTGTTAGGATAATAGGATAATATCAGATCTTTTAAATAAAAAGGGGCCTGATTATTTAGAGCTTTGTAAATGAGAAGAAGGATTTTAAACTTAATTCTAAACTCTATGGGAAGCCAATGAAGGGAGGCCAGAACCGGAGAGATATGATCTCTCTTTCTAATACCTGTTAAAACTCTTGCAGCAGCATTTTGGATCAACTGAAGACTTTTTAAAGATGTTTTAGGACATCCTGAAAATAAAGAGTTACAATAATCTAATCTAGAGCTAACAAAAGCGTGGATCATTTTCTCAGCATCATCCTGAGACAAGATGCTCCTAATCTTGGCAATATTATGCAAATGATAGAAGACAGTCTTGGAAACAAATTTAATATGTGAATTGAAAAACAGATCTTGATCAAAAAATAACTCCAAGGTTCCTCACAGAACTATTCAGAGAAAGAGTAATCGCATCCAATCTAAGAGTTTGATTTGGAAAGGTGTTTCTAAGGTTTTTTTGACCAACAAGAATGACTTCAGTCTTATCTGAATGTCCAATATATTTTTTATTGACACATTTTAACAGGCTCATGTATAAACACACAAACATACAAAAACATAAACAGACACATACTGAAACCAGTAACAAAAAAAAAAAAAATACACATATGTATATATATATATACACATACACATATACAAATTACATGTATACTGTGGGATAAAAAAGTATGTAGTCAGCCACCAACTATGCAAGTTCTCCCACTTAAAAGATGAGAGAGGTCTCCAATTTTCATCATAGGTATACCTCAACTATGAGAGACGAAATAAGAAAAAAAAAAAATCCAGAAAATCACATTGAAGGATTTTTAATGAATTAATTGGCAAATTCCTCGGTAAAATAAGTATTTGGTCAATAACAAAAGTTCATCTCAATACTTTGTTATATACCCTTTGTTGGCAATGACAGAGGTCAAACATTTTCTGTAAGTTTTCACAAGGTTTTCACACACTGTTGCTGGTATTTCGGCCCATTCCTCCATGCAGATCTCCTCTAGAGCAGTGATGTTTTGGGGCTGTCACTGGGCAACACAGACTTTCAACTCCCTCCAAAGATTTTCTATGGGGTTGAGATCTGGAGACTGGCTAGGCCACTCCAGGACCTTGAAATGCTTCTTACGAAGCCACTCCTTCATTGCCCGGGCGGTGTGTTTGGGATCATTGCCATGCTGAAAGACCCAGCCACGTTTCATCTTCAATGCCCTTGCTGGTGGAAGGAGGTTTTCACTCAAAATCTCACAATACATGGCCCCATTCATTCTTTCCTTTACACGGATCAGTCGTCCTGGTCCCTTTGCAGAAAAACAGCCCCAAAGTATGATGTTTCCACCCCCATGCTTCACAGTAGGTATGGTGTTCTTTCTCCTCCAAACACGACAAGTTGAGTTTTTACCAAAAAGTTCTATTTTGGTTTCATCTGACCATATGACATTCTCCCAATCCTCTTCTGGATCATCCAAATGCTCTCTAGCAAACTTCAGACGGGCCTGGACTTGTACTGGCTTAAGCAGGGGGACACGTCTTGCACTGCAGGATTTGAGTCCCTGGCGGCGTAGTGTGTTTCTGATGTAGCCTTTGTTACTTTGGTCCCAGCTCTCTGCAGGTCATTCACTAGGTCCCCCCATGTGGTTCTGGGATTTTTGCTCACCGTTCTCGTGATCATTTTGACCCCACGAGGTGAGATCTTGCGTGGAGCCCCAGATGGAGGGAGATTATCAGTGGTCTTGTATGTCTTCCATTTTCTAAAATTGCTCCCACAGCTGATTTCTTCACACCAAGCTGCTTACCTATTGCAGATTCAGTCTTCCCAGCCTGGTGCAGGTCTACAATTTTGTTTCTGGTGTCCTTTGACAGCTCTTTGGTCTTGGCCATAGTGGAGTTTGGAGTCTGACTGTTTGAGGTTGTGGACAGGTGTCTTTTATACTGATAATGAGTTCAAACAAGTGCCATTAATACAGGTAACGAGTGGAGGACAGATGAGCCTCTTAAAGAAGTTGTTATAGGTCTGTGAGAGCCAGAAATCTTGTTTGTTTGTAGGTGACCAAATACTTATTTTACTGAGGAATTTACCAATTAATTCATTAAAAATCCTTCAATGTGATTTTCTGGATTTTTTTTTCTCATTTTGTCTCTCATAGTTGAGGTATACCTATGATGAAAATTGGAGACCTCTCTCATCCTTTAAGTGGGAGAACTTGCACAATTAGTGGCTGACTAAATACTTTTTTGCCCCACTGTATATAGTAAATCTGCCAATGTCACACTGTTGTGTCACCAGGCGGCCATAGGTGCCCATTCATTAACAATGACTTAACTCAAACCTTTAGGCCTTGCAATTATCAAAGTGAGTGATAAAGGGACCCCAAATATCAGAGAACTTTTGCAATGAGTTGTTTCTTATATACCTGAGTCTTTCCGTCTGTCATCATGTCCATCAACCATTGACGAAAAGATGGAGAGGAAGTGGCTTTCCACTCCTTCAAAATAAGTCTCTTGGCAACAGTCATGCCCAACATCAATGACTGTTGTATGTTGTAAGTTGGGAACAGCCGAAGTTGGGAACAGCCGAAGATAGCGAGAATTGCATCCGGGGAAGAGTGATTTGATAAGCCGTAGAATACCAATCAAACACTCTAGACCATAAGTCAAAAAGCAAGGGACAGAACCAAAAAGCATGGGACAATGTACCCACTGACATTTGACATCTGTCACACAGTGATGAAATTTAATTGCAGGAAATTACAAGTCATCCAAGCTTTGATTTCCTTAAGACAGGCTTCTAACTTGGCTAATTGATTACTATCATTTGTTGTTTTAGTGGGGCAGATTAAGCCAATTTTTCATAAGAATCTTTCACTTGATGATACAAGCACCAAAATTGGCACAAATGAAGTTCAGGACCTACTTTTTAAGAAAAGTACGCTCTCCAGTTGAAAATCCAAGATGGCCACCATTTTTCAAGATGGCGACTGTGTCAATCTCTGATATTTTCTATTTGCGAAGTGGAAATCCAATATGCATCGTTTCTGAATGATCTGAACATTAAACTGCATGTATTTTAATACATTTATCTCATTTCTATGTTCTGAATTTAAATATGACCAACATATTTCAAAATGGCGGCTGCTAAATGGCTGGAAATTGCAGTTTTCTAGCTGAAAATCTGTCTCTGTAAGCTATGCGGCCAAAACCTAAAAGTCCATGGTTACTTATTTCATTGATGTGATAAAATGTTATTCAATTTAGTTTATTGCTTTTATGAGAGTGATGTCAAAGCACAACCAGAATGTCAAAGCACAACCAATCCTTTCTTTCAGCCTCCAATGTCACAAAACCACGCCATATGCATGAAGTCACAGCAAGCTGCCTCTGCATGCTACAAAAGGAGGCATACGAGTATCACTGTGCAGAGGAGAATGACGCCCTGAATTTTGATGAATGGTGTGAGACACGCAGGAAAGAAAGTCCACAGTTTCAATTCTGGGAGCTTGTCCTGTCAATGGAGTTGGTGGTGTTCTCGTTGGTCAGATCTTTCAGAGAGGCTAACTTCAACTTGTACTGTCAAGCACTGTCTGCTTTAATCCCATTCTTCTTTGCTAACAACAATGTGAACTATGCTCGATGGCTCCCCATCCACCTCAAAGACATGGTTTCTTTGGAGCAAAGTCACCCTGGAGTGTTCCACGAATTTCAGCTGGGAAAGTTTGTGGTCCACAAGACTCACAGGGAATTCTCTGGCATAGCCATTGACCAAGCTCATGAGCAGGCCAATGCTGTCATGAAAGGTGATGGTGGTGCCATTGGAGTTACTGAGGATCCATCTGCACTGAGGCGATGGATGGTTTCTGGACCAGAAGTTAGCCAGTTAGTTAACCAGTATGAGTTGGCTTCACAGGTTAAAGCTGCAAATGAAGATATCAAGCATCATGAGCAGAACAGCCAGTCTCAGAAGTCCTTCACTGACAAGGTCAAGAAGTTTTTTGGTGTGATGAAGGACCTGGGCAATCCTTTCCTGGAGGAATCCAAGGATCTGCTCACACTGGACACAAAGCTCCTAGCACATCCCAGTGCTGCAGAGCTTGTTAGGACTCATTTTGAGAAAGGTGAAGTTGCCTTCAAAGACTTTTTCAATGGTCTGAGTGATGAGGCTTCCTTCTACAAGCCAATCAAAAAGAACAAAACTGACTTCTTTCAGCAACAGGCAGCTGTAGATTCCAGCGACAAAAAGGAGGTACTTAAAAGTGACTGCAATCTGTTCTCGCAGCTTTTCATATCATGTCAAGCTCGAGAGTGTGATCTACTGGAGTTCTTCAGGCACGAGAATCAGTCCTTTCCTGCAGCACTGAGTGACATGGGGACTCTCCATTCTGGAAAGAAGTCTGACCTTGCTGATCGTCTGGAAGATGTCATTTCTCTCCCTGACACTCAACCAGAATGTGATGCTATCATCATTGATGGTTCTGCTCTTGTTCACTCACTGTCTCCAAAGACATCAAAGACCTTTGAGGAATATGCTGTACGTGATGTAGTACCAAAGATCCAGTTTTACTCGTCGAAGTATGAACGCACAGACATAGTTTTTGATGTATACAAAACATCAAGCCTGAAAGCTGAAACAAGGTCAAAGCGAGGAAAGGGAACTCGGCGTAGAGTGACAGACAAAACCAAACTACCACCCATCTGGTCAAGCTTCCTGAGAGACAGTGACAACAAGACTGAGCTCTTTCACTACCTTGCAGACAAGATTATATCCATGTGTCCCAACAATGTTGTAATTGTGACCAAGGATGATCGGGCATTGTCAAACAAGGCCTTCAACCTTGATGGCTTAAGTCCTTGCAACCATGAAGAAGCTGACTCCAGGATATTCACACATGCTCTTCATGCAGCAAAGCAACAGACGAAGTCTGTCTTGATCAAAGCATGTGACACATATATTCTGGTTATTGCAGTCAGTGTCTTTGCAACTCTTCAGGATGCAGATTTGTAAATGGTGTGGGTAGAATTTGGTCAGGGTCAGTCCATAAGATGGTTTCCTATTCACGATCTGGTAGATAAGCTTGGTCCAGAGAAAGCTAGTGGTATGTGCTTCTTTCATGCTTTCACTGGTTGCGACGTGGTGTCAGCCTTTCGAGGTAGAGGCAAGACAACTGCATGGCAAACATGGGGGTTTTGTCCTGAAGTGAGCCCAGTCTTCAAGAAGCTCAGTCAATACCCACCTATCATAGAAGATGCTGACCTCAACATCCTTGAGAAATTTGTTGTCACCATGTATGACAAGCACAGCAACACCACCAAGGTCGATGAGGCAAGACTGCACTTGTTTGCTCGGAAGCAGAGATCTTACGATTCTATTCCACCAACCAGTGCATCTCTCACTCAGCATGTTAGACGTTCTGTCTTCCAGGCAGCCTGTATATGGGGCCAGGCAACATCGTGCAAAATGCAACCTGAAAGCCCTGCCAACTGGGGCTGGCAGAAGAATGGTGAAGTCTGGGCAGTTGTCTGGTCAACCCTGCCACCCATTGCTCAGTCTTGCCAGCAGCTGACAAAAGGTCGCTGCACGGGTGAATGTCGTGGACCATGTAAATGCTACCGCCGCACCCTGAAATGTACACAACTGTGTTCCTGCAAATGCAAGGAGTAAAACAGGTGACCAAGAGTCAATTCAAGCTAGCCAGTTCAGTCTATACTACATCTCTGTATTGAGTGGTAGGAAACATACATCACATCATATCAGTATCTTCACTCAGGTAGTGTTTCTTCATTATATTTTCAATATATCATCATAGTAGTTGATAATTATGATATTTGGAAGGCAAAATTTGATTTCTTGTCTCCAAAAACATATATTTTGATATATAGATCATAAAAGTAGCATGATATCATCAGAATTTAAGCCAAATACTGCTATAAACCCATATCAGAGGCGGCCATCTTGAAAAAATGGCGGCCATATTGGATTTTCAGCTGGAGAGCATACTTTTCTTAAAAAGTAGGTCCTGAACTTCATTTGTGCCAATTTTGGTGCTTGTATCACCAAGTGAAAGATTCTTTCACTAATCTGCCCCACTATTTGCAGATGATGTTGTCCTGTTGGCTTCATCCAGCAATGACCTACAGTTCTTGTTGCGATGGTCTGCCGCTGAGTGTGAAGTGACTGGGATGAGAATCAGTACCTCCAAGTCCGAGTCCATGGTCCTCAGCCGGAAAAAGGTGCATTGTCCTCTCCGGGTTGGGGACAAGCTCTTGCCCCAAGTGGAGGAGTTTAAGTATCTCGGGGTCTTATTCACGAGTGAGGGGAGAATGGAGTGAGAGATCGACAGACTGATTGGAACAACATCTGCAGTGATGCGGACGTTGTACCGATCTGTTGTGGTGAAGAGGGAGCTGAGTTCTAAGGCAAAGCTGTCGATTTACCAGTCAATCTATGTTCCTACTCTCACCTGTGGTCATGAGCTTTGGGTAATGACCGAAAGAACGAGATTGCAGATACAAGCGGCTGAAATGAGCTTTCTCCATAGGATCGCTGGACTCACCCTCAGAGATAGGGTGAGGAGCTCAGTCATCCGGGAGAGGCTCAGGGTAGAACCGCTGCTCCTCCACATTGAAAGGAGCCAGTTGAGGTGGTATGGGCATCTGATCAGGATGCCTCCTGGACACCTCCCAGTTGAGGTGTTTTGGGCACGTCCCACTGGGAGGACACCCCGGGGCAGACCCAGGACTCGGTGGAGAGACTATGTCTCCCAGCTGGTCTGGGAACACCTTGGTATCCTCTCTGAAGAGCTGGAGCAGGTGGCTGGGGAGAGGGAAGTCTGGGCTTCTCTGCTTAAAATGCTGCCCCCGTGACCTGGACTTCCGGAAAAGTGGTAGAAGATGGATGGATGGACAAACTGGAACCTATCAGATAAATAAGATCTAAACCACTGCAACGAAGTTCCATTAAGTCCAAAATAGTGTTCTAATCTATCAAGTAGAATATTATGATTGATAGTATCAAAAGCTGCACTAAGGTCTAAAAGGACAAGTACAGAAACAAGTCCATTATCAGGTGCGATAAGGAGGTCATTAGTGACCTTCACTAAGGCTGTTTCAGTACTATGATGGATTCTAAACCCAGATTGAAATTCTTCAAATAAACCATTTCAACTCTCTAAGATTTTTGAAATGAAAGGGAGATTAGAGATTGGTCTATAGTTAGCAAAAACTCCTGGATCCAGCATTGGCTTTTTGAGTAAGGGTTTAATTACAGCAGTTTTAAAAGCCTGCGGTACATGGCCTAATGTTAATGAAGAATTGATTATTTGAAGAATAGAGCTACCAATAAGTGGGAAGGCTTCTTTAAATAACCTGGTAGGAATAGGGTCTAAAAGACAAGTTGAAGGCTTGGATGAGGAAATTATTTTATCTAACTCTAAAAGGTCAATTGGAGTAAACTCATCCAAACAGATATCAATTGAAGGAGTTGTAGTAGTTACTGCATTTAAGTTTACGGTGGGAAGAACCTGACTGATTTTATCTCTGATAGATGAAATTTTATTATTGAAAAAGTTCATAAAGTCCTGACTAGTAAACTCTAAGGGAATGCTAGGATTGACAGAGTCCTGACTCTTTGTCAGCCTGGCTACAGTGTTGAAAAGAAACCTGGGATTATTCTTTTTCTCTTCTGTTAATGCAGAATAATAACTCGTTCTAGCTTTTCTAAGAGATTTTTTATAAATTAAAAGATGATTTCTCCAAGCTAAATAGATTTCATCTAAATTAGTGGAGCGCCATTTTCTTTCTAATTGACGAGTCTTCTGTTTTAAGCTACGAGTTTCTGTGTTGAACCAAGGAGTTAGAAATCTCTGATTAGAATTTTTCTTTTTTAAAGAGGCCACCATATCTAGAGTCTGATGCAGAGAAGCTGTAACACTATCTATCATGCTATCAGTTACAGAAGGAGCAAGCTGTCTATAGCTTATCTCTGTTGTGTTGACACATGGCATAGTGGAAGCAATCTGCATACATTTGGTAACAAAATCATCAGAGAGGCATCTACTGTAGTAATATTTTTTTCTTTCGGAGCCAAATAGTCAGAAATAGTAAAATCAAAGGTTAACAGACAATGGTCTGACAGAACAGGGTTACGAGGAGACACTACCAGATTTTCTATTTCTGTGCCATATGTCAGAACAAAGTCCAACGTGTGGTGGAGATAATGGGTAGAACTTCCTACTTTTTGAGAAAACCTCATTGAGTCTAATATTGAATTAAATGCCATATTAAGACAATCACTATCTACATCTACATGTATATTAAAATCCCCTACTATCATTATTCTATCTGATTTCAGCACTAAATCAGCTAAGAATTCGGCAAATTTGGATAAAAACTCTGAGTTGGCTGATGGAGGACAATAAACTATGGCAAATAAAATTGGGTTTAGCCTAAAATTGCTAAAATGCCCAATACTGAGGACCAGGCCCTCAAAGAAATTATAACGTGTTTTTTGCTTTATATTAACTAGTAATTTGGAATGGTAAATTGTTGCTACTCCTCCTCCACGACCAGAACTTCTGGGATTTTGACAGTTTAAATAACCAGAGGGAGTTGATTCATTTAAACCAACAACTAGTGGGGTCCAAATTCGTTTGGCCTCACTTACACAGGGATGTGAAAGAATGGGCTGCAGCGTGTGTTGCATGCCAACCGGCTAAGGTGCACAAGACCTTAGGGCTCGAGGGGTCGAGCCTTTTCGAATTCAAGCCTTTTCGAATTCTAGCCAGGAGGTTCCACCACGTACACATGGACTTAGTGGGTCCCCTTCCACCGTCACAAGGGTTCACACACCTTTTAACAATAGTGGACCGCATTACGCGTTGGCCAGATGTGGTTCTGCTGAGTTCCACCACGTCGGCCGAGGTAGCCCGTGTATTTTTGTCATCTTGGGTCGCACGGTTCGGATCCCCATCAGACATCACTTCCGACAGGGGTTTGCAATTTGTTTTGGAGCTTTGGTCCACGATGGCCAACAGCCTGGGGGTCAAAATCCACTGCACCACCACGTACAACCCACGGGCTAATGATTTGTGCAAGCGTTTTCACAGGGTGCTTTAAGCAGCGGTCAGAGCCTCGCTAACGGATGCAAATTAGGTCGACTGCCTGCCTTGGGTCCTATTGGGGTTGCGCTTCACACCTAAGGAAGATTTGACTGCTTCCCCGGCAGAACTCGTTTTTTGTCAACCGTTGCGGATCCCTGGCAAATTTTTGCCAGACAGCCCACGCCCGGTACCGATCCACCTGCACACTTTTTTTTCCAGGACAGGGGCTGCCTGTGTTCCTGGCTTGGCGCGCCATTGTTTTCCCCACACTTTTATTCCATAGTGTTTAGAGAACGCCAAATTCATTTTCATCAGGCACAACACCCACAGAACCCCACTGCATCCGCCGTACGATGGCCCATTCAGAGTGCTGGAAACTGGGTAGAGACATTTTGTGTTAGACTTTGGGGGGAGCTTAAGTAAACCGTCTGCATAGACAGGCTGAAGCCCACTTATGTGTTGACAGATGAGAAGGTGGTGTTGGCTCAAGTTCCCTGGCTCGGGCGCCCTCCTACAGTGGGTCTGCAGGTTAGTGTTCCCCCGACAGTAGACTGTTTTCAGGAAACTAACTTTTTCCCCTCCCCACCCTTTACCCCTCCAGAGACCAAGCCTTTCTCCTACCCTCCTTGGCAGGAAGTTACTTTGAGCGGCTCATGTTGCTTGCTCAAGCCCAAAGGTCTGGAGGGTTAGGACCCCTTCTGGGTGTTCGGGAAGGGGAGGGGGCTGTGTGGTGACACAAAGGAAATGACTCTCCACCCAGTACTTCGGGGTGTTGGGGGTGCTAGCCAGGGGCGCCAGAGTACCGAGGGGTATGTAGTAAATGAAGATGTTCCTTTCACCCCCGCTGTGCCAGGCTCACACCTGAGGACGCAGGGGCACGAATGTGTTAATGTGTGTGTTGATGTGTGTTCACATTTGGTAACAGGTATGTAAATGTATTTACCCTGAGTGCCAGAGGTGGGGAGAAAATGTATAAAGCAGATCGCTTTGGCACTCAGAGTTAGTCTGTTCTGTGTTGGAGGATAAATAAACCTCTGTGCTGTCAGCTCGCGTCTCGTCTGCTTTCATCCTCCACAACCTCAGTATTTTTTGTGTAGTAGTGCAGTGGACTTTTTTTCCTGAGATTAGTGGGTTTTTGTACTGAACTGAGAGCCAAAAGTGAATCGAAAATCGATTCTGAATCGAATCGTGACCCCAAAAATCAGAACTGAACTGACTCTTGTGACTTCTAAAGATTCACAGCCCTAGTAAATGCAAGTAAATCATCTTCAAACCAATGCAGACTGTAATATTCAAATTAAGTCATTGCCTCAGCTGCTACCCGTGTATGCCCTTCTCCGGCAACCAATATTGCGGACACAGGGCCAAGGGCCAACAAACTGAACATCTAATTGGTTTAGCATGTGCATACAAATTACAGTTAAAGGTTGAGGCTTGTCTCAAGGAGAACAATAAATTATTCCCACACCACTGGGTATGCAAACTACTCAAAAACCACTTTACCACAGACACTCTGTCATATAATTATCATATAATTGGTTACAGTCAAATTTATTTAGCGGCACAGCAGCCATAGTACTTTATCAAGTAGGCAGATGGACTCATTTGCTGGTGCTTTCAGCTGAATCAATTCATACAGAGGAGGACTTACACTGATCAGCCGCAACAATAAAACCGACTGTTTAACGTTCCACATTCACATTAGGGTGTTAAAACTGCTTTGAACAGAACAGATATGGAAACTCTAAAGGCATTTTCACACCTGAAAGTCCAGACCAAGGTCCACACCATGGTTCATGTTTTTGTTGCATTATCTACATTTTGTCCAGCTAGGTTTGGTTTCACACTGCTCCTGATCTAAGCAAACCAAACCACTGCACGTGATGCACCTACAGTATGTCCTTTTGTTGTGATGATGTTTGCATAGCTACCACAGACTGTATGGCTAGCAAACATGCTACTCACCCTCTGAGTAGTTTTCTGCAGCTCTGGGCACATGTTAATGACAATTTCAGTTGAATCCAGGGAAAATTCCACCTCATTAAGAGGTGAACTATTTCTAATTTAATGTTTCCAGTCTTTATTAAAACAGGGCATTTGTTTTTCTCGTCAGTCATGATGTTCTCTTCCAGCCTTTCCTATACTCTCTGTTGCATTAGCTTCATGAATATCTGGTATGTTTCTGCATTTTTTGATTCACTATTTATGACACATTAACCCATATTATATTGTAATTATAAAACTGGGTCGCCTCCTCTTTCTGAGTGCTACCATGGTTCATTTTCTATTTTTAAACTTCTGTAATTTTCTGTGTTTGCTCCAACAGTCTGAATCTTTCTGAAAATTGCTTTCATACTTGAGACAAACAGGACCAAGGTTCAGTTTGATCTAGACTGACACTGCGTATTTTTGCAGGACCAGGTTGTCAGGGTTCTGCCTTCCAGGCAGACTGTGGTAGTAATGAGGACCCAGGGCACAGACTGAACTCCAGTGTAACATGTTTTATTGAAAACAAAAACTCCAGGAATGAAACGTAAAATAAATAAAGGAATGCACGGGGGCAGAAAACAACACAGGAAAACCAGACATGAACGACAATGACGCCAGACAGAGCACATGCACAAACTAACATAAATAGGGTAACTGGTTATTGCAAACGTGAGACAGCTGGGGCAGCAATCAAGGGCCGAACAGGAGCACACATGAGGAAATGGCTATGGATATGGAAACATGAGGGACTGGAGACAGTAGGTAGACACATATACCACAGGACCATAATAAAGAAACTAGAGACGAACAGGGGGTGATACAACTGACCAGGGGAAACACAGGAGATAATAACTATACTAAATAATAAAATAATAATAATCACAGAGGAGCAAAATGCATGGACATAGTCCCAGACCATGCCCCGAATCTGACACAGGATTTAGCTCATTGGTCTGGAATGTCATCCAGGGAAGTCTCACACCTGTAACTTTGGTCCAGATCAACCGGACCAAACAGGTTAGCAACAGCTATGTCTGACATCATTTACTAGTTTATACTTACTACAGAGGGAATTCAAATGGAGAGAAATCATGAGAATACAGAAATATTGCACTACTTCCCTTATTTTTATGGTGGCATTAATTATGCCATTACAATGAGACTGTAAAACATGATGGGTTAATGCCAGTAAATTTTCATCGGAGGAGCTCTTGGACTACACACAACCCCATTACATTTCAGAGATAATCCATAAGTGCACACCTCCACCAAGGCTCAATCTTCTAGCAATTGTTCAGCAGGATTACAGATGGATTTTGATTAAATTTTCACCAAAGGTGACCTTTGGGCTATAGACGATCCCATTAGATTTTGGAGGTGATCCATGAGCACATATGAGGGGGGTTGAAAAGTTCATAGGTTGAAAAGTTCATAATGGCCAAATTTGATCAAATGTGGTTTATTTTTCAACATAGCCTCCCCTTTGTTGCACACACTTCCTCCATCAGTGTTGCATCATTGAATTCCTGTGGTTGAAAAATAAACCACATTTGGTGAAATTTGACCACTATGAACTTTTCAGCCCCCCCGTACCTCCACCAAGGCTCTACCTTGCAATGTATGGAAGGATGGAAGCAGGGAGGTATGGACAGATGGATGGACAAAGGGAGGGAGGGAAGGAGTCTTGGTGAAGGAATGTGTTCTCTGGTTATTATTATTATTATTGTTGGAGGCATTGGCGACCTAATGATTAAGAATGTTGAGTGGTGACTGGAGGGTCGACACTTCAATTACTGGACTGGGTGGGACAGATAGCATAGCAGTGTTTTCCCCACCCTTCTTAACCCCCACTGTGGTGCCCTTGAGCACGGCCCTTAACTCCAAATGCTCCAGTGGAGCTGCTCAGTGGCCTCAGGTTAGTCTGTGGTTGGACTGTACAGCTTCTTGTGTGAGTGTGAACAGGGAGTCCTTGAAAAAGAGAGGTAAAAAATTCCTGGTGCTTAGTATGCTTTAATCCCACAGTCCAGCCATACATTTAGTAGATCAAACTTCTCAATCATATATTACTCAGTGTTCACAGTTTCATGGTTATACTGATGCCCTGCTCACACTGGGGAGATGTAATCATAATTACGCACAGATGAGAACTGTACGATTCATAGGATATGTCAGTCTTTCTATTTGTCCATGATTTTGACAGGTGTAAAAACTTCTTCACTTATAATATCTTGGGGCACAGCCAGGCCCAGCTCAGGGCATAGGCCACCTAGGTGGTTGCCTAGGGTGCCCCCTGCTGGGGGGGGGGGTGAGCTGCAAGGCTTCAATTGTTTTGTAAATTAATAAAATACCATTCCTAAAAATCAGAAGTGCTGTGATGGCAGGCAAGGCAGACAAATGCTTACAGCCTCAGGCCAGTAGGGGGACTTCAAGGGCTGAGCAACTCTGAATCACTTCTTCAGCAGTGTTTGGTGCAGCATCTCAAAAAAAACCAAAAAACGGCCCTACCCATACAATTTATGCCTCTTATGTAAACAAGCTACAGAGAGGACCTTGTTGAGATTTGTAAAATTAAACAAATATGCCCTATGTGGACATTTCCATCAGACTTTCCACCATACGCCAGTGTTTTTATTAGTTTCTGTTTTGTGTGTTTGTCTGTTTTTTATGCTTTGCGTCACACCATCAGATCACCAGTAGACAGTGTGCTCCTTGTGCGCTGGCAGGGGGAGGCTCATTTCAAAGAGGAATAACGGCGCACAATCTAATGTGCATTACTATTATTGTCTGTGTCATGAGCTAGTAAACAATAAAACACTCAATAATAATGCATAAAAAATTGCGACGAAAAAAAACCCGTGACAAAAGTCATGCCCCCTCTACTTCCGCATGTGGGACTTTGGAAAAATAATTTTTTTAATGCTGCCAAATTTTGCCAGGAGTTACACATATGTTTGTCAGTTTAAAAAGTAATTTTCCAAATAAATAACAGTGTAGGTTGTTGTCTTACTGTTAAAGTATAAAAGGTAAAATATGTAAATTGAAAAGACTACAAACACAGACTGATGTTACACCCAGTTGTTTTGAATTGTTCTGTTAAGAGAATGACAGTGAATTAGGAGAAAAAAAAACTGTCATAAAATAGATAATGATGAATGTTGGCATTGCATGCTTTGATGTTCTAGTAGAGTCTTGCCTGGCTGGATCTCCTCCAGCTGTGGGAAGCAGCATGGTGGGGGCTGTCTCTCCATCTTTGGGAGATAGATGTGATACAACCCTGTTGAATTAGTAGTATCAGGCATACGTGTGTATTCATACCCTTTAAATGTGCTGCTGACTTTCGAGCTTTTTTTGCAGACCAAACAAACACTGAAATAAAGAAGAAGTCAGCTTTATTGTCCTTCAATCCATACAGCAGAATGAAATTACGTTTCTTCTATCTACAATGTTAATCACATCTAGAATCAGAAGGCGCTGCCACAAACAACTTTTCCTTCTCCCATTCTGTTATGCTGACCACCAGGCTAGAAGGTCGGAAGTACTTATATATGGTCTTTGGTATGACCTGGCCAGGGCTTGAACCCACGACCTCCTGGTTGTGTGGGCAGATGCTCTATCAACTAGGCCACCACTCTGGTGAAAATGGAGCTTAATACCAACGCACTAAACACGACGCCGAGCCCCACCCTCTTTATATCAGTTCCCTTCTCCAAGCACAAGTCGCAGCGCTGTAATGAGGTGGTGAGGGCACACGGTGGAAAGCCAGATAATATGCTGACAGAAATTAAAGAAACACCAGTGCAAGGTGCAACACATAACACAAATGCCCACTTCAGACTGTTGTAATAGTGCAAAAAGATTTTTTTTACAGTGTGCATAAAACAAAAGCATACATGCATATAAGAGGACAGGGTGACGGCAATACTCTACCATCTCCTCTTGGGACAAAGGAACAAGCCAGCCATTTTTTTTTTTTGTGTAGCAGTCTCCAGCAAGACCAAATGAAAATGGAAACCATCATATGAAAAGTCACCAAAGGTGACACTTGAATCTCACCAAGTGCTGTCCTTGCCTGAGTGGTCCATAATTCAATGGGGCCCAAGTTGCCCACCTTGATTCACAACAGACTGAGAAAGTTTACTACAGCCTTTCAGAACAATCATAAAAATAAGGGAGCAAAGATGAAAGGGAAAAATAAAAGCAGTTCAGCAATGCTGTTTGAGAAAAGCCTGCAGAGCTGCTCCCCTTTTGAACAAACACTTTAAATCTTCTAATAGTTGGCTTTGCCAAAGAAGCAATTTATAGCAAAACCCTTTGTGGAGTTATTCAAGAACTCCACAGCTCCTTTTTCAGAGGTGCCTTCTAGATGCAAGTGGAGAAAAAATAAAAATGCATATATGTACACCTCTGCTAGCCTGACACAAGAAGAGAAGCTGCAAGAAACATTAATGATAAAAATATCATCCATCCTTGGATTAGGAAATCAAAACATTTTGAATTTATACTTATAAGCAGGGATTTACCTTCTTCACCATTTTGGATATTTAATCTGTAGGTATTCAGTCTTCAAGTTTGATATTCAGATGTGTTTTTATGCAAAAAATGCATATCATTGCTCTTTTATGAGTAATCATTTACTGAGTTTTTCTTTCTGTTCCCCTCCCAGGCTAAAGCTGTGAATATATGAGGACTGCCTGGAAGGGGGGGGGGGGGGGTTCCTCCTGTGTCTCCCCACACCATACTGTTGTATCCCTTGGTCAGGGACTGAACACCTACCTGGGTGCATGTCTGGGATCCTTTGGTGGTGCGGGTCTTGTCTTCCCTTTTATCAGCTTCATTCTGTATAGACACACTCTTACAGCGTCAACATTTTTCTCATTAAACATATTTTTGATGGAGCCATTGACCTGAGATTTTCACCAGATATCAGCAACAACCCAAGTAATCCATACAGAAAAAGAAATCAAGGCAACCGTGTTCATAAAACAAGTTATATTTAATAAAGTGGAATGACACAGGGAATAAGTATTGAACACGCTTAGTGAAATTCATTAATTTTTAGTAGAAAAGCCTTTGTTGGTAGTAGTAGCCTTTCAGATGCCTCCTGTATGGAGAAACTAGGTGCAGGCATTGCTGCTGAGTGATTTTAGCCCGTTCATACACACAAACTCTCTTCAAATCTTAAAAGTTCCATGGGTGTCTTCAATGAACTCCAATCTGTTTGTTCCATAGATTTTCAATTGGATTCAAGTCAGGTGACTGACTGGGACATTACAGCAGCTTTATTTTCCTTCTCTGGAGCCAGTTGAGAGTTTCCTTGGCTGTGTGTTGGGGATCATTATCTTGCTGAAATGTTCACCCTTGTTTCATCTTTAGCATCTTGACAGATGGCAAGATGTCTCTAGGATGTCTCTGTACATGTGTCCATTCATCTTTCCTGCAATTATGTAAAGACTGCTTGTACCATATGCTGAAAAACACCCCCACACCATGATGCTCCCACCTCTAAACTTCACTGTTGGTGTGGTGTTTTGGGGCTGATGTGCAGTGCCATTTATCCTCCAAACATGCTGTGTGTTCTAGCATCCAAAAAGTTCAATTTTGGTCTCATCTGACTAGACTATATTCTCCCATTAGTTTACTGACTCACCCACATGTTGTGCAGCAAACTTTAAACGAGCTTCAACATACTTTTTCTTCAGAGTCTTGCGAGGTGAGTGGGCATAGAGCCCATGTTGGTTGAGTACATTACTTATTGTTTTCTTTGAAACAGCAGTACCTGCTAAACTCCAGGTCTTTCTGGAGCTCATCTCGAGTGGTCTCTGACTCTTGGATAACTCTTCTGATAATTCTTTTTACTCCTCTGTGAGAAAACTTGCGAGGAGCTCCTGGTCGTGGACGGTTTATGGTAAAATGATGTTCTTTCCACTTCTGAATGATGGCTCAAAAAGTGCTCACTGGAACATTCAGCAATTTAGACATGCACCTGGAACCAACAATAAGGTTGCAACAAAAAGACTGCAAAGGTCTAGAGAGAGCTCTTTGCTTTTACCCATCATGAGTTCTTTGTGGTGTGACAATCTGATATTCACAGACCTTTTTAAAGGCTATTAGTCAGGACTTAACCAGCTGAAATTAATTTGCACTGATGGGGGATGGGATGGCTTCCTTAATTCTGATGGATTTCAGCTGGTTTGCACCTCTTTTTCTTCATGTGTTCACATTCCCTATGCCATTCCACTTTTTTAAATATAGCTTGTTGTTGTGAACACAGTTTCCTTGATTTCTTTGTATGTATGGATTACTTGGGGTGTTACTGTTATCTAAAATTCTCAGGTCAATGGCTCCATCAGAAATATGTTTAATGAGAAAAATGTTGACACGTTCAGTACTTATATTAGGTATGCAAAGTTACTATATATAGGGTATACTGTATAGGGTAGATGGGCAGTGTGGTTTTGCCTCCCTGGGATGTGAGCATCTGGTTAGTCATCCATGCTCTCCACTTCTTTTAAATTCCTCACATGAGCGCTGCATCCACACACGAGGAGCCGGGTGGCTGGCCTCAGTTGATTCAGTGTCACTGTCTTGGTCCTGAGGGCGGGCCTGACCTGGTACATCTGCTGGCCCCCTGCACCATTCTGTCCTCAATCCCTTCTCCCCCTGCTTTGCCTTTCCTGCTTTTTTGTGTTCATTCACTCCTCATGTGTGCTGGTGGTGGATATATGCTCTGGTAGGTTTGGTGTGGGGTGGTGGTGTCTGTCGCGGAGGAGATCAGGGCAGTTGATGGCAGGTCTTCTGGCAGGTCTTCTCCCTGCTGTCTTTCCCTGTGCAGAAGGGAGTCGGTATTTCTGCTTGGGGGCTGTCCTCTTCCCCTCTTTTCCCGGATGCGTCCTGCCAGGGGTGGCCTTGCCACTGCTTGGCTGGTTGAGGCATTTGCTGTGGTTGTGCGGGGCCATCTTGGTGCTGGCTGGTGGCTCCCTAGGCTGTCCCTCACGTGGTGGTGGGTCGTGTGCCATTTGCTGCTGGTGGGGAGGGGCTGGGGCTGGTTTCTTTGTGTCAGAGACTTGGAGTAGTGGCAGCGCTACTCTGGTGGATTGGTGGGGATTCTTGGGCGATGGCCCCTGGTTTTTGGTCGGGGTTGCTTTCCAGTTCCCCCTTGTTCCAGTTTTGGGGGCCTGAGTCAGGATGACCTGTTTGAAGCTGGATTCATGCTGCACCTCTGCTGTCCACGTATGTGTAACTGGAAACCTCGTGTGATGAAATTTACATCATCGTCTCCACTCTGCTAGTGTCTGCAGTGCTCGACTGCAGATGACCGCGTGCAGCCCAAATTTTGTGACCGTGCTGCCTGCCCACAACCTGATCGCATTAAAAAGCGCATGCACAAGACTCATCCCATTCACAAGGTGGCGATATCTGCACAGCATACCAAGACAAAGTAGACGAAGAAGACAACGAGGAAGCGGAAAACGAGAATAAACATACATGAATCATACATGCATACTTCAGCAGCAGCAGCAGCATCTTCATGAAAAAGGAGTGAAAAACGGGAAGTCAAGCAGCAGAAAGCAAGCAGTGTTTCTTCGTTCGTGAAAATCATGGTGCATCAGCATATTGGCGCTACCCATTGGGCGGGAGTGAAATTACAAATGATGGTTGTGCGCATGCGTCAACTGCTTGGCCTGGGTAGATGAAAAAGTGGGCATGAACAGCACCGCGTGCTTGCCAGACGTGGACCAAAGAGGACTTGAGGGGAAATGCAGCATGAATAAGGCTTTACTGGTGGTGCCACCAACACAGGGCCATTCTGCCCATCCCCCAAAAGCACTTGTATGGAAAAAATATGGACAGGTTGGAGTTTTTGTATGTAGGTAGAGAATTATATATTTTGTATAGCTCTACGTATATACTAATTTATCATTTGCATGGAATTTCCCCTTTGTGGGATTAATAGAGGGTTATCTTATCTTATCTTATACACAAACACTTATTTACATTTGTATACAAGGTTTTGTGTATGTTTATTTTCATATCTATTCTCTCCACAGGTTTACATGATCTTGCACACACGTTCACACACGCACGCATGCATAAATATTGTTTATGCTTTGTTTGTATCTTCTTCTTCTTCTTTTAGATTTGATTGGTGGTTGGCAACCAGCTTAAAGGTGCATTACCGCCACGTATTTATAAATGTCCAAACATGTTGCTCACCTAGCCCTGTATATACTGTTAGTTTCACCTAGCGCTGTTAAGGGTTCTCACCAAATACGATATTCACAATAATGCTGCGTTGAGAGGAATAATGAGGTGTATTCAGCAATGTCAGCCTCATGCCAAACAAGGAGCTGTATTTACAAACTAAAGCATCAAAACTCACACGCGCGCACACACACACACACACACACACACACACACACACACACACACACACACACATATACACTACCGTTCAAAAGTTTGGGGTCACCCAGACAATTATTTTGCGTTTTCCATGAAAAGTCACACTTATTTACCACCATAAGTTGTAAAATGAATAGAAAATATAGTCAATACATTGACAAGGATAGAAATAATGATTTGTATTTGAAATAATAATTTTTTCCTTCAAACTTTGCTTTCGTCAAAGAATCCTCCATTTGCAGCAATTACAGCATTGCAGACCTAACATGATTGCACAAGGGTTTTCTAATCATCCATTAGCCTTCTGACGCAATGAGCAAACACATTGTACCATTAGAACACTGGAGTGATAGCTGCTGGAAATGGGCCTCTATACACCTATGTAGATATTGCACCAAAAACCAGACATTTGCAGCTAGAATAGTCATTTACCACATTAGCAATGTATAGAGTGTATTTCTGATTAGTTTAAAGTTATCTTCATTGAAAAAAAGTGCTTTTCTTTCAAAAATAAGGAAATTTCTAAGTGACCTCAAACTTTTGAACGGTAGTGTGTATATATATATATATATATATATATATATATATATATATATATATATATATATATATATATATATACAGTATATATATATATTTATATATATATATAACAGGTCTGTGGTGGACCACTCCCACTTACACAGGGTGAGACTGGACATCCCCGAAGATAAGCACATCTGTCGCAAGGTCTGTGGTGGACTTTTGCCAGTCTGTGCATCGTGACATGCACTACACAAAGAGCAGAGATAAACAAACCTATCATCTGGTCAGTCACTGCAACAGATACTGGATTCAATTTGTCTTGGCCTGTCCTTGCCACTGATAATACCTCTATCTGCCAAGAATGTGCCGCTAGTCCAGCAAAAGCTAGCGGTACTCAAATACTTTGCAAGCAGTTTGATGAAATGGTCAGTCAGAAAGCAACTCATACTGGCTTGGACGTCACCCGGGTTAACAAGGTCAGGAGTTCCTGGCAGCGGAGGGTGAAGGACAGAGCTGCGTGGAGGAATCTGATCAGACCTAAATGAAACAGTCAGTGCCACCCTGACAGACTGCTATGATGATGTGTATATATACTGTATACAGTCAAGTGAAAAAATTTGGACACCCCTTTAAATATTCAGTTCTTTATTAAGAAACATTCACGTATCTATGTCTAACCTTGTTTTGTTTTTATTTGCATTTTTTTACACACACACACACACACACACACACACACACACACACACACACACATATATATATATATATATATATATATATATATACTGTATATATGTATACACTACCGTTCAAAAGTTTGGGGTCACCTCAGACAATTTTGTGTTTTCCATGAAAAGTCACACTTTTATTTACCACCAAGAGTTGTATAAAATGAATAGAAAATATAGTCAAGACATTGACAAGGTTAGAAATAATGATTTGTATTTGAAATAATAATTTTTTCCTTCAAACTTTGCTTTCGTCAAAGAATCCTCCATTTGCAGCAATTACAGCATTGCAGACCTAACATGATTGCACAAGAGTTTTCTAATCTTCCATTAGCCTTCTGACGCAATGAGCAAACACATTGTACCATTAGAACACCGGAGTGATAGTTGCAGGAAATGGGCCTCTATACACCTATGTAGATATTGCACCAAAAACCAGACATTTGCAGCTAGAATAGTCATTTACCACATTAGCAATGTATATTAGATATTAGAGTGTATTTCTGATTAGTTTAAAGTTATCTTCATTGAAAAAAAGTGCTTTTCTTTCAAAAATAAGGAAATTTCTAAGTGACTCCAAAGTTTTGAACAGTAGTGTGTGTGTGTGTGTATATATATATATACTGTATATATATATATATATATATATATATATATATATATATATATATATATATATATATATATATATATATACTGTGTATATATACTGTATATATATATATATATATATATATATATATATATATATATATATATATATATATATATATATATATACTGTATATATATATATATATTGTACTTGTGAATAAGACCCCAAGATACTTAAACTCCTCCACTTGGGGCAAGAGCTTGTCCCCAACCCGGAGAGGACAATCCACCTTTTTCCGGCTGAGGACCATGGACTCAGACTTGGAGGTGCCGATTCTCATCTTAGCCGCTTCACACTCAGCGGCAAACCATCCCAGCATGTCATGCTGCAGTCCTCGCGGGCCGCAAATAAGACGCCATAGGCCACCGATGAGCTTGCATAATTTATTAAAGGAACACAAATGACAAAATAAGGAGCCATGGGGGGCAAAAACACAACTAAGGTTATAACTAGACACGGGCTACAGAGTCCCAGGGAAAACACTTACTGTGATGAATGTAGACGATGAATATCAGACGAGGATTGTCAGACGATGTCAGACGAGGTCGCAGCCCGGAGTAACCAACGCTGCTCCCTTAAATAGGGCCAGGGATGAAACAGCTGATGAGGCAGTCATCAACTCCATTGATTCCAGCTGTCACAGCCAGCTCCGCTCTGACAGCCGGAAGCCCCACAGAGACGCTGTCAGAATAAGAGCCCTACGGACCTTAAGAAGTACTACCGAATGGGAGGAAAATACTGCATGACCCGAGTGCGGACAAGATCGGCGCTCAGACCATGACAGTACTCCCCCCCCCCGACCAACGCACTCTGGGCGTAATAGTAACATCCAAGCCTCCCCCCCACCCAGAAGGATACGAAATCTCACCCAGGGCGGGTGGAGGGAGGAAAAAGGCCCGGTAGGCAAGAATCAAAGAATAGACACAAAAAAAACACAAAAAAAAAACAACCAGGGCCAAAAACAGAACAAATACAGGCATAGTGCACAACAGAGCAAGGGGAAAAAAATACACTCCAACATGAATAGGCAAAGGACAACCGGGACAATAAATGCAAATAACAGAAATACCAGGCCAACAGGCCACAAATAGAAATACTATATCCACAGACCAAGATGAACAGGCCCAGAAAAAATAAAATGGGCGCCACACATCATCCCTCAAACAGGGGAAGGGAGAGAAAAAACCCACGCTAACTAGCAGCGAACACATACAGTACCATGAGAAACAATAACTGGCAGAGGCAACACCAGGGCATATCTCAGACTATCGAAGAGGAGAAAAAAAAAACACACGCAGAAGAGTAGCGATAAACAGTTACATACAGTCCAAGACTTCAAACAAAAACATCCCTACTCACACATAGGAGGGGGGGGGGACAGGAATGACGACAGGCAGAGCGCAAAGGGGAAAAAACAACAAGTTCTGGTGGTCAGCCTGCGTCCAGTGTCCAGATCACAAATGAGGGAAAAAGAAAGAGTTCGGGCGGCTTACCCCAGTCCCAGGCCCGGAGAGACAGAACCTCTGGCGGCCGGACCAGGTCGCCAAGCAGAAAGTTCAATTTGTCGGGTGGCCTACCCAGAATGCCAAACCGGTGAAAATTTCCCAGGCGGCTGACCCGCATCATCAGGCCAACAGGACCACAGGGGAGAGTTCAGAGACGGCCTCCTTATGGCGAGGAGCGGCGAGGGAGAGCCGAGCTGATTACTGGAAATCCCTGCGGCACCCGATGGAGGGAAACAGGAAACGGGGAAAGAACGAGGGGCCAGTCCAGCTAAGATCAGCGGAGGATCTGCAGCTCCACCTCCAAACTTCACCAGAACGGGCGCTGTCCTCCTGTCAGACCCCAACTGGGTTGTGGCTGCACCCATGATGGACCCCGACTGGGTCGGAACAGCACCCAGGACGAATTCCAACCCTGAACCCGGACCCTTCAGAGCAGAGACCAGGACCAACTCATCACTGGCGACCATCGGGGAAGACTCAGGAGAGGGAACAGAACCAGAATCAGGATCGCCGGCAGCGACAGAACCTGGTGAGACAAGCTCGGATGCAGCGGACGGCTGCACCCGGCTCGTCTCCCCGAGAGACAGGCAAAAATGCTCCAGAGTAGAGAGAAGAAAGACAAAGTAGAGCACTTGCTTGATCTTGAGTTCTGTCGCCGTCCAGGACTTCGGCGATCCGGGCTCAGGATGAAGAAGGACGTCCTCTGGCTCCCACTCGGCTACAGCGGGCTCCGCAGCCGGAGTGATGGTCTCCACAGTCTGAGGACCCTCCAACGCTGACGTCCACGCCAACGACCCACACAGCATGGTGGCAGGAGATCCTCAACCTGCTGGATTGAACCGCTCCTCCATGGAGACCCGGGAACGCTTCGTCGTCGGCGCAGGCTCCAAGTTGCAGTCCGACCTCCTCCTCTGCCCGTGACGTAGCTGCGGGGCTGGATCCAAACTCTCCAGGGCTGCAGGCTCCTTCCTCGTTCAGCGGTGTAGTCCTGACCGCAGGGAACACTCAGGGCAAGGAGACACAGAAGCAGCAGGTTCACTATTAATTACTGCAGCAGGTGGAGGGAGCTCGGGGGAATGTGAACCCTGAGCTCCACCCCCAGGAATCAGACAAGGCAATTCACCCAGAAAGGGAAAAGAACGAACGTGCACTTGCCTGCTTCGCTGAGGACCGATGGGACCTGCTGCAGTGGACTTGGTTCCCCTCTTCCCCCACTGGATGGAGACAGAGGGCACCCCGGGAAGACGAGAAAAGCCTCTCGCACCGGATCAGGAACAGGAGCAGCTGGAGACAGACTCATGGAATTCACAGCAGCTGGAGGAGGCGTCGAGGAGGGGAGAGGAACAGCCGAGGCGAACCGGGATCGAGGAGCTGACAGAACAGCGGGGACAGATGACCCGCAGGTGGAGGCGGCTGTCTTACTCCTCTGACGAGGCACGGAGGCTGCAGCTGGCTGGGAGACAGAGTTTCCTGCAGCTACCCGGAACTGGATCTGGACGGGGTTCTCGCTGAGGCTTGCAGTCTGCATGGTGACGACGTTTACCGGCAGAGGGCGAGGCGAAGGTGAGGTCAGGGCAACACTGCTCCTGCACGAAAACCGAGGCGAGCAGGCCAGCGTATTCAGGGTATTCATACAGTTCTGGATTCCCATCCAACAGCTTGACCGCCGCCATCACATGCTTCATGATCTGTGTAGGTTGGAAGGCGGAACGAGCTGCAGCCACTCGGTCCCGGATGGAAGCAGCTATCAGCTGTAAATCCTTCGGGGGGATCCCGACTGACGTCTCATTCCGTTGGGGAAAGCCCCTAGGTGGTGCGAACTCCTGGACTGGATCTGGAGCAGGAATGGGATCCCAAAGCGAAGAGCGAGGATGCCTCCTCTTCGGCTTCCTGCCGGAGTTTCCCTCCAGCCCACGGAGCTTCTTCCTGAGTGCAGAGATGTCTGCCATCCTCGCCGAGATTTCAGGGTGGTTGGAGTAGCGAGGATGGCGGTTAATGATCGCCTCAGCGAGGTCCAGGTACCAGCGTGCATCGCTGGGAGCGTCATACAGGCGAGCGGTGAAAAGGACTTCATCTATCTCGTTGAGGCCCTTCACCAGCTCGAAGCCCAGGCTCTTAGCGTTGCCCTTGAGAGGCGCCATCTCCCAGCGCTCTGGTACGAGAACAGGGAAAAAACTCAAGTCCAACTCAAACTCACGGTCACCGGTGTCTCAGTCTGGCTGCGACCTACTGTCAGGCTGCGGTCCTCACGGACCGCAAATAAGACACCATAGGCCACCGATGAGCTTGCATAATTTATTAAAGGAACACAAATGACAAAATAAGGAGCCACGGGGGGCAAAAACACAACTAAGGTTATAACTAGACACGGGCTACAGAGTCCCAGGGAAAACACTTACTGTGATGAATATAGACGATGAATATCAGACGAGGATTGTCAGACGATGTCAGACGAGGTCGCAGCCCGGAGTAACCCACTCTGCTCCCTTAAATAGGGCCAGGGATGAAACAGCTGATGAGGTAGTCATCAACTCCATTGATTCCAGCTGTCACAGCCAGCTTCACTCTGACAGCCAGAAGCCCCACAGAGACGCTGTCAGAATAAGAGCCCTGCGGGACCATAAGAAGTACTACCGAATGGGAGGAAAATACTGCATGACCCAAGCACGGACGAGATCGGCGCTCAGGCCATGACACAGCAAGAACTGTAGGTCATTGCTGGATGAAGCCAACAGGACATCATCTGCAAACAACAGAGAGGAGATCCTGTGGTCACCAAGCCTGACACCCTCCGTTCCCTCGCTGCGTCTAGAAATCCTGTCCATAAAAGTTATGAACAGGATCGGTGACAAAGGGCAGCCTTGGCGGAGTCTGACTCTCACTGGGAATGAGTCCAATCGAGTGTTGGCAATACAAACCAAACTCTCTCAATGGTGAAATTATTATTATTATTATTATTATTATTATTATTGGGCAGCACAGTTGCGCAGTGGTTAGCACAGTGGCAGCACAGCAAGAAGGTCATGGGATCGATTCGACCCTTGACCATCGTGGGTTCGAGCCCACCCCCAGACCATCAGTGACCCTTCTGTGTGGAATCAGAATCAGATTTATTGCCATTGTTCATGTAGTACACAAACTAGGAATTTGTCTCGGTGCAATGCTGCAACATTAAACATGATAAAATAAAAGAAATAAAAAACTACACATGCAATAAAGTGTAGAATAAGAATGAGTAATACTAGTCAAAGCAGTTTTTAAATATATTAGCGAGCAGCAGATATTGTGGAGTACCACACAGTGCAGTCGGTAATGCAAAAAGAAAACAGTGATGATTGACATGAGTCTGGTTGAGCTGCTGTACATAGTGCACAAGAGTCAATAAGTCACTTAGTGTTCAGCAGTCTGATGGCAGAGGGGTAGAAGCTGTTTATGTGCCGGGAGGTTTTAGTCTGAATGGACCGAAGTCTTCTACCTGAGGGGAGGGGGGCAAACAGTACGTGACCAGGGTGTGAAGGATCGGCTATGATCCGGCCTACACGCCTCCGGGTCCTGGAGATGTACAGGTCCTGGAGAGATGGGAGCTTGCAGCCGATCACCTTCTCAGCAGCGCGCACGACGTGCTGCAGCCTTAGTCTGTCCCTGGCAGTGGCTCCTGCGTACCACACGGTTATGGAGGTGGTGAGGATGGACTCGATGATGGCCGTGTAGAACTGCACTAACATCTTGGTGGGTAGCTTGAGCTTCCTCAGCTGCCGCAGGAAGAACATCCTCTGCTGGGCCTTTTTGATGAGGGAGCTGATGGTCGGCTCCCACTTGAGGTCCCGGGTGATGGTGGTGCCCAGGAAGCGGAAGGAATCTGCAGTGGTGATGGGAGAGCCTGTGAGGGTGGGGGGGGGCAGAGGGGTTGTGACTTTCCTGAAGTCCACAATCATCTCCACTGTCTTCAGAGCGTTCAGCTGCAGGTTGTTGTGGCTGCACCAGGACGCCAGCTGGGCCACCTCTCTCCTGTAGACGGACTGTAGACAGGTGTGGAGTTTGCATGTTCACCCCATGTCTGCGTGGGTTTCCTCCCACAGGCCAAAGACATGCAGGTGAGGTTAACTGGCATCAATTGGGGATTCTAAATTGTCCTTAGGTATGAATGTGAGAGTGATTGGTTGTCTGTCTCTTTGTGTTGGCCTTATGATGGACTGGTGATCTGTCCAGGGTGGACCCTGCCTCTCACCCAAAGATGCTGGGATAGGCTCCAGCCCCACCCCCACCCCCCCGCGACCCAAAAAGGATTAAGCAGTAGAAGATGGATGGATGAATTATTATTATTATTATTTGCAAGTCAATGTGATTCTGCTTTGCGTTGTGCGCTCACTTCATCCTACCTGTAGAAGTCTCGGGTCTGAAGCTGAAAGAAAAATCAGGTGAATAATTTCACAGTCTTTGATTCTCCTCTTATTT
This sequence comes from Pholidichthys leucotaenia, assembly GCA_020510985.1. NCBI lineage: Eukaryota > Metazoa > Chordata > Actinopteri > Cichliformes > Pholidichthyidae > Pholidichthys > Pholidichthys leucotaenia. Next base: position 247,804,250 of record CM035839.1, on the reverse strand, counting down.
TTTTCTCTGCAGAAGGCACAGGTCTTACTTACTGCTTACTACTCCTGTGGGGTGAGGGCTGGGTGGCCATCATCATGTGTAGAGCCAATCAGGTTAATCAGTGTGTGCCAACATTGCCAGTTTTGGACAAGCTCCTCTGCGTCGTCAACAGCGACTCCAAGCTGTTGGAAGTCTGTCTCCACCACATTGAACCATCTGGTGCCTGGCTTGCCCCGAGGTCTTTTCCACCCTGTGGCCCTGGGGTCAAACGTGAGGATGGCTTTTGTCAGATGTTCTGGTGGGAGGTGGAGGACATGGTCAAACCAGCGGACGCGCCGCTACATAATAAGGTGGGATGCTGCAGGCTGATGTGTGCGGGTTTATAGGTGCGCTGGGGCCACCAGATGTTCTCGATGGTTCTGAACGCGCGACTATCAAACCCATCCACTGTTGAGGCCGGAGTCTTATTCAGTGGCCATGTCTCTGACCCACAGAGTAGGATGGAGAGGAGTGGCACATTGTATATGCGGAGCTTCATCTTTCGGGAGGATGAACGATGGCGCCAGAGAGATTTCCATAGTGTCTGCAAGGCTGATGCAGCGAGGCCACGTCTGCAGTTGATCTCTGGTTTCATGTCCCCGTTGTTGGTCACTGTGGAGCCCAGATACACAAAGGACAAACTTGACGGCATCAATCCCGAGCTGTAATGGGGGTGGGTCTGGTCCGTCACCGACATGTATTAGCTTAGTCTTTGTTCAGCTCACCTGAAGGCCCAGCTTCACTGCCTCTTCATGGTAGACAACTAGAGCATCTCTCAGCTGATGGACCTAACACCCCCTTCTTTATTTTTTTTTTTTTTAATTTTTGACTAGGGGTAAAAAATTAAAATATCACCAGACATATCTGTGTCCAATAAAAAGAGGCTGAAGTGCATGTGACCTTTTGTCTGGCAGAGGAGCAGTCCTTTCGGGAAGCAGAGCAACGTGGTGCACACTGCCACCAATTAATAAGTTGAATATCACTTTTCAACGTGTTTAAACTCTTGGTAACTTTAAATTACATATATATATATATATATATATATATATATATATATATATAATTACAGTATTCATGTCCATATGCATGTGAAGAAGAATTTTGGGTCATTTTAAGCCTTACTTTGTCATTGTTTGAATACTTACACTGTTTTTTTTTTTCTTCGTTCAGGGCAACACTGAGCAATTATGGCACTTTTGTTTCGACAATATCATAGTATAATGTGGATATGCAAGTATTTGCAAAATAATGACAATAGTTTTTTTAGTTTTTTAGTTTAGTTTTTTTTAAGTTTACCATCGACTAACACTTACAGCAGATGGATGTGAACATTTTGTGTGTAGAAGGCGCATGATCAAGGAGTTAGGTTGATTCCCTCAGACAGTGGAGACAGTGAGGAACCAAAATCAGATCAAAGGAGTGGTATCATAAATTTCTGTTGAACTTCCTGGATATTACCGTTGTGAACACCTGGTTGCTCTACTGCAGAGATTGTGAAGGCACTGGAATCAAAAAGAAGGAGTAGATGAGGCTGTATAGCTTTAGTCATACATCGCTATAGGCCTTTGCAAAGTGGAAAGAATCTGGAGCACATTGTTCAGACCAACTTGCATCCTGATATTGTGGTTTGGGCTGAAAGGTCAAAGTGACTTTTATTGGTAGAGCTCACAGTGCCTTGGGAGGGGAATATGGAGGAGGACTTTGAGTACAATATAAGCTGCGGCTTTAGCCATCACCCATTTCGGATAACTCACGTGGAATTGTATAGTAGAAGGAGTCTTTGTCTAATTTGACCTTGTTGTTATATTATACAGTTTCTTTTAACCTGTAATGTACTATCCGAAATAAATAAATGCATTCATTCATACAAGAAGTCGAGATATGAATCATTGCGAGCTGACTGTGAGAATAAAGGCTGGGAGTGTCATGTTTTACCTGCTGAGGTGGAATGTCAAGGTTTTAAAGGCAGTCCATGGGCTGCACGGTGGCGCAGTGGTTAGCACTGCGGCAGCACAGTTTACCCTTGGCCGGGGGATTGTGGGGATTGTGGGATCGTGGGTTCGATCCCAGCCCCCGACCAACAGTGATCTGTGTGAAGTTTGCATGTTCTCCCCGTGTTGCGTGGGTTTACTCCGGGATTTCTCCGGTTTCCTCCCACATGCCAAAAACATGCATGTTAGGTTAATTGGCTGCTCTAAATTGTCCCTAGATATCTGTTTCCTATAGGCCCTTAGAATAGAGGGTTAGTATTAATGAAAGCGCTTTGAGTGGTCTTTGTGACTAGAAAAGCGCTATATAAGTGCAGGTTAGTTAGTTAGTTAGTCCATGGTGTCCTTCCTCTCGAAGGTGGGACTCACCAACCATGCTTGGAGAGATGCCTTGCACCAACTTTGCATGGTAGCTGAAAATGCATCATCCTGGATTTGGTCAAGATCCTGTGTGAAAAGTAGGCAATGAGTTATGAAATGAGAGCCCCCCCCCCCCCCCCCCACACACACACATCTCCTTTTCCTTCTCCTTTTAGGAGTAAGGGGTGGCTTTCAGTGGGTCTCTTGACACCACTGCATGTAAAGATCGTAACATCCAAGTAGGAGTCTTGTAAGAAGAGGCTGGTGACTGGCCCCAATTTGGGTCATGTGGCACTGTGTGTTGGCTTGCTTCCAGCTGCTGCCTACTTGTCTGAAATAAGGAGTCTATCTACACATGTGCAACTTGGCTTTTGCTGTTGGCATGACACCCTCCAGTGGCATGAGGCCGCTGGTGGTGCTGGGGATGGCACTCCCGCTAATAGCTACCGAAACTGTGTATTTATCCCCAGTTGGCGGCTGATGAGGAGAGTGTCTAGCAACTGCAAGTTGTATGATTGTCTTGTAACACCAACCCTCTCCATGCCCTCCTTTACTACATCCATGAATCTTCTCTGTGGTCTTCCTCTTTTCCTCCTGCCTGACAGCTCCATCTTCAACATCCTTTGTCCAATATCTCCACTATCCCTCCTCTGCACATGTCCAAACCATCTCAGCCTTGCTTCTCTTACTTTGTCTCCAAACTGCTCAACCTCAGCTGTCCCTTTGATATACTCATTTCTATTCCATAATGAGAGTCTTGGCATCTTCAACTCTGCCACTTCCAGCCCCACCTCCTGTCTTTTTATCAGTGCCACTGTCAGTGCCACTGTCTCCAAACTATACATCATCTTTTAAATCTTCCCTTTTACTCTAGCTGCTATCATTCTGTTGCACTTCACCGCTGAAGCTTGTCTCCCCCCTGCCTGCACTCTGTTCTTCACTTCTCTTGTACATTTCGCATTGCTTTGGACAGTTTCCCCCAGGTATTTTACCCCTATGCATTCCAGCCAATGTGAAATGTTACACAGTTGGAACAGCGGAATTTTAGGAGGTTTTTTTTTTTTTTTTTTAGGAGGTTAAACTCAGTCATACCGGAGTGGTGGCTCAGTTGGTAGAGCATCCGCCCCACACCCGGGAGGCAGGGGTTCAAATCCCGGCCGGGTCATACCAAAGACCATATAAAAATGGTGCTTTCTGCCTTCTAGCGTGGTGCTCCGCATAATGGAACGGGGAAAGTAAAGTTACACACAGAGCTACCAGAGGACTGACCCCCCGCTGTAGCTTTCACTACTTACAGTAGCTGTGTGGCCTAGGGTCAGAGAAACGGAGATAGGCGCCGCCCATATACACCTTCAGGTGTGAAGGGATTAACTAACTAACTAAACTCAGTCATGATCCGCATGTTTGATTTGGCAAAGGGTTTACTCCGGATGCCCTTCCTGACACAACCCCTCCCATTTACCTGGGCTTGGGACCGACACTAGGAGTACACTTGCTTGTGCTCCCGCCTGTGGCTGGATTAGATTCAAACATGATTGCTGGTTGTTTATGTTTATTTTATGTTTGAGTGGTTGGAACTATTTCTGGTTTATTTTTGTCAAAGTAAACTTGTTTTCTAATGAATATATTGCTTTAATGAATAAATTTATTACACTTTCAAAACTTCCATCGTGTCACTTCATGTAATTGCATTTACATTCACTAGAGGTTGCATTTTTCATGTATATATAGGTTGTGATTCCTGCAAGTAAAAATGCATTCTATTGTCATTTTCAAAGTTTTGTTATTGCTATGTTAGTCGAAAGCTAAACGCTGACATCAATTAACCTTTTGATGCTTGATAAAGTATATAATATATTCACCTAGTGTAGAGGATGTGCTCAAAGGATGAGGCTGAGTTTTATTTCTCAGGTTCAGCTTTATTAACAGAACACATCTCTAGAATTCTCAAAGCAGGAAAAGAGACAGAACAATATCCCATCACTCTCTTATACTTCTGGAGCATCGAAACTTAAGTCACATGGTGCTTTAGCAAACATACAGTCACATGGTACTTAATCCCAGTCACAATGCAGCTCTTTGATCATTCACCATTGTCTCTTATTCTTCGATGATCTGGAAATCCCTCTGGGGCATCTTCTCTGAGACAAAGGCCGAATCTCACACCTCGTCGTTATCTCCTGCAGACTTCAGCAGATCCAGACCTCTTTGTCCCTCGAGACGTGAAGCACCCAATAAACATACAGCCATACATTTGTGGAAAATATGAACCCAACATATGCGCCACATGACCCCCCCCAAACGTCTACTAAGGGACAAAACATAATCAGAGATGCATGACATAAAAACATTATCACATATCAAAAATCAATCCGCCAGTTGCCTATGTCTTAACCTCCTGCTGAATCTGCTGTAAGCCGGCTTTGCTACTTCTGCAGCGTCTTCCTGCACCTGTGAATTAGAACTGTTAGCACATCTCTGTGGGGGCTCTAACTAACTAACTAACTAACCTGCACTTATATAGCGCTTTTCTAGTCACAAAGACCACTCAAAGCGCTTTCATTAATACTAACCCTCTATTCTAAGGGCCTATAGGAAACGGATATCTAGGGACAATTTAGAACAGCCAATTAACCTAACATGCATGTTTTTTTTTTGGCATGTGGGAGGAAACCGGAGAAATCCCGGAGTAAACCCACGCAACACGGGGAGAACATGCAAACTCCACACAGATCACTGTTGGTCGGGGGCTGGGATCGAACCCACGATCCCATGATCCCCACAATCCCCCGGCCAAGGGTAAACTGTGCTGCCGCAGTGCTAACCACTGCGCCACCGTGCACCCCAGCCCATTCTCCAGAGCCCAGGCTCTGGAGAATGCCTTCTCGGAGGCCTGCCACGGCGGGGGGTCCTCGCCAACTGCACGTGTTCATCAGCCAGAACAAAAGCGGGTTTGAGTCTGTTTATGCAAATCAACTCCTTTCTGCCTCCTAAATCTAGCAAAAAATGCTCTCACCTGTTTCTAGCACTCTGAAAGGTCCATCATAAGGCGGGCGCAAACCTGGGCGTTGTGCATCATGTCTAACAAAAACAAACTCCGCATTTTTTAAAGCCTTCGGCACAAAAACTCGTGGGAAACTGTGATGAACCGGACCAGTGAGCGTGTTTGATCCTGTGCCGCTCTGCAACAGCTGAGCGGGGGGGCAATTTGGTGCAGGATTGTCGGGAAGAAATTCCCCTGGCAAACGGAGAGGTTGTGCAAAAACTAACTCAGCTGGAGAGGCCTGCAAATCCTCCTTAGGTGCAGAACGCAACCCCAATAAAACCCATGGAAGTTTGTCCACCCAATTTGTATCCGTAAGTGACGCTCTGAGGGCTGCTTTCAACGACCTATGAAAGCGTTCGCATAAACAATTTGCCTGGGGGTTATACGCGGTAGTGCGGTGTATCTTCACCCCTAAGCTGCGGGCCATCGACGACCATAATTCGGAAACAAATTGGGGACCTCTGTCGGACGTTATGTCCGACGGAACTCCAAAACGCGCAACCCAAGCTGCTAAAAACGCTTGCGCAACTTCTTCCGCTGTGGTTGACGCCGAGGAACCGCTTCTGGCCAACGCGTGGTGCGATCCACCATCGTCAAAAGGTGTGTGTGCCCCTGTGACGACAGAAGGGGACCCACTAAGTCAACATGCACATGATCAAAGCACTTAGCCGGAATGTGAAAAGGTTCCAAAGGAGCTCTAGTGTGCTTGTGTATTTTGGCTCGCTGACACGCTACGCAGGCTGCTGCCCATTCCTTGACCTGTTTGCGCAACCCGGGCCAAACAAATTTCTCCCCCACCATCTTAATCGATGCGCGCACCCCCGGGTGCGCCATAGAATGGATCAAGTCAAAAACGCAGCGGCGCCACGCAGCTGGAACCACAGGGCAAGGCCGTCCCGTGGAGACATCGCAGATTAGGGGGGGGGCATACCTATTTGCTGCACCCTGTGCTCCAGCCTTAACCCTGTTGGTCCAGACTGGAGCGCGCGCACATCCGCATCGCTAACCTGCTCCGCGGCCATGGCTGCATAATCTAAACCTACGCGGACTGGGGCTGCGCGCGCTTCCGCGTCGCTGCCCTGGCTCGCGGCCACGGCTACAGAGTCTGCCCCCACGGGGCCTGGCGTTGCTACCGCACGCGAGAGACAGTCTGCCACTACATTATGTTTACCTGCGACATGCTGGATATCGGTGGTGAACTCCGATATCGCGGCTAGCTGCCTTTGCTGCTGGCCTAACCAAGGTTCTGCAATCTTGGCCATCGCAAAAGTTAGCGGCTTGTGGTCCACGAACGCAGTGAAACGGCGCCCTTCCAGCCAGAACTGGAAATGGCGGATGGCCAAGTGTAGGGCCAAAAGCTCCCTGTCGAACGCGCTGTATTTACGCTCGCTATCGCGCAAGGTTTTGCTGAAAAACGCGAGCGGCTGCCAGGTCCCTGCCACAAACTGTTCAACGACCGCCCCCACCGCTAAATCGGAAGCGTCAGTGGTGAGCGCCATGCAGGCTGTTGGAACCGGGTGTGCTAACAAAACGGCGTTTGCCAGGGCTGATTTGACCTGGGCGAAAGCGCGCTCCCGGTCCGGAGACCATTCGACCTTATTTGTGGGCTTTTGTTTTTTTAGAGCAGCGTACAATGGTTGCATGAGCCACGCTGCGCTTGGGAGGAACCGGTTATAAAAATTAACCTTTCCCAAAAACTCCTGCAGCGCTTTGACCGTTTGAGGTTGGGGAAAATTTGTTATTGCGCGTACTTTATTGGGCAGGGGGATCGCCCCTTCTGGTGAAACGCAATGCCCCAAAAAATCGATTTGCACCACCCCAAACTGGCACTTCGCTGGGTTAATTATTAACCCATGTTCTGCCAGCCTCCGAAAAACTGCTGTAAGGTGGCTTTCGTGTTCGTCTTCGGACGTGCTGGCTACCAAAATGTCGTCTAAGTAGACGAACACGAAAGGGAGGTCTCGTAAAACTGCATCCATCATGCGTTGAAAGGTCTACGCGGCACCTTTGAGACCGAACGGCATGCGCAAAAACTCAAAAAGCCCGAAAGGAGTCATTACCGCTGTTTTGGGTATATCTTGAGCGCGCACTGGGACTTGATGGTAACCACGCACCAAATCAATTTTAGAAAAAAGGTGCGCCCCCCGCCAAATGAACTGAAAAGTCTTGGATGTGCGGAATCGGGTAGCGGTCGTGTGCTGAAACGTTGTTCAACCTGCGGAAATCACCGCAAGGTCGCCACGAGCCGTCAGCCTTTGGGACCATGTGTAGCGGTGAAGCCCAGGGGCTTTTAGAGCGTCTAATGATGCCCAGTTTTTCCAGGTTGGCGAACTCCTCTCGCGCTATGGCCAGTTTAGCTGAGTCCAAGCGCCGAGCTTTTGCAAAAACGGGCAGCCCAGTGGTAGTGATAAAATGCTCCACCCCATGCTTAGCCACTGTCGCCGAAAACGTTGGGACTGTGAGTGCTGGAAACTGAGTGAGCAGTGCATGAAACTTACCACCCGCAGCTGTGACGTTGGCCAGTGCAGTAGGCGGGGCCACCCGAGCTGTGCAGGGAAGAGAATGGAAAGACAGTGCATTAACCAGACGTCTGTTAGCAAGATCAACCAATAAACCAATAAACCATGTGAGCACAAAAAATCAGCCCATAACATGTTGAAACTGACTGCCGCTACAATAAAGGTCCACTCAAATGAACGGCCCTGTAAGGACAGAAGCATAGTCCTCTCACCGAAGGTCTTAATCGCTGAGCCGTTCGCTGCTGACACTGACACCCAGGGAACTTCAGACGGCATCAGCCGTTCCGCGTAGGTAGGCGTGACGAAACTCAGCTGGGAGCCCGTGTCCACGAGGAATTGTTTCCCTGAGTGTGCATCTGTCAGGTAAAGCAGCTTGTTCTCCTCCCCGAGGGTCGCAGCTGCTACCGACCCCGGTCTTGGTGTTTCCCGGACACTTGAAGTGGCACGGTGGGAGGCACTTGTGTGCCCTCTCTGCAAAACGGCGATGGTGGAGGCACAGGCCGTCATCAGCTCCACGTTGCCTGGTACCTGTCGCCGCCGTCGTCGGTGCGTCTGGCGCCGCAACCACTGGCCCCAAGCCGTCTCTGGGCGTCGTTCCTAGCTCAGCTGCCGCGGCCGAAACCGCGCTCCGCTTGTGGGTGTCGACGAGTCGCTGCGCCTCCTTGCTCAACCCATGGTAGTCTCACTTGGCCAATCGGGGTGAATCTGCCAAGGTCACTCTCACCGCTGGCGGCAGGGTCCGGAGGAAAAGGTGGGCGAAAATAAATTTGCCGTCCTCGGAGTCTTTCAGCCTCATCATCTTCACCATTAGGTCCGCAGGTCTGTCGTTCTCCGACTCCGTCAACGTTAGGAGCCCCTCTGCTCGCTGTTGTACCGAAGGGGTGAAATGGCTGATCAGCGCGTCCTTCAATGCGCTGTACTTGTCGCTGTCCGGTGGGTGGTTGACCAGATCTTCCACCCTCTGGACCGTGTGGCTGTCCAGCTTCGCCACCACATGGTAGAATTTTGTGTCGTCCTTCGAGATTCTCCGGAGGTTGAACTGCGCCTCGACTGCGCTGAACCAGGAGCACGGACTATGCTGCCAGAAATCAGGCAGCCGGAGTGTGGAGGCAGCCATCAGGCTGGCTTCCGCCGAGCTCCGCTCGGGAGAATTCTCTCTGCTCATTCTTTGTCGTAGGGTCACCAGTGTAGAGGATGTGCTCAAAGGATGAGGCTGAGTTTTATTTCTCAGGTTCAGCTTTATTAACAGAACACATCTCTAGCATTCTCAAAGCAGGAAAATAGACCGAACAATATCCCATCACTCTCTTATACTTCTGGAGCATTGAAACTTAAGTCACATGGTGCTTTAGCAAACATACAGTCACATGGTACTTAATCCCAGTCACAATGCAACTCTTTGATCATTCACCATTGTCTCTTATTCTTCGATGATCCGGAAATCCCTCTGGGGCATCTTCTCTGAGGCAAAGGCCGAAACTCACACCTCCTCGTTATCTCCTGCAGACTTCAGCAGATCCAGACCTCTTTGTCCCTCGAGACGTGAAGCACCCAATAAACATACAGCCATACATTTGTGGAAAATATGAACCCAACATATGCGCCACACTAGTGTATTTACTGTGTACTTTACTACACTGATTTCTTCCACTGACTGCTGTTATAGTACATGAATTCTGTTGGACTTGTTTACCAGAGGAATGACTCGACTTTCAAGATATGAAACTCTTTTATAACTTGTTCCACCTCTGTTACTAATCATGGCTACATGTAAAAATGTTAAATGTTAAATGCAATGAATCTAGCTAGAAAATACTAGAGAGCACTCAGAGAGCACATGCCTCTGCCAAGGCTCTATACCTCCCTCCCTTTGTCCTCCTCTCTATCCCTTTTTCCATTCATATCACCATCCATCTGTACATTGCTAGATAGGGCCTTGGTAGAGGTATGCACACACGGATCACCTCCAACATCTAATGAGTTCATCTTTGGGCCAAGGGCCACCTCTGATGGAAAAATAGTCCAAATCCATCCAGGAGGTTTTGCGTGATCCTGCTAACAGGCAGAGAAATGGCAGCAAAAACAATATGACTATATTATATGACTACATTATAATAACAAGACTGTCATCATTGTATTGACCATACATTAAGGCTGGGCAATTCCACCTTAAATCAGCATCATGATTTATTGAATCTTTTAGGTCGGTTTTCATGTTTTTTCCCCTCCTCTCTTCTCCCTTACAGTTTGCTAACAAGGTTCATAATTATTCAGCAATATTACACAAGTGTGGTATCACATCACTGCAGTGCATAATAAATAAGCATAGTAGAATGGGCCTATTGTGATTTCACAAACAAAAAATATAACCATTGTCCAGTGCTGAAGTTTACTGTGTTTACATACTGTGTGCGTCATGTGGCTCACATCCTTGTCTGCCAGCCGGAGATACGTCTGCACGCACTCTGAACTCCATGTTAAACCACACACTTTGCTTGCGTTTTCTTGGCATCTTCAGATGAAGTGCGTGGCCCTATGATGTGGCCACCCACATATCTATACATGAAGTACATGAAAAGCGCAATATTAATATATAAAATAATTTTTAAAAAATTCCTGGATCCAGATCACACGTGATCTGCATTGTTGTTTATGCAAATCCGACGGCGAACGCTGGGACAGCACGTGACGTCATCCATTCAGTAACCAGCAGGCTGCAGACAGAACACCCAGATGCTCTTCTCCTCATCTCAGGCGATTTCAACCATGTTTCACTGTCTCCCATTCTACCCACGTTCACCCAGTATGTCACATGCCACACTAGGACAATAAAACACTGGATTTATTCTACGCAAACACTAAGGAGGCGTACACCTCATCACAACTCCCCCCACTCGGGAGATCGGATCACAACTTGGTTCATCTCCGGCCGGTTGTTACAAACCCCTAGTGCACAGACAACCTCCGGCCATGCACACTGTGGAGTTATGGTTGAGGAGGACAATGGACACCCCTAAAGGGCTGTTTTGAAGCCACCGCCCTGGAAGCAGCTCTGCGATCCACATGGTGAGGACATCGATGGCCTCATTCACACCCTTCACCGGGCTACCTCAGCTTCTGTGTGGACAATCCGTTCCCACCAAGAACCATACGGCGTCACTCAACCATACAAACCTGGATCCAACCCTGAGATTAACACACTCTGATAGAGAAGAAGAGGATCTTCAGGTCGGGGAACAGGGAGATGACTGAAGTCCGTAACAGCTCGGGAGCTGGGAGAAAGATCAGAGAAGGCAAGGACAGCCCCTTCCTCAGGCAAGAAGATGGAGGACAAGCTGCCAAACAAGGGAGCGACATCAGCGGTGGTCTGGAAACCTCAAAACCATCTCGGGGCTCCAGAATACCTCCCACTCCAGGCCACAGGGGACAGGAGTGGGCGATCCAACTGAATCTGTTTTTCAATAGATTTGAACCAACCGCCCTCCCCCCTGACTGCACAACAACCACTGCTGCCTCTAAAGAAATCAAGTCCTGCTGCCCACTCCCCACTCTACCAACACCCCCCCACTCCCAACACACAGCCCCCCCATCCTGACCCTGACCAGGACCCAGGTGAGGACGGAGCTGAGGAAGATCAAGGCGAGGAAGGCGCCGGGACCGGACGGCATCAGCGCAAAGCTCCTCAAGTCCTGTGCAGACCAGCTGTGTGGGATTGTGACGTATATCTTCAACATGAGCCTGAAACTGGGGAGGGTACCACAGCTGTGGAAAACATCTTGTGTGGTACCTGTACCAAAAAACTTCCCCACCCCAAGACCTGAACAGCTACAGACCGGTGGCCTTGACGTCCCACTTGATGAAGACCCTGGAGAGACTGCTCCTTGCTCACCTCCGCCCCCTGGTGGAACCAGCGATGGATCCACTCCAGTTCGCCTACCAGCATGGCATTGGGGTGGAGGATGCGGTGATCTTCCTCCTTCACCGTTCTCTGTCCCACCTGGAGAAGCCCGGGAATATGGTGAGGATCATGTTCTTTGACTTCTCCAGTGCTTTCAACACCATCCAACCGATGATCCTGAAGGACAAGCTGCTGCGCGCAGGGGTGGACCAGCACCTGTCATCATGGATCCTGGACTACCTCACGAACCGGCCTCAGTTTGTGAGAACCCGGGACTGTGTGTCCGACACGATCATCAGTAGCACGGGGGCCCCCCAGGGAACGGTGCTGGCTCCCTTCCTGTTCACTCTTTATACTGCGGACTTCTCACACAACACAACACACTGCCATCTACAGAAGTTCTCTGATGACTCTGCGATCGTTGGCCTCATCTCAATGGAGATGAAGCTGAGTACAGAGGGCTTATCCAGGACTTCGTGGACTGGTGCCATCGGAACTGCCTCCAGATCAACGCGAGGAAAACTAAGGAGCTGGTGGTGGACTGCCGCAGGCATGGGCAGCCCCTCACAGTACCAGTAAATATACAGGAACAGACATCGAGATGGTGACATCCTATAAGTACCTGGGTATTCATCTGAACAATAAACTAGACTGGTCACACAATACTGATGCACTCTACAAGAAGGGACAGCGCAGGCTGTTCCTGCTGAGGAGACTCAGGTCTTTTGGTGTACAAGGGGAGCTGCTGAAGTCATTCTATGACACGGTGGTGGCATCAGCCATCACTTTTGGAATGGTCTGCTGGGGCAGTGGCATTACTGCAGCCGATAGGAAGAGACTGAACAAACTGATTAAGAAAGCTAGCTCTGTCCTGGGGCAGCGCCTTGATCCGATGGAGGAGATAGGAGAGAGAAGGACGGTGGCTAAACTGTCATCTCTGCAGGGAGTCCGAGTTCCACCCTATGCAGGACATACTGAATGCACTGAGGAGCTCATTTAGCAGCAGACTACATCATCCCAGGTGCACAACCGAGAGGTTTCGTAGGTCCTTCCTACCAACGGCTGTCAGACTGTACAACCTAAGCAGGGCTGCTCGCAGAGATAGCAAAAAGACGTAACAAACTAATAGTTTTTTGAATGCAAAAGATGCAATAGACTTACACAATGGTCCTCTCCGGCATACAACTAGGAACATACCGGTCGCTATGGAGGGTGAGAATATGTATGGGCACATAATCATACCATGTAGGATAACTAAGTAGACGGTTATGCTGTTTCATTCCATCTAGCAACAATGCTCTGCACTGTGTGTGTTTATATATTTGTATATTTATTCCATCTAGCTACAATGCTCCGTACTGTGGGTGTTTATATATTTATATATCTACATATTATTCCATCTAGCTACATTGCTCCGCACTGTGTGTGTTTATATACTTGCATATTTATTCCACCTAGCTGCAATGCTCCGTACTGTGGGTGTTTATATATTTACATATTTATTCCATCTAGCTACAATGCTCTGCACTGTGTGTTCATATATTCATATATTTATTCCATCCAGCTACAATGCTCTGCACTGTGTGTCTGTGTGTGTGTGTATATATATATATTTTATAGTAATACGTACATATGTTTATTAGCTGCTCTTGCTTGCTTGTTTTTTTTCTTGCCTTCTGATTGTTGCTCTGAGTGTTGCTATCCCTGTGCTGTTGCAATCCTGGAATTTCCCCGTTGTGGGACTAATAAAGGCTTATCTTATAATGCCAATCATCACATACTGTGTGGATGGAGACCACATTCCTTTTTGTTCCAAGCCATTTTACTTTTTCTGCAGTGTTTGGTGGTAAGAGTGCCCTGCTTCCGGGTTGCAGAAGTGCGTGGCCCTATGATGTGGCCACCCACATATCTATACATGAAGTACATGAAAAGCGCAATATTAATATATAAAATAATTTTTAAAAAATTCCTGGATCCAGATCGTGATCTGAATCACCACCAAAATCTAATCATCTGTTCCCCATGCCATTACACATCTTTCCTGAAAATTTCATCAAAATCTGTACAAAACTTTTGGAGTAATGTTGCTAACAGTCAGACAGACAGACAGACAAACAAACCACCAAACCAACCAACAAACCAAAGCCGGCAAAAACATTACCTGAGGAGGTAAAAATCCAGAAACTACAGAGCACATAATTAAACACTCAGCAACAGGAACAAAGAAAATGACTTGGACCAGATGGGGCATCCACCTAGAAAATCTGTATCCCCACTTAAACAAAACTGTTGGGCCCAAATGTAAAAGCTCAAGTCACCATGGCAAACGTGTGACAGCAGCATCCATCTATCCATCCATCCATCTTCTCCCGCTTAATCCTTTTCGGGTCGCAGGTGGGCTGGAGCCTATCCCAGCATCTTTGGGCAAGAGGCAGGGTCCACCCTGGACAGATCGCCAGTCCATCGCAGGGCCATAACAGCAGCATCTCTATATAAATGTGTGAATGGGCTCTATGTACCGCAATGCATAGCTTCACTGAAAAGTGTTAAAATGGTTGTAAAAAATACAGCTTCTCTCACTCCTCTCATTTAAAACTGGGTCAAACTAATTGGCGCATGATTGCCACCCAATAAAGAATTCAGTTGCTTAGAGAGTCTCTCTGCTTTGCACAACAGAGCCATATCAATCATTGCAATGATGAAAAAACTGTCTTGGCCTAATGCATATTCATGACTTTCTTTTTCTTATTTTTAAAGGAGGGACTTGGAAAGACCTCCACAGCTTTTTAAAAGTTTTAGTGCTTATTACAAGGTGAAACTGAAGCGCAGCCAAAAATGATCACTTAGACTAATGCATGACAGGCATTTTATGTACAAAGGTAAAATGACAAAAAAGTGAGCTGTTAAAATATGCAGTCAATTAAAGTAAATGGAATAAAATGTTTGTTTTCGCTTTAAAGCAAATACTGTATATAATACATTCACGTTTAATATTTACTATGTACTTTACTACACTGACTTCTTCTTCCATTGACTGCTGTTATATTTTTAAGATGCACTATTACAACTACAACAACATTAAAAAATATCATTTAGTAGTTTAGTGGCCATATTACAATGATCTAGTCAACAGCCTATTGCCAATATACATATCTGTTGAGTAAACAGTACATGGAATTATAATATTATACTTGACAAATCTTGAGGTTTCAAATCGAATGAACTATTTTGATGCATTCCACAGTTTCAATCCTTAACCTTTTAACTGGTCACATTTCATGGACAGGTCGCGCGCCCCCAGTGGCACAGAGCAGCAACAGCACCTGTCAACTCACTCTGACATCCCCCGCTGTACTGGCGATTTGTACTGATCATGCCAGTTCACAAGGTGGCAGGCATGCGTTGGAGGACTCATGGATGACACGTAATACACCCAAGAAGAAGAAATCCTCATTATTATTCTTTCTTTTCCTGCTTTGAGCTCACAAGACCAATATGGCCACCATGATCGTCATGGATTGTCACAGAAAACGGCATCATTCAGGAAAAATATCCACGTAATACAAATGAAATTCATGTGGGATAATCATAAGAGTTTGTAGATGTGGTAGAGAGCGTAAATGACCGACAAAACGCAAAACAACGACCACGATGGGCGAAAACGGACAGACCATGCGAGCGAGCCAGCCCCCCCCCACCCCTTGCCACCGGTAAGTGAAGAATTTATTTGTTTTTTAACATTGTTCTGATTTTCTGGTTCATATACTAAAAACTGTAAAAAAAAAACAAACAGAACCATTCTTTGTGTAAATATGTCCAAAGTCCACTTTGACTGGGTTATGTAATTTATATAGCTGCCGCAACATTATGCAAATTAGATGCGTAAATGTATTCCTATCCGAAACTTTGGATCATATTCTACATCTTTCTAATTGACAGTAAGCCATTATCTCTTGCAACTTCCAAGTTATAGCCTTTGAAATCTGAACTTTTTTCTTGACAAAAAATCATTACCACACTTGACCACTAGGAGTTATGTTGCCATACGGCGACTGGGACAGTTAACAGCAACAATGGGTACTTTATCTCCAAATCTAGGCTGAGGTGACCCCACAAATTCATTATGATGTCATCGGCTTTAAATAACCAGCATTTGTTATGTTTTGGTATCTCAGCTGGGCAGACAGTGACAGGATGGACTCATCTGCAAGGAAGAGTTTCAACAATTTATTAATGAACAAACTAAGGCACATCTTGAGGGCTGGAAAACACACGGCGCAAGAAAAATGAGCACAACATGAGTTTATTTTGCGACAGGGAACCAGGAACGAGAGGGAACTAAATACAAACACTAATCAAGGCAAATGAGGAACACCTGATGAGGTTATGCAATGAAGCGTAAATAGTAAACATAGAGGAAAACACTGAGGTTGTTGTAGCATACATAGGAAAATGCATTGATGATGTCACTCACTGCAAAACCATCACTGTCCATGCTAACCAAAAGCCATAGATAACAGCTGAGGTTCACAAGTTCCTGGGGGCTCAGGACGCAGCCTGTAGGGCAGGCAACACTGCAGGACTAACAACAGCTAGGGCCAATCTGTCCCATGGTATCAAGGAGACAAACCCACAGTACAGCAAGAAAATATCCGGACACTTCAGCAACACCGAAGATCCACATTCCCTCTGGCGTGGCATACAGACCCTCACCAGCTACAAACCTCCATCTCAGTCCTGTGCGAGGGACATCACACTGCTTAACAACCTAAATGACTTCTTTGGCCACTTTGAAACACAAAACAGCACATCAGCACAGAAGACCACTCCTCCCCAGACAAGCAGGCCATAAGTCTGGATCCGGCTAGTGTGAATCGGACCCCCTCCAGGATCAGCCCACGCAAGGCAGCTGAACCAGACAACATACCAGGTCACACTCTGAAGGACTGTGCAGAGTAGCTCAAGAATGTCCTGGCCGACATCTTCAGTATCCATCTAAGTCAAGCCATTGTCCCCACGTGTTTCAAAACTGCTACCATAATACCAGTCCCAAAGAAGCCTGTCCCACCCAGCTACAACTATTACCGTCCCGTAGTACTGACCCCCATCATAATGAAGTGCTTCGAGCGGCTGGTCATGCAGAACATCAAGTTCATCCTCCCTCCCTCCCTCCCACGACCCATCTCATTTTGCATACAGGTCAACCAGATCCACAGAAGACACCATCTTTGCTGCTCTCCACCCAGCCCTTACCCAACTTGCACTCAAAGAACTCCTATGTGCAAATGCTGTTCTTGGGCTTCAGTTCAGCATTTAATACAATCATGGGCTGCACGGTGGCGCAGTGGTTTAGCACTGTGGCAGCACAGTTTTACCCTTGGCCGGGGGATCGCGGGGATCATGAGATCGTGGGTTCAATTCCAGCCCCCGACCAACAGTGAGCTGTGTGGAGTTTGCATGTTCTCCCCGTGTTGCGTGGGTTTACTCCGGGATTTCTCCGGTTTCCTCCCGCATACCAAAAACATGTAGGTTTAGGGCGCTCGCGCACGCAGCGACCAGCAGCCGGTGACTTGTCACCAGACTGCAAACCAAATCTACCTACGGGTACAAATAAGTAACAAAAAAAAAAAAAAAAAAAAAAAAAAATCCCCCAGCATCTAACACAAAAACTCAGACACTTGGGACCCTCCCTCTGTAACTGGGTGTTGGACTTTCTCACAGGGAGGCCATAGAATGTGCGGGTCAGCAATAACACCTCCAAAACCATCACACTGAGCATAGGGGTCCCACAAGGGTGCATGCTCAGCCTGCTTCTCTTCAACCTGCTGACCCATGACTGTGTACCAGTCTACAGCACCAACCACATCATCAAGTCTGTAGGTGACACAACGGTGGTGGGCCTCATCACCAACAATGAAGAGGCCAACTACAGAAATGAGGTGAGACAACTGGTCCAGTTGTGTACAGACAATAATCTCTTCCTGAACATGGGAAAAACCAAGGAGATTATGGTCAACTTCAGGAGGGGATACTGACATCTTTCCCCTCTGATCATCGATGGAGCATCTGTGGAGAGGGTGAGCAACACCAGCTGCATCACGGTGTGGTATGGAAGTTGCACCGCCTCCTGCCTGAAGACACTATGACGCACAGTGAAAGAAGCCAGCAAGATCATCAGTGCCCCTCTGCCTCCCCCCGGACATACTACCTCACCTGCCTCACCCCGCACAGCCATCAACATTGCAGGCGACAACTCCCACCCCTCACACTCCCTCTTCAACCCCCTGCCCTCAGGGAAAAGATACCGGAGCTTTCTGGCCCGCTCCACAAGACTGCTAAACGGCTTTGTTCACTAGTCCATGAGGACCCTGAACTTTGTCCATTCCCCCCCACCGCTTGGGCCATAATGCACTCAACCACACACAAACTACCTCAGCTGTTGGCACAAAAGGACTGGCACACCAACAGTAATAAATCTGCTGTTGCTATGTCTCTGCACCTTACTGTAACCATTTGCACAAATGTCATATCTGCTGCTGTCTGTTGGTGCAATATTGACCATGTGCAGTCCAATCTGTCACTCTCTGCAGTTACACTACCGCATCGCACTCACAACTATGAGTATTACTGCTTTACTTCTTCTCTATATAGGATTGCTGGGTTTTATCATTTATCTTTATTTGCGCTATGGGATGTCTGGGTTTTATCTTTGTTGCTATTTGCACTCGTCGGCCTCCGTCGGTCTATGATGACCATGGAAGAGAATCCTAAACGTCTACTCTGCTGGAACAGCACCGCCTGTGGCTGAACAGGCCGATGCGCACCGGTGTTCTACCTTCCAGCGTTGGCGTTGGTAGATTCAAGCCTGGGCAGGAAGATATGGAGGACAAGATGTTACCCATTCAGCATGTCCCCCCCTCTCCACGTCACTGATGAATCCAAAGGAACAGCAGGGCTGCTATAGTTTGGCACCAGCGCCATCGCAGGAGCTGCCAGAACGATGTTGAGCACAACAGAGAACTGCCTTAGGGGCTCTGACTCCGGATTTTTTCTCAGGGTTGACTCCCGAAGCCTTTCCCGTGACCGGGTGTGCCGCAAGGCAGCGGAGGTTTGAAATCAGGGTTTACCTTCCCCTAGATGGGCTACCTTCCCAGGTTGATGAGCCACCATCTACCCAAAGCATCTGGTTTTAAGGCGCCAGAGATCCGCCCTCGCCCCTTCTCTTATTAGTAAAAGCAGTTCCGCCGGGCTTAGAGACTAAACCACACGGGCAGGCTAGGAGTTGGACTTAGTTGTCAGAGGCTTTTCGAGACGCACGCCATAAGGAGCATTTTATGAGCACTGGGAGCTTAACCCCAGTGCCCCTCCTGGCTATGACAACTTTGGAACCGCTATTTGCACTACAGGTAACATTACTATACAAAGACTGCTGTTGTTGTTGTTGTTGTTTTTCCAGCCTTATTCTTTTTTTATATTCGGCACATCACTGAAGAGAGAGAGAAATGGTACCGTATTTCAAATCTCCTGTATGTCATGTGCGTATAGTAGTATTGACAAATAAAATCTTTGAATCTTGAATCTTGAATAGTAAGTCATGACAATGAGCTGGAAGCAGGACTGAAACAATTAAACTACAGGAAAAACAAGCAAGATTTCAAAATAAGACCAAACAGACTCTAGGATAAACTAAGCAGTAAGAATAATAATGAAGGTATTAACAACAACCAACAATATACAAACACCGAAAATGCTGGGCTTGGCTCACCTGGGGCATCTGGGATCCGCCCTTTAGGGGTAGGAGTAGGGTAGGAGGTGGAGGAATCCAGGACTGGAGGCCCACAGACATTCACTCCTCTCCCCCACACACATACTGTAGTTCAGGGCAGGGAAGGGGAACTACAATGTTGGGAAGCCAACCAGAATCCATGGCCCACCCAATGGGGAAACACAGTCCGTTGGAAGCCCAGCCAAAGTCCACCGCACGCCCACAGGGGAAACACAGTCTGTCAGGAGGCTGACCAGAATCCCAGACTGACCAAGCAAGGAAGCAGGACCCCCTAATGGGCTGATCAAAGTCAAAAACCAGCCAGGCTAAGGAAGAGGGAACTCCATGAGGCCAACCAGAGTCCATGGTCAGCCAATCAATAAGATGACTTGAACGAGGGAGCAGGGATATGGACCTCCTTTAGTGACAGAGCAGAGACATGGACCTCCTCAGGCAAGGACCCAGATGAAACCACCTTGGACGAGGGACCAGACAAGACCACCCCAGACAAGAAAACCAGTGTGAGACCACCTCGGATAAGAGAAAAGAGTTGGATGTTGGCAAAGTGGCACCAGCAGAGACAGGTGGCGAGGAATCAGCAACAGATGGTTTCTGAAACTGCAACCCCTCATTGGGAGCAAGGCAAAATGTACTAAGTGAAAGTGTTAAAGACTGAAATAGTACTTGCCTTGGTCCCTCCTGCTCTGCTGCCGGTGAAGACACTGGTTGAGGTGGAGCAGCCGATGAGGTCTGGAGAGGAGCAGCCACTAAGTAGAACTGAGGAAGAGGAGCAGCCGCTGAGGAGAACTGAAGAGGAGATCCAGCCGCTGAGGAGGAGACCATCCCCTCCAGCCCTGAAGCAGAGGAGGAGACATCCTCAGGCGGAGGAAAGAGAACAGAGGTTAGTGATGGTTCGCAAACAGGGATGGCAGCAGAGACAGGTGGCTGGGGCTGAGCAACATAGGTAACTGTAAACTGAAGCCCTTGCCTGGTGCAAGGCAAGACACCCTTCCCACAGATGTTAAAAAATGAGAAATAGGCACTTGCCTCATCCTCGACTCTGCTGCTTTCTGAGGCTGCTGTGGCTAAGCCACCCGGATCCTTCACTGTAGCCACGGAGAACCTCTGTGGAAACAGCACCTGGGAAGCAGTAAAGGAGCTGGCACCAGAGCTGGAGAGTGACGAGGTGCAGGTTTCAGAACCAGGGGGTGCTCAGTCACTTGCACAAGTTCTGCAGCACAGCGGGATGGAGACGTTGGAGCTTGGGTGCAACAGGGTGCAGGTGTCGGAACCTGGGGACAGTTGGTCACGGGCACAGGTTCCTCCACTCGGGTGCGTAGAACAACCACTGGAGGAGGAGCTGGAAAGACTGGCGATGGTATGGTTCGGTCAGTCACTGGGGTTCCAAGATGGCAGGGTTTAAGAACCACTGATATAAGTGAACAAAAACTTCTGCAGATTAAAAATGACAACATGGTGTTTCTCTGAAACTTTTATTGCTGACATGGGATTGAAACAGTGCAAGAGCTTCAGTCTCGCTCTTGAGAGGTTGTTATGGATTTAGTTGGCCACTAGATGTCACTTTTCTTAGTTAGAATGAAGCCTCAAAGCTTTGAATCTTTTTGGGCACAATTAGAAGGAAAGCCTCAGAGCTTCACTGAGGCTTGACCTGCCATCACTACTGAGGACCTGTAACATTTATAGCTGTTTAAAAGCAGCCTACCTTGTACAATTTACTGCTGTTACAACCTGTTAAGCAAACTTTTATGTTCATAGCATGCAACACATACTTTACAACATGGACACCAGTGCACACCGCTCCCTTGCTCTTGCTTGACCACTCGTGCAAAGCAGCACCTAAGTTTTGATTAGAGCTCCCTCTGTTGGTGGACACTGGCAGTACAGGTATGGAGTAAACCATTTAGCACCTCTTTAAAGGGTTGATAGCAGCCTTGGAAAATATCCATCGTTTTTATTAATGCAAAATTCAGTCTCTCAGCTATTTCATTCAGTAAGGGTGAATTTCATTTTGATATTAATTAATTCAAATTTTAAAAGGCAGCACAAAAATCTTTCATTCCAGCTTCTTGAGGGCCCTTCCCTGCAGTGAGCCATGGGTAAACAGTACCCCCCAAGTCCGACACCCCTGCTGAGAAAACTCAGAAAAGCTATGCAGCTGTTTTCTAAACCTTTTTATTTTATAGTGTGGGTATTTATATAATATTTGGAAACAAATATGATGGGGAAAAAAAAAGTCAGAACCAAAATGTAGATTTCATACATTTCCTAAGAGAGTGCATTCTGTAAATTTCCTTTACATTGGGTTGTCATCATTGTCATGTGACTAACAACTGTCATGAAATGATTACCTTACAGTTTTCATTCTGAAGGGATGATGTGTGGGTTTATGAGGAAATGAAAAATTATATTCAAACATGTTACAGAGTACATCCAGGATAATGTAAACCCCCGTTAGGCGCTTAAAAATTGATAAATTTATCTCACAGTGTGCTTCTAAGAATTGCCTCATTGACATTCTGTCAGAAGACTGTAACTGTTTTCATACTGGCTAATATATCAGTTAATGTGCTTTCACACATTATTTTATTAAGATGATGTAACTGCATTTAGCTCTGTACTGATTTTTTTTTCATTGTTTGGTACCGGTTGTCCTCAGCCGTGTGTAAATATTTCTTGTTTATGCATTTGTGTTGATCTCTTTAAAATCTATGCTGAATGCCCCTCATTTCCCAAAAGGCCTTGCCTTTTGGCAGGCTGCCATTATAGTAAATAAGAATGCATTCATAATAACTTGCCTGATTAAATCAAGGTGAATCAATCAATGCCATAAGTAGTTTTGAAGGTCATTTCTTTTGTAGCTCATCAGAAAGCTGTTATTAAAGCTCTGCGTTCCTAATCTGACTGGATGAAGTTTTAGCTGGCCAATCCAAATTCCAGCTTTCTAAAATTTTAAATTTATTTTCTTTTACATTTGAGACTCTATTATAAATTTGCATGGTCAGGGCATTTTAGACATTTTTCTTGTAGTTTTTATTTTTTTTTTTTTACTTTATTCTGTAAAACTGCTTTTTAATCCAAAATATGTACATGACTATTTTATAAAAAGCACAATGTTTTCTAATAAATTTGAAGCAGGCTGTATTAGAATTATCACTTTTTTTACGATATTAGATTGCAAAGGAGGAACAGACAAAAAGATTTAAATACATGAATAAAGTTATATTTTGTCAAATAAAGTTCAAACTACTGAAATCTAAAGTAACTGAAATAGTACGACAAAAGGTACTTGAGTGAAAGTATGTCCAAGGTTTTTCTTCAAAATGTATTCAAGTAAGAGTAAAATGTAAAAAAAACAATACAATCTCCCTCTTATATTAAGATAAAATTAGATCATGTTGCATTAGATTTTTACTCACAAGAATTTTATAAAATCAGATTACTTTTTTAGTCAAACACCTGCATTTTATCATTATTGTATGTTATTCCTGAAAACATGGTAAAGGGTGCTAAAGAGGGAGCTGAGGAGAAAGATCAGAGAAGGCAAGGACAGCTTCAGGAAGAAGATGGAGGACAAGCTGCAACAGAGCGACATCAGCGGGGTCTGGAGAAACCTCAAAACCATCTCGGGGCTCCAGAATACCTCCCCCAGGGCCACGGGGGGCAGGGAGTGGGCGAACAACCTGAATCTGTTTTTCAATAGATTTGACCAACCGCCCTCCCCCCTGTCTGCACAACAACCACTGCTGCCTCTAAGAAATCAAGTCCTGCTACCCACTCCCCACTCCACCGACACCCCCCCCACTCCCAACACACAGCCCCCCATCCTGACCCTGACCAAGACCCAGGTGAGGACGGAGCTGAGGAAGATCAAGGCGAGGAAGGCGTCGGGACCGGACGGCATCAGCGCAAAGCTCCTCAAGTCCTGTGCAGACCAGCTGTGTGGGATTGTGACGTATATCTTCAACATGAGCCTGAAACTGGGGAGGGTACCACAGCTGTGGAAAACATCTTGTGTGGTACCTGTACCAAAAACTTCCCACCCCAAAGACCTGAACAGCTTCAGACCGGTGGCCTTGACGTCCCACTTGATGAAGACCCTGGAGAGACTGCTCCTTGCTCATCTCCGCCCCCTGGTGGAACCAGCGATGGATCCACTCCAGTTCGCCTACCAGCATGGCATTGGGGTGGAGGATGCGGTGATCTTCCTCCTTCACCGTTCTCTGTCCCACCTGGAGAAGCCCGGGAATATGGTGAGGATCATGTTCTTTGACTTCTCCAGTGCTTTCAACACCATCCAACCGATGATCCTGAAGGACAAGCTGCTGCGCGCAGGGGTGGACCAGCACCTGTCATCATGGATCCTGGACTACCTCACGAACCGGCCTCAGTTTGTGAGAACCCGGGACTGTGTTTCCGACACGATCATCAGTAGCACGGGGGCCCCCCAGGGAACGGTGCTGGCTCCCTTCTTGTTCACTCTTTATACTGCGGACTTCTCACACAACACAACACATTGCCATCTACAGAAGTTCTCTGATGACTCTGCGATCGTTGGTCTCATCTCCAGCGGAGATGAAGCTGAGTACAAAGGGCTTATCCAGGACTTTGTGGACTGGTGCCATCGGAACTGCCTCCAGATCAACGCGAGGAAAACTAAGGAGCTGGTGGTGGACTGCCGCAGGCATGGGCAGCCCCTCACAGCACCAGTAAATATACAGGGAACAGACATCGAGATGGTGACATCCTACAAGTACCTGGGTATTCATCTGAACAATAAACTAGACTGGTCACACAATACTGACGCACTCTACAAGAAGGGACAGCGCAGGCTGTTCCTGCTGAGGAGACTCAGGTCTTTTGGTGTACAAGGGGCGCTGCTGAAGTCATTCTATGACACGGTGGTGGCATCAGCCATCACTTTTGGAGTGGTCTGCTGGGGCAGTGGCATTACTGCAGCCGATAGGAAGAGACTGAACAAACTGATTAAGAAAGCTAGCTCTGTCCTGGGGCAACGCCTTGATCCGATGGAGGAGATAGGAGAGAGAAGGACGGTGGCTAAACTGTCATCTCTGCTGGAGTCCGAGTTCCACCCTATGCAGGACATACTGGATGCACTGAGGAGCTCATTTAGCAGCAGACTACATCATCCCAGGTGCACAACCGAGAGGTTTCGTAGGTCCTTCCTACCAACGGCTGTCAGACTGTACAACCTAAGCAGGGCTGCTCGCAGAGATAGCAAAAAGACGTAACAAACTAATAGTTTTTTTTTGTTTTGTTTTTTTTTTTTTTTGAATGCAAAAGATGCAATAGACTTACACAATGGTCCTCTCCGGCATACAACTAGGAACATACCGGTCGCTATGGAGGGTGAGAATATGTATGGGCACATAATCATACCATGTAGGATAACTAAATAGACGGTTATGCTGTTTCATCCCACCTAGCAACAATGCTCTGCACTGTGTGTGTTTAAATATTTACATATTTATTCCATCTAGCTACAATGCTCTGCACTGGGTGTGTTTATATTTATATATCTATATATTTATTCCATCTAGCTACAATGCTCCGCACTGTGTTTTTATATATCTACATATTATTCCATCTAGCTACATTGCTCCGCACTGTGTGTGTTTATATACTTGCATATTTATTCCACCTAGCTGCAATGCTCCATACTGTGGGTGTTTATATATTTACATATTTATTCCATCTAGCTACAGTGCTCTGCACTGTGTGTTCATATATTCATATATTTATTCCATCCAGCTACAATGCTCTGCACTGTGTGTCTGTGTGTTGTGTGTGTGTTTATATATATATTTTATAGTAATATGTACATATGTATATTAGCTGCTCTTGCTTGCTTGTTTTTTCTTGCCTTCTGATTGTTGCTCTGAGTGTTGCTATCCCTGTGCTGTTGCAATCCTGGAATTTCCCCGTTGTGGGACTAATAAGGCTTATCTTATCTTATCTTAAAGCCCCCGCTCACACCTGAACGATTCAGCCAGTGCATGATGTGTATCAAAATTTCTCTGAAATACTGGCATATGGCCAAAATTTTCAATTTAGGGCAAATGCATTGCGCATCCATAATGAGTTGGATGTATGCATAACATATTAGTAACTTATATAGAATGTTTCAATAACTTATAGATAATTTATACCAATAAATGTTTAGTGTGTTACTGGTTGTTCAACAACTTATGCCCAAACGATAGTCTATTCTAACTTATGCATAGCTTATCCTAATTTATGCATAGCGTGGGTCATGCAAACTGCTGTTCCCTCCTGATCCATGAATCGTAATGTTGATTAGACGGCAAGAGGGCTCCATCATCTTGGTTCAACCGAGATGGTTCTCTCCTCCAAAGACTATCGCACGGCGGGCGTGACCAACCTGGCAGATCTGTCATATCTGTCAGGTCAGTCACGCCTATGGAAAGGGTAAAACAGCTGATGTGCGATGGCACGAACATCAATCAATCAATCTTTATTTCGGATAGATTAAAAGTACAGATTAAAAGAAACAGAATAATATAACAAAGGGGGAAAGAAAATCCAACAAGGTCAAATTAGACAATAACTCCTCTGATTATACAGTTCAGCATAAGTTATCCGAAATGGGTGATGGCTGAAGCCGCAGCTTATATTGCCCACCCATATTCCATCCAAGAATTCAAAAGAAAAAACAAACAAGAGTGATTACAATTCAGAACAAAGCTAAGACAAAATGTGACAAAAAAAAAAACTAAGCAACAACACAACACAGACTGGATATGACAATCCTTATGTGATTTTACATGTCATCTTGTACAGTGGGGCAAAAAAGTATTTAGTCAGCCACCAATTGTGCAAGTTCGCCCACTTAAAAGATGAGAGAGGTCTCCAATTGGCATCATAGGTATACCTCAACTATGAGAGACAAAATGAGAAAAAAAAATCCAGAAAATCACATTGAAGGATTTTTAATGAATTAATTGGTAAATTCCTCGGTAAAATAAGTATTTGGTCACCTACAAACAAGCAAGATTTCTCGCTCTCACAGACCTGTAACTTCTTCTTTAAGAGACTCCTCTGTCCTCCACTCGTTACCTGTATTAATGGCACCTGTTTGAACTCGTTAATAGTATAAAAGACACCTGTCCACAACCTCAAACAGTCAGACTCCAAACTCCACTACGGCCAAGACCAAAGAGCTGTCAAAGGACACCAGAAACAAAATTGTAGAACTGCACCAGGTTGGGAAGACTGAATCTGCAATAGGTAAGCAGCTTGGTGTGAAGAAATCAACTGTGGGAGCAATTATTAGAAAATGGAAGAGCTTACAAGACCACAGATTAATCCTCCCTCCATTGGGGCTCCACACAAGATTCTCACCCCGTGGGGTCAAATGATTACGAGAACGGTAAGAACAACAATATCCCAGAACCACACGGGGGGACCTAGTGAATGGCCTGCAGAGAGCTGGGACCAAAGTAACAAAGGCTACATCAGTACACACTACGCCCCCAGGGACTCAAATCCTTGTAGTTGCCAGGACGTGTCCCTCTGCTTAAGCCAGTAGCATGACCAGGCCGTCTGACGTTTGCTAGAGAGCATTGGATGATCCAGAAGAGGACTGGGGAGAATGTCACATGGTCAGATGAAACATAATAGAACTTTATTGTAAAAACTCAACTTGTCGTGTTTGAGAGGAGAAAGAACACCATACCTACTGTGAAGGTATGGGGGTAGAAAACATCATACTTTGGGGCTGTTTTTCTGCAAAGGGACCAGGACGACTGATCTGTGTAAAGGAAAGAATGAATGGGCCATGTATCGTGAGATTTTGAGTGGAAAACCTCCTTTCCATCAGCTAGGGCATTGAAGATGAAACGTGGCTGGGTCTTTCAGCATGACAATGATCCCAACACACCGCCCAGGGCAACGAAGGAGTGGCTTCGTAAGAAGCATTTCAAGGTCCTGGAGTGGCCTAGCCAGTCTCCAGATCTCAACCCCATAGAAAATCTTTGGAGGGAGTTGAAAGTCCGTGTTGCCCAGCGACAGCCCCAAAACATCACTGCTCTAGAGGAGATCTGCATGGAGGAATGGGCCCAAAATACCAGCAACAGTGTGTGAAAACCTTGTGAAGACTTACAGAAAATGTTTGACCTCTGTCATTGCCAACAAAGGGTATATAACAAAGTACTGAGATGAACTTTTGTTTATTGACCAAATACTTATTTTACCGAGGAATTTACCAATTAATTCATTAAACATCCTTCAATGTGATTTTCTGATTTTTTTTCTCATTTTGTCTCTAATAGTTGAGGTATACCTATGAATGAAAATTGGAGACCCTCTCATCTTTTAAGAGGGAGAACTTGCACAATTGGTGGCTGACTAAATACTTTTGCCCCACTGTATATATGTTTGGAGTATTTTTCTTCCTTTAGTTTTGTTTAAATTGTCCAAGCGTTGTACATGATTTTTAATTCAGGTCCAAAATCGTTCCATAATCTGACACCTTGCACTGAAACACAGTGTTGCTTGGTGGTAGTTCTCACTGAAGGTTTTTGAAAATATACATGTTCCTCTGAAATGATATTTCTACCATCTAAACATCAGATGGTAGTCGAAACATGTCAAGGTATGAAACATCTCTGTCTGAATAGAACAACCAGACCAGGTTTGACATGGACATCTGTTCACTATGGAGTCTAACGGTTTCCTCCTGTGAACCAACACGGCCAGTACACCATTATACGGTAGCTGTTAGTTAGAAACACGTTCAGTAAGTTACACATAGGTTCAAAGTGCATTACTCATAGGTTAGAAATAAGTTTTGGGTACTCTAGACCTTATCTCAACGTGTTTTGACTTATGAATAACTTACAAGTAACGTGTGTCAACGATCGCATAACTTACATATCACTTATGGCCCACGTGTGCGAGATGTATGAGCCATGCGCTGGATGGCTCATACGTCAACCTCGCCATACAATGACATATACCAGCGTGCTCTTAACTTATACAAAACTTACCCTTAACTTATTAGACATGCATCAGCGTATTTGCCAAATTTTTTTAACATCAGCATCGTTGTCGGCCTCCGTCGGTCTATGATAACCATGGAAGAGAGTCCTAGATGTCTACTCTGCTGGAACACCACCGCCTGTGGCTGAACAGGCCGATGTGCGAATGGCAGTCCCTGTCACACAGGTCGCACTTGTGGATGGTCTCCTTGCTGCTGGGTCTGTGGCGGTTCTTCCTGCGGGTCCTTTTTTCACCTGCTACAGCAGTCAGTTTCTCTTCACCCGCCTTGAGCTGTCTGGTCAGGGTGCCTCTCCATTTGGAGCGGTCCGTTGCGATGTCCTCCCAGCGCTCTGCGTTGATCTCCAGGGCCTTCATATCTCTCTTGCAGACGTCTCTAAAGCGCAGCTGTGGGTGGCCAATGTCTCTCCTGCCAGTCGCCAGTTCTCCATAGAGAACGTCTTTGGGGATTCTGCCATCCTCCATACGGTGAACATGGCCTAGCCAGTGGAGCCTGCGCTGCCTGAGTAGAGTGAACATGGAGGGAAGGCTGGCGCGGGACAGGACTTCTGTGTTGGGCACTCTGTCCTGCCAGGATATTTCCAGATGCGGCGAATGCAAGGCCAAGTGGAAGGAATTCCAGTCTCTTTTCCTGCTGGGCGTATGTTGTCCAGGTCTCACTCCCATAGAGCCAGTGTCTGATTGACGCAGGCGTTTGTACACTGCCATCTTCGTCTTGACAGAGAGTTTGGGATTCTCCCACACTTGTGTGGTGAGGCGGGAGCGAGTGTGGAGGCTGATTTTCCAATCCTCTTGTCGATCTCAGTATCAAGGGAGAGGTTGCTGCTGATCTTGGACCCCAGGTACGTGAACTGATTTCACAACCTCCAGCTCGTAGTCGTCGATGGTGATGTTGGTGGTGCTTCCATGCCTTGCGCCAAGACGTTAGTCTTCTTCAGGCTGATGGTAAGCCCGAAGTCCATGCATGTCTTGGAGAAGCGGTCCATCAGGGTCTGAAGCTCCTGCTGTGTGTGGGTCGCGAGTGCAGCGTCGTCTGCGAACAACATATCTCTGATTAGAGCCTCACATACTTTGGTTCTGGCTTTCAGGCGGGCGAGGTTGAAAAGCCTGCCATCAGATCTTGTATACAGGTAGATTCCCTCTGTTGCTGTGCTGAAGGCATGCATCAAGAGCATAGCAAAGAAAATCCCAAAGAGGGTTGGCGAAAGTACACAGCCCTGCTTCACTCCGCTGTGTATATTGAATGGCTCTGAGACGTTGCCATCCTACTGCACCATCCCCTGCATGTTGGTGTGAAACGATTCGATGAGACTTTGCAACTTTGATGGGCATCCTATTTTTGGCAGGATTTTGAAAAGGCCCTCTCTGCTGACCAGATCGAACGCTTTGGTGAGGTCGATGAAGGCGACGTACAGGGGCATGTTCTGTTCTCTGCACTTCTCCTGGAGTTGGCGGATGGAGAATATCATGTCCACTGTCGATCGCCCAGCGCGGAAGCCACACTGAGACTCGGGGTAGACACGTTCGACAAGCTTCTGTAGACGAACGAGGACAACTTGGGCGTAGACTTTGCCAACAATGCTGAGGAGGAAGATGCCCCTGTATTTGTTGCAATTGCTTCTCTCCCCTTTATTTTTGTAGAGGGTGATGATCTTGGCGTCCCTCATGTCCTGTGGGTATGGCACCTTCCTTCCAGCACTGGCAGAGGACATCATGCAATGGCAACAGTAGAGCAGTCTTGCAGTGCTTGATCAGGTCGGGGGGTATGCCGTCATTGCCAGGTGCCTTGCCAGCGGCCAAGCTATCAGTGGCCTTGCTGAGTTTGTCGATGGTTGGCTTGATGTCAAGTTCATCCATGGATGGCAGGCAATCGATGGCATCAAGGGCTGACAGTGTCACGGTGTTCTGTCTGGAGTAGAGGTCAGAGTAGTGCTCCACCCATCTCTCCATCTGCTGTTCTTTTCTGTGATCATCTCCCCAGTGGAGGATTTAAGGGGGGCAGTCTTGCTCTGAGCCGGACCAAGTGCTTTCTTGATTCCGTCGTACATACCACGGATGTTCCCTGTCATGGCAGCGGTTTGAATGTCTTGGCTGAGCTGAGTCCAGTACTCATTGGCGCAGCCCCGAGCAGTCTGCTGAACTTTGCTTCTTGCAGCCCTGAGGATCTGGAGATTCTTCTCGTTTGGACACTTCTTTTACTCAGTAAGTGCTGAGCGCTTGGCTTCAATGACGGGGGTCATCATGGTCAACTTGGCATCAAACCAGTCCTGAGACTTCGAGGTCTTCCTCCCAAAGATTGCCAAGGCTATGTGGTGGATGATGTTTCGCAGTTCTTCCCACTTCTGCTTTGCGGCCTCTCCTTCTTGTGGTTCACCAAGTTCCTTCACAAAGGTGGAGGCAAACTGCTCGACAAGTTCTGGTTGGGCCATCTTGCTGGTGTCAATCCGTGCCTTTCCAGGCTGTCTGGCGCGGTGGAATTTCTTCAGCTGCAGCTTGACCTTGCAACACACCAATGAATGGTCTGTGTCGCAATCTGCACTCTGGAATGAGCGGGTGATTAGCATGTTCTTCAGTGAAGTGCACCTGGTCAGGATCAAGTCCAGCTGGTGCCAGTGCTTTGAGGCTTTTTTGAGGCTTTGGGGCTTGGTCTTGAAGAACGAGTTTGTGATACACAGATCATGATGTATGCAGAACTCGAGCAGCCGCTGTCCGTTGTCGTTCATTCTGCCCACACCGAATGGTCCAAGACAGGAGGGCCAGGAGTCGTGGTCAGCACCCACTCTGGCATTGAAGTCTCCAAGGAGAATGAGTTGTTCAGAGTTGGGGATGATCCTGACAGTTGTTGCGAGATTCTCGTAGAACTCGTCTTTTGCCTCTGGTGTGGCTGTCAGTGTTGGGGCATACACACTGACGAGGGTGACTGGGCCTTGAGTGGTGTTAAGGCGGAGGATGAGGAGTCGTGCAGAGCCATTGCTGCCCGGTTCCACCATCTTCAACAAGGAGTTCTTCACTGCGAAGCCCACTCCGTGTTCCCTGTGTTTGTTGCTGCCCTTTCCCTGCCAGTAGAATGTGTAGTCCTTCTCTCTCAGCGTGCCTGCGTCAGCCAACCGTGTTTCCTGGAGAGTGGCGATATCCACTTCCAGTCTCTTCAACTCATTATTGATGACGGCAGTCTTCCTGGTGTCGCTGATGTCCTTGAGGTTAGCAGCGAGTCCTGTCATCATAGTGCGGACGTTCCAAGTTCCCAGTTTTAGAGTTGGTCTCTTTTGTTTTGTTGTTTTGCCTGGTGCGAAGGTTCTCAGCCTGCCGTTCGGACTTCACCTCATCCCCATGCACCCAATGAGGAAAGCAGGCTGTGGCGGGACAACACCTTATTGGCTGGAGGCTGCCCAGCTTGAGACGGGTGGTAGCTGTCCAGTGAGATCACCGTCGGGAACAACCCCTGGCGCCACACTCTACGCCAGTTGAGCGGTGGCTTATAACCGGTAACTGTCATTCCCAATGTTTTGTCTACGCCGAAGGCGAAGCTGGAGTGTCCTCTCCAGTGATCCAGTGTTCTACCTTCCAGTGTTGGGCGTTGTTAGGATTCAAGCCTGGGCAAGAAGATATAGAAGACAAGATGTTGCCCATGCAGCATGTCCCCCCTCTCCACGTCACTGATGAATCCAAAGGAACAGCAGAACTGCTACAGTTTGGCACCAGCACCGTCGCAGGAGCTGCCAGAATGATGTTGAGCACAACAGAGAACTGCCTTAGGGACTCCGACTCCGGATTTTTCCTCAGGGTTGACCCCTGAAGCCTTTCCTGTGACCGGGTATGCCGCAAGGCAGCGGAGGTTTGAAATCAGGGTTTACCTTCCCCTAGATGGGCTACCTTCCCAGGTTAATGGGCCACCATCTACCCAAAGCATCTGGTTTTAAGGTGCCAGAAATCCACCCTTGCCCCTTCTCCTATTAGTAAAAGCAGTTCCGCCGGGCTTAGAAACTAAACCACACGGGCAGGCTAGGAGTTGGACTTAGTTGTCAGAGGCTTTTTGAGATGCACGCCATAAGGAGAATTTTATAAGCACTGGGAGCTTAACCCCAGTGCCGCTCCTGGCTATGACAACCTTGGAACCAACACTTGTTTTCAAAATTTTTAGGTCACAGCCAGCAACAGGAAAAATCTCCCTGTGATGGATTATTTTTCTTCACAATAATCCTTGTGTTTGAAGAGGTTTCACTGTTTTGGAAAGTGGGATTAGATATTCACAATTCACCCTCATGGACCGACCTGCCTCTACTTAGTGCAATGCTCTGCAATATTTCTTTCCTGGAGAGCTGGCATGAAAGCTATGAAAGATGGGAGAGAAGCAAAACTTAAATTTGAAATCTATATTTGAACAAAGAAATCACACTTTTATAACCAAAAATCAGACAAATAACTGCTAGCAGCTTTTTTAAAAACACATTTCTTTTTATTTTACATTTACATAGTCATGACATACAGTAATTTGACCTGATAAGATGACGGCACCAGGCAGTTTCTGCAGATCATACAATAAAATATAACCATGTTTAACAAAAATAACACTTCTGGACAGGTAACGTAAGAAGAAATATTCTGCTGCAACGACCCTTCACTGTGCTCACTGCACTCAGCTGTCCACACTTTGACAGGCTGTCCAGATGATCTGTCACCTTAGCTTGGAGCATGCCAGATGCATTACCTTAACTGTTGTGCTCTGTGAAATGCCTGTCACATAACTTTTGAGAAAAGAAAAAAAAACTCTTGGTCACACCTGTGTTTGGCTCCAGAAAAATGTTGATGAGAAGTCATGACACACTCGGCTAAGAGTCAGAGCAAGTGGTTTTCTCCTCAGGACACATTTGATGGAATCGTGCAGAGCACTCACAGTTTCCATTGTTTTAAAGAGTTTTACACTGAGTTTTATACTAAGCACCTACAGAGAAATCAATCATCTCAAATTTGACATAATGTAATTATGAAGAGCCACAGTAATTAGTCAATCTTCCAAAGCTCAGTAAGTACAATTAATAACATAATCGATTTGTTTTTCATATTGTATCCTTCAAATATTTTCCCACTTATTCAGACCGCTTTTCAAAAGGAGGGATTATCATTCTAAAATCATAAAAGTATGACCGCAATATGGAACAAAAACAAAAATACAGTCAGATTTAGCATGTGTGCTTTATCATAGATAGTTTGTGAAGATGAGTGACGAGTAAGCCAATCGAACAAACTTAATTTTTAGCTCATTCTGGCAAAGCCAAAAGGAACTAATGTGATGACGTGGTGTCCATTCTCCATCAGCCTGTCTATCCATCTGTCTGTCTGTCAGTCCACATTTCACTGGAATCGCTGCTCATCCTAGGCATTTGCCCCAGTGCTCACTAAGCTCACTCACAATGATCCTCAGGTGGGTCTGTTGTGTTCAAGGTCAGGGTCAAAGGTCAGGAGATTTGGGCGCTTACTCATGCAGCTGTTGGCAGTCTGCCCAAGCAAAATGCTAACCTTTATGATAGAGGCCTTGACTATAACACACAAACTCACTTGAGCTGAGCTGCCATTGTTTATTTCAGTAAAATAACATTTGATGAACTCATGTGATTCCATTGGGAATTATTTACTGCTTTAAAAAAAGAGTTTCATTAATTACTATTCTGATTTTGTTTTGTTGAAGAATCATAAACAGTTTTGCCGCCTTTTTGTCTTCATAAACTGGGATAACCAAGTTTGACAGTGATCAAGAACATTAAACTGAACAATGGATACATTGTTCATGTTTGTTTTAAGAGAAAAACAAAAATGCCACCTTGTGAGTTCTTCAGGAGATAGCGGTGTTCTAATGTGTGACTCCATGTGCCTCCAGGCAGCATAATATAACAACACTGTCAATGAGTAGCTCATTTCAACCTTATGAAATCACCCGGCAAGCGCTCAGCCTAGATGCAGACCCACCTAAGGATCATTGTGGATGAGTTTGCCAAACACTGGGGCAATTGCCTAGGAGGAATACTGATTTTTGTGACATCATAAATGCCCAGACCTCCTGACTTTTGACATTGACTTTGACCCTGAGCTCAAGCTGGATGCAGACAGAACTGATGGTCATTGTGTGTGAGTTTGTTGAGAATTAGGAGGAGTATTGATTTTTTTTTTTTCTGAAATCACATGAGTACCCAGATCTCCTGATGTTTGACAGTGACCTTTGCTGCAACTTGGATGCAGAGCTACCTGAAGATCCTTATGCGTGATTTTTGTGACTACTAGAGCAATTGCCTAAGAAGACCAACAATTTCAATTAAATCACCTAAGCACCCAGATTTCTTGACCTTTGACCCTGGCCTTGGGCACATTCTGGAAGCACGCTCATCCAAGGATCATGGCAAGTGAGATTGGTGAACACTGAGTTGGAAGAGTAGCAATTTTTTTCTGACATCATGTAGAGTTGCCATCAAAATTATTCAAACCCCACTGCAAATCAGGTTTATTAGCGAAATGTACAAACTAGCAGCTGTTTACAATAAACAAATCAAAAAAGAACAATTTAAATAGCTCAATACAACTAATATTACACGGGGTCTCTCCAAATTCAACACAAAATGCTACTTGTAATGACTACTGCAGTCTCAAAATTTTCCAAGCCCTTCAAGACAAGCATATTTTGGCAGCATTTCTGAGGAATCTTATCCTATTCCTCACTGGCAAAGACCTCCATTTCACTAATATTCTTGGGTTTATGTGCTGCAACCATCCATCCATCCATCCATCTTCTACCACTTTTCCGGAGGTCCGGGTTGCGGAGGCAGCAGTTCAAGCAGAGAAGCCCAGACTTCCCTCTCCCCAGCCACCTGCTCCAGCTCTTCAGAGAGGATACCAAGGCGTTCCCAGACCAGCTGGTATGTGCTGCAACCACCATTTTAAATGGAGTTCAAGTCAGATCTAGTATCTTTCAGGACTTCTGAGACCAAGCCTTGGTGGACTTTGAGGTATGCTTGGGATCATTCTCCTTTTGGAAGGTCCAATGACGCCCAAGCTTCAGCTTCCTCACAGTCGGCATGAAGTATCAGGATTTCCTGATATTTCACAATTTCTTTTTTTTAAACAATATTTTTATTAACTTTAACATTGATATACATTAATTTTCACAAAAAAGACAACAAGTCAAAAGAAAAAAAACAAAAAAACAAAGGTACAGCATATTGAAGTTCATATCCAACTATGTGCTAAATCTATTAAGGAAATCAGGGGTTTCCATATATTCTCAATTTTTTCTGTTTTCTCTCTGATTATATAAGTCTCTCCATTGTAAGTGAAGACATTTCTTTTATCCATTCAGATACTGGTAATATGTCAGTTTTTTTCCATGACAGGGCTATCATCCTCCTAGCCTGCAAGAGTCCAAAGTCTATTAAAGTTGAGCGGGTTATACGTTCTTCTGGATATATTCCCAACAGACATATTTTTGGTTCACATGGTACCTGTAGGACCGATCCTGTTCATAATTTTTATGGACAGGATTTCTAGTCACAGCCAAGGAATGGAGGGTGTCATGCTTGGTGACTACAGGATCTCATCTCTGTTGTTTGCAGATGATGTTGTCCTGCTGGCTTCATCCAGCAATGACCTACAGTTCTTACTGCGACAGTTTGCCGCTGAGTGTGAAGCGGCTGGGATGAGAATCAGTATTTCCAAGTCCGAGTCCATGGTCCTCAGCCAGAAAAAGTTGGATTGTCCTCTCCGGGTTGGGGACAGGCTCCTGCCCCAAGTGGAGGAGTTTAAGTATCTTGGGGTCTTATTCACGAGTGAGGGGAGAATGGAGCGAGAGATTGTCAGACGGACTGGAGCAGCATCTGCAGCGATGCGGACGTTGTACCGGTCTGTTGTGGTGAAGAGGGAGCTAAGCTCTAAGGCAAAGCTGTCGATTTACCAGTCAATCTACCTTCCTACTCTCACCTATGGTCACAAGCTTTGGATAATGACCGAAAGAATGAGATCGCGGATACAAGCGGCTGAAATGAGCTTCCTCCGTAGGATCGCTGGACTCACCCTCAGAGATAGGGTGAGGAGCTCAGTCATCTGGGAGAAGCTCAGAGTAGAACCACTGCTCCTTCACATTGAAAGGAGCCAGTTGAGGTGGTTTGGGCATCTGATCAGGATGCCTTCTAGACGCCTCTCACTTGAGGTGTTTCAGGCACATCCCTCTGGGAAGAGACCCCGGGGCAGACCCAGGACTCGCTGGAGAGACTATGTCTCCCAGCTGGTCTGGGAATGCCTTGGTATCCTCTCTGAAGAGCTGGAGCAGGTGGCTGGGGAGAAGGAAGTCTGGGCTTCTGTGCTTGAACTGCTCCCTCCGTGACCCGGACCTCCGGAAAAGCGGTAAAAGATGGATGGATGGATGGATGGATGGATGGATGGTACCTGTAAACCAACAATATCTGAAATGGTATGGACAACGATCTTCCAATATCTTTGAAGTTTCGGACAATCCCATATACAATGGAGCAAAGTTCCTTTATGTTTTGAACATTTAAAACAGGTATCTGGAATGTCAGGGGACCAACGGTTCAGTTTCTCTGGGGTTATATAAATTCTTATTAACCACTCATATTGTAACAGTTTCATTCTTGTATTGATCAACTGTTTCTGAGCTTTTAAACATGCCTTTTCCCAATCCTCCTCTTGGATATCATCCTGTAAATCCCTTCTCCATGCATCTAGTTTATCAATTGAGGACTCTGTGTCAAAAGTGAGTAATGCCGTATAAAATGAAGAGATTTGCCTTTTCTTTTTAAGATTTGTCAGTATAAGATTTTCCAGATGAGAGAGTAGGGTTCAGACATGAAGGGTTTATGTTTCGATTGGATAAAATGGCTCAGCTGCACATATTTAAAAAAATGTTTATTGGGAATCTCAAATTTCTGACACAGCTCCTCAATGGTGATAAAGTTGCCATCTGTATACAAGTCTCCTATTTTCTCTATACCTTTATATGCCAATATTTTAAAACCACCATCTGCTCTTCCTGGCTTAAAATGTATATTTCCCTGTATAGGGGAAAAACGAGAGAGAGAGGGGGTGTCCCTCATGTGGCGGTGCACCTTATACTAAATGTCAGTAGTGTTTTTTAGAAATGGGCTTTGTGTAATTTTTTTTTAAGTTTTTTTAGTTCTGCAGAGTATAAATACAATGTCAATGGACGATTTGGTGCCGTAGCTTGTTCCGTCTCCACCCAGGCTGGTGAGTTGTCTGTTATAAAGTAATATGTTGCAGCACACGTCTGTGCAGACCAGTGATACCATTTTAAATGTGGAAATTGAAGTCCCCCTCTTTCATAGGGCAGATACAATAGCCTAAGCCTCATTCTAGATTGTTTCTTATTCCAAATGAAGTTAATAAAAATACTATTAAGCAGATCAAAAATGGTTGTAAATGTGGCAAAGGTAATGATTGAAAAATATATAAAAATTTTGGCAATATAATCATTTTATTATGTTAATACAACCAATTATTGATATGGGTATAGTTGTCCACTGATCGAGGGATTCCTTCACTTCCTGTACAAGAGGATAATAATTTTTAGCAGCAATTGTTTTAATGTCAGGAGTAATTTTAATTCCAAAATAAGTAAATCCTTCCTTTGCATTGGAGAGTGGGGTCTTTATCACCAGAGATTGCTTCTCTTCTTTGTTTAAAGTGCTGATGACACGTATGTGACTTCCTCTAATTTTTCAACACATAATACAATATGACGAAATAGGCTGGTCTGTACAGTTCTAAGTCAAACAGGTTTTTTTTCAAGCGAATATCCAACGTTTTCATGAGCGCCAATTGCGTCAGTGGCTGGAAAACCCCACGGCCATGTTGTAACGACATTGACAGAACACAGCGCTTGGCTGCCCATTGTACACACAGGATGGAAGCGGTAGAAAACATTGACGATGGTTCCAGCACATGTAGTCTAGAATTGGTTTGTGTTGTCCAATCTTCAGACGATTATAGTTCTGAAGAATGGGATGACAATGAAGAATCAGGGGGCATCAAACTGTATAGGTTTGAGCTGTGCCAAGAGGGCATCATGCCTAGCGAGTCAGACTCAGTGACAGTCAGCTGTTCATGTTTTGTATGCATCATCTGCCGTGTTGTCAGCCAGCCAATATTGCCAACACTATCACGATGTGTTAGCCACTCCACACAGCCGTGGTTCTGTTGCACCCTTGTAGCGATGTCGGCTCTGGGGCACAACCGTGGTTAACACGTTTCCTCTCCATGTTCGCTGGGCGATGTCAGCCCCGAACGCCTACTGTTTGTGTTTCTGTGTATTTTTATAAGTCTTCATCTTTTGGGATCAGTCTTTATATTCAATACATGTGCTGTGGTGAATCCTGCACGTAAATCCATTTACCATATCCCTCCGTGCGCTCTTACGCAAGGCATGGAGAGGGATGATGAAATAACGAGGATTTACATGCAGGGTTCACCACAGTACATTTAATACAGAACGACAGACAATTTCCAAAAAGGTGAAGACGTACAAAAAACACAAACACACTTACTGATGGTGTTCGGGGCCGGCATTGCCCAGAGAACGAATGAGAGGAGACGTGTTAGCCACAGGTGTGCCCCAGAGCCGACATCACTTCAAGGAAGCATGAGAACCACAGCGAATATGGAGTGACTAACACGTCATGAGAGTGCTGAAAATACTGGCAGACTAACAGCAAAGATGACAATACTATGGACCAGCAGTGCATTACTGGCAAACGGCCGCGAAGTACACACACTGTAGGTGATGGTGTGATGAGAAGCACCTGGGCGAGGACCGGGAAAGATGATCAGCGGAAGGGGAGTCAGCTGGTGATAATGAGAGAGGGGACGTGGCCGGACTGGAGAGAGTCAGCATGCGATCACAGAAAGTAGGTCAAAGCTACTTTCTGTCATAAGCCTCCTCTTGCCCTCCTCCTGCGTAAAAACGCATGAGGAGCGCACGAGGAGGCTTATGACAGTTGGAACTGAAGCGTGTGATGTGGTCTTTCACGGTCTGCTGTTTATCTACTGTAAGCCTGCGACACAACGCAAAGGCATAGCCGTAAAATTAAAACAAGAAACCAGAGAAACTGTGAGCTACAAAGCTGCTGTCATTCCAGTCAACAACACCGGAGTCTGTTCTGTCGCTGACGTCATGGGGGTGCCGCCCTTAATTCGGTGGGCGGCACCACAGACCAGTCAGCAGCTGCGGTTTTTTGATGATAATGTGGAGAAAAATAAGTTCAGGCGAGGTACGACGAGCTGTGATGTTGCAGAGTTTTATTTTCCTCCAACATCATGAGACACACTGTAGTGCTGTGCGCTGTGTTGTGCTGTTTTATATGTTATACAAACAGAGAGAATGCATGGCACATTAGCAATTGATATACATATCAGTCAATACATATAATTAGCCTGACCCTGGCACCTGGACGTCTTCTCCTTAATCTGGGGATGTATAAACAATAGTCTATTGTTCTGGTTGTCCCCCCAGGGGTTCTCTGTCCGTATGCAATCCCTGCTGAGCGTGAATAGTATCAGTCTGCATTGTGCTGGGTCACCACACGGCTCCCCCCAGAACTCTCAAAAGGGGCTGTGACACCCCCCCCTCCCCCCCGTCATTTGGGATCCAGCTCCGGTAGAACTGTTGGAGGGCATGTCAGTCCATGGGGGGACGGGGAAGGGGTGGAAAAAACAGTGTGCTCCGCTCCGGGTTCCAGCACGTTGAACGGCCGTGGATCGTGGGCGCACAGGCCGGTGTGCAGTTGTGCATAATGGAACCAGACGGCAATCAGCTGGCTTTAGGGAGTGAGGTGCGGGAAAAGCACTGTGGAGGAGTGGGGGGGGTAGGAGTAAGTGAGTGCTGGCCCGGGACGTCAAAGGTGTCTGGGCCGCGCAAACATTGCGTGTAGATCTGCGATGGTGAGGGACTTCACCGGTAAACCTGGCGGAGATCCACAGCGACTGTGAAAAAAAAAAAAAAAATAAGTCTCTGACTTCTCTCGCGGCTCGATCCAGCGAGGATGTGGGGAAGGCGAGCGGCCATATTCCCCGAGGATGCGTAGCGGCTGTGAAACAACTGCAGCTGTATGAGGGTGTGAGGCAGTTTGGCTTTTAGGTGCAGGAAGGAGCTCTAAAGTCATCGGGGAAAGCAATCGGCTAAATTCCCCTTGTGCGCCGTGGCTGAGAAACCCATACAAAGTCCTGTGTGTGGGCTGCACGTCTGCTCCAGGTGCGTGAGCAGCCCTGAAGGTTCCGAGGGTGGCGATCGGCTGTTTTTCTCGGGCATGTGCAGCGGCGGAGGACGATGTATCAGTCTGTGGAGCTGGCTCGTCTCTGTGCGTGGTGCGCGCTTGGTGCCGTGACCACATAACTGGCAGTTGTGCTGTCCTCGTAATCCTGCGGTGTGCGTGCGGGGCTTCTGTGCGCGGGAGGTCCGCTGTCCGGAGTTTAGTCAGAGTCGGGGAGCTTGGTGGAAATCAACGCAGTTGGTGTCAATGATTGTCCCCGTTCAGGCTGCTTCCTTCATTTGCTCGTGTTGTTCATGGTGCGCTTTGTTCCCAGTGCTGTGCTCCGGAGCACGCGCTCCGGGGAGGATGAAGAGGTTGCAGGCATTCTCTGGTCCGCTGTGTCCACAGCACGGTGAGAGGGAGCAGACGGTCATTCTCTCTCATCATGTTACCAGGGTGGAGGGAAGAGATCAGGCGAGGGTCGCACCATGGTGGGTGCTGGGGCTTTCCCGGTCGGGGTCATCTCTGGGGTGTTCGCCTCGTGTTCCATTCTTCGTCAAGGGTCACCAGTGTGGACGAAAAATAAATTCAGGGGAGATACGGCGAGCTGTGAGGTTGCAGTTTTATTTTCCTCCAACATAGATAGATAGATAGATAGATAAATAGATGTACTTTATTGATCCCAAACTGGGAAATTATAGATATTTCTCTCTCTTTGTATAACATGTATAAAAGAGCTTGCTATACATGCCTCAATACACACAGCACAACACAGCACAACACAGCGCACAGCGCTACAGTGTGTCTCATGATGTTGGAGGAAAATAAAACTCTGCATCCTCACAGCTCGTCGTATCTCGCCTGAATTTACTTTTCCTCCACAATAACTAGTTTATGCAGGCATGGTTGCATATATTATATTGATCATCGACAATGACTTTTGGGTTTACACAACATCCTAAAAAATGTAAAAATCGTGTCATCAGCCCTTTAAGAATAATATGGATGATTTAGCATAGTTTGTTTTATAACCAGAGAAACGTCCAAACATTTCTATTTGTTGTATAAGGTTAGGAATACTGACCTGCAAATTTGAATAAAAAATTATTACGTCATTATTATGGGGGGCGCTGTGGAGCCAGCAAGCAAGATGGCAGCATAACTTGGAGGCTCCACGAAGCAACATGTTAATTTGAGCTTAAAGCCCTCAATAGATGTTGTTAAATGAATAAAGTTATGTCTAAACCGACTACTTTTAAGGACTGCGACATTTTTACATGGAAGTTGGCTTCCCAAAAGCCGAAATCTGACACTCTGGCAGCAGACCAGGCCGAGGCAGCTGATAATATGGCGGACCTTAAAACAGTGCTAACGGAGCTAAAGGCCCTTCGCTCTGAATTTGGACTAAAGCTGGATAGCGTTAATGACCGCCTGGGTGAGATGACCAACTCGATCGCTGCACTAGAAAACAACGTGATGGAGGTGAAACAAAAGGTAGACAGGCACACGACACAAATAGAAGAGGCTGAAAACCGGATAATGCTAGCAGAGGAGTTATTGGATCGCAACAGTGCTACATTGGCTAATATGATGAAATGTATTGCCTTCCTGGAAACCAAAGCTGGAGGCCTCGAGAACCAGAGTAGAAGGAAGAATCTCTGACTCTTCAAATTGAGAGAGGGCACTGAAAATGGTAGGCCCCTGTTGGATTTTGTACAAGAGATGATACCACGCTGGCTGGGCACCAATAGAGCTGTCATCTTGGAGAGGGCTCACCAAACCGTAGACCCACCAAAACCCGATCAAAACAGAGCCGTGGTTATCCAATTTCTGAAGTTTCAAGATCGAGAGTACGTTTTCCAAGCCCTGAAACAATGTACCATCACACATGAGGAAAACAAACTTTTCTTCATTCAAGACCTCTCAGCCGAGACCATGCAACAGCGCAATGAGTTCAACACTGTTAAGAAAACATTCATTGAAAAGGGATCTTTTCATGGATTCCAACTGAACCCCTGCAAGATGAGAGTGCTCCACAACAGCAAAATACATCTGTTTTCCACACCAAAAGAGGTAGATGAGTTTCTACGGAAAATAACTGATTAGATTTTATACCATCTTGAGATAATGAGTCGCTGAAGACAGGTATACTTATTTTGTAAAATCTTGGTTTGATATAAAGACCCTTTTCTATTTAAGTTACAGATTGTTGGAGACACATATTTTTTGCTTCTATTATGATTAAGAGTATATTTGTACATATTTAAGTTGGGTATAAAAAATTGAAAATTCAGACAGTATCCAAGCATATATTATGAACTCCCCCCCTTTTTTTTTTAGACGTGTGGTTGTGGAGCGCAGTTTGTTTATATTAGACACTCCTTCACAGTTAGCTGCTCCTCTTAGGAGTGGATCTATTGCTCTAGTTCTGAGTAGGGGCAGGGATAGTCAATTTAATTGACTTAATGCAAATGTTATTGTTTTGTGTTGGTTTTTGTTTTGTTTGTTTGTTTGTTTGTTTGTTTGTTTGTTTTGCTCTGTGTGTATTGTGTGTTCTCAAGTACAGCTAGGTGTATATTTTGTGGCCTTGATTATATCCATACATTTTATTGCCAAATTATATGGAAGGAATAAATAATTGGAATACTCTGGATATAAAAGTTACAAGCTGGAGTGTCAGGGGACTCAGAAAACTAACAAAGTTAAAACAGGTCTTCAACAGGATTAAGATGTTCAAGTATAAAATAATTTTTTCTCCAGGAAATACATCTGGCAGCCTCTAATGTTCAGTTAGTGAGGAGAAGATGGCCTGGCATCTTCATGCCTGGCATCTTCATTCATCTTCATG
This sequence comes from Pholidichthys leucotaenia, assembly GCA_020510985.1. Taxonomy (NCBI): domain Eukaryota; kingdom Metazoa; phylum Chordata; class Actinopteri; order Cichliformes; family Pholidichthyidae; genus Pholidichthys; species Pholidichthys leucotaenia. Next base: position 247,760,488 of record CM035839.1, on the reverse strand, counting down.
CAACTTATAATTGTTATTGTAGAGGAGTGCTTATACTCATTCATAAAACAATACCATCTTAAATACTTAATACGATTCAAGATCCAAATGGAAGATATGCAGTAGCCCAAGGTTTGCTCCTCTCTCTTGATTTGAACCTAATTAGCTTATATGGCCCAAATGAGAACAACCCTAAATTCTTTGAAATGTTTTTCTTAACAGTATCCACTTTGAAGAGTTTGTGTGTTATTGGGGGAGACTTTAATTGCACATTGGACCCAGAAATTGATCTCTCCACAGGTATGGGTGGGTTTACTCCGGGATTTCTCCGGTTTCCTCCCACATGCCAAAAACATGCATGTTAGGTTAATTGGCTGTTCTAAATTGTCCCTAGATATCTGTTTCCTATAGGCCCTTAGAATAGAGGGTTAGTATTAATGAAAGCGCTTTGAGTGGTCTTTGTAACTAGAAAAGCGCTATATAAGTGCAGGTTAGTTAGTTAGTTAGTAAAGATTTACATAAGGTGTTAACAAGAAAAATACTAGAACAATATATCACTGACCTAAATCTTATTGAAGTGTGGCGAAACCAAAATCCTCAAAAAATAGAATATTCTTGTCATTCCAGTCAATATATATATCGCTCTCATATAGACTATTTCCTAGTTTCAAATGAATTATCATCAAAAATTAATAAGTGCTGGTATGATAGTATAGTTATAAGTGATCATGCTCCAATTTCTATTAATATCCAAGTTAGCAAATTTGCAAAAAACCCACCTATTTGGCGTTTTCAAACTAAATGGTTACAGGACCCAGAATTTGTAAAATTTGTCCAAATTAAAATTGATACTTATTTTGAACTAAACACTAATCAAACAGATGCCAGCATAAGATGGGAAGCTTTTACAGCCTACATTCGAGGAGAGATAATTAGTTATATGAGTGCTAAACATAAATGCAAAAAATTAGAAATGCAAGACAGAAAAACAAATTAAATTATTACAGGACGGTGGCTAAACTGTCATCTCTGCTGGAGTCCGAGTTCCACCCTATGCAGGACATACTGAATGCACTGAGGAGCTCATTTAGCAGCAGACTACATCATCCCAGGTGCACAACCGAGAGGTTTCGTAGGTCCTTCCTACCAACGGCTGTCAGACTGTACAACCTAAGCAGGGCTGCTCGCAGAGATAGCAAAAAGACGTAACAAACTAATAGTTTTTTGAATGCAAAAGATGCAATAGACTTACACAATGGTCCCCTCCGGCATACAACTAGGAACTTACCGGTCGCTATGGAGGGTGAGAATATGTATGGGCACATAATCATACCATGTAGGATAACTAAGTAGACGGTTATGCTGTTTCATTCCATCTAGCAACAATGCTCTGCACTGTGTGTGTTTATATATTTACATATTTATTCCATCTAGCTACAATGCTCAGCACTGGGTGTGTTTATATATTTATATATCTACATATTATTCCATCTAGCTACATTGCTCCGCACTGTGTGTGTTTATATACTTGCATATTTATTCCACCTAGCTGCAATGCTCCGTACTGTGGGTGTTTATATATTTACATATTTATTCCATCTAGCTACAATGCTCTGCACTGTGTGTTCATATATTCATATATTTATTCCATCCAGCTACAATGCTCTGCACTGTGTGTCTGTGTGTGTGTGTATATATATATATATTTTATAGTAATACGTACATATGTATATTAGCTGCTCTTGCTTGCTTGTTTTTTTTTTTTTTCTTGCCTTCTGATTGTTGCTCTGAGTGTTGCTATCCCTGTGCTGTTGCAATCCTGGAATTTCCCCGTTGTGGGACTAATAAAGGCTTATCTTATCTTATCTTATCTTAAATCTTTAGAGCTTTGGCTGAATAAATCTGATGATTTGGTAAAACAAGAAGAGTTGTTACTTTTGAGAGCAAAATACAATAAAATATCAGTAGATAAAGTAGTAAGTAGTTTAATGTGGCTAAAACAATCGTATTATGATCAAGGAGAAAAGACTGGGAAACTCATGGAGAATCAAGAAAACACAATCTGAAAGAGCAATAAATAAAATAAGAAATTCATCAGGAAATACAACAACAGACCCTCTAGAAATCAATGATAGCTTTAGGGAATATAATGAATGTTTATATCAGTCTGAATTTCCTAAAACTTTTAAAGATCAAGATGCTTATCTTGATCAATTACCTTTTCAAACATTAACTGATGAGGCCAAGCAAAAGTTAGATGGGAATTTAACAAATGAGGAGATCTCGCAGGCCATACAAAATTTGAATAGTGGGAAAACGCCAGGGCCTGACAGCCTACTGATTGAATTCTATTAAACATTCAGAGAAAAGCTTTTAAACCCCCTTTTGAATATGTATGAGGAATCTTATGGAAAAAGAACCCTTCTTCCATCTTTAAGATTGGCAATGATAACTATGATTTTTAAACCAAGAAAACCAGCATTGGAATGTTGCTCATATAGACCAATAAGTCTAATCTGTTCAGACATGAAAATACTTTGTAAAGCACTTGCAAGAAGACTAAACCCGCACATATCTCATTTGGGTCATAAAGATCAAAATGGCTTTATACCAAATTGTCAAGGTCTTTTTAATATTAGAAGCGTGCTTAACATAGTTCATGGAAAATGTAATGCTAATAATACAGCAATATTGTCATTAGACGTGAGACAAGCCTTTGATAGAATTGAATGGCTTTACTTATTTAACGTTTTACCTAGATTTGGATTTGGCAGAAACTTCCTTAGATGGGTACAGATTTTGTATACAAAACCTTTAGCAAGCGTCTTGACGAACGGTATAGTTTCTAAACCTGTTATCCTACAATGATCTACACGTCAAGGCTGCCCATTGTCACCTGTTATTTATATTAGCCATGGAACCTTTAGCGATGACAATAAGGACACATCCAAACCACTCAGGCATACAAATTGGAAGACAAGAACATTGTATATCTTTATATGCCGAAGACGTAATAATTTTTTTGATCAAATTTTCAGGATATTTCACAATTTTGTTGTACTGTACAACTGTACAGTGACAATAAAGCCTATTCCATTCTATTCTACACTTGATTGAATCCATCTTGGCCTGCACATGCTGCAGCTTTCCAGTGCCAAAGGAAGCAAAGCAGCCCCAGAGCATCACTGAGCCACCACCATGCTTCACTGTAGGCAGGGTGTTCTTTTCGGTGTATGCTATACTACTGCTAGTACAGCAGTGGTATAGCCACAGCTGATATTCTGTAAAATTCTAAACAATGAAGCATAGCATATTTTAGAATAAATTCATTCAATGAATGAATGAATGAATGTTCTCTAATTTTGATCTCCACTGTATCTCTAGCACACCTGATGCACCTAAAGAAGGAAGACCTTGATTGGCTGCACCAGGTGTGCTTGACACCACACCTGATTTGCAAATGTGTGCTCTTATGAGGAATCATATTCAGGAGGTTGAATAATTTTAAGAGTGCAGTAGTGTTGAATTTGGATAAAATCCTTGTAATATTCATTTTATTCAACTATTTAAACTGTTCTTGTGTAATTTGTTTATTGCAAACACCTGAAAAAAAATTAAAAACCAAAAATGTATATGTATATTAAGTGGCATGGCCTAGAACAGTCCCAACAAGCGTGGATATGTTTAGACTGGAACAAGGGACAGAATCTCTTAACTTTAGTCTTGGTGATATTTAGTAGGAGGGTCAGATTAGAGAAGGCCTGTTGAACTCTAGAAAGGCTGTCCTGAAGTGTTTTAATAACTGTGTCAACAATGTAAAAAAATGGTGTCATTAGCTAAAAGAGCCAATTGGCGAAACTGAAGGTACCATTAAAATCTTCAAGTATAGTGTTGTTGCTGTGCTTATTGCCCCTTAAAGATTTATTTATTTATTTTTCAATATTTCTTTTATTACTTAAAATCAAAAATAATTTATTTTCTATATTTGTATTTTCATGGATACATTTATTTAAAAAAAAAAGGTCAGACTTTTCCCAATGAGAATCTCAGCATCTTCAACTCTGCCACCTCCAGCTTTGCGTCCTGTCTTTTTGTCAGTGCCGCTGTCTCCAAACCATACAGTTCTCTCTACTGTCTTGTAAATTTTCCCTTTCACTCTTGCTGCTATCCTTCTGTCACAAATCACTCCTGACACTTGTCTCCACCCACTCCACTGTGCCTGCACTCTCTTCTTCACTGCTCTTGTGCATTTAAAATTGCTTTTGATGGGTGACCCCAGGTTTACCCCAACCTAGAGCATACCTTCACTTCTCCAGGTTCTCTTTCACCTGCTCCCTACTCTCACTGCAGATCACAATGTCATCTGCAAACATCATGGTCCATGGTGACTCCTGACTGTCCTCGTCTGTCAGCCTATGCATCACCATGACAAACAAGATGGAGCTCAGAGCCAATCCCTTATAGGCCCTTTTCCACTAGCCCAGCTCGCCTCGCCACGCCTCGATTCGCTACGACACGGTTCGGCCTCGGTTATGTCTCCATTACAGCTGGGTAAAGTGGGGTTAAACTGGGGTGGGCGGTATTTTTTTTACAGCAAGGCGGCGCCACACTCCCGTGATGTAAAACACGCAACCCAAGCAAAACATAACACATGGCGGCTGTACAAGACGACTCCTCGGTCTGTGGCTTTTTTCACCATAAATGCCAAAAAGGACCGCCAGACAAGGGTACAGGCAGTGAGACGAAACACTCTGGAATAGTTCTGCAGCTTCTGGGAGAGCCGAAGACGTGAGGATACAAACTAGGTCATATATGACGGTAAGCTAATGGTTGCTAATGCTAGTTTGCTATAAGTACGTCGTACTACTCTGTAATGTCTGCAAGTTATCGCTGTTAGGTACTAAAATATGTATGCTGTGTGTGTTTCAGATGGCTCTGTTGTGGGAAAATTACCGCTTCAAACGGTCGGTCTGTTCGTTCAACACAGCCTGTCACTGATGTCAACACAGCTTCACAATGGTTACAGAGCTTAAGAATGTCTGTAGAAACGTTTATTTCCTGTGCAACAAATTGCTCTGATCTGCGTGAAAATCATGGAGAGACTGTTGAGACATCATGGGACGTACCTGCTCCAGCAGCACTGAGTCTGAGGTGGTGTCATAGCAAAAAATGATCAGCTGACACAACTTCATCGCCAGGTTAATAACTATATTAACCACAAAATATATATTCAAAAAGTAAACAGTACTGAATTAGGTATAATAAGATATATTTGACAGTTATGATGCATTTTAGGCCAAAACAAACTTGATCTAGGATTAAAAGCAATTAAAATAATGCAGTCACAAGGTTACATTTTAAATGCTTGATTTACTAGATACATGTACTGTAGAAATATATATTCTCTGCATCAACAATGTACTATACATGCATTCATGTAGTATTGCACTGACAATAAACCTGTGAAGTTTTTGCAGATGTCTCTTTTTTTATATGTGAAGGTTACCACCATGTGACATAAATTTAATACTGACAGATTGGAAAAGCTGTCTAAGAACAATCCAGCAGTTTGAGAAATCACTTTTGGTTTGGTGTAAGTCTGTCAACAGGATTATGAACCATAAAGCAGTTTGTGTTAAAATGTTAAATCACATTAAACTCTAACCCACAGGTGTCCAATCATGTATCATGGAGGGCCAAGACCCTGCAAGTTCTCTCTTCTACCCAGTCTCTTCAGCAGGTGTTTTCACTGATCTGCAGTCAGTGGAAGAAGTTCAGTGGAATCTGCTGTTGAAGACACTGTTTGGAGGTAAAGCCTGCAGGGTCTTGGCCCTCCATGGCACATGATTGGACACCCCCGCCCAAACCCATTATGATGAAGAGCAGATGCTAATATGACCCAGAATTCCTCCATATACTGGTACTATCACTAAAGTATGCAGGATCTTCTGTGGTGGCACATCCAACAATACAGTCTTCCGTTAATAAAATAATTGTTTTGGTGACTTTTCTTAAAAAATGAGCCATTATTTTCAAGATCATCCATTAATGGTTTGTACTATTGACTCTTTTCCCACCAGCGTGTTAACAGACAAAAATAGAAATTAAACCTGCAAGCAGGTGTAAACGGTCCCGCGGAACCCAGCGCCCATAGTCCCTCGCTGACTCGGAAAATGTGCCGTCATCACTGCAACGGCTGCATGCATAATAAAGTAAACCATTTGGCTCAGATCTTCCTGTGAGCAGTAAGTGGCATTATCCCTTTTGTCATGGCATGTCCATGGTAACATGTTTGATGTCATACTAACATTGATGTTCAGTTATGATCATGGCTGTGTTCTGATGAAACTCAGAAAATTTCACGTCATTCTGGCCAGCCGAGCGTGAGTAATAAATAAAACAGTTTTCAGCAATTCTTTCGTTAACCACTATGTGGCGCTATATCTTTTGTCAGGTATTTTGATGTCATTGCGTCCGGGGTGGCACTATTTTCCTTCATGGAAAGTTTTATGGACATCGGACAAGTTTTGCCCATCAGTAATTCTTCCTTTAATCATTAGGGGGTGCTATGAGTGTTGTTTATTATTTGTATATAGACGAGTTCGGGGAAGGGAGAATATTGATCGTATAAAATTTGTTGCAAATCGTGCAAAGTATGTCCAATTTACAAGGGTCTAATGTTGTTACCACTAGGCGGCACTAAAACTTTTGTTATTTTATATAGGAATGTTCAGGGTGGGATTATTATCCATTTTTGAAAATTTGGTGGAAATCAGAAAAAGTTTGTCCAAGATACAACTTTCCGAAATTTCATGGCGTGTAGTCAACCGTCGCCATGTTGCCATGGCAACACTTCCCTGTAAGTTATGTGTTGTCCACCCATATTGGACTACATATGACAGTGACTTCAACATATGTTGAAAATTTAGACCTCCAAGACCTTCCCACCCCTCCCCATAAGCTCATGGATTGAATGGCGAGAAGGGCGTGTCCATGGTAACACGTATGATGTCATACTAACGTTGATGTTCAGTTATGATCATGGCTGTGTTCTGATGAATCTCTGAAATTTTCACGTCATTCTGGACAGCCGTGCGTGAGTAATAAATAAAACAGTTTTCAGCAATTCTTTCATTAACCACTATGTGGCGCTATATCTTTTGTCAGGTATTTTGATGTCATTGTGTCCGGGGTGGCACTATTTTCTTTCATGGAAAGTTTTGTGGACATCGGACAAGTTTTGTGCGAGTTACAGCTGGTTGATTTTGTAAGGGGAGGAGTCAAACTTCACCATGGCGCCCTGGCCACGCCTTTTGAGAGTTTGACTTAATTTATATAATTTTTAATGGCCAATGTGTATAGATGCCACCATGCAAAAATGAGCTCAATTGGATCAGGTCCCTAGGACAAGTGCGTTCAAATGCGAGGTGTGACTTTTTTCCCGAATTGGAGGTGGGGCGACTTTGAGGCAAGATGGCGGCCTTCCTGTTGGCGGTGTTTATGGGCCACAATTATGTTTTTTGCATGTTTTGAGGTGACTCACATCTCACCCAAATTTGATGTGTCTACGGCAAAGTTTATGGTCTCCAGTCTCTATAGACCTTGCACGTTTGGCCCCACCCACAAAAATGAGGGGTGGGGGGGCACATATGTTTTCCAGTTTATCGAATTTTTTGCCGGGTCTGAGGGGTTTGCAAAAAAAAATCGCGTTTTGGTTAACATTCAGAGGGTGAAAAATTTGATCATTTAGGCAGAATAATATAGAAAAATAATAAAGAAACGCAAGCAGATACAATAGGGCTTTCGCCGACTGACGTTGTCAGTGGCTCAGGCCCTAATCATGATACAAACACATGTCACTAAATTGTTTATTACAATCAGCAGCAAATTCCAGATTATTCAGAATGTGCAAAATTCAAACTATAAGACTGGGTCACTCAGCAGCTGGGATGTGCAGCTCACACTGGTCCCAGTTCAGCAGATCTTAGGCCTGCATCTCTGTAAATAGTGATGCAAGGTCCAGTTTGGGGTGGATCGTTTCCCTATTGCCTAGACAAAAGACAGAAATGGGTGGTGGTTAAATAAAGTTTAAAACATATTTGGGAAATACACTTGTTGCTAAAAGCCAGTGGTGGAATGTGAATGAATGAATGAATCTTTATTTCGGATAGATTAAAAGAAAATAGAATAATATAACAAAGGGGGAAAAAATCTAACAAGGTTGAATTAAACAATAACTCCTCTGATTGTACAGTTCAACATAGGTCTGCACGGTGGCGCAGTGGTTTAGCACTGTGGCAGCACAGTTTTACCCTCGGCCGGGGGATCGCGGGGATCATGAGATCGTGGGTTCGATCCCAGCCCCCGACCAACAGTGAGCTGTGTGGAGTTTGCATGTTCTCCCCGTGTTGCGCGGGTTTACTCAGGGATTTCTCCGGTTTCCTCCCGCTTACCAAAAACATGTAGGTTTAGGGCGCTCGCGCACGCAGCGACCAGCAGCCGGTGGCTCGTCACCAGACTGCAAACCAAGTCTACCTACGGGTACAAATAAGTAACAAAAAAAATAAATAAATAAATAAAAATAAATAAATAGGTTATCTGAAATGGGTGATGGCTGAAGCTGCAGCTTATATTGCCCACCCATATTCCATCCAAGAATTCAAAAGAAAAACAAAACAGGAGCGATTCCAATTCCAATGTGAATATAAAGTACTTCGTTGTTGTATTTAACCACAATTTTCATGTAGCTGCACTTCAGTAAAGTCGATTTTACAAGGGCTGCGTTACATTTAAAATCATCTGTTTTTGCTGTGGCCTCAGCAATCAGAATGAATTAATACATTCACTTGAATGGACTCTAGTACTTTAACTGAAGGTGTGCATCACCAAGTATGGAGTCGCTCAGTCAAAATATGGAGTTTTTATCAATAAAAGTTTGTCTTGTCTGTAAAAGTGTCTCTTCTTGCCCTGGCTTCATGTGTGGGCGGTGTTTTGTACTGGTATTGCTAAAAGATAAAAGGAAGCACTACAATGGGTCTCAGATATTTGTAATGTGTCCTGTTACTGCATGAGTTTATTGATGATAGACTATAAACTACACATATAAACTAAATTATATTGATGACTGAACAACTCCCATTCCACAAAAGATACAGTTATGAACATAACTCACAAAGTCACACAAGTGATCTGACAAAAAAATAAATACATTAACAAGCGGTTTATTTTACAGTTGATGTGCCAGTCATTTTCAGTTATTCTGTAATTAATATTCACACAATCAAATAAATCTCAGTTCAGTCCATTTTATATTAAGTGGAAATTGTGCTACTTTGGTTTTGACACTTTACCTATAAAAGCAAAGGATTTCAGTACTTTCCACAGTGACAAGGTCCGTTGTGGGGCGGCTGCTTTCCTCCTACCTAGATGAATGACAGAAATGGATGTTGATTAGTTAAAGCAATTTCAACACTTATGCAGGCACATCTCAAAAATTATAATGTCATGAAAAAGTTCAATATTTTTGTGACTCATTTCAGAAAGTGAAACCCATATATAGATTGGGTATCACATTGGGACAGTGATATATTGCAAGTGTTTATTTTAAGATAAGATAAGATAAGATAAGATAAGATAAGCCTTTATTAGTCCCACAATGGGGAAATTCCAGGATTGCAACAGCACAGGGACAGCAACACTCAGAGCAACAATCAGAAGGCAAGAAAAAACAACATCTAGCAAACATATGTCCATATTACTATAAATGTATATATATAGACACACAGTGCAGAGCATTATGGCTGGTGGATGTGCAGCAGAAAGTCTAAGCTCTCTCTCCGCGGATGCAGCGGGCCAGCTGCATCTGCATCAGCTGCATGCTTAATTTTGATAATTATGGCTACAGCCCATATTAACCAACACCTCAGCGGCCAACATTTCTATTTAAAAACTTAAATTCTATTAAAATAAATAAACACTTGAAATATATCACTGTCTGTGTAATGAATCTATATAATATACGGATTTCACTTTCTGAATGAGTGACAAAAAATATTGAATTTTTTCCATGACATTCTAACTTTTGGAGATGTACCTGTGTTAGGGAAATACACTTAAAGTCAGTGTTGGGATGTGACAAAAATGCTTCGTTTCCCTGACAAGCACCGCAGGAGCCACTCTATACATGTACAAGTACATTATCAATCCAGGGATTTATGGTGGAACAATACAACAACACTGTTCCAACACCTTTTATGGAAAATCCACAGAATCGGTGTGTGGGTCTACTCTGACGCTTTAGAAAATTATATAAATAACTTCATAAATCACTGGTTTCAAAAAGCACCTGTATATGTTGAGATTTCGGCTCCTGTGGTTCACTTGACCTGCATCCACAATATAAATACTGAGGGAGGCTAAACCCTGGCATGTGGAAACACATTCTAGCATTAAATTGCACTCAACTTAATGCGCAGCACCAAAGTGCAACACGTACACAAACCAGGACTTTAACCAGGATTAACATATTTCATCGTTTTGCTCTCACAAGCGAATAATTAGGACAAAACAAGAGCGAATCAGCAGTTGGCTACTAGCAAGTTACTAGCTAACAGCCAGCACAGGACGGCGCTGTATGGCTCAAAAAAAGTGAGCTTACCACCAACAGGATAAATAAGCGAATAGATGCACATTATTACAAATCACTCACCATCGATGGTTCTCTCACGTTCATCACAGTGGTGCAGTGGGCATCACAGTGGTGCAGTGGTTAGCACTGTTGCCTTACAGCTAGAAGGTTCCTGGTTCAAATCCCCAGGCTGGCAGGGGTAGGAACCTTTCTGTATGGAGTTTGCATGTTCTCCCTGTGCTGCGTGGGTTTACTCCGGGGGCTCCGGTTTCCTCCCACAATCCAAAGTCATGCATGTTAGGTTAATTGGTTGTTCTAAATTGTCCCTAGATATGTTTCCTATAGGCCCTTAGAATAGAGGGTTAGTATTAGTGAAAGCGCTTTGAGTGGTCTTTGTGACTAGAAAAGCGCTATATAAGTGCAGGTTAGTTAGTTAGTTAGTTAGTCTTCAGCTTGTCCGTAGCCCGGTTCTATGCTGGGCTGCATCTGTATCGGTGCAGGTTGCTCCTCTCAACTGTGGATCTGCCACCAAGCAGAGAAAACTCTGCACCTCTTTGTTGGACCACGGTGTAGATTTCCGAAAAACCTACAACGCTGTCTGTATTAATATCGTATTTACTCCATGACCGAGTTAGTCCGTGAAATATTGCAAATGGCGGTCGTGTAAATTCCACTGAAGATGGACGCTTTCGTGACGTTATGCACTGACCAATCAGTGGCTCGCAGTCTGTTGACGTCACATCTCAGCTCGACTCAGCATGGTTGTACCCTGCCCTTGATCAGGCACGAAAATAGCGCCTGCTAACTGGTGCTGGGGCTAGTGGAAAAAGCTACAAACGCGGGCTGAGCCGTAACGTGTTGGGCTAAGCGGGGCTAGTGGAAAAGGCCCTATGTAATCTCACCCCCACCTTGAATCCATCTGTCACTCCTACAGCACATCTCACCACCGTCTCACTGTCCTCATACAGTGGTGTGAAAAAGTGTTTCCCCCCTTGCTGATTTCTCTTTTTTTTGTATGTTTGTCACACTTAAATGTTTCAGATCATCAAGCAAATTTAATATTAGACAAGGATAACACAAGTAAACACAAAATGCAGTTTTTAAACAAAGGTGTTTATTATTAAGGGTAAAAAAAAATCCAAACCTACATGGCCCTCTGTGAAAAAGTGACCCCCCCCGCCCCCCACGTTAAAACATAAATTAACTGTGGTTTATCACATCTTTGGAAAGCTGAGTTCAATTTCTCTAGCCACACCCAGGCCTGATTACTGCCACACCTGTTCTCAATGAAGAAATCACTTAAATAGGACCTGCCTGACAAAGTGAAGTAGACCAAAAGATCCTCAAAACCTGGACATTCTGCTACGATTAAAAGAAATTCAGGAACAAATGAGAAACAAAATAAATGAGATCTAAAAGTGTGGAAAAGGTAATAAAGCCATTTCTAAAGCTTTGGGACTCCAGCGAACCACAGTGAGAGCCATTATCCAAAAATGACGAAAACATGGAACAGTGGTGAGCTTTCCCAGGAGTGGCCGGCCGACCAAATTACCCCAAGAGCGCAGCAGCGACTCATCCAAGAGGTCACAAAAGACCCCACAACAACATCCAAAGAACTGCAGGCATCACTTGCCTCAGTTAAGGTCAGTGTTCATGACTCCACCGTAAGAAAGGGACTGGGCAAAAATGACCTGCATGGCAGAGTTCCAAGACGAAACCACTGCTGAGCAAAAACAACATAAAGACTCGTCTCATATTTGCCAGAAAATATCTTGATGATCCCCAAGACCTTTGGGAAAATACTCTGTGGACTGACAAGACAAAGGTTGAACTTTTGTGTGTCCCATTACATCTGGCGTAAAAGTAACACAGCATTTCAGAAAAAGGAACATCATACTAACAGTAAAATATGGTGGTGGCAGTGTGATGGTCTGGGGCTGTTTTGCTACTTCAGCACCTGGACGACTTGCTGTGGTAAATGGAACCATGAATTCTGCTGTCTACCAAAAATTCCTGAAGGAGAATGTCCGGCCATCTGTTTGTGACCTCAAGCTGAAGCGCACTTGAGTTCTGCAGCAGGACAATGATCCAAAACACACCAGCAAGTCCATCTCTGAATGGCTTAAGAAAAACAAAACAAAGACTTTGTAGTGGCCTAGTCAAAGTCCTGATCTGAATTTGATAGAGATGCTGTGGCATGACCTTAAAAAGGTGGTTAATGCTCAAAAACCCTCCATTGTGGCTTAATTACAACAATGCTGCAAAGAGGAGTGGGCCAAAATTCTTCCACAGCACTGTAAAAGACACATTGCCAATTATTGCAAACACTTGATTGCAGTTGTTGCTGCTAAGAGTGGCCCAACCAGTTATTAGGTTTAGGGGGCAATCACTTTTTCACATGGGGCCATGTAGGTTTGGATTTTTTTCCCTTAATAATAAAAACCTTCATTTAAAAACTGCATTTTGTGTTTACTTACACTACCGTTCAAAAGTTTGGGGTCACCCAGACAATTATTTTGTGTTTTCCATGTAAAGTCACACTTATTTACCACCATGACTTGCAAAATGAATAGAAAATATAGTCAAGACATTGACAAGGTTAGAAATAATGATTTGTATTTGAAATAATAATTTTTTCCTTCAAACTTTGCTTTCGTCAAAGAATCCTCCATTTGCAGCAATTACAGCATTGCAGACCTAACATGATTGCACAAGGGTTTTCTAATCATCCATTAGCCTTCTGACGCAGTGAGCAAACACATTGTACCATTAGAACACCGGAGTGATAGTTGCTGGAAATGGGCCTCTATACACCTATGTAGATATTGCGCCAAAAACCAGACATTTGCAACTATAATAGTCATTTACCACATTAGCAATGTATAGAATGTATTTCTGATTAAAGTTATCTTCATTGAAAAAAAGTGCTTTTCTTTCAAAAATAAGGAAATTTCTAAGTGACCCCAAACTTTTGAACGGTAGTGTATGTTATCTTTGTCTAATATTTAACTTTGTTTGATGATCTGAAACATTTAAGTGTGACAATCATACAAAAAAATGAGAAATCAGGAAGGGGGCAAACACTTTTTCACACCACTGTACATGTCCTGCATCACCCTCACATATTTCTCTGCCATGCTTGACTTTTTCATACAGTACCACACTACCTGCCTAGGCACCGTATCATCTGCTTTCTCTAGATCCGCAAAGACACAGTGTAACTCCTTCTGACCATCTCTATACTTCTCCATCGACACTCTTAGAGCAAACATTGCATCTGTAGTACTCTTTCATGGCATGGAACTGTACTGTTGCTCACTGATTATCACCTGTCCTCTTAACCTGGCTTCAACAACTCTTTCCCATAGTGTGGCTGATCAACTTTATGCCTCTGTCATTACTACAGCTCTGAGAATCACTTTCATTCTTGAAAATTGATACCAAAAGACTTCTTCTCCATTCTTCAGGCATCCTCTCACTCCCCAAGATTGTGTTAAACAATCTGGTTAAAAAGTCCATTGCCATCCATCCATCTTCTACCGCTTTTCCGGAGGTCTGGGTTACAGAGGCAGCAGTTCAAGCAGAGAAGCCCAGACTTCCCTCTCCCCAGCCACCTGCTCCAGCTCTTCAGACAGGATACCAAGGCGTTCCCAGACCAGCTGGGAGACATAGTCTCTCCAGCGAGTCCTGGGTCTGCCCCGGGGTCTCCTCCCAGTGGAACGTGCCCAAAACACCTCAAGTGGGAGGCATCCAGGAGGCATCCTGATCAGATGCCCATACTACCTCAACTGGCTCCTTTCAATGTGGAGGGGCAGCGGTTCTACTCTGAGCCTCTCCCGGATGACTGAACTCCTCACCCTATCTCTGAGGGTGAGTCCAGCAATCCTACGGAGAAAGCTCATTTCAGCCGCTTGTATCCGCGATCTCGTTCTTTCGGTCATTACCCAAAGCTCGTGACCATAGGTGAGAGTAGAAACGTAGATTGACAGGTAAATCGACAGCTTTGCCTTAGAACTCAGCCCCCTGTTCACCACAACAGACCGGTACAACGTCCGCATCACTGCAGATGCTGCTTCGATTCGTCTGTCGATCTCTCGCTCCAGTCTCCCCTCACTCGTGAATAAGACCTCAAGATACTTAAACTTCCTCCACTTGGGGCAGGAGCCTGTCCCCAATCCGGAGAGGACAATCCATCATTTTCCAGCTGAGGACCATGGACTCGGACTTGGAGGTGCTGATTCTCATCCCAGCTAATTCACACTCAGCGGCAAACCGTCCCAGCAAGAACTGTAGGTCATTGCTGGATGAAGCCAACAGGACAACATCATCTGCAAACAACAGAGATGAGATCCTGTTGTCACCAAGCATGACACCCTCTGTTCTCTGGCTGCGCCCAGAAATCCTGTCCATAAAAATTAAGGACAGGATCGGTGACAAAGGGCAGCCCTGGCGGAGTCCAACTCTCACTGGGAATGAGTCCAATCGAGTGTTGACAATGCAAATGAAACTCTCACAACGGTCGTACAGAGACTGAATGGCTCGTAACAACAAGCCCGATACCCCATACTCCTGAAGCACCCCCCCACAAAAAACCACGAGGGACGTGGTTGAATGTCTTCTCCAAGTCCACAAAACACATGTAAACTGGGTGCCATCTCCATTGCCATCTCTCCGAAATATCTCCATACCTCCACAGGTATGTCTTCAATACAAAAAGCCTTTCCATTCTTCATCCTCTTCAAAGCTGCCCACGTTTCTCCCTTGCTAATCATCTTGACTTCCTTGTTCACCATCTTTCCTTCATCCATGCTTCTCTCTCTCTCATTTTTTTTCTTCATCAGCTCTTCAAAGTACTCCTTCCACCTTCTCAAGACACTCTCATTTGTTCATACATTACCATTTCTGTCTTTAATCACCCTAACTTTCTGTACAACATTCCCAGCTGTATCTTTCTGCCTAGCCAATCGATACAAGTCTTTTTCTCCTTCCTTAGTGTCTAGCCTCTCATACAACTCACTATATGCCTTTTCCTTGGCCTTTGCCATGCATCTAGCTTCCAAATACTTCAGTCTACATTATTCATCTCCCTGACTATCCCACGTTTTCTTTGTAACCTCTTCCTTTGAATACTTTCCTGTACCCCTCTCATTCCTCCACCAAGTTTCCTTGTCTTCCTACCTCTGTCCACCCATTTCCCTCAATATTTTTGATGTACTGTCCCAGTCATCTGGTAATTCTTCCCTACCACCCAGAGCCTGTATCAACTCCTTCCTGAACTCTGTGCGACTTTCTTCCTTCTGTAACTTCCCCTACTTAATCTTTGGTTCTGCCTTCACTGTTTTCCTCTACCTTCTTTCCAAAGTCATTCTACAGACTACCATCTGATGCTGCTCAGCTACATTATCCTCTGCCGCTAAATTCGACTAAATTCGAAGAGACGACGCCTCAGTGCCAAGTCAAAGGAAGAATCCTAGTCACAGTCCCAAAGCCGAAAGCAAACAGCCCCGAGAGCACCTTGCAGTAGGACCTGCCCTTCACATACTACAACTAAACGTTGAAGGCCTATCTGCAGCCAAGCGAAGCCTTATCGAAGTCCTCGCCTTCCAACACTCGATTGATATAATCTGCCTCCAAGAGACTCATATTGGCACAGAGGAAGCTGGCCGCTACACCATCAATGGCTTTGACCTCCTGTGCTATGTTCCACATGCCAAACATGGACGTGCCACCTATGTGCGTTCTGACATAGTTGAAGTAAACTACCTGACAACAACACATTTCTCAGACACCATAACCATTGGTGGCTTCCATATTGTCAATGTGTACAAGCCCCCTGGTGCCAACTGGGATCTGCAGGTCTTACCCACCCTACCCCACCCTGCCATCTATGTGGGGGACTTTAAAAGCCATCACCCTGACTGGGGGTACCCAGCAGTGGATAGTGACGGGGAGGTACTTTCAGAATGGGCATCTAGAAATGATCTCGCTCTGATACACGACCCCAAACAAAGAGGAACCTTCAACTCTGCTAGGTGGAAGAAGGACTATTCTCCTGACCTGTGCTGGGTCAGCTCTTTGAATGGGACGCCATATCCTACACAGATCCTCATTCTTGACAATTTTCCACACAGCCAACACCGGCCCCTGCTTGTACACATTGGCCTACAACTTCCAGTCATAAACAGCCCAAGGACGATGCGCTGGAACTTCCGCAAAGCCAACTGGAAGAAATTCAGTGAAACTCTGGATCGGAGTGCTGTTACCACCCCACTCCACACCATCACTGTATATGAAGCATACAACCGCTTCTGCAGCACAATCTTCAAGGCTGCTCACACTGCAATCCCACCAGGCTACCGACCTCTCTATGTCCCATGCCTGGACGGAGAAAGCGCTGCCCTCCTACAATCCTATCAAACATCAGGGGACCCAGAGATAGCAGACCATCTCATTGAATCGCTAAGTACAGCCCGGCGAAAGAAATGGGAGGAGACAGTTGCTGACCGGAGCTTTACCCACTCCAACAGGAAATGTTGGAGCCTCATCCGTCGCCTAGGAGCTGCACAGAAGCCCCCTAGCCAAAGCCGAGCATCTATCACACCCAACCAAGTTGCATCCCACCTACTGACCATCACCAAAGCACCCCAAGACAAAGACACCACAAGAGCAGTTACAACTGAGCTAAGAAAACACCAAAAAATGCCCGTAGAGGAAACGAACCCTGAACCCTTCAAGGCTGCTGAACTGGAAAAAGTCCTACAGGGCCTGAAATGTGGAAAGGCAGCAGGATATGTCAACATCTTCCCAGAATTCATGAAAAATCTTGGCCCCCAAGCCCTAACCTGGTTGACACAACTCTACACAAGGATCATACAAACAAACTCGATCCCAAAAAAATGGCGGACAGCAAAGGTCATTGCTATACCAAAACCTGGCAAAGACCACAAACTACCAGCAAGCTACCGCCCAATCTCCCTACTCAGCGTTCCTTATAAAATCATGGAGCGCCTGATACTGCAACGTATTTCCCCAGGAATAGAGGAAATTCTAAGTGTGGATCAAGCAGGTTTCCGCAAGGACTGCAGCACAGGAGAGCAAGTACTGGCCCTAACCACCTTCATCGAAAATGGTTTCGAGAGCAGACTGAAGACAGGGGCTGTGTTTCTCGATCTTACAGCCGCCTATGATACGGTCTGGCACAAAGGCCTCCTCCTGAAACTTACAAAGGTGATCCCTGCCTGAGCATCAGCAATTATAAAAACCCTGCTGACCAACTGAAGGTTCAGAGTCCACCTCGGTCAGAACACAAGCGCAAGGAGAACGCAGAAAAACGTACTCCCACAAGGCTCAGTTCTAGCTCCAACCCTGTTCAACCTCCACATAAACGACCTGCCCACTACAAAATCCCGCAAATTCATCTATGCAAACGACATCTGTTTGGCAGTCCAAGCACCAGACTTTGAGCCACTGGAACAGGTGCTCACGGAAGATCTTGGCAAACTGGACCAGTTCTGCAAAACCTGGCACCTAAAACCAAGCCCAGCAAAAACCGTCTCCAGTGTATTCCATCTCCACAATGTAAAAGCTGCCAGAGAACTAAACATCCACCTGAGCAGACTTAAGCTTAAGCATGCCTCGAATCCAACCTACCTTGGAGTGACCCTTGACAGGACCCTATCCTTCAAGGAACATTTAAAGGGGACGGCTGCTAAGGTGAAGGCACGAAACAACCTGCTCTGCAAGCTCGCTGGTGCAAAATCGGGGGCGGCAGCCTCCACCCTGCGCACCTCAGCACTGGCCCTTTCATACTCTGTAGCAGAATATTGTGCCCCTGTCTGGTCCAGGTCATCCTACACACACCACGTAGACACCCAGCTCAACACAACCATGAGAACCATAACTGGGACAATCCGCTCAACACCACTCCCCTGGCTCCCTGTACTGTCAAACATAGCCCCCCCACACATCCGGCGAGCAGCACTAACTCAAAGGATGCTTCAAAAAGCCAAAGATTCTCCTCACTTACCAATCTATGCAGATATCTACACCCCACCCACTGCCCGACTTCCATCCAGACGGCCAATTTGGAAAAACCCTCCCCCAGCTGACTTCACCATCCAGACAGCTTGGCAAGAGGAATGGGAGACCAAGGAGGTCCCAAACAAACACCTGGTGACAAACCCCAACCAACAGGTCCCGGGCACCAACCTCCCAAGGAGACAGTGATCTACACTCAATCGCTTCAGGACTGGACATGGCCCCTGCTTGGCCAGCCTTCACAGATGGGGCAGTAGCCCTAGCCCACTGTGCGCATGTGGAGAAGAGCAAACAATGGAACACATCATAGAGGCTTGCCCGCTCCAAAGACTGGAAGGAGGATTACACACTCTCCATACAGCAAACCAGGAGGCAACTGCTTGGCTTGAGGACTTTGCATTCGCTAAATAAATAAATCCTCTGCCGCCACCTTGCAGTCTCCTGTCTCTTTTAGATTTCTGTAGTCCACCTGTGTGCACCTTCCTCGACTCTTGTAGGTAGCCCTATGTTCCTCCCTCTTCTTAAAGTATGTGTTCACCAAAGCCATTTCCATCATTTCAGCAAAATCCACAACCATCTGTCCTTCCACATTTCTCTCCTTAAAGCAGACCGACAGTGACATATTTTTATTGAACCAATCAACTGATTGTATGAAAATATTCTATTCTGTCTATTCCTGCGATTTAATATGTGTCACCAGCTTCCATAAATGACCTTATTTGCTCATAGCCCAGCCTTCACTTAGTGAGGCTGTAGTACCGTCATCTCTCGATAGGTGCGGGCATTAGTGACGTCACCACAGCAATACAAAGAAAATGGCAGAACGAGAACAAAGTGATTCGGACAGCGATTATTTTGTCGAGTTTGACGACCACAATATAAATGATGACATTGAAAATGAGGAATCGGATGATGAAGAAGTTTTGGGTGGTGCGGAGGGGGGTATTCAGCCTTATTTGTTCGAGCCAGAGGGAGAGGAGGAAGACGCAACAGCGACGGGAACAGACCACGTTGACGAGGATCGGCTCGAAGATTTATCTTGGTAAAAGATGCTTAGAAATATTTTTTTTTTGGCCACATGCACACTCACACACTTAATTTTCAAACAAAAAAATCGCTGCCTTATTTGGCGACTTAGAAACATTTTCATTCGAAATAAATGGATAATCTATGTGAGCGATAATAGGTGTACTTTACGAGTTTGTCATGACATGTTGTTAATCATCATCATCGTCTCAAAAGCAACATAATTCTCTAAGAGAATGATGGATCATGTTTAAGAATTATTGTGATTCATTATTTTTTTACTATAAGTTTTTTCCGTTCAAAATTTTTTACATGTTTTTAATTTTTTCTAATCGAACTTCATAGACCAATTAATATAGCACTCCCACGAGCCATTAGTTTATTATAAGCACCTGATTATACCATTTTTTTGCACAGGTGCACTTGTGAGAAATGTAACATTATGCCAACATCAAGTGAATGTCGGTGCTGCCAGGAGATATTGAAGGTGAAGGAGAAAATAGAAGAACTGAAGGGCTGTGGATACACAGATGATAATCTACCAAAGTGTATCACTGAACACCCTGGTTTTCGTTCTGTCTGTCTTGACATCTGGGTGTTACAGACAGCTTATCTGGCCTACAGACAGCAATATGGTGATCATGACGCAAGTCAACACGAATGAGTTTATAAACAGTATTTATTCATGTGATTTACTTTTCCAGATGAATTATAAACAAATCATTCAATACATTTAATAATCAATGCAAATGATAAATTTAATAATGAAACCTCATATTTTTCAGGCGATACAGCCTACAGGCAACTGGTACGGTGGTGTTGGGGATATCTTGGGAAAGAAGTGAGGGTTATGTTGCCTGCCTGTGCGGTGACCCTCATCAGAGAAACATTCCCATCGGATCAATACAAAGGATTTTGTCTACCAAGATTAGATTTGTGAAGAATATGTAAATAAAGTTTGGTAAAACCATATATTGAGTTTATTAATGTCCATGTCAATGTTATAATTCTCATAGTTCAGCATTCATTAAAGTTGCATTTCTTATACATTTGAATAATTTGAACACGCTAAATTCTTCTCAATTTGAAACAAAATATTACATACTATACCACCTTTGTATGAATGTTTGAAAGCACAGCAGAAATATACAAAGAAATACAAAAATCAATGGAGTATCACTACAGATTAAGAAAATAACTAGTTTCCAGATATAGCAATTATTATATTCCACTTAATAAAATTTCACATTTATAATGGGCACCATTTTATGGTCAAAAATTGGGGTTCCATTTTTAAAAGCACATTTCTCTTAAAATCTTAGGCTTATAGTTTTTTTTTCTTAGCAAATATGTTGCTTCCCTAAAAATTGTAAGCTGAACTGTCATTGGTAATTGTTAATTTCTTCTACTTTTACATGTTTGATTTTGAAAATCTAGATACATGTTGCTCAACAGCATCGGCTTTGATGGGACGCTGAAATTTGGCACTCAATGTGGCAGGAACTCTGGCTTGTACAGAGTGCCACTGCTCCCATAAGTGGGTTGGATCAACCAAGGTTTTGTTGAACAGAGTATTCATCAGATCATCCACATATTCTGAAAAAAAATATATTCAATAAAAATTAGACATCCATTTGGCTAGAGTATGAAATAAAAATTTGACCCAAATTAACAAAATTTGATAAAAGCTATGATATGTGAAACCTGAATGAAGACCAACCCTCCACCCACTGCAAATATCATATACAAGCCTAGAAAATGATACTAATATTTGTTATACTCACCAAAAGTTGGATCAACTTTCTTTGCTTGCAGTGTATATCTGCCTTTTTTGAATTTTGGGTAACTGATGATGAAGACCGGCTCACCATCACGATTCTGTGCCTGCTTGCGGCCTGCATTTCCATTAAAGTGCATTGCAGCTAAACAAAGTCTGTAATTAAAATATTATCTGGAATGTACGTCTGGGATGTTTTAATCATCCCAGACGTACATTCTGTAAAACTTACAACCGTGAGACCTTATTAAACATCAAGGTACTGCACGCTGCAAGAATTGCGGCGATCGGTTGTGATTTGGACATTCTACGCCAGCATGGAATTTTGGCGGAGTCCCCGCTGGAAGCTACCCGGGAGAGGAGGAAGCGCAGACGGTGTGAACGCAAGCAAAAGCGAGGTAAAAGGGCCGGGATCCATGCTAGGCTAAAGGCTAACCCCTGCAGACCAGCTGTACCGTCGTTTCTTCTCTCAAACGTCCGCGCCCTCGAAAACAAGCTGGACGAACTGCGTCTGCTGAGAGAAACCCGAAGAGAGTGGAGGGACTGCTGTGTGTTTGTTTTCACCGAGACATGGCTCCACGACAACATTCCTGACGAGGCCATTCAACTCGAAGATATGGCGATGTTCCGTGCCGACAGGGAAACGGTGAGCTCCGGTAAGAGCCGTGGGGATGGGCTATGCATCTGTGTTAACAAGAACTGGTGCGTTAATGCCACGTTAGTGTCTAAACACTGCTCTCCGTTGGCAGAGTTCCTTATTGTTAATTGTCGGCCATTTTATCTGCCTAGGGAATTCAGCAACGTGTTTGTAGCTGGTGTTTACATAGCGCCGAGCGCTAACGCTAAAGCTAATGCTAAGAAGGCATTCGGGGTACTGCACAATGTGATCAGTGAAATCCAAACTTCACATCCGGACAGTTTTGTGGTGGTTGCGGGGGATTTTAACCACACCAGCTTAAAAACTGTGCTCCCCAAGTTTAAAAAATGTGTAGACTTTAAGACCAGAGGAGAGAATATGTTTGACTTAGTGTACACAAACACAGATGCATATAAAGCGATACCCCGCCCCCATCTCGGCCGTTCTGATCACATAACCGTGATGCTGCTGCCTGCCTACAAACCTTTATTGAAGCGCAGCAGGCCAGCAGTGAAACAAATCAGGATTTTGCCAGAGAGTGCAACCTCTGCACTGCAAGACTGTTTTCAGCACACAGACTGGAAGATCTTCAAAATAGCAGCCTCCCAGGAAGACAAGACAGATGTGGAGGAGTATGCTGATACGGTCACCAGCTACATCGCGAAGTGCACAGAGGATTTCACTACAGTGAAGACCATCACTATGCGGGGTAATCATAAGCCCTGGATGACTGCAGAGGTGAGCTCGCTGCTCACAGCCAGAGATGCAGCCTTCAGAGCGAAGGACAGGATTGCCCTCCGCTCAGCCAGGTCTGTGCTTTCAAAGGGAATTAAGGCGGCAAAGCGCGCCTATGGGGAGAAAATCCAGGGACACCTCTGTGACACTAGGAACACCAAGCAGATGTGGCAGGGAGTTCGGACACTGACGGGCTTTAAGTCTAGGCGGGGGGGTCGATGATGATGATGATGACGACGCTTCGCTTCCAGACAGGCTTAACGACTTCTTTGCACGTTTTGAAGCATCAAACTCGACAATCAGAGGGAGGGCCGGCCCACCCCCACCATCGGTCGGACCAGCTTTTGCCATCAACACAGCGGACACATGGAGGACCCTATCCAGAGTCAACCCACGCAAAGCTGCAGGTCCAGACAACATTCCGGGACATGTGCTCCGAGACTGCGCGAGCGAGTTGGCAGATGTCCTGACTGACATTTATAACATCTCCCTGAGTCAGGCCATCGTTCCCAGATGCTTCAAGACCTCTATCATTGTACCGGTGGCAAAGAAACCAGTGGTGTCCTGTTTGAATGACTATCGTCCTGTTGCACTGACACCAATTGTGATGAAGTGTTTTGAACGGCTTGTCAAACCACACATTACAGCCTGCTTCCCTGCATCACACGACCCCCTCCAGTTTGCATATCGTTCAAACCGCTCCACGGAGGATGCTATAGTCACCACCCTACACTCTGTCATCACCCACCTGGACCAGAAAGACACCTACGCCAGACTCCTGTACATTGATTTCAGTTCAGCATTCAACACCATTATTCCCCAGAGACTGATGGAGAAATTACTCCTTCTCGGTCTGAACACCGCCACATGTCTCTGGATCCTGGATTTCCTGACTGAGAGACCTCAGTCTGTCCGGGTTGGAAACAACATCTCCAACTCTGTCACGCTGAGTACTGGAACCCCTCAAGGCTGTGTACTCAGTCCACTGTTGTTTACACTTCTAACACATGACTGTGTCTCCAAACACGAGGGGAACCAGATTATTAAGTTTGCAGATGACACCACGGTGGTGGGCCTTATTCAGAGGGATGAGGAATCAATGTACAGGGAAGAAGTGAGAGACCTGGAGGGCTGGTGCAGGGAGAACAATCTGGTGCTCAACGTGGACAAAACGAAGGAGATGATTATCGACTTCCGGCAGTCACAGCCTGAGCACGTCCCCCTCAGCATCGGCGGCCGTTTAGTGGAGAGAGTGGAGAACATCAAGTTCCTCGGAGTGCAGATCTCGCAGGACCTGACCTGGAGCAAGAATTCCTTGGAGATCAGGAAGCGGGCTCAGCAGAGACTACACTTCTTTAGGAAACTCAAACAGGCCTCTCTCCCCATCTGCATCCTCAGGACCTTCTACAGAGGTGTGGTGGAGAGTGTTCTGACGTACTGCATTGCTACATGGTACTCCAGCTGCAGTATGTCAGACAAAAAAGCCCTGCAGAGTCAAGGGGGCGGAGAGGGTAATTGGAGTCTCCCTCCCCTCTGTCCAAGAACTTTTTCAGAACCGTTGTAGGAGCAGGGCACTGAACATTGTCAAGGACCGTTCTCACCCTCTGCATAAACACTTTGAACTTCTTCCATCTGGTAAATGATTCCGGAGCATCAGAGGCAGAACCACCAGACTGATCAACAGCTTCCTCCCACAAGCTGTCAGGATGCTGAACAGCTGACCCGGAATCTCTCATACACACTACTGCACCTACGGACATTTTGTATATTATAGTTAGTTATTCTTTTTCCCCAAGTATGTCTCAGGGATGTGTGAATGGATGGGGGGTGGGGGTGGGGGGTGGAGCTATGTGGGAGTGTGTCTTAATCATGCTGCTTCTTATATGGATGCCGAGAGAAACGCAATTTCATCTTGCCTGCACTACAGTTGTATGTACAGCAATATGACAAAGTTTGATTTATCACAATGATTTATTTTTGGCCATATAAGTGATCTGTCTATCAGCAGAAAGTCTATGTAAATGGCACTGTTATTATAATTGCATGTACATGCACATATTGCATCGCCTCACCTTGTCAACATTCCAAGGAATGAGAAGTGTACACTCTTTGGTGCAAACAGAATAATCAGACTGTGGAAAGCCTCCACATTTGAAGTTTGCTGCCCTGGACTCAGCTTTCGCACATCCCTGAGGACCCATGTGTTGTTGATCATATCAACAAATTTTTCACAGCCCTTTGTGCCTGAAATATAAAAATTTTAGGTGTGAGATATGTCACAAAAAATGAAGTAAATCAATGGGATAATAATTTTTATATATATATAATACATGCACTACTGATCGATACATGGTTATTGGAAATAAGACATAGCTACACTCACTGGGTTTGAGCCACTTCTTTGGTTTTGTTTGCGTTCCAGGTTCGGCATGGAGGCAAGCAGGGAATAGAGGGCCATGATTGCTGTGCTTGTTCTGGATGTGGTTCCCAAGTGATTGCCACTTGGCAACAATCACATCTGGAGCTTGACCATGGCTTGAGGCCGCACACCAATACATGTGGTTGGAGATTGATTTCAACCATGGCTTGAGTTCAGGACTTTCCTTTGCCAGTTTTTCAACACTTCTGATGAAGCCTATGTAAGATGCAAAGATTAATAAAATTAATCATTTAGAAGCAATAATTATTATTCATTCGATATATTTTTATGCTAATATAATATTTGTGCAGTGATTGAAATGCACAATTTAATTATACAGATTGAAATGCACAATATAATTACACAGATTGAAATGAACAATATATTTATACAGATTGAAATGCACAATATAATTATACAGACCCTTTGCAACATGCCACACATCATAGTAGTGTCTGACATCCGGCATCTTTTCTCTCATATACTTCTGTATCTGGGGATGCCGATCAGTGATGATAGTATCAACAGCCAAACCATGCTCCTCTAATAGATCCATGCTGCGTATGAAGCCCTCTTTCTCCATAGCATTACTGCTTCCTACCTCGTTGCTCGGTATAATGAAATAAGAACATTGTAATATGTGGCAGATCAGTTTAATATTCACTCCATACAAAATATTAACAAGTTGCATTGGTCATTAATTTTGGGATTGCACCATATTTCATTTTAGATTATTGTTGTATTTATCTAATTATCTTACAGAAGACAAAATATTTCAAACCAAATACTTGAGGAACCACAAATGAATAAGCAAGTACCTGAACCAGTTGGATGTCAATCACTTTGTTGAGATGCAATTCCATAGTGGTATAGGAACCATATTTGGCGCTATGCCCAGGACTATCTGCACGTCCGTCTCCTCCCAAAACGAGGCCACCTGGCATGGACAGCAGCTGTCTAAATAGGTCCATCCTGCGGTCTGACCATACAACCCAGATTGTTGGCTCCAGATACAGCTGTTTGTGCTGCTTGTAAGTGCTCGGAGAAATTCCAATGATACCGGCTGCATTTAGAACTCTGAGGACCTTGACATATGATGCCCCAGTGAAGAGAATGGCGGATGAAAGCTGTATGTTACCAGCTGGCATGTCCCTGATCATCGGCTGGCTGTGCCAGGATCGATCCTCAACACAATGTGGACAATGTTGTTTGATCACCAACAGAGAGCCTTTAGTGTGACTTGTTACCTCACATGGATGACTGCAATGAGGACAATTGTTGAATAATTTCCAGAGGCAACTTTTGTAAACTATGTATTTGTCCTCCTCGTGGTGGTTATGGGACTCCGTTTGGTTGAAACTGAAATGTTTGAAAAAAATCAGTGGATATAGATTTTAACTTGAATAGAATTCCATACCATGATTAAATTATTCACTTCAATTTTAGTATTATAAAAGATTACAAAATTCCAATTACATTTTATTTCATGAAATGTTTCATTAATTTGCATCATACCTTTGGTCTGATACATCCATAAAACTTGGATGGTATGTAACATCAAGTGGGTCATTTTTAGAGGCGTAAGATGAAAGAGATTCAATATCATCCGTGTCAACCTCCTCAAACTTCCTCTTTGCTTTCCTTGGTGTCGATGTGCGAGGCCCTGTTGTTGCCAGTGATCTACGGCACATATCACATCTGCTCGGTTGACTTGGGTCCCATTCTGTGATATTCGGATCGGTCTGAGAGTGTGAGCCTGGAGATCAATAAGTGAAGAAATGTATTAGGGTTAACAAGTTATATTGATGGTTACCAGGAATAATAATTGTCCAAAAATTGTTAATTTAAAATCGATGATACTCACGTTCTACAGTTTTTTTTTCTGGTTGGACAATAAACTTCCTGGTTTGTGTCAAACTGTTTTTTGTGGTAGGTTGCATTCTCTCGGGATCGTATGTAGTGCTCGCATCTTTGTACTTGGGTTGCTGTGATGGTTCGGCTTTGAGATCTGGATTGGGTGTTGGCAGGAGAGGATCTGGTGTTGGCTGGGCTGGATTTAGTGTAGGTGGGACATGTTGGTCTAGTGGATCTGAAATTGGATTTACATCAAAGTCCTGTTCATCAGCTTCCTCTGCTTGGTGAGAAAAATCCACACTATTTGAAGGTTGAGTGGCAGTTGATAAAATCTGCAAAAAAAGTAGAACATCATAATTTTATCCCAGAGGTCTCAAATTTGATTACATACATAGAAGTGTAAATTGATCAAACAGGCACAACCCCCTCCCTATACAGCACTGAATATTTCATATTTGATTAGCAGGAATACCCTAATATGGTAATATTTGATAAGTTGGACAAGGCAATGCAAACCATTGCTTGGAATTCATTTAAGATGTTTAGTAAACATTTGCAGTGAATATTAAAAATACAAAACTTACCCTGTTTACTTCTCGTTTTCTGACAGCTGATCGCATCGGTAGATCACCCTTGCTTTTCACGCCACTGCCACTGCCACTTGTCTCAGAGTCAGACTTGGGAATCAAGGGATATATAGTTGGAATAGCCGTTTTCTTTATCACCAATTTTTTTGAAAATTTCATTTCAAATGGCATCTTATTCTCGAAATTGCTGTCAACGAAATGTCTACTGCACATGTAGGTTGTTTTACCGACATCATTCCAATGTTTTCGCGTTTTCTGAACGAATTTCACCCATGCCGTTCGGAATTTCCCAGGGACGGGAAATTTGAAAACACTCACCACATACTCCTCTGGTATACTATTGCACCCGTAGACAACACAACGCCAAACCATATTAATTTGATTCCTGAAATCCTAAACTAATAAATAATCTATTTGTAATCCACAAGTATTCTGAGAAATATCCGTAATCGCCGATTTTAAAACGTAAACATCAAGTGTTGCATGAAGCAAAACACAGCAATGGCCGCGACCGTGTGCGTGTGTTTGCCGGTGGTGACGTCACACAGTCAGTGGCCATCTTAGCCACTGATCGCTTGGCTGGGTCCGCCAGCTCTCCAGGGCACCATACTTCAAGAGTGCATTGTCACCTTATGCGACATTCGGTGACACCAAAACATGTGCAGTTCGCTTTAGCTCGTCTCAGACAACAATTTGAGATATGAATTAGCGATATTGAATTTTCGTCTGTCCGTCTGCTTTAAGACCATACCTACCCAGAACCTCCTCATTATCTGTGTTCCCTTCACCTACATGTCCATTAAAGTCTG
This sequence comes from Pholidichthys leucotaenia, assembly GCA_020510985.1. Classification (NCBI taxonomy): domain Eukaryota; kingdom Metazoa; phylum Chordata; class Actinopteri; order Cichliformes; family Pholidichthyidae; genus Pholidichthys; species Pholidichthys leucotaenia. The sequence continues at coordinate 247,732,001 of CM035839.1, read as the reverse complement.
CTCCAATCACCACTCTCTCCCCCCTGGGAACACTCTCTGCCACTTCATCCAACTTACTCCAGAATTCCTCTTTCTCTTCTACCTGACATCCAACTTGTGGGGCATACACACTGACAGCATTCAACATCACACCTTTGACTTCTAGTTTCAAACTCATAATTCTGTCTGACTCCCTCTTTACCTCCTGAACACTCTTCACATACTCTTCCTTCAAGATTACTCCTACTCCATTTCTCTTCCTATCTACACCATGGTAGAACAGTTTAAATCCACCTCCAATGCTCATAGCCTTGCTTCTCTTCCATCTGGTTTCTTGAACACACAATACATATCTACCTTTCTTCTCTCCATCATATCATCCAGCTCTCTTCCTTTACCAGTCATAGTCCCTACATTTAAAGTCCCTACTCTCAGCTCCACCCTTCTACCTTTCCTTTTCTATTTTTCCCTCCTAACACAACTTCCCTCTCTCCTCCTCCTCAATCTTCGACAAACAATAGTCCAATTTCCACCAGCACCCTGTTGGTTAACAGCACCGGTGGTGGTTGTTGTTAACCCGGGCTTCGACTGATCTGGAATGAAATTCTCATTCCTCATGAGCCGCATGTTTGATTTGGCAAAAGGTTTTTACGTCGGATGCCCTTCCTGACACAGCCCTCCCCATTTACCTGGGCTTGGGACCAGCACTAGGAGTACACTGGCTTGTGTACCCCTTGTGGCTGGGTTGTTACTCGAATCCATTTACTGTCGATTTTCTGTCAGACTTTAATAAGCTGATACTGATATAAAGCCAATATATCTCTGCATCCCTGATATTTACCTAAGGCTATTAGCAGAGGTGAAATAACTCAGCATTTCTCGGTATTTCTTCCACAGCAGGGAAATAATCCTAATGACCATGGGGATTTTTTTTTGGGGGGGGGGATTTGTTTTTTAGGAGTGTTTGCATGTTCTCTTTGATCCTTCACTGATGTACTTTGGCTACTCTGTATTCCTCGTGTAATACAAAGGCATTCATGTTTGGTTAATTGATAGCTATTTGTCTGTCCATCCGTCTGTCCATCTGTCCTGCAGTAGACTGAGAAACTGTCTAGGGTGTACCATTCCTCTACTGCATGCCAGCAGAGATCAGTTCCAGCTCACTTTACAGTTAAAGGATTTAGGCCTTTAAGAAAAAAGAAAAAGAAACTACAAACAAGTACAAGGATTTGACTGGATAAAGCTGACAGGGTGTCCAGTTTTCTCAAAATACTGTTTAAAAAGCATAACCAAAAAGACAATTAGATAATGAATAACACATGGTGGCGTCCTATATCTCACAGGAGGTTTGTGGTCAGAACTGTTTCTTCACCCTCATTAGCAGAACCACAGTTTGTGTCACCATCCCTCAATGTGTGTTCACACACTCTGAAAACACAGTTCAACTTGTGATCTGTTTTCAGAGCTGTTGTATGCCCCCCCCCCCAAAAAAAAAGTCCAACTGTTGGCTTGACAAGTGTGACTTTGTGGCTAAAACCATTCCAAGCATCGACATGTATACACCTTGAGCGTAAGCAAAGTGAACACCAGGTTCTGCTCTGTGAACTTCTCCTTGATACTCATTCTGGAGCTTTTTGCAGGGATGGTAAAATAAATAAAAAAAACATGGTCAGTTTTAGTCTCTATAGTGTTACAGTGCTGTGAAAAAGTATTTGCCCCCTTTTTCTTCTTTGCCTCCTATTTCTTATATTTTTATCTTATGTTTCTTATATTTTTACATATTTGTCACACTTACAAATATGTAGTACAAGTGTTTCAGGTCATCAAAGAAATTTTAATATTAGATAAAGACAACCCAAGTATATAGAAAATACAGTTTTTAAATGATTTAATTTCTTAAATTTATTTTTAAAACTATCTAAACCTACCGTGCATCCAGAAAGTCTTCACAGCGTTTCACTTTTTCCACATTTTGTTATGTTACAGCCTTATTCCAAAATGGATTAAATTCATTTTTTTTTCTTCAAAATTCTACACACAATGCCCCATAAAGACAAGGGGAAAAAAGTTTTTCTGAGATTTTTGCAAATTTATTAAAAATAAAAAACTAAGAAATCACATGTACATAAGTATTCACAGTCTTTGCCATGAAGCTCAAAATTGAGCTCAGGTGCATCCTGTTTTCACTGATCAGCCTTGAGATGTTTCTAAAGCTTAATTTGAGTCCAGCTGTGGTAAATTCAGTTGATTGGACATGATTTGGAAAGGCACACACCTGTCTATATAAGGTCCCACAGTTGACAGTGCATGTCAGAGCACAAACCAAGTATGAAGTCAAAGGAATTGTCTGTAGACCTCCGAGATAGGGTTGTCTCAAGGCACAAATGCGGGGAAGGGTACAAAAAAATTTCTGCTGCTTTGAAGGTCCCGATGAGCACAGGGGCCTCCATCATCCATAAATGGAAGAAGTTTGGAACCACCAGGACTCTTCCTAGAGCTTGCCATCCGTCTAAACTGAGCGATCGGGGGAGAAGGGCCTTAGTCAGGGAGGTGACCAAGAACCCAATGGTCACTCTGTCAGAGCTCCAGCATTGCTCTGTGAAGAGAGGAGAACCTTCCAGAAGGACAACCATCTCTGCAGCAATCCACCAATCAGACCTGTATGGTAGAATGGCAGACGGAAGCCTCTCCTTAGTAAAAGGCACATGGCAGCCCACCTGGAGTTTACCAAAAGGCACCTGAAGGACTCTCAGACTATAAGAAACAAAATTCTCTTGTCTGATGAGACAAGGATTGAACTCTTTGGCGTGAATGCCAGGTGTTCTGTTTGGATGAAACCAGGCACCGCTCATCACCAAGCCAATACCATCCCTACAGTGAAGCATGGTGGTGGCAGCATCATGCTGTGGGGATGTTTTTCAGCGGCAGGAACTGGGAGACTAGTCAGGATAGAGGGAAAAATTAATGTACACAGACACCCTGGATGAAAACCTGCTTCAGAGCACTCTTGACCTCAGTCAGACTGGGATGACGGTTTATCTTTCAGCAGGACAACGACCCTAAGCACACAGCCAAGATATCAAAGAAGTGGCTTCAGGACAACTCTGTGAAGGTCCTTGAGTGGCCCAGCCAGAGCCCAGACTTGAATCCATTTGAACATCTCTGGAGAGATCTGAAAATGGCTGTGCATGGACACTTCCCATCCAACCTGATGGAGCTTGAGAAGTGCAGCAAAGAGGAATGGGCAAAACTGCCCAAAGATAGGTGTGCCAAGCTTGTGGCATCATATTCAAAAAGACTTGAGGCTGTAATTGCTGCCAGAGGTTTACCAACAAAGTACTGAGCAAAGGCTGTGAATACTTATGTGCATGTAATTTCTTCGTTTTTTAAATTTTCACTAAATTTGCAAAAATCGAAAAAAAAACCCAAACTTTTTCACATTGTCATTATGGGGTACTGTGTGTAGAATTCTGAGGAAAAAAAATGAATTCAATCCACTCTGGAATAACTCTGTAACATAAAAAAATGTGGAAAAGGTGAAGTGCTTTGAATACTTTCTGGATGCACTGTACCTGTCCCTAAGTGAAAAAGTAATTGCCCCCAGACCTATTAACTGGTTGTGCCACACTTGGTGCCAACAACTGCAATCAAGCATTTGTGGTAACTTATTGAGTCTTTTACATTGCTGCTGGTTTTGGCCCATTCTTCTATGCAGAATTGTTGTAATTCAGCCACATTGGAGGCCTTGAGTGTGAGGTCATGAACTGATGGCAATGACTTTTTCACATAGGGCCAGGTAGGTTTGGATAGCTTTTTTCCCTTAATAAATTAAATCACCATTTAAAAACCAGTTTGTATTTACTGTATTTGGGTTATCCATTTCTAATTTTAAAATGTGTTGATGATCTGAAACATTTAAGTGTAACAAATATATGAAAATATATTAACCCATAAGAACCCAGACCTCTTTCTCCTTCAAGGAAAATTATGGGGTCTGGGTTCTTATGGGTTAATTCAGGAAGTGGGCAAAGCGTTTTTCACATCACTATGTGTACCAATAGTCAGTGATTGGTGTACAGATCGAGGGATACTATGTCATGGGTGCTACAGGCCAATTAGTAAGAATCAGTCTAGTCTCAGGAATATGTCTGGGGCTGCTGATCGTTAGCTGGCCAGGCCCCGCAATGCTGAACAGGATAGTGATAATGAACCATGTAGCATTAAAGACACATTTCCCAATAACCTGTTCTGTGGCCTGTACACTAGTGGGAAGTCTCCACGAAAGCTTTCTTTTTAATTTTATTGGGCAGAAGCACTTTGAAAAAAAAAAAAATCCCAGTGTGGGAGTTTGAGGTGTTGTTTGGTTGTTAAAGGTGGCAAAAGTAGTATGAGGCTGTATGAGTACAGTGTGTGTGTGTGTGTGTGTGTGTGTGTGTTCGGGACCTGCAGGGCTCACTCAAACTTTCAGCTTCCACCCAGCCACCCACGCGAGTCATTAAAGGCTATGAGAAATAAGTGCAAAGTATTTATGGAAAAAAAGGACTGGCAAGGGTTACTAAGAAGAGACTGAGTCTATCAGTGAGAAAAAAAAAAGTGGTGGTGGTATTGGGGGGGCAAAGATACAATTGAAGGTTCACAGGTGACTATAAAGGAGAGATAAGTTAAGAAGAGGAGTTCCCCATCTGCCGTTAGCGGTGTCTTATCCAGACCATTTTGTACCTAAAAGCCATCAGAAAGCTTTCCAACAGGTGCAGACTGTTCCAAGTGAATGGCTCCTGCAGTCTTGTCTTCTGTCATTAATCACCAAAGTGACGTGAGTAATTTCCCCCCTCCAAAACCAAATCATTAATAATGCATTGTATGTGGACATTTACACACATACACACACACACCTGTTTCCCTTTCTAGGAAAGTAGTGGAAGGGAGGCATTAGTTTGCTGTCTCCTTATCTTATGACTGAAGGTTGGAAAGAACAATGCTTATTAATTAATTGCTATATATCAAAGTAATGAGTTGTTGAAATACCTCTGTCATAGAGGGATTTTATTCAGAAGGAGGTTAAGGGGATCTGCTGGTAGTTTTGAAAGAGTCAAGTGTTTTTTTTTTCCTTGGGCGGGAGAGTAAATATTGAGGGGGGCACTTTTTTATATGACCTATTTACAATATGCCTGTAGTTGTTTCATGACCTTTTCAGTAAGAGGCTTAGAACATCTAATAGTCACATGTGATCTACATCCAGAGGTGTGTATAATATCCAGAAATTGGACTCAATTAAAAGTAGCTTTACTTCCATTCTCCCATTCTCTCAAACATGGTGTGTTTGTGGATTCTAAAATGCTTCTTTTGGGTCATTTAGATTTTTTAGATTTAGTATACTTTATTGATCCCCAGAGGGGAAATTGAGGGCATCCACCACCTGGATGGATGAAGCAGCCACGATACGGCGCTATCCCTTAACCATTCACACACACATTCACACCTAGGGCCACTTTAGAGTCTCCAATTAACTTAACCTGCATGTTTTTGGCATGTGGGAGGAAACCGGAGAAATCCCGGAGTAAACCCACGCAACACGGGGAGAACATGCAAACTCCACACAGATCACTGTTGGTCCGGGGCTGGGATCAAACCCACGATCCCACGATCCCCCAGCCAAGGGTAAACTGTGCTGCCGCAGTGCTAATCACTGCGCCACCGTGCAGCCATGGGTCATATGACTACAGTAAAAATATTTAATTCAGTGGAACTCACTGTTTGCTTAAGAGGTAACAGTGATATTAGGGAGTTAGCTCACCAAGCTCACTATATGAATTTAGTCAAATTTTAGTCACCCTAATAGAAATTTCTGTTTCCACTTGAATCACTAATTAACAGTGAATATTATATCTTACATCATTCTGGCTTATTTTGTTATATTTTTGCCATTATGCTACATCAAGCTGTTGGCATTTTCTGGAGGTGCAATGTTTTTGCTGCCATTTGTCAGTTTGTCAGTCTGTCTGGCTGCTAGTAGCATAGCAAAAATTACTGGAAAGATCTGGATGAAATTTTCACTAGCGGTTACCCCTGGGCTCTGGAAGACCCCATTACATTTTGGAGGTGATCTGGATCAAGTTGCAGTACCTTGGTATTAAGGTCACGGTTCATTTCTTTTTTGGTGCAGTAACGAAACAAAATGCAAAACATAAAACTGATTATCTTTTGCATAAGCGGGAACAGCTTTACTGACAAAACAAAACTGCCAACTGCAAGCAGTAAATTCTCCAGTAAATTCTAATGAGTTAGAAACTTGAACTTAACAGCTTAATCAAAAGTGTTTGTAGCAACAGAATTAAATAACAGACATTTAAGTTTGGTCTTTTAGCCCAAAAACTAAAGAAATAAAACTCAAATATCAGCTTCTACTGCTGTTGTAACTCTGCAGGTTCAAAACAAACTGAAATAATAATATGACTAATATTCAACTCCATTAAAGTCAAAAAGAAAATAACAAGCTAGTCCATCCTGTTTGAAACCTTGCCGAGCCTAGAAGTTTAAAAGTTTAATTAGACTTCAGATGAACATTAAAAAAACTACCTCCAGTCCAAAATATCAGTTTACCGATGCTTTAAGTTATAGTAGAGGAATGTGAGCCTTCACTACACATACAGTGACGTATTTAAGCTGTTTTGATTTATTTGTGATGATTATGCTTATCTTTTTTAAATTAACTTACAAATCATGGTATTCTAATTTCCTGAGATGCACTGATATTCCGAATGAGTGCTGATATTGCCACAATAGTAATAGAGAAGAACAGTAAACTACTCCTGTAAATCACTCATTTACTGTAAGCGCTTTGAGATTTCACTTGACATGTAAAGTGCCATGTAAATCTAATCCATTACTGCAGTTAACACGTTACCAGCTGGACTGAAACAGCTCAGCTGTCAGCAAACATCACTGAAGAGAGAATATTGTCTGACAGGTAATGTTAGCACATAATAATAATGCATCAGATTTATATAGCACTTTATCATAGACACTCAAAGACGCTTTACAAGTAGATACATTATTCATTCACTCCAGACAGACAGTGGTAGTGGCAAGCTACTACTGTAGCCACAGCTGCCCTGGGGCAAGCTGACGGAAACGTGGCTGCCAATCCGCGCCAACGGCCTCTTCGGCCACCACTGAACATTTATACATTTATGCACATTCATACCCATTGTTATGGGCACTGGAGGCAATGCGGGTGAAGTGTCTTGCCCAGGGACACAACGGCAGGATATCTGGGGAGGGCGGGATTCGAACCACCAACCATCGGGTTATTAGACGACCTGCTCTACCTCCTGAGCCACTGCCGCCCCAAATAGTAATCCCGCTCAGTACGAGAGGAACCGCAGGTTCAGACATTTGGTGTACGTGCTTGGCTGAGGAGCCACTGGTGCGAAGTTACCATCTGTGGGATTATGACTGAACTAACAGTCATGCTAACAGTTTAATCAGTTATCTAAAGTTGAGACAGTCTCTCACTGAAAGTAAGAAGTGCTAGCTTTACTCACTAAAACTTGCTAACCTTTCCGGTGCTTAGAAGTGGCCTGACTTCATTCATTCATTACCGGGGCAGAGGTCCACTGACAGGCTGCTGGAGATGGGGAATGGAGTGGAGAAGATGGCCTGGTATAGCAGTTACACTTTCTGTCCATCACTCAATATAGTCCTTGTGTGTGTTCCTCAGTATGTACCGTACCATGGGTGGCATACCAAACAATCACTTACACCCCTAATATATCCATTCATCTTCTGCTGCTTAGCTGGGTTGCGAGGGCATCAGCCCAGGCAGAGCAGCCCAGACTTCTGCCTGGTTCACATAGCACCATGGTCCCCATGGTCCTTCCCGCAAGTGGTGAGCTGGCTGGAGGGGGAACCCACATGCCTTCCCTGGGTACACTGGGTTCTTGATGTAACGTTTTTCATGGAGATCCATTGGACCACTTTTAGTCTTGCCCTCAGTGTTGCCAATTTAGCAACTTCGTCACTATATTTAGCGAGTATTCAGAGCTCTCTAGCAACTCATTTTCAACTAGCGACAAATCTAGCAACTTTTTTTAGTGTTATTGAAGACTTTTGGAGACTGATAGGAAAGCACATATCATTCTAACTCTTCTCAGTAAGCTGTGGGTGCTGCCGTGGGCCCCCTCCGCCGTCCCAAAGCACTTGCAGGCCGCTGATAATGTGCACAGCAGTCCTGCATAACTGCAGGAAGAGCAGGAGATGTTCATGCCTCCACATCCAGACTGCAAATAAATAGTACATGCGCAAAAACTAAAAAAAAAGTAACTCCGGCAGAGTGTATTTTTGGGACGTGTTTGCCATCCCAAGTCCAGATAAGGAGGAGGGTTGGAAAACTGACATTAAAAAACAAGAATTGACAGAAGAAAGTTCATCTGTAGTTCTAAACATATTTAGGGTGTTTTTACTCACTTTTTGTCTTTCCCACGACATTATTCCTCTCTCCTACAGTGGCCATGACAATTACATGCATATTGTCAATTATACAAATTAGGCGATGATGTCATTTAGCGACTTCTAGTGACTTTTAAGACATCCAATAGCGACTTTCCTTACTAAGGAGTTTGCAGCACTGCTGACACTTCACCCAAGATCAGTCTGCCTTGGGAGACCCTACCAGGGGTAAGTTGCTCTGACAACATAGCTCCTGGGATCATTCAGGCACTCAAACTTAAAGTCCACCACGATAAAGTGGCGATCCACAGATGGGATATGTATATATATTGTATGTATATATACGTATATATATACAGTATATAATGGGTAAGAGGCTAGACAGATCACCAGTACATCATGAGGCCAAAGCAGACAGACAACCATTCATGCTTTTTCATACCTAAGGACAATCTAGAATCCCAGCGTGCATGTCTTTGGGCTGTGGGAGGAAACCAAAATACCCAGCACAAACCCATTTAGACACGGGGAAAACATCCATACTCCATACAGAAAGGTCACCAGGGGTCAGCTCTTTGGTTTTAACCCATAACTTTCTTCCTGTAAGGCAAAGAGTACAAACCACTGACAGCTGATCTACAGCAAACAAAAAGCAACATTCTAATGCTGGAATGATTAGACAACTAACGGGTTAATTAATCAACCCATCAGTCATCAAATTTTATTTCAATTAATTAAATTAATCTACAACTAATTAGCAAATTGGCTAAAGGCCTATGCACCCCTTTTCACTAAAAATTATAACGATATAATTGGTTCAGGTTCTCAAACATGAAATTTGCTACTTTTCTTGTATTTGCATTATTTGAACTCTATTAGTTGAATAATTCTTGGTTTTACAGTACTTGTTTTACAACCAAGCCATTTGATGAGGTCACTTTCAGTTTTGGATTGTGATAGATATTTTTGACTGTTTTGAAATTTTTTTTAGCCAAAATGGTTATTCTACTAATAGAAAAAAATAACTGACAGGTTAATCTGTATTAAAAAAAAACAAAACAACAACGACGATTGTTTCAGCCCGAAAACCCATTAAACCCGTTCTGGTCTGTAGCTGTTGCACTCTCTCTTGCCCCAGTATTGTACTTGCTGCCATTTTGAGATAAATATCCACAAGTCCCAGGTATGTGGTAAACCAGATTCCTCACAAAAGGCAACAAAGGATCCAGTCTAGTTAAACTATAGGCTGTGAGATCCTTACTAGTTCTTGTGAGCGAACTGCTCAAATATCATGATTGCCTTTGGCCCATATTTTTTGTAACAGCTATATTTTTTCAACAAATAGTTTTGGATTTTTTTTAAATTCCAATTTCTTTTTCATGGAAATGGAATCATTATGAACTTCAGTGTCAAAGGGCTCAAATCAGTAAAGCTCTATGAAGTTGTCTATATTTTGCCTGTAATTATCTGTGCCACAGCATGTTACATTGTTTTCCACAGGGGTAAACATGACTGCTGGCAGTTTTAAGAATGAATTACCTTTTTTCCCTTCATCATGTAATACCTTCCTGGTCCATTTTACGAAGTCATGGACACAAGGGGTTTGGCTTAAGGGTGGATTCACACTACAACATTTGGACCAACTTTTACTGGTGTTTTGGCAAACGTCTGGCTCTGCTGGCAAAAGTTGTGTTCTTTGAAAATTTTCAGCCTTGTGTAAATTTGCCGACATTTGGAAATAAACGTTGGTGAAAGTTGTGCTCAGTTTGTAAAAGTTCTTGAGCGCTGGGCTAAGTTATGCAGAGTTTTCTAAAGTTAGCCTACGTTAAAGCTGGGTTCACTCTATAGCGTCCGGACCAGCTTTTACAGACGTTTTGAAAAATCAGAGAAATACTCAGCACCTGTCATCTGACATCAGCGTTAGTCGGTGCTCATATAAAGATCAGCATTTGTGGAGACTTCCTGCCATTCTGGACCTACTTCTGGAGTGAACACATCTCCCTTGGTCATACATTTCAGTATTTATTTTCAGTTTATATTCCAATGTAGTTACTTCTGCATACCCTTTTCCCCCCGTTCATTCATTCATTCATCTAAAAAAAAATAATAAAATAATGCCTATAGACTCCAACACTAAGTTTGCAAATAAAATGGGAATGTGGATGGGAAAAAAAACAAAAACAAAACAAAGCTATTTAGTGTATCATCATATATAAGTAAAATGACAGGTTATGTTTTGACTGTTACAACTCTGTCCATTAAAATAACATAAAATCCTTATAAATGTCATTTCGTTTTTGACACCATATCAGCGCGGGCAGTGTGGGCACAGGCAACGTGGGCACAGGCAGCACAATGGCGCAGTGGTTAGCACTGTGGCAGCACAGCAAGAAGGTCACAGGATTGATTCCACCCCTGACCATCGTGGGTTTGATCCCACCCCAGACCATTGGTGACCCTTCTGTGTGGAGTTTGCATCTTCTCCCCGTGTCTGCGTGGGTTTACTCTGGGTGCTCCGGTTTCCTCCCACAGGCCAAAGACATGCAGGTTAGGTTAACTGGCTTCAACTGGGGATTCTAAATTATCCTTAGGTATGGATGTGAGAGTGAATGGTTGACTGTCTCTCTGTGTTGACCCTGCAATGGACTGGTGATCTGTCCAGGGTGTACCCTGCCTCTCGCCCAAAGATGCTGGGATAGGCTCCAGCCCCCCCACAATCCAAAAAGAATTAAGCAGTAGAAGAAGATGGATGGACACCACATCTGCACTGTTTGATTCCCCATAATGGAAGCTGAACCAATAAATCTTAGAGAATGATTACACACGGAGTAGAAAATTAAGAACAGTAAATTTCTCAATGAGGAGGGTTTTTTTGGGGGAGATTCTATCTATCCATCTATCCATCTATCTATCTATCTATCTATCTATCTATCTATCTATCTATCTATCTATCTATCTATATATCTATCTATCTATCTATATATCTATCTATCTATCTATGATCAGATTCCTCCACGCAGCTCTGTCCTTCACCTTCTGCTGCCAAGAACTCATATATGTACAGTATATATATATTAATATAATTAAAGGAACTTTTAATACATATTAATTAATTATAATTAAAGGAATTAATTATAATTAATTAATATATATTAAAGGAACACTTTTTAATCTGAGTAAGCTGGAGTAGCCTGCCACAATTTCGATATCCAGCTTATTTTTTCCCATTAAAATCTGATGTGTTTTGAAAGTGTTCCCTTTATTTTTTTGAGCAGTGTATATATATATATATACTCCTCATGGTTCACACACCTCTGCAACATTGCGTGGAGGACGGGGGCAGTGTCTTTGGCATGGCAAACCGGGGTGGCGGTTCCTCTCTTCAAAAAAGGGGACCGGAGGGTGTGCTTCAACTTTAGAGGGATCACACTCCTCAGCCTCCCTGGGAAGGTCTATGCCAAGGTACTGGAGAGGAGGTACTGGAGGCCGTTGGCCGAACCTCGGATTCAGGAGGAGCAATGTGGTTTTCGTCCTGGCCGTGGCACATCAGACCAGCCCTTGATCCTCTCGAGAATTCTCAAGGGTTCGTGGGAGTTTGCCCAACCAGTTTACATGTGTTTTGTGGACTTGGAGAAGGCATTTGACCGCGTCCCTTGTGGTTTTTTGTGGGGGGTGCTTCGGGAGTATGGGGTATCGGGCTTGTTACGAGCTATTCTGTCTCTGTACGACCGTTGTGAGAGTATGGTTCATATTGCCAACACTCGGTCGGAGTCATTCCCAGTGAGAGTTGGACTCCGCCAGGGCTGCCCTTTGTCACCGATCCTGTTCATAATTTTTATGGACAGGATTTCTAGGCGCAGCCAGGGAATGGAGGGTTGACACCCTCCATTCCCTCCATTCCATTGCTTGGTGACCACAGGATCTCATCTCTGTTGTTTGCAGATGATGTTGTCCTGCTGGCTTCATCCAGCAATGACCTACAGCTCTTGCTGGGATGGTTTGCCGCTGAGTGTGAAGCAGCTGGGATGAGAATCAGCACCTCCAAGTCCGAGTCCATGGTCCTCAGCTGGAAAAAGGTGGATTGTCCTCTCTGGGTTGGGGACAGGCTCCTGCCCCAAGTGGAGGAGTTTAAGTATCTTGGGGTCTTATTCACAAGTGAGGAGAAAATCGAGAGAGAGATTGACAGATGGATTGGAGCAGCATCTGCAGTGATGTGGACGTTGTATCGGTCTGTTGTGGTGAAGAGGGAGCTGAGTTCTAAGGCAAAGCTGTCGATTTACCAGTCAATCTACGTTCCTACTCTCACCTATGGTCACAAGCTTTGGGTAATGACCGAAAGAACAAGATCGCAGATACAAGCGGCTGAAATGAGCTTTCGCTGTAGGATTGCTGGACTCACCCTCAGAGATAGTGTGAGGAGCTCAGTCATCCTGGAAAGGATCAGAGTAGAGCCGCTGCTCCTTCACATTGAAAGGAGTCAGTTGAGGAGGTATGGGCATCTGATCAGGATGCCTCCTGGACGCCTCACACTTGAGGTGTTTTGGGCACGTCCCATTGGGAGGAGACTCCAGGGCAGACCCAGAACTTGGTGGAGAGACTATGTCTCCCAGCTGGTCTGGGAATGCCTTGGTATCCTCTCTGAAGAGCTGGAGCAGGTGGCGGGGGAGAGGGAAGTCTGGGCTTCTCTGCTTGAACTGCTGCCTCCGCGACCCGGACCTCCGGAAAAGTGTTAGAAGATAGATGGATGGATATATATATATATATATATATATATATATATACAGTATATATATATATATATATTGTAGAGAATGTGGAAGGACGAGGCTGAGTTTATTTCACAAGTCAGATTTATTCACATTCTCCAACATCATCCAAAAACAGAAAGAGGACGAATCCCCCAACATCTGTCCCTTTTCTACCCAGGACATCAAAACACACAGTCACATGGTACTTAATCCCCAGTAACAATGTAACTTCCTCCTGATCTTAACACCCCCCACCTCCAGTCTCTGGCCGCTGGGCGAAATCCCCCACGGCTGTCTCTTTGCATGCCAAAGACTAAACTTTCACATCCTCGTGTTATCTCCAGAGCGGCTCAGTCCTTTGTTCCATCTCAGATGTGAAGCCTAAGGTGGTATACGTATGAATCATGCAATGATATACATATGTGCATATATGTGTCCCACAATATGTATGTATATATACGTATATATATATAGTGGTGACCCACCACACTCTACACGGACATTCCTCACACTCAGTAGGTCTGGAGGAAGCAGAGGACCATTTACACACAGAGGACAATTCACATACGGACAGAGAGCCCCTGGGGGACAACCAGAACAATGGACTGTTGTTTATACATCCCCGGATTAGGGAGAGGATGTCCGGGCGCCAGTTGGTCACGCTAATAATAGGTATTGACTGATATGTATATCACTATGCTAATGTGCCATGCATTCTCTCTCTGTTTGTATAACATGTATAAAAGAGCTTGCTATACATGCCTCAGCAGCACAGTAGCGAAAAATGAGTCACTTTGAAGATATGTTCTAAACTGATGTAATGTTATTTCCATATTCTGTATTGAAAGACCTTCAAAATGGTATTTAATTTGTAGGAAGTGCGCCAAAACGACCCAGAAAAAGACAATTTGTTTATATTTTGGCTAGGTTGAAAACTCGCGTTCGATCGGTTGGGAGTTATGTCTTCCACAACAACATATGTATTTTTAAGAAAGTACGATTTCTAAGCTTTCCAATGATATCAGGCACTCATGGGGATTTTCCTGGGACTTGCTGCTAGCAAACAAAGAAAGAGTCATGATTTATGATTTATGCACTTCTCGTGCCTGTAGCTCGTAATGACTTAGTGCGCACCAGAAATATTATTTCTGGAGAATATACTGGATAGTTTTTGTGATTTTGGGTATGTTGAGAGCTTTAATAAACCTGCAGGTGAAGAAAGCAAGTATTTTTGTCCACTCCCATGTTTAACAGTATGAGAAACTTGAAAAATTACCAACTTAAGGTACACTGTATCTGAATGGAAAAACACGCAATTAACCCATTATTAATCGCGATTAACTCAACGTTCCAAAAGATTAATCGCGATTAGAAATTTTAATTGTCCAACACCCCTAATACATATATATATACATGGCAGGCAGAGAGTAGACAGACTCTGACTGAAAATTTCATGAAAAAACTTTATTCCACGAACCAAGAAAATATTTTTTCAGAAAGCAATAAAAAAAAAAAGACAGTGTCTCCAACAGCTGTTGTTTCCAAGGCAACCAGTAATCATACTGGCAAAAGACACATTTGTGTGACAGCACAGCCTAGTGGTAGAAAAATCACACTGCAAAGACACGCAACCCCAGACCACACCCATCACCCATCACCATCACACCCATCACCTCTTAAATTTCTGAATAATATGTGCAACTGTAGTCACAGGAACATCAAGCTGCTTGGAGATGGTCTCATAGCCTTTACCTTTAACATGCTTGTCTATAATTTTCTTTCTAATCTTCTGAGACAACTCTCTCCTTTGCTTCCTCTGGTCCATGTTTAGTGTGGTACACACCATGTCACCAAACAGCACAGTGACTACTTGTCACCCTTTAAATAGGCCGACTGACTGATTACAAGTTTGTAGACACCTGTGATGTTAATTAGAGGACACATCTTGGTTGAACATGTCCCTATGGTCACATTATTTTCAATCTTTTCTAGGGGTACCATCATTTTTGTCCAGGCCTGTTTCATGAGTTTGTTTTTTAAAATAATTCTGTTGAACCACAATTCAAAAGCATTGTCTGATTTTCATTGGTTAATTTTCATAGAATTTTAATTTATTTCCACTTTTGTCAGACTCAAGTTATTTCTGTGACCATTGTGGGTTTTTCTTTCATTAACAGAGGAGTACCAACAACATGTGTGTATATATATATGTATATATATATATATCTTAAGATGGCGGCAGCACGCACGGACGCAGCGGCCCCTCTTGGCATCAGCGAGTGTGACAGTTTTGAGTGTTTTGATCTTCCCAGACGTACATTCTGTAAAACTTACAACTGTGAGACCTTATTAAACATCAAGGTACTGCACGCTGCAAGAATTGCGGCGATCGGTTGTGATTTGGACATTCTACACCAGCATGGAATTCTGGCGGAGTCCCCGCTGGAAGCTACCCGAGAGAGGAGGAGGCGTAAGCGGAGCGAACGCAAGCAAAAGCGTGGAAAAAGGGCCGGGATCCATGCTAGGCTAAAGGCTAACCCCTCCAGACCAGCGGTACCATCGCTTCTTCTCTCTAACTCCGCTCCCTCGAAAACAAGCTGGACGAGCTGCGTCTGCTGAGAGAAACCCGGAGAGAGTGGAGAGACTGCTGTGTGTTTGTTTTCACGGAGACATGGCTCCACGGCAACATTCCTGATGAGGCCATTCAACTGGAAGATATGGCGATGTTCCGTGCCGACAGGGAAACGGCGAGCTCCGGTAAGAGCCGAGGGGGGGGGGGGGCTATGCATCTATGTTAACAAGAACTGGTGCGTCAATGCCACGTTAGAGTCTAAACACTGCTCTCCGTTGGCGGAGTTCCTTATTGTAAATTGTCGGCCACATTATTTGCCGAGGGAATTCAGCAACGTGTATGTAGCTGGTGTTTACATAGCGCCGAGCCCTAATGCTAAAGCTAATGCTAAGAAGGCACTCAGGGTACTGCACAATGCGATTAGTGAAATCCAAACTTCACACCCGGACAGTTTTGTGGTAGTTGCGGGGGATTTTAACCACACCAGCCTAAAGACTGTGCTCCCCAAGTTTAAACAATGTGTAGACTTTAAGACCAGAGGAGAGAATATGTTGGACTTAGTGTACACAAACACAGATGCATACAAGGCGATACCCCGCCCCCATCTCAGCCTTTCTGCTCACATGTCCGTGATGCTGCTGCCTGCCTACAAACCTTTATTGAAGCACAACAGGCCAGCAGTGAAACAAATTAGAATTTGGCCAGAGAGTGCAACCTCTGCACTGAAAGACTGTTTTCTGCACACAGACTGGGATGTCTTCAAAATAGCAGCCTCCCAAGAAGACAAGACAGATGTGGAGGAGTATGCTGATACAGTCACCAGCTACATCGCGAAGTGCATAGAGGATGTCACTACAGTGAAGACCATCACTATGCGGGGTAACCATAAGCCCTGGATGACTGCAGAGGTGCGCCCGCTGCTTACAGCCAGAGATGCAGCCTTCAGAGCTAAGGACAGGATCGCCCTCCGCTCAGCCAGGTCTGTGCTCTTGAAGGGAATTAAGGCGGCAAAGCGCGCCTATGCGGAAAAAATCCAGGGACACCTCTGTGACACTAGGAACACCAAGCAGATGTGGCAGGGAGTTCGGACACTGACGGGCTATAAGTCTAGGCAGGGGGTCGATGATGACGACGCTTCGCTTCCAGACAGGCTTAACGACTTCTTTGCACGTTTTGAAGCATCAAACTCGACAATCAGAGGGAGGGCTGGCCCACCCCACCATCGGTCGGACCAGCTTTTACCATCAACACAGCGGACACACGGAGGACCCTAACCAGAGTCAACCCACGCAAAGCTGCGGGTCCGGACAACATTCCAGGATGTGTGCTCCGAGACTGCGTGAGCGAGTTGGCGGATGTCCTGACTGACATTTATAACATCTCCCTGAGTCAGGCCATCATTCCCAGATGCTTCAAGACCTCTATCATTGTACCGGTGGCAAAGAAATCAGTTGTGTCCTGTTTGAATGACTATCGTCCTGTTGCACTGACACCAATTGTGATGAAGTGTTTTGAACGGCTTGTCAAACCACACATTACAGCCTGCCTCCCTGCATCACACGACCCGCTCCAGTTTGCATATCTTTCAAACCACTCCACGGAGGATGCTATTGTCACCACCCTACACTCTGTCATCACCCACCTGGACCAGAAAGACACCTACGCCAGACTCCTGTACATTGATTTCAGTTCAGCATTCAACACCATTATTCCCCAGAGACTGATGGAGAAATTACTCCTTCTCGGTCTGAACACCGCCACATGTCTCTGGATCCTGGATTTCCTGACTGAGAGACCTCAGTCTGTCCGGATTGGAAACAACATCTCCAACTCTGTCACGCTGAGCACCGGATCCCCTCAAGGCTGTGTACTCAGTCCACTGTTGTGGGCAGATTATTAAGTTTGCAGACGACACCACGGTGGTGGGACTTATTCAGAGGGATGAGGAATCAATGTACAGGAAAGAAGTGAGAGACCTAGAGGGCTGGTGCAAGGAGAACAATCTGATGCTCAACATGGACAAAACGAAGGAGATGATTATCGACTTCCGGCGGTCACAGCCTGAGCACGTCCCCCTCAGCATCGGCGGCCGTTTAGTGGAGAGAGTGGAGAACATCAAGTTCCTCGGAGTGCAGATCTCGCAGGACCTGACCTGGAGCAAGAATTCCTTGGGGATCAGGAAGCGGGCTCAGCAGAGACTGCACTTCTTGAGGAAACTCAAACAGGCCTCTCTCCCCATCTGCATCCTCAGGACCTTCTACAGAGGTGTGGTGGAGAGTGTTCTGACGTACTGCATTGTTACATGGTACTCCAGCTGCAGTATGTCAGACAAAAAAGCCCTGCAGAGGATAGTCAAGGGGGCTGAGAGGGTAATTGGAGTCTCCCTCCCCTCTGTCCAAGAACTTTTTCAGAACCGTTGTAGGAGCAGGGCACTGAACATTGTCAAGGACCGTTCTCACCCTCTGCATAAACACTTTGAACTTCTTCCATCTGGTAAACGATTCCGGAGCATCAGAGGCAGAACCACCAGACTGATCAACAGCTTCCTTCCACAAGCTGTCAGGATGCTGAACAGTTGACCCGGAATCTCTCATACACACTACTGCACCTAAGGAAATTTTGTATATTATTTGTATATTATAGTTAGTTAGTTGTTTTTTGTTTTTTTTCCCCCAAGTGTGTCTCAGGGATGTGTGAATGGATGGGGGTGGGGGTGGGGGTGGGGGTGAAGCTATGTGGGAGTGTGTCTTAAATCATGCTGCTTCTATTTATATGGATGCCGAGAGAAACGTAATTTCATCTTGCCTGCACTACAGTTGTATGTACAGCAATATGACAAGAAAGTTTGATTTGATTTGATTTGATATATATATATAAGATAAGATAAATTCCAGGATTGCAACAGCACAGGGATAGCAACACTCAGAGCAACAATCAGAAGGCAAGAGAAAAAAAAAAAAAGAAAGAAGAAACAAGAGCAGCAAGTATACATATGTACATATACTGTATATATATATATATATATATATATATATATATATATATATATATATATATATATATATATATATATAGACACAGTGCGGAGCATTGTAGCTGGATGGAATAAATATATGAGTATATAAACACACAGTGCGGAGCATTGTAGCTAGATTGAATAAATATGTAGATATATAAACACACACAGTATTTGTAGCTAGATGGAATAAATATGTAAATATATAAACACACACACACACACATATATATATATACACTACCGTTCAAAAGTTTGGGGTCACCCAGACAATTATTTTGTGTTTTCCATGAAAAGTCACACTTATTTACCACCATGAGTTGTAAAATGAATAGAAAATATAGTCAAGACATTGACAAGGTTAGAAATAATGATTTGTATTTGAAATAATAATTTTTTCCAGATACTCAACCTGCTCAAAGGAAGGTCAGTTTTATAGCTTCTTTAACCAGCTAAACTGTTTTCAGCTGTGCTAACATGATTGCACAAGGGTTTTCTAATCATCCATTAGCCTTCTGATGCAATGAGCAAACACATTGTACCATTAGAACACTGGAGTGATAGTTGCTGGAAATGGGCCTCTATACACCTATGTAGATATTGCACCAAAAACCAGACATTTGCAGCTAGAATAGTCATTTACCACATTAGCAATGTATTTTAGATATTAGAGTGTATTTCTGATTAGTTTAAAGTTGTCTTCATTAAAAAAAACAGTGCTTTTCTTTCAAAAATAAGGAAATTTCTAAGTGACCCCAAACTTTTGAACTGTAGTGTATATATACTATATATCCCGTAAATAAAAAACATTGAAAAAACATGTCAAACACACCATGTTATCACCAAACAAATACTTTACATTGTCCTCTTATATATGTATTTTTTTCTTTTAATTCCCCCTTCACTCTATTTCTCTTTTGTCCATGTATTTCTGAAATGAGTTTCGATCTAAAAACATCTAAAAACATCTGTTTTCACCGGGTATCAGTCAACATTTGCCAATGGAGCTTAAGTTAGGCTGACTTAGGTAAACTCTGCATAACTTTGCCCACCGCTCGGGAACTTTTACAAAATGAGCACAGCTTTCACCAATGTTTATTTCCAGACGTCAACAATACAACTTTCACCAGTGTTTGCCAACAAACACCATCTATCATAAACTTTAATCAACGTTTGCCAGCAGAGCCAGGCGTTTGCCAAAACGTCAGTAAAAGTTGGTCCAAATGTTGTAGTGTGAATCCACCCACAGAAAGCAGGTTCAGGATGGCAGGAAGTCTCCACAAATGTTGATCTTCATATGAGTGTCTTCTAACGCTGATGTCAGCTGAACTGCACTGAGTATTCTTAGCTTAAGTTAACCTAAGTTGGGAACAGCTACGCATACGCTAGCCTAAGTTGGCAAAGGTTTGACAATGCTCAATGCAACACTGGCAAATGTTAGCAAAAGTTTGTAAAAGTATGTAAAAGTTCGTAATAGTTGGTGTGTACTGGATTAAAAAAGACCTGCTCATGAACGTAATTTCACCAACATTTGGACTGCTTTCTCTGATTTTTCAAAACGTATGTAAAAGTTGGTCCAAACACTACAGTGTGAACCCAGCTTAAGAGAGCTGCAGGAAGTTGAAAAGGTAAATGGTATAAAAAAAAAAAAAAATCTTTTTTAGTATAAATAACTTTTGCCCTCAGTTTTCTTTTAAACAAAGAAACTACATTTTACACAAGCACTTATTTTCAAAGGAAACATGAGGCTAGAAAGCTTGGGATCAGTCCGCCAAGGTCTCCGCCTTTGACTGCCACCTAATCCACATAGCACCGGACTTCCATGATCCCTCCTGCAGGTGGTGAACCTACTGGAGGGCGGACCCATGTAACTCCTTCGGGCTGAGCCCGGCCGGGTCCCATGGGTGGAAACCTATCCCACTGATACGCCTTCCACAGAGGAAGCAGGGTTTGGGGACAAGGGGGATGACTCGCCTTTCACAGGGGCTGAGGTCGCCAAGGTGGTTAAAAATCTCCTTGGTGGCCGGGCCCCGGGGGTGGACGAGATTCGCCCCGAGTACCTCAAGGCCCTGGATGTTGTTGGGCTGTCATGGTTGACACGCCTCTGCAACATTGCGTGGAGGTTGGGGGCAGTGCCTTTGGCATGGCAAACCGGGGTGGTGGTTCCTCTCTTCAAAAAAGGGGACCGGAGGGTGTGCTCCAACTTTAGAGGGATCACACTCCTCAGCCTCCCTGGGAAGGTCTATGCCAAGGTACTGGAGAGGAGAGTCCGGCCGTTGGTCGAACCTCGGATTCAGGAGGAGCAATGTGGTTTTCGTCCTGGCCGTGGCACATCGGACCAGCTCTTTACCCTCTCGAGAATTCTTGAGGGTTCGTGGGAGTTTGCCCAACCAGTTTACATGTGTTTTGTGGACTTGGAGAAGGCATTTGACCGCGTCCCTCGTGGATTTTTGTGGGGGGTGCTTCGGGAGTATGGGGTATCGGGCTTGTTGTTACGAGCTATTCGGTCTCTGTACGACCGTTGTGAGAGTTTAGTTCGTATTGCCAACACTCGGTCGGAGTCATTCCCAGTGAGAGTTGGACTCCGCCAGGGCTGCCCTTTGTCACCGGTCCTGTTCATAATTTTTATGGACAGGATTTCTAGGCGCAGCCAGGGAATGGAGGGTGTCATGCTTGGTGACCACAGGATCTCATCTCTGTTGTTTGCAGATGATGTTGTCCTGTTGGCTTCATCCAGCAATGACCTACAGCTCTTGCTGGGACGGTTTGCCGCTGAGTGTGAAGCGGCTGGGATGAGAATCAGCACCTCCAAGTCCGAGTCCATGGTCCTCAGCCGGAAAAAGGTGGATTGTCCTCTCCGGGTTGGGGACAGGCTCCTGCCCCAAGTGGAGGAGTTTAAATATCTTGGGGTCTTGTTCACGAGTGAGGGGAAAATGGAGCGAGAGATCGACAGACGGATTGGAGCAGCATCTGCAGTGATGCGGACGTTGTACCGGTCTGTTGTGGTGAAGAGGGAGCTTAGTTCTAAGGCAAAGCTGTCGATTTACCAGTCAATCTACGTTCCTACTCTCACCTATGGTCACGAGCTTTGGGTAATGACCGAAAGAACGAGATCGCGGATACAAGCGGCTGAAATGAGCTTTCTCCGTAGGATTGCTGGACTCACCCTCAGAGATAGGGTGAGGAGCTCAGTCATCCGGGAGAGGCTCAGAGTAGAACCGCTGCTCCTCCACATTGAAAGGAGTCAGTTGAGGTGGTATGGGCATCTGATTAGGATGCCTCCTGGACGTCTCCCACTTGAGGTGTTTCAGGCACGTCCCACTGGGAGGAGACCCCGGGGCAGACCCAGGACTCGGTGGAGAGACTATGTCTCCCAGCTAGTCTGGGAACGCCTGGTATCCCCTCTGAAGAGCTGGAGCAGGTGGCTGGGGAGAGGGAAGTCTGGGCTTCTCTGCTTGAACTGCTGCCTCCGCGACCCGGACCTCCGGAAAAGCGGTAGAAGATGGATGGATGGATGGACATGAGGCTATCTTGTGACTCAGCGGGGTGGTTGAGGATGTGACTCCTGTAGAGCTGGTCTTCACAGTAGCGACCTGTCAATATTTCTGTCCTCCCACAGAGAAACTCCCATCGTTGATATGTATCCAGAATAGCTGGATTTTCTTCAGCTACCCATTAAAGTGAGGCACCTGCTAACCATGGATACACGGGTAAAGATAACAAGTAATTTAAGGATGAAGAACAGAAGATTGTCTCGCCTTCTTACAGTGCCGGAGGAGTGTTTTTAATCAACTGCCGGTGGGCTGTATGCTCACAGGATTTTGAGATGCCCGCCATGCCTATTGTGCACTGCTTTCCTCTTTGTGCTTGCAATGGCTTGGTGCTTTCAGGAGTGCCTTTGTCTTTTTTTTTTTCCTGGAGGGGCATAAACAAATCACAATTTGACAATTCAGAATCAAAGTGTAATAGAAGCAGGCTTTATTTGATCTTGTCTATGGATACCCCAACAGTTGTTTTTTTTGTTTGTTTGTTGTTGTTTTTTAAATCCAACAATTTTGCACTCAGTAGAGTGGACTTTACTACCCTGGCCAAGATCTGCTGGAGAAACAGCTCACTTTTCATGGAGAAGTTTGGAGAAGTTTTGGTGATCTGAGGTCTATAGGACAGAATTTTTACAACTCTATTCATCAAAATGATGGACAAAGAGAAAGGCTGGCAAATCCTCTGGATGGCACAGGTCTCATCAGTGTGTAATTATGATAATCTGTCTTTGAGGACTGCAGACTGATTTATTTGTTTCCACAGCAAATCTTGGGTAATGTCAATTTTATTTGATAAACACACTAAAATACTTTTTTTTTTTTTTGTTACTTATTTGTACCCGTAGGTAGATTTGGTTTGCAGTCTGGTGACAAGCCACTGGCTGCCGGTCGCTGCGTGCGCAAGCGCCCTAAACCTACATGTTTTTGGTATGCGGGAGGAAACCGGAGAAATCCCAGAGTAAACCCACGCAACACGGGGAGAACATGCAAACTCCACACAGCTCACTGTTGGTCGGGGGCTGGGATCGAACCCACAATCTCATGATCCCCGCGATCCCCCGGCTGAGGGTAAAACTGTGCTGCCACAGTGCTAAACCACTGCGCCACCGTGCAACCCCTTTGTATCATTTAATGCCTGATTTACAATTAGCAAGTCGGTCTTTGATATACTACACTATGTATCACCAATATGCAACTTGGTGTCCCAGTGTTTGCATGGCAGAAACATCATTTTCATTCACTAAACTGATTCCACTAACACCATTAGTCCCCTTGGATCTAATACCTTCTTGTGTTTGTGGGCCAGTTTTTGAACTGAAAGATAAAATGAGCCATGAAAAATCCCTCCTCCACAAATTTGCACCTGTGGTCAAAGATGCAATTTTCCCTGAGATAAAAAAAAAGAGTAAGAAAACACAAAATTGCCCATGCTACTTGTGCAGTTAGCCCTGTCTGGTATTTTAGTAAATCAGACCAGCAGTCTGTACTGCCCTAAAATATAATTTCATTTTGCACTGGAGACCCTGTGTGTTCGTTCACAAATGCCATCATAACAGTATTGCACCTTAGATTGTTTGGCTCTCTATTAAAGGGGAGGAGAAGAAAAACTGTAATAGGGTTATTGCATGTTATGCACGAAACACACATTTGAATAATTTAGAGCATTAGGACAGCCCCATAGTGCTTTACACCAGTGGAAAGTCTGTTTGCATTGCCATAATAGCAAAAATGCCTTCAGCATGCCCATAAATTTGGTTTCTGCTTTAGACAATAGACTGTTGATTAGATTGTCAAAATAGAGCCCATTTTGGTGATTTTTTTAAAATTATGTATTTAATCAATTAATGTTTTGCATATGCCACTTTTTATTTAGTTAGTTGGTTATGAGTTATTTTTGCTTAGCTGATGTTTCTTTATTTGTCTCTTTACTTGGTCTGTTTACATATGAAATAAAAAATACCGACAGTATATGCAATAATATTTGCTTTTGATATTGTAATTTGGTGTGTTTATATCTTTTGAAATAAAATATATGCTATTTGACAAGGGGTGGCCAAATTTTTGCATTAGATGTATGCAAAAATTTAGGGTAGAAAAAAGAGACTATTGTACCAGCATGTAGCAACATTTATTGGGTTTCTTTGCAATATAGCAACACAAATTTTTTATATGCAAAAAAAAAAAAAAAAGAATTCTTTATAGAAAAACTGTCAATTTAATGGAACTTAAGAACCACATCTGTAGAATCACCAGCCCAAGTTCATAAAGTTACAGCTTTTGGTAAGTTCTTGCAAAGTTTTGAACTTGGCATGCTTTACCTTCGTTGTCACTGAGGTTTGAAAGGAATTGTCACAGACGAACCAATGCTTTACCTTCGTTGTCACTGAGGTTTGAAAGGAATTGTCACAGACGGACCAAGCCAAGCCCTTGGTCCTCATGTAGTGTGAGCTCCACATGGTGGCTGGCTAATTGGCCCAAATAGTTCAAAAGGAGCTGAAGGCTCCAGCTGTGCAGAAGGGGATGGCTTCAAGATATAGTGTCAGGTAGCAGATCATAGAAGATGAGTGATGCCCAGTGTGTGTCATCTTTAAAGGTTAGACCTACTGGAGTACATTAGCCGGCAGGCAACAACTGCTCTGCACGTAAAACTAGCGAACCTGCAGCTTATGGTAAAAGTCTTTTATATGCTGGCATTGTTTGTATTTGTTTATTGCAGTTGAAGATTTTGCAATTTAAACACTGTTGGTTCTGGTGTTGATATCTACAGTGAATTTATTTCGGATAGTACAGTACAGGTTAAAAGAAACTGAATAATATAACAACAAGGTCAAATTAGACAAAGACTCCTCTTATTATACAATTCCACGTAAGTTATCCGAAATGGGTGATGGCTGAAGTCACAGCTTATATTGCCCACCCATATTCCATCCAAGAATTCAAAAGAGAAAAAAGAGAAAACAAGACAAGAGCGGTTACTATTCAAAAACAAATCTAAGACAAAATGTGGCAGAGAAAAAAAAAGAAAAAAAAAAAAAACTAAGCTACAACACAACACAGGCTGGATATGTCAATCCTTATGTGAGTTTACATGTCGTCTTGTAAATATGTTTGGAGTATTTCTTCCTTTAGTTTTTGTTTAAATTGTCCAAGCGTTGTACATGATTTTAATTCAGGTCCAAAATCGTTCCATAATCTGACTCCTTGCACTGAAATACAGTGTTGCTTGGTGGTTGTTCTCACTGTAGGCTTTTGAAATATACATGTTCCTCTGAGGTGATATCGTTTCTCCCTTTTGGATATTTGCGGGCAGTGATAAATTCTTCACTTTGAACATTATTATTGCGGTTTTAAAGTCAACCAGATCTTTCAACTTGAGAGTTTTTTGTTTAAGAAAAAGTGGGTTTGTTGGTTCCATGTAAGCTGCTTTGTTTATTATTCTAATAGCTCTCTTTTGAAGCATAAAGAGTGGATATATGTTTGTTTTATATGTATTTCCCCATACTTCATTACAATATGTCATGTATGGGAGTATTAATGAATGATACAAGGTGTATAGTGTGGGTTGATTCAGCAAATATTTCACTCTGTGTGATATTGCAATTAATTTGGACCTTTAATATAATTAATATGTGACTTCCAACACAGTTTGTTATCAATTATTACTCCAAAAAATTTAGTTTCAGATACCCTTTCAATCTCTACACCATTAACACTGAGTTTGGGTACTGGGTTGTTGTGATGGTTGTTAAAGACTATAAATTTTGTCTTACTTAAATTGAGCGTTAATTTGTTTGAATCAAACCACAGTTTAAGCTTTCCTAATTCCTTTCCGAGTGTGTCCAGAAGTTGTTCCAAATTGTTTCCACTGCATAGCAGATTAGTGTCATCGGCAAACAATATTAAATCCATTTTTTCTGAAACTTTACATATATCGTTTATATACATATTGAATAATAATGGTCCCAAGACTGAACCCTGTGGGACTCCACAGGTGACCTTCAGTAACTCTGAGTTTTTGTTGCTAACACATACATACGGATATCTATTCTTTAAGTAACTACTTAACCAGGACAGTGCTACGCCTCTAATACCACAATCTTGTAGTTTCTTTAATAATAAATTGTGATCTACTGTATCAAATGCTTTTTTAAGATCTAGGAATACTCCAACTGAATACTCTTTATTTTCAATGGCTGTTGATATTTTTTCTGTAAATTCCATTAGGGCATATGCAGTTGTCCTCTTGTGTCTGAACCCATATTGCTGCTCACACAATAAATCATTCTTCAGTATGAAGTTGTCAATTCTCTCACAGAATATTTTTTCAAGTATCTTGGAAAATTGCGGTAATAGTGAAATTGGTCTATAGTTTGAGAGTTCCCCTCTGTCGCCCGTCTTGTATATCGGAATTACTGTAGCTATTTTCATTGCATTGGGAAATATACTGATTGGAGAGACAGGTTACAGATATACGTCAGTGTTTTAGCTATGCATTCGATAACAGTTTTGACTAATAGCATGTCAATACCATCACAGTTCGTAGATGTTTTACTTTTGAACGATTTAACAATTTCAATGACCTCTCTTTCGTCTGTGTTCTTTTATGAAATGGAGTCTTTTACAGCAGTGTTATTGCATATTGTATCACCTGTACGCACCGTAAGTGGGTATTCTCGGGCCAGATTAGGTCCAATGTTAACAAAAAAATTATTAAATTCATCTGCAGGTGAAGCTATATGCACACTCTGAGTCGTTTTATTATTTTTTGGAATATAGTTTGGGTGCTTGTATTTTGCTTTTATATCCAAGGATCTGTTTGAGTATTGTCCATGAATTTTTAATATTGTCTTTGTTTTTTCTCCATTCTTTACGTTTTGTTTTTTTTGTTACTTATTTGTACCCGTAGGTAGACTTGGTTTGCAGTCTGTGACAAGCCCACCGGCTGCTGTTCGCTGACGTGCGCGAGCCGCCCTAAACCTACATGTTTTTGGTGTGCGGGATGGAGGAAACCGGAGAAATCCCGGAGTAAACCCGCGCAACACGGGGAGAACATGCAAACTCCACACAGCTCACTGGTTGGTCGGGGGCTGGGGATCGAACCACGATCTCATGATCCCGCGATCCCCCGGCCGAGGGTAAAACTGTGCTGCCACAGGCTAAACCACTGCGCCACCGTGCAGCCTTTAATAGTTTCTTTTACTACATCTTATTATATATGTTAACTTATTTTTCTATATTTTATACCGCTGCTCTGCTTCTTTTGTCCTTTTCTTTAGGAACGCTTATATAATAAATTTTTCTTTTACAACGCCTTTTGTAGTCCTTTGGTTAACCATAGCTTATCAGCAAATTTTGTGTTTATAAGCTTTTTTTTTTACTAATGGGGCAGTTTTTTTCATAAAGAGTGGTTACAATATTTATAAATGTGTCATAGGCTTCAGTTTACATCTGATACATAGACATCTGTCCAGTCTTGCTTCAGCAAGTCCTCTTTAAAAGAATTGATTGCATTTGGTGATTGTATCTGAACGATTTTGAAATTTTTCTGCGTTGGCCCCATGTGGCCATGGATAAGTTGCAAAGGTTGCAAGTGGTCACTTATCATTTATCATAATCCACTTCTATTTTCTTATCGATAACATTGACAAACAGGTTGTCAATAAGTGTAGCAGAGTGAACTGTGATTCTACTGGGATGTGTTATTGTGGGATATAGACTCATGCTGTACATAGAGTTCATGAACTCTGTAACTACATTTTGTGATGTGGATTCAGTAAATCAATATGAAATCTCCACAAATTGCTATCCATTTTCTTACTAGTAATATTATTGTACAGCTCGACTAATTTATCTCTGAATGTCTCAATGCAAGTTCCCGGCGTTCTATATATGCAGCTTATGATTAGATTTTTTGTTTTGTCTAGGTCAATCTCAACAGTAACACATTCCAAGATCCCTGGTAGTGCAAAGGACATTTCATTTACAAGCTTACACCTATACAGGTCATCAATATACAGTGCAACACCACCACCCTTTTTTTGAGTTCTGTTAATATAAAACATCTGATATCCCTCTATTGCCATCAGGGGAGCCTGTTCTTCATTAAGCCAGGTTTCAGAGACTGCAATAGCTGTGAATTTTCTGTCTAGCTGTTTTAAATAGTCCTGAATCTGTGGAAAGTTTTTGTTAAGACTTCTGCTATTGAAGTGTATTATTGACAGTTTATCTAATTGCACTTGACTTTTGAATTGCTTTTCAGTGTAATATTCACAGTGGTTATGAATATTATTGAAAAAGTGGTTATCAGGATCAATATCATTCTCCATCTCTTGTGGTATATGTTCAGCATAATGGCATATTTTCAGAGTTTGAGTTTCCTCACTCTGTGTCAGATGACTTCCTCCAGCTGGGGATAATTGATGTCTACTCAAGTCGGTCATAAGTTTTTGTTTATTTTGCTTATTTTTTTTAAAGTACTTTGGCATGGTGTATCAAAAGAACTATTCTTATCGTGTGTATGAATATGGATTATCATTGACTCAGTGACAAGAAAAAGCGTGTGAACCATTTTGATTTTCATGTTTGGGCTTTTTTTGCAATAATTTGTCATGAAATATGAGCTGAGTTTCATCTAAGTCAAGGGTATTGACAAACACAATGTGCCTAAAATAATAAAACAACATTCTGATCTTTCATATTTTTATGGAGAACAAACATAAAAACCCCTTAGTGCTGATGGAAAAATATGTGAACCCAATTAATAACTGGTTGACCCCCCCCCCCCCCCCCAGCAGCAATAACCTCTTCCAGGCACTTCCTGTAGCTGTGGACCTTGGTGGACCTGGGTGGTGTTGATGACCCTCTGCACAGCCTTCCTGTTCTTGGCTGTGGAGCCGGCATACCACACACCCAGACAGTAAGTGAGCAAGCTCTCCACCACTGAGCAGCAGTGGAAGACCAGCAGCAGCTTCTGGTTGTTAGAAAAATACCCGATTCTTTGATTGAAAGATCCAAGAACAAGCCGGAGATTTCATCAATTTAAAGATGGAACTTTTATTTGGAGGTCACAAGTAAAGCAAGCAGCACTGGGTGCAGCATGACGCAGCTCCCTCTGGAGCGTCGCCACACTGACCACAACTTCCAGGTGCAACATACATTTATCTTCTCAGGTTGGTGGGTCGGACCAACCCAGTACAATAGGATGGGCTTGTACACAACCGTCTGATTGGCCAGTTTTAACTCTGACATGAACAGGCCATCCGCTATTCACGTTACCGATCTCCTAAAATGTACTATCAAAAGTGTGTGTGAGAATGTTGGTTTGGGTGTGTACTAATGTGATAGACCTGACTATAATAAAAGACAGAGAGAGAGAGAGAGAGAGAGAGAGAGAGAGAGAGAGAGAGAGAGAGAGAGAGAGAGAGAGAGAGAGAGAGAGAGAGAGAGCTCTGTAGCTCTGCCTAATTCCAGTTTACCAGAGTTTAGCACCACATATTTGTTCATAACCATGCAAACAGGATATGTATGGAATCTGTGTAGAGTATAATGGGAGATTACCTACAGAATTATTATTTTGGCACTCTAGCTTTCCATTAACCCTTTCACTCCCCCCTTTGACATGATTTTATCATGTCAACCATGCATGGTGTGAGAGACGTTAGCGATTAACAGATGGTGAATAAGGCAGGTCCCTGCATTGTATGTGAACCCAAGAGGCTTGCACCATTGGTTCTGCTACCCTTGCCTCCCCCCTTGTGGACACCCTAGCGCGGTGCAGCGATGTCTAAGAGGACCTTGTCCAGATGAACTGTCAATCCATGATGCCCACGAAACCTTTGTCCACCGGTTGACCCTTGCCAGGGCTCGCATCATTCGGCTGCCGTCATCACACGGTTGCAACAGAGGTTTGACCTTCCACTGTGTCTGCTTCCTGTATCCGCAGCTGTGGAGCACAGTCCCATCTCGTTTACACACACCGGTACCATTTGAAACAACTGTGTGCCCACCCTCTGAGGCACATCTTGTCCCATGAGGTCTATAGGACAGTCTGGTGGGTACAGCAGAGGATAGATAACATCCAGTCCAGCCAGTGAACAGTTCAGTGATGCTGTCCCAGGGATGCCACCCCCGTCGCTGTGCTGAGGTAGGGATGCTGGTATCGATGAAAATGCAGTCTCCTCTGCGTGGCTGATCTGGCTCCACCCCGGATGCTGGAGGTGTGGTGGACGCGCTGGGTATCAGTCCATCTTTCTTCTAGGGCGTGATGGTCTGGTGCCCTCTGGGCACCCTACACCTTTAATCGAGTGCCAATACAAAGAGCTCGGCCGGGGCAGGGCCAATAATGGCCTGAGGGGTTGCCATCACAATGTCTGGAGCCTGTACCGTTTTATCCTTATTCACTACATCTGTAGTTATCTATGTGTTGTTGTAAGTTATCGCCCAGTATCCTTGAGTGTGTGATTGTTGACCATATGAAACCTGCAAGCATTGGTTGTGTTGTGATGAGTGTGTTGGGTAATGGGACCTATATGCTCATGCTCAGCAGTGAGTGTGTTATGATGAATGAGTTGGATGATGAGACCTATGTGTTGTACTGTGAGTAGGTAGCAGACAAAATTGTTCAAAGTCAGGAGACATCCTTATCCATACTTGTTGTATCCAGGCTTCTAGAGCTTCTAACCTTCACAATTATCCTGACTAACTAACCGTAATTAGCATGATGTAAATAAACACGCCAGAGTACTATAAGTCTCACACCCGTACCTATGTGTGGTGAGCTATTTTTTTTTTTTTGTTTGTTACTTATTTGTACCCGTAGGTAGACTTGGTTTGCAGTCTGGTGACAAGCCACCGGCTGCTGGTCGCTGCGTGCGTGAGCGCCCTAAACCTACATGTTTTTGGTGTGCGGGAGGAAACCGGAGAAATCCCGGAGTAAACCCGCGCAACACGGGGAGAACATGCAAACTCCACACAGCTCACTGTTGGTCGGGGGCTGGGATCGAACCCACGATCTCATGATCCCCGCGGTCCCCCGGCCGAGGGTAAAACTGTGCTGCCACAGTGCTAAACCACTGCGCCACCGTGCAGCCCAACAGAGCTATGTATTATTTATGTATTATCAGTAGCACACTGTGTGTACAAATAATCTGTGATGGCAGAATGGTCTTCCTCCATCATCATCCTCTGTCATGGGGTCCTCAGCTCTTCCTCTCGACCCAGCAATTGGTCTAAGACTTGCTGATGACTCCCACTGTGGAAAATTGCATTTGTTAACACCCTTCTGGGATTCTGAATATATGGCCTATAGTGTTGTACTCTGCTCCTTTTATCAGATCTACATCTAGTTATCCTTTCACCATAACCAATTTGGAATTTGCCTCAAATTTTCCTCATCCCCTCGTTTGTTAATGTTAAGATTGGTCATATAGGAGATTTCTGGGCGTCAGTGTGTACCACCTCTTGTGCTGTGGTTACCCAGTTAAGAGACAATGCTTATGGTTTTATTTTGGGAGAATATTCTATGTTAAGGTCAGGTATTGGTTTTCCACAGATGGCTCTATTCCACAGTAGAGGCGACAGAATGTCCAACATTTTCCAATCCATGTGTTTGGGTTTAACCAGCGGGATGTGTGGAACCCCCCATAGGTTGATTTTTTTTTTAATTACTTATTTTGTACCCGTAGGTAGATTTGTTTTGCAGACTGGTGACAAACCACCAGCTGCCGGTCGCTGCATGCGCAAGCACCCCTTAACTCCCTAACCTGCATGTTTTTGGCATGTGGGAGGAAACCGGAAAAATCCCGGAGTAAACCCACGCAAACACGGGGAGAACATGCAAACTCCACACAGATCACTGTTGGCCGGGGGCAGGGATCGAACCCACGATCTCACGGTCCCCGCGATCCCCCGGCCGAGGATAAAACTGTGCTGCCACAGTGCTAACCACTGCGCCACCGTGCAGCCAGAAATGTCTCTTATCCTCTTCAGTTAGGACAATGGATGCTTCTACATATTTCTTTGTTTATTAGTCCAATTTTATGACCAATCTGGAGGATGGATTTGCAAATAATGGTTGTTAATAATTTGGATCAGATCTGTTCAATCACCTATAGTACATGGGGTACAATGCTACTTTTACAGATGTTGATAAGTGTTCTACTGGTAGCTTGCCATTTGCAGAATTTGATCGTTACTTTTCTGACCTTGAAAAGTCCTGTATGTCATTACCCGGAGTTCCTACTTTACATGCAATAATTTAATTTTTGCTAATTTTCTGCATACATGTAGAAGTGAGACCACTTATCTGTTCTCGTCTGTTCTCATCTGTTCTCGTCGTATGCAGTCCAGTTTTTCGTGGTGGGTGTGGGTGCCTCCCTCCTGCCAGCAGTGGCCATTGTGGGGCGTGCTCCTCCTCCCACTTGCGGTCCTCCCCCTCCTCCTTTTGGCCTCCTTTTATAAGAGAAACAGATTCATGGGGAGCCTCAGGCTCCCCGTGTGTCAGCCATTCCATAAATAAGTGCGTGTTTTTCCTTCAAATTTTATTTTCCCTTCTTATTTAGATTTCCATCCTCGAGTCAAGAAAGGAACTGCTTCAAAGCCTTTATTTAATTTTTGCTAATTAATACAAGATGGAATAATAAGATTAACTCTCCACAATGCCAACAGATATTATTTGTACTGCTGTAATTGAATGCTGTGTGGATTTTTTGTGCTGCACTGCATACACCTCCATGCTGCTACTCATTTTTGCCACTCAGTGTTTGTCTTCCAAGAGTTCTGTTCAGTGATGTCCTATGCATACCCTCTATTGGGGAGGAACATAACTGGGGTGTTAGATTGACTTTAAATAACTGAGTATGCAGTAAAGCTATAATATTTGCTGTGAGTATTTGCTCATTACTTAATGTTAATATTCACAACTAAAAGAAATGCACTGAAAGTTAGATACCTAATGCCTCATTCCCGCTTTAAGTACTTGGAAACATTTAAGATGGCTGCCCATGTTTGTGCATTCTTCCTGACACTCTTCAGGATTAAGCAAAATTTAATTTATTTATTATTATTATTATTATTATTATTATTATTATTATTATTATTATTCTTTTAAAGCTACATTTGCAAATCTTACACGGATCTTTATTTTTCTTTGGTTACACATACTCTCCTTTAATTTCTTTTTCCATTTCCATCTTAATATCAGAAATATTTTCTACACTTGCTAAATCCACCGTTCTTCTTCCTCTACGTACTTTTTCCATCAGAAACACTCAATTTTTACCATCCACTCTCCATCTGTGTACAAGACTTCACCTTTCCCTGGACTAGCTGATGAAGCTGCACATCTCACATCTATAATCTCTTTCAGTATTAAAACTTTCTTTCATTCATCTGGTCTTGGTTCTCCTCAGCCTTCATCAACATTCTGTTACCACCTGCTTGTCTTCTTCATGTTCTTCATGTCTTCTTGTCGTTCATACTACTGACCTTTCGATTTGTTTTGGTATTAAATAATGTCTCAGGATTTGAACATCTGCCTTTCAAGGAATGTATAAAAATAATACATCTGCTGATTGCTCTGAAAACTAAAGTATAGCAGAGTCATCTGTATCTTGGTGTGGTGGAGTCTTCTGTCTTTTTCTTCTGAACAGATAGCCTCCAAATGAGCTAACACCATGCCTACAAAGCTATAACAATTTTTAGATACAAAAATGTAAAACTTTCATTAGCCCCCAAAAACAATTCTAAAAATATTTAAATCAAGACTCAACAACCACATGACACGCGGATCATCCGTGTGTGAATCGCTGGTTTGTTTATCAAGCTAGACTGGTTGTCTTGTGTGTGTCAGAGCTGCAGATCTATGTGCACAGGACATTAAAGCCGTGTTTATGCTCCACCTCCACTCTGTGCGTGCGTCCTTGATGCTTGTACCCTTTGGATAAGTCCGGTGCACACACAGCTATATGTATATGCTTCATTCTTGAGTCTACTCGGCCGAGTGTTTGCTGCTTTTACCTCAAATTATCTTTTTGTTTCTCTAGTCTACTCTAGTCATGTTTGTTTTAATTCATCTTCTTCTATAATGCTTTTTACTCATCACTGGATGATCAAAAACCATCACCCTTGTTAAGCTGCCATCCCCATACAAAGTGTAAGGAACTGTGTAAAGAATGTGACTTTCATGTAAACTTACAGCTTTTCTCTAAATTGTCGTTTTTCTCCTAACAAATTTTTGGATTTTTTCTTTGTAAATTTGCAAGTTTTTTTTTCAGAAATTTGTGACTTTTTCCAAAATATTTTTGTAAATTTGCAACTTTTCCTCAAATGTGCAATTTTCTCTGAAACTTGTACAGTTTTACCTTTATACCCTTTTGCATAAATTTTTAACCTTTGTCTTAAGTTGTGATTGTAAATCAGCATTTTTATCATATTTTGCACCTCCATCTTACAAACTTGTACCCAATCTACCCTCACATGTTCATACCCCATGTAGAGTTAAAAAATGCCTACTGCAAATCTCTTACTTACACTGTGATTAGATTTCAACAAATTTGTAAACCATAAGCAATACTTTTCTCTAGCTTTTCTTGAGCTCTTGGCTGCACTGCCCTCACGTTTGGTTAATTGGTTGTTCCAAATTGTCCCCAGACCTCTTTCTCCTATAGGCCCTTAGAATAGAAGGCTAGCACCAGTGGTGGTCCTTGAGACCAAAAAAGCACTAATAAGTTTGGTTCATATCCATAAAGTTTTGGGAAATGTGCAAAAACTACAGATAGGAGGGTCTGGGACTCTCCAATTATGTATTGACCCTTGAGTATAAAGGAGCCCTACAGCTGCATCCTTTCTCTTGGCCAGTAGATGGCTAGTTTTCTTGTAGCAAAAGGTCAGACTGCCTGACATTCTGTGGAAAAATGACCTTTCAAGCCTCAAAAATTTTCCAGATTTTGGTCTTAATTGCAAGCCTTCTTTTTATTAGAGGTTTCTTAGGCGGAACATGGGTGGGCAATCTAAGCTGTGGCTTCAGCTATCACCCTTTTTGGGTAACATATTGAATTGTACAATCAGGGGAGTTAATGTTTACTTTGACCTTGTTGGATTTTCCCTTGATGTTCTGTTCCTTTCTTTTAATCTTTTAATCTAATCCGTCCAAAAAATAAAGATTCATTCATATTTGTACGCTCTTCCTGTAGCTACTCAATAGTTTGCATACATGGTAGCATTTTAGATGAGAAAGCACACCGACCTTTCAGCTATAAGGCTGAGAACCATCCATCCATCCATCTTCTACCGCTTTTCCGGAGGTCCGGGTCGCGGAGGCAGCAGTTCAAGCAGAGAAGCCCAGACTTCCCTCTCCCCAGCCACCTGCTCCAGCTCTTCAGAGGGGATACCAAGGCGTTCCCAGACCAGCTGGGAGACATAGTCTCTCCACTGAGTCCTGGGTCTGCCCCGGGGTCTCCTCCCAGTGGGATGTGCCTGAAACACCTCAAGTGGGAGGCGTCCAGGAGGCATCCTAATCAGATGCCCATACCACCTCAACTGACTCCTTTCAATGTGGAGGAGCAGCGGTTCTACTCTGAGCCTCTCCCGGATAACTGAGCTCCTCACCCTATCTCTGAGGGTGAGTCCAGCAATCCAACAGAGAAAGCTCATTTCAGCCGCTTGTATCTGCGATCTCGTTCTTTCGGTCATTACCCAAAGCTCGTGACCATAGGTGAGAGTAGGAACGTAGATTGACAGGTAAATCGACAGCTTTGCCTTAGAACTAAGCTCCCTCTTCACCACAACAGACCGGTACAACGTCCACATCACTGCAGATGCTGCTCCAATCCGTCTGTTGATCTCTCGCTCCATTTTCCCCTCACTCGTGAACAAGACCCCAAGATACTTAAACTCCTCCACTTGGGGCAGGAGCCTGTCCCCAACCCGGAGAGGACAATCCACCTTTTTCCAGCTGAGGGCCATGGACTCGGACTTGGAGGTGCTGATTCTCATCCCAGCCGCTTCACACTCAGCGGTGGTTGACACGCCTCTGCAACATTGCGTGGAGGTCGGGGGCAGTGCCTTTGTCATGGCAAACCGGGGTGGTGGTTCCTGTCTTCAAAAAAGGGGACCGGAGGGTGTGCTCCAACTTTAGAGGGATCACACTCCTCAGCCTCCCTGGGAAGGTCTATGCCAAGGTACTGGAGAGGGGAGTCTGGACGTTGGTCGAACCTCGGATTCAGGAGGAGCAATGTGGTTTAAGGCTGAGAACATTGTGATCAGTTATTTTAGTTTTACTGTTAGAGTCACTCCCTGTTTGTTAAAGAGGATGCCAACTCACAAAATGCCTAACTTCAGACTTCAAGACAGTAAACCTTAATGATATAGTAACTGTTCTGTCCGTTCCTGTCCCACTCTCCCCCTTTGAAACAGAGCGGCTTAATATCAAAGCCATTCTTTTTCAACATCCTGTAGGGGAGGATACCCATTGTGTTGCTAATTGGGGGAGCCCCCTGGGTGCCATTGTGGGTGTTTGAGCCCAGTGGCCAAATTGCTGACATAGGAAGTAAGTATCTGACTCTATTATTAAAACAAATTCAAAGACAAAAAATCAACTGATTGTAAAAGGGAAAGCAAATATGAGCTAAGAGGTAACTCTGTTTTTAATAAGCCAAAGGTTGGAACAAATACAAAGTATCATTGCATGTCTGTCACTGGAGTTAAACTGTGGAACTATTGCTCTGAAAATATTAAAACATGTTCAACCCTGAAGCAATTCAAAAAACTGTACAAAGATGAGAAAAACTCCCAGTATCTCACTGTAAATGCTGGGAGATCAATTTGTAATAACTTAAAGGGTTTTTTGTCTACTTGTTCTATTTGATTTTCTTTGTTGATTTTGGGTAAGACTTAAATTTTTATGTTATTGATTTTATAATTGTAATGGGGTAGGCACTATATAAGCACTAGCTTCAGCCTACACCCTTTCGGTTGTTCTTTTGTGTATTCTTATTGTATTGTATGTGTTTATTATTATTATCACCGAATAAAATAAATTCATTCATTCATTCATTCATTCAGGTTTAGTAGATATTTCCAACCCCTGGTATTTCTCAAATCACACTTTTATCCCCTAAAGGCACAAAATTTAACAGAGATCAGCTTGCACGATGTGGAGAATTTGCCACAGATTTGCATGTACTCATTTCTTATAGCTTAACTTATATGTAGAGGATACTTTCATCGAGACCTCGTCAGGTCATCGATACAAGAGGTATCTTATCATAAAGATCTGTCTTATATTGATTTTAACAAGCTATTTTTATTGTTTTGTAATTATGAACAACACTCACTAATGATGGAAAAAAGTTTCTTGTGCTATTCGTTGTTATTATTTTCATACTCCTGAATGCACTCACTATTGTTGGTAAAAAAGTTTCTTGTGCTATTCTATAAGTTATTATTTTATACTTATGAACAGACACTCACTAATGTTGGTTAAAAAAAAGATTCTTGTGGCTGCTTGTTACATTACTACTCATGATGAAGTTTGAGATTCTTATAACATATTAAGGGTACAGACACTCACTAATATTGGTAAAAAAAAAGATTCTTGTGGCTGCTTGTTACATTACTCACTCATGATGAAGTTTGAGATTCTTATAACGTATTAAGGGTACAGACACTCACTAATGTTGTTAAAAAGATTCTTGTGGCTCCTTGTTACATTACTCACTCATGATTAAGTTTGAGATTCTTATAATGTATTGGAGTACCTAATTTATGCTCATAACTGATGTAAAAAAAGATTCTTGCATTGCAAATTTTCCTTATTCGTAAAAAAAGCGGCTATTTGATCCTAGGATGTTTCTTCACTCTCCCTTGTGCAAGACCACATGGTTCATGCTTTACATGTGACCACAGACTTCCATCCCGCAAACAGTTTAAAATTTGGAGATCGGATATACCCCTTTATCAGACAAATGTAAATTTAAAATGGCCAAACTGCAGAAATTTTGTATACAAAAGGTTTTCTGCTTACCTTTCTTTTGTTCAGGCGCTGCCATGATCGTCTGAAAAGGGTCCTTCCCATCTGTTGTATTCATGCTCGTTTCGGAATAGTTCAATCTGGGTCACGGGACCAATTTGTTAGAAAAATACCCAATTCTTTGATTGAACGATCCAAGAACAAGCCCGAGATTTCTTCAATTTAAAGATGGTGTGGAAGATGTGAAAAGGACGAGGCAGAGTTCTTTCTCAGAGTCAGCTTTATTCACATCTCCATCATTTCAAAGCAGAGAAAAAAAGAGAGTGAAACAGTAAACTCTCGTCCTTAAATATCAGGGACTTCACACCTCATAGATCACATGTCACACAGACCACCTTGCATAATAAAGACAGTCACAATGCATTTCACCACCTTGCATAATAAAGACAGTCACAATGCATTTCTCTCCATGATATCACTTCCACTGTCTCCCATGCATCCTTTCCTTAATCCCTTAATTGACCCCCCACAGTCTCCAGCCTTGCATACCAAGGCTAAGATTCCTGCCTTTGTTCTGACCTAAAATGTGAGTCACAAAACCGGTCCAACAGGTCCCATGTGTGTTCCCACACAAGCCCCCCCCCCCCCAGCATTTTAGAAAAACAGGACAACAAGAAGATAACCATATGCATGCCGTGATAGCATCAATACACATCAGTCCACATGATGGATAGGCTTCAGCCTCCTGCCGAATCTGCTGTAGCTGGGGTTCACCGTCTCTGCGGCACTGTCACGCTGGGGGTTTGCCGTCTGGGGGCGGAAACCCTTTGTCAGTCTCTGCGGGTGTTCTGGGGAAACATTGCTTTGGGAAACATTACTGTGTGAAACCCTCCGTGGTGGTCTTAATCTCCGAGCCGTTCGCCGCTGTCACCCGGGGACCTCCGGAACCAGCCAGTCTGTCCGCGTAGGAAGGTGTGATGAAACTCAACTGGGAGCCTGTGTCGACGAGGAACTGCCTCCCGGAGCGTGCGTCCGACAAGTAGAGCAGCTTGTTCTCTTCCCCGAGGGCCGCGGCTGCTACCGACCCCTGGTCTTGGCGTTTCCCAAACGCCCGAACTGGCACGGCGGTACACACTTGCGTGCCCTCTCTGCGAAGCGGCAATGGTAGAAACAAAAGACGTCCGGTCCACGCTCCCTGGCCCTTGCCGCCGTCGTCGTCAGTGAGTCTGGCACCGCTGCCTCTGGCCTCCTGTCATCTCTGGTTGTCACGCCGAGTTCCGCTGCAGCGGCCGTGGCTGCGCGCCACTTGGTGGCATTGACAATCCGCTGTGCCTCTTGGCCCAGCGCACGGTAGTCCCGTAGGGCCAACAGTGGCGAACTGGCCAGAACCGCTCTTGCTGCTGACGGTAGAGTCCTGAGTAAGAGGTGGGTGAAAATGAAGTGATCATCGTCAGAGTCTTTCAACCTCAACAACTTCTCCATCAGGCTCGCGGGCATGTCGTTTTCCCCCTCCGTCAGCGCCAGGAGCCTCTTTGCTCGCTCCTCCGCCGAGGGGGTGAATTGCTGGATGAGTGCAGCCTTCAACGTGCCGTATTTGTCGCTCTCCGGCGGCTGGTCGATCAGGCTCTCCACATGCTGGGCCGTGTTGTTGTCCAGCTTTGCGACTACGTGGTAGAATTTCGTGGCATCTACCGATATCCCCCGGAGGTTGAACTGCGCCTCAACCACGTTGAACCAGGAGCGCGGATTGTTCTGCCAGAAGTCCGGTAGCTGGACTGTAGCGGCATTTGCTTGGCTGGGGGCTCCTGACGCGGCTGGCCCGGGGGAATTTTCTTCTTCCATGATACGTCTCGGGTCACCAGTGTGGAAGATGTGAAAATGACGAGGCAGAGTTCTTTCTCAGAGTCAGCTTTATTCACATCTCCATCATTTCAAAGCAGAGAAAAAAAGAGAGTGAAACAGTAAACTCTCGTCCTTAAATATCAGGGACTTCACACCTCATAGATCACATGTCACACAGACCACCTTGCATAATAAAGACAGTCACAATGCATTTCACCACCTTGCATAATAAAGACAGTCACAATGCATTTTTCTCCATGATATCACTTCCACTGTCTCCCATGCATCCTTTCCTTAATCCCTTAATTGACCCCCCACAGTCTCCAGCCTTGCATACCAAGGCTAAGATTCCTGCCTTTGTTCTGACCTAAAATGT
Source organism: Pholidichthys leucotaenia (assembly GCA_020510985.1). Lineage (NCBI taxonomy): Eukaryota > Metazoa > Chordata > Actinopteri > Cichliformes > Pholidichthyidae > Pholidichthys > Pholidichthys leucotaenia. Next base: position 247,691,511 of record CM035839.1, on the reverse strand, counting down.
GAGTCACAAAACTGGTCCAACAGGTCCCATGTGTGTTCCCACAATGGAACATTTATTTGGAGGTCACAAGTAAAGCAAGCAGCGCTGGGTGCAGCGTGACGCAGCTCTCTCTGGAGCGTCCCCACTCTGACCACGACTTCTGGGTGCGACATACATTTATCTTCTCGGGTTGGCGTGTCGGACCAACCCAGTACAATAGGATGGGCTTGTACGTGACCGTCTGATTGGCCAGTTGTAACACTGACATGAACAGGCCATCCGCTATTCACGTTACCGATCTCCTAAAATTGTACTATCAAAAGTGTGTGTGAGAATGTTGGTTTGGGTGTGTACTAATGTGATAGACCTGACTATAATAAGAGAGAGAGAGAGAGAGAGAGAGAGAGAGAGAGAGCTTAGCACCACATATTTGTTCATAAGCATGCAAACAGGATATGTATGGAATCTGTAGAGCATAATGGGCGATTACCTACAGAATTATTATTTTGGCACTCTAACTTTTCATTAACCCTTTCATGGTCCAGATTGTTCTTCCTCAGGACACGGAGGAAGTGCAGCCGCTGTTGAGCTTTCTTCACCAGGGCCTTGGTGTTGACTGACCAGGAGAGGTCAGAGGAGATGTGGGTGCCCAGGAACCTGAAGGTGGGGACAGTTTCCACACGGTCACCATTTGCTTGGGGGCGGGGGGGGGGGTGTCTGTCTGTTCTTTCTGAAGTCCAGTATAAGTTCTTTGGTTTTGTTTTTTTTTGGACATTCAGTTTCAGGTTATTTGCTTGGCACAACAGCAGCAGATTCTCTACCTCCACTCTGTATGCCTTCTCATCATCATCGGGGATGAGCCTAACCAAGGTGATGTCGTCCATGTACTTCACGATGACGGTGGTTGGGTGGGTTGGAATACAGTCAGAGGTGTACAGGAAGTACCGTAGAGGGCTTAGCACCCAACCCTGGGGGAGCAAGTGCTGAGAGACAATGTGGAGGAGTGGTGGGGGCCAAGTCCGACTGCTTGTGGGCGGTTGGTGAGAAAGTTTTTTATTTGGAGCAGGTGGGGGGGGGGGGGGTCTGGAGGAGGTGCAGTTTATTGATCAGGATATCCGGGATGATGGTGTTGACGGCTGAGCTGTAGTCCACAAAGAGCACTCTCACGTAGCTCCTTGGGTTCTCCAGGTGGCTCAGCACTCTGTGGAGTGTGGTGGTGATGGCGTCTTCCATAGACCAGTTCTCCCTGTAGACGAACTGATGGGGGTTGTAGGAGGGGGGAAAACAGACCCTGATGTGCTGGGAAAGCAGTCACTCAAAAGACTTCATGACTACAGACGTGAGTGCTACGGGTCTGTAGTCATTCAGCCTGCGGCCTTTTTGGGGATGAGGATGATGGTGGAGACCTTGAGTCAGAAGGGCACGGTGGCGTGCATCAGGGAGAGGATGAATAGCTTGGTGAGGATCTCTGCCAGCTTGTCTGCACATGCTTTGACCACCGCTCCTTGGATGCCGTCAGGACCGGCAGCTCTGCGGGGGTTCACTGTTCTCAAGTGCCTCCTCACCTCATGCACCTGTAGGGGGGGGGAGAAAGGGGGATGAATTGTGGGCTCTGATCAGAGCCAGGGCCTCACTGGTCATCCAGGATTTCTGATTTGGAAAGACCCAGATGTGTTTGGTGACTGTCACATTTTCTACACGTCAATTAATGTAGAACAGGAGAGACTCGTGTAGGAGTCCAAGTCCTGCTGTTCAAAGGTGTTCCAATATGTGCAGCTAAAGCAGTCCTGTAGCTGGAGGAGAGAATTGTAAGGTCAGGTTTTAATTGTTTCATTGGTTGGGGAGAAAACACTTCCTCGGGGGTGGGGGGTATAAGCAGGTATTAGAAGCAGGGAGAGATTGTCTGATTGTCCAAGTTGAGGGAGGGGGTGGCTCTTTAGGCATGCTTAATGTTGCTGTAAACATGATCCCTTGTTCTTTCCCCTCTTGTGGGACACCAAACATGTTGGTGGAATTTGGAGAGTACAGTCTTTTAGCACGCTTTGTTAAAATTCCCTGCAATGATGTGGACGGTGTTTTGGGGCATTTCCAAGTTCATTTCTTTATCACAACGGTGTGAAAACAAACTTTCTGACAGTGCATGATGCAAAGAGGCCAGTCTAATCATTTAGAGGTGTGCTTTGGATAATCCAATCCAAAGCACTCCTTCCTATCCCTTTAATGCAAAGAGGCACATTATATAAAGTGAAATGTGTTCATGATGGTTCAAGATGGGTTTTGCACTGACCCAAGCCTATGTGTGTGAGCCAAAATGCATGCGATAGTAATGCTGTTTGGTAATAAGGAAGACATCACTCACAGTTGATGCCCAGTTAGTTATGTTGGAAACAATAAATGGATGAATGCTGAGCTGAAAAATCAGCTGAATGGTTTAATGGTTTTTGTAAATAATAATGTAACCTTACCTTATTTTTTAGGATGACAATGTAACATCCGTCTGTGGACTGCGGATGAAGACATTTTGGCTAATTCTCTTGCATTTTACAGTAATTTGAATTAAAGTACAATGTCCCTGTCAAATAAAGCAGTAAATAAAATAAAGTAAGACTGCACGTCCACCAAATGCATTTTTTGTCACCCGGCCGCCCTGAGCATTTTTTTTTCAGCATTTGTGTGCAGCACTCTGGGAAAAAAAAGTCTGTGCTCTGTATCCCACCGACAGCTTGTCACTCTCAGCTCAGCAATTCTGCTTTTCCTATTGTCAGACTTTCTACAGATTTTTTAATATCAGTCTCTAAATTACAATGGACAGGAAACATTTTCTGGCAGCTCTGGATGTAAAATATGATGACCCGGAAAGCAGGAATCTTAGTACAGACGAGTACCGGCGTCCTATGTCCTGCCCACGCAGCAGTTCTGATTGGCTACTTAGGTCTGACATTGACGAGCTCAGCTGCGGTCTCTGAAAAGTTTAACTTTTTTCAACTCTAAGCGCCCTGAGCGCCGCAACAAAAAATGCCCACTGCCGAGAGCGTTTCAGCACCAAGGGCACTCAGCGCTGTATCCACCGCTGGTCCCCGCCACAAAGCGAGCCCTGTCTCAGCAACCTCTGCCGGGGACTGATGGGTGGCTGTCAGGGAGCTTGCTGGGCTGGAAGGGTGCAAATGTGGATGCATCTCCTGCCTCTGTGGAGAGCTACAGTGAAAAGTAAAACGTTGCACACTCCTAGATAGATAGATAGATAGATAGATAGATAGATAGATAGATAGATAGATAGATACTTTATTTCGAACAAAAAAAGTATAACAAAAACAAACAAATGACAAATGCAATAAAGTAACAGTATACACTGTTTGAAAGGGAGAAGGAAGAAGTGAACACATTAATTCCATCTCCTCTTTTCCATAAATACACTCATGTGAATTATATACAAATTACCACCTTTAAGACCCCAAGTAAACAATTTACTGTATTTTTTACAAATCAACATTAACACCCATCCATCCTAACATACATTGATGTCCATACATCAAAATCAGCCTCAAACAACACAGATATACACAGTGCTGTCCCACCCACCATTCCATAGTGTCCCATAATGTCCCAGAGTGAACATAATGAATCGTACATATAAATACTACCCTTCTAACATATATCCTTTCAGCAAATAATGTTTATACCTCTTTTTGAATTGATTTCTGTTTGTACATAGTTTCAGTTCCAGCTCCAGACTGTTCCACAAATCCACCTCACAGACAGATATGCACAGACTTTTCTTGGTTGTTCGTATCTTGGGTTTTGTAAAGTATAAGTCTCCTCTCAAATTATGATCATTGTCTCTTTTTTTAAAATATTTTTTGTATATTAGTTGGGAGTTGATTATTAATTGCCCTGTACATTACTTGTGCTGTCTTAAATTTAACTAAATCGATGAACTTTATGACATGTGACTTTAAAAACAACGAATTGGTATGGTCTCTATATCCTACATTGTTTATTATCCTTATAGCTCTTTTTTGTAATGTGCATATTGACTGTAGGTTGGTCTTGTAGGTGTTTCCCCAGACTTCTACACAATAGTTAAGATAAGGTAAAAACAGTGAATTGTACAATAAGACCAATGATTTATAGTCCAAGATGTGTCTTGGACTATAAATATGCCTATGCCTATGCCTATGTATGCCTATACATTTTGCTAACTTGGCCCGGATGTGACTGATGTGAGGTTTCCCAGCAGATTTTATTGTCTAGCGTCACCCCAGAAACTTATTTTCCTGTACTGTTTCTATTCTGGTATCATCTGTCGTTACCATTATTTATGATTTATTTTATAATTTCCAAACAAACGTAATGTGTTTTTTTTTTTTAGATTTAGAGATAATTTATTTTTGTTGAACCACTGCCGTTAACTCTTTTCATTTCAGTTGTGACCCACCTCTAAAACCTGCTGCAAATTCTCACCAGTGCAAAGGATATTTGTGTCATCCGCAACAAAAATAAATTTCAGGAATTTTTTGATACTTGGCATATGTCATTTTATAACCAAAATAAAGAGTTTGGGTCCCAAAACTCTGAGCCCCCTGGGGCACCCCATAAGTGATGTCCCTGAAGGGTGATTTGTGCTTCACCAATTTGTACCAAATTGTCTGTCTCTGAAGCGGATGATAAAATAAAGGCAGCGTTGGATTTCTTAAATAGCTTTATTATCACCCGCCCCTTCATCAGAACTCGGCCTCCAGCCCATAGTGGTGAGCAGGCTGAAGCCTCGTTCCTCCAGCTCTCAAAGAAGAGACAGTGTGTGTGTCTCGCAGCAGATGCAAAATCAGAATGAGTGAATGAGAGGCAGATTAACAGCACAGTGCAGCTTATATACTCAACTCAAACAATAGATCAAAGACATTCACAGCAGTCAATCTGGGCATTTGCATATCAGAGGTACAGACAGGATGCATGAACACAATGCATGGGTGGCACATTAACCTCACAGCTGTAAACGCAGCATGCAGCGGAAATAAAACCCAGGAGTGCGAGCTGACTGTCTCTGTGTTGTGGGGGTTGAATTCAAACCGCTACACTGCTCCCCCCCCAGAGGGAAACGGTAGGGGACCGTGACCTCGATGTTGCAGTCTGGGCAGCGAGCAGGGAAAAGCTCTGTGCAGGGGGGGGGGGGGGGGTAGTACATGCTGACGGGGCGCGGGAAAACCATTCAAGTCGCCCCAAAAGTGTTTGCTGCTCCGCGATGTCCCGTCTGAACATGCGGAGATCAGAAGGAAGAAAAAATTAGTCTCTGACTCCTCTCGTGGCCCGTGAAGAAAAGCAGGAGCGGCGGCAAGAAAAAAAAAACTAAAAGCAGAGGGACTGGCGTGTTGACTTCTAGGGCAGAGGTAACCCTACTGCCTCGGGGACCGCCAGACAGACAGCTGAATTCCCCTTGTGTGCCGTGGCTAAGACCCTAAAAATCCCAGTGAGCAAGCTGCGGGCCCTCAGGTGTAACACGCAAGCCTGAAGGGCCAAGTGAGCGGCAGAAGGAAGGCGGTCAGTTGAAGGCCATTCTTGCCCGGGCGTGGTGCGCCGTCCTCGTAACTCCCCCAGTGTGCGCGCGGGGGTTCCGAGCTTGGGTGGGCCCGCTGGAGAGGAAAATCAGGGTCGGATACTTGATGGAGATCGGCGCAAGTCTGCGCCGAAAAAACATCTCTGATGAGCCATGGCTGCCAGATTAGTCATGGTGCCGTTCAGGTCCCACGTCGTGCTCCATCGGCCCATGGGGAGTCGCCCGCATGTGCTCTGATGTCGGCAGGAGCTGCGCCGCCCGGTTCCCGCGTGGATGTGCCGATCTCGGCGAGGGCGCGCCCATGCCGTTCTCTGCCGCTTACCCGGTCTCTGGGTTGATGTCCTTGAGAGCGGCTCCGCCCGCGAGTGCTCTGCGTCGAGGTCTCCTGAGTGCCGCAGGGAGGGCAGACAGTCAGGCCGCTGTGACGGAAGCATTATGCCCGGGTGTGCTGCGTTCGCTGGCCGCTCGTTTACTTCCGGTCTCGGGTCGGCCAGCGTGGCTGTTCAGATCAGAAGTTCGGCTTTGCACAAAACGTGTGCATTCCCGGGGGTCACAGTGATGAGGATGATAAAATAAGGCAGCGTTGGATTTTTAAAATAGCTATATTTATCACCGCCTTCATCCGAACACGGCTCCAGCCCAAAGTGTGAGCAGGCTGAAGCCTCGTTCCTCCAGCTCTCACGAAGAGACAGTGTGTGTGTCTCGCAGCAGATGCAAAATCAGAATGAGTGAATGAGAGGCAGATTAACAGCACAGTGCAGCTTATATATCAACTCAAACAATAGAACAAGACATTCACAGCAGTCAATCTGGGCATTTGCATATCAGAGGTACAGACAGGATGCATGAACACAATGCATGGGTGGCACATTAACCTCACAGCTGTAAACGCAGCATGCAGCGGAAATAAAACCCAGGAGTGCGAGCTGACTGTCTCTGTGTTGTGGGGGTTGAATTCAAACCGCTACAGTCTGTTACTTAAATAACTTTCCACCCAACTCAGTCCTACCCCTCTTATCCCATACCTTTCCAGTTTCCTTAGTAGTATTCTGTGGTCAATGGTTTCAAAAGCTTTCTTTAAATCTATAAATACTCCTACAGCAACCTTTTTTTTTTTAATCTATACAACTAGTAATTTCTTCTATAAGTTCGATCAGTGCCAAAGATGTAGATTTATCTGCTCTAAAACCATACTGGCTATCTTTACGGAGGTTGTGTTTTTCAATGAAATCATCCAGTCTCTTAGTGAAGATTTTTTCAAGTATTTTGGAGAATTGTGAGAGTAAAGAGACTGGCCTGTAATTTGTGAAGCGATGACTGTCTCCTGTTTTGTATAGAGGTATTACTTTTGCTATTTTCATTTTGTCTGGAAATGTACCAGTTTGAAATGACAGATTACAGATGTGGGTGAGTGGCTTAACTAACTAACTAACTAACCTGCACTTATATAGCGCTTTTCTAGTCACAAAGACCACTCAAAGCGCTTTCATTAATACTAACCCTCTATTCTAAGGGCCTATAGGAAACAGATATCTAGGGACAATTTAGAACAGCCAATTAACCTAACATGCATGTTTTTGGCATGTGGGAGGAAACGGAGAAATCCAGGAGGTAAACCCACGCAACACGGGGAGAACATGCAAACTCCACACAGATCACTGTTGGTCGGGGGCTGGGATCGAACCCACGATCCCACGATCCCCACAATCCCCCGGCCAAGGGTAAACTGTGCTGCCGCAGTGCTAACCACTGCGCTACCGTGCAGCCCCACCGTGCAGCCCCTTAACAATTCCTTCAATTACTTTTTTCACTATTGTCATGTCAATTTCATTCCAGTCCGTTGATTTTTTGTTCTTAAATTTACTCAGTCTCGATAATTTCCTTTTCAGTAACTGCACCCAAAAAGATTGTGTTTGGATTTCTATCTTCTATTTCATTCACAGAACCACTGTTGTTTGCTTCTGGTGTCACTATTGATTTTGCTAATTCAGGACCAACGTTTACAAACGTTTACAACGTTTACAACGTTTCCTTGTTCATTCATTTATTCCCCTAAAAATAAGCATGTTAATGCCTAATACCCCCCCCCCCCCCATGTGCTGCGCATCACACAGGAACATACTGGCACATATGCTCCCTGTTCATTCATTCCCCTAAAAAAATCCTACATTAATGCCTAATCTATAGACTCCAATGGTAAGCCCGCAATTAAAATGAGATTGTGGATGGAATTATAAAAACCTAGTGTGTGATCATCATATAATTCAAGTGAAGGGCAATTATATGATGACTACAACTCTCTACATTAAAATAATAGAAATAAAAACAGCGGATGCGCTTTCCTCATGGGGCTCCGGAGCTGCGCGATGTCAAAACATGCACTGAAATATCATTAACAATGTACTTCTGGCGATAGACCTCCTTTTTCCTGATCAAAAGCGGATTCTCGTGGAAAGCACTATAATCATAATGCCCATTAAATTGCACGCCACCACACCTCTTTGAAATGACTTTCCTCCTCTGAGCACATAGCAGATGCACAGTCTGCTGGTAATTTGATGATGTGACAAAAGGCGTAAAAGACAGAAACTAATAAAAACACTGGCATACGGTGGAAAGTCTGTCGGAAAAGTGCAAGGATGACCATCAAAATAGGGCTCCTTGTCTTTGTAGTGTATCCATTTGAGGTTGAAAAGGGGTTTTAAATCGTTGTGTTTCTTTTCACGTTTTGCATAAATACAGAAATCTGTATTTGTGTGATAATGCTGATTTTTTTTTTTTTTTTTGTCTAACATAATCAGTACCTCCTTTTGGAGTGGTCCCTTATTTTCTTTTTCCAGTTTTTTGGGGGAGATTTTTACTTTCTTCAAAGTCAGATGTTTTCATATATTTCTGTAGTATTTGGTAGCATCGCCTTTAAACTGTATGACTTGGGTCTAACATTTTGGCTATCTTTCCACAAGCTTCTCACAATATGCCTCTTTCATGCTTCCAGGTTCATGATACTGGAAGCAGTCATTGTTGTGTTTAGCAATGTCCGACTAGTGTAGCCCAGAATATAATGGGTTCGATATGAGCTGCAACTGACTTCATCTGACTTGAAGGTCTAACGTGAGCTGCATGTTTCTGCAGGGGTGGACTAAAAATGCAGCGCAGTAAAGTGGAACAAGTTCTACTTCTTGCAGCACCATCTTGGTTTTTTTTTTGAAAGATTATTTGTAAAAACTTTATTAGAATACTAAATAATGTCATATGCAGTACATGCAAAACAAATACAAGATGGGTATAAAATTTCACTGCAAGTCAATTCATGACCTTTTTAACAGTTGTAACATCACCAACAATTATTTTCAACCCATTTATCATTAAAAAAAATCTATTTACTCTTGTAACGATTAGATCTGTTTTTCCAAATGATCTATTTGTGTGAAAAAAAATTGTACATGTGAAGCCAACATGAAAGAACCTGTTTATGGAAATTTGACAAATGAATATGAAAATTGTTTAAGTCATAAATACATTTAACAAAAATGTTCCTCAAGTTTTTTAATAAAGAAATGGAATTGGAATCAAATACCTTAATTGTTACCTCCAACAAGGGAGGAGGTAATACTTTTGCTGGCGTTGGTTGGTTGGTTTGTTGGTTTGTTTGTTTGTCTGACTGTTAGCAACATTACTCTAAAAGTTATGAACAGATTTTGATTAAATTTTCAGAAAAGGTGTGTAATGGCACGGGGAATAGATGAATAGATTTTGGTAGTGATCCAGATCACGATCTGGATCCAAGAATTTTTTTTTAATATTATTTTATATATAATATGGTGCTTTTCATGTTCCTGCCCCTTTAAGCATTGTCCACTGACTTAAGTGTGTGGCCACCACCATAGGGTCACGAATTTCAGCAACCCGGCAGCCCAAAGACTGCAGAAAAAAGTATGTGTTCCGATCACCCAATAGTGTACTGTGAAGTGGACTGCACATGGTATTTCACCCATATAAACTGAGATTCCAAACCACAAGGGACGTGTGAACAGTCTTCGGTTCAAGGGAACGAGAACTGAGCAGTGAAGAGTGAAGAGAGTGAAGAGAGACCCATAAGTCATTGCGTACAAATACTAGTAAAACAAACTATTGTTGCTAATGTTATGAATAGCTAAAAATGATGTTAGTTTACTGTCAACTTATTGCAATAAACTATATTGTATTAATATTTTATTTAAGAAGTACAGTACTCTCACAAAGTGAGTACACCCCTCACATTTTTGTAAATTTTTTATTATATCTTTTCATGGGACAACACTGAAGATATGACACTTTGATACAATGTAAATTAGTCAGTGTACAGCTTGTATAACAGTGTAAATTTGCTGTCCCCTCAAAATAACTCAACACACAGCCATTAATGTCTAAACCGCTGGCAACAAACGGGAGTACAAGTGAAAATGAAAATGTGAAAATGTCCAAATTGTGTTAAAGTGGCAATATTTTGTGTGGCACCATTATTTTCAGCAACTGCCTTAACTCTCTTGGGCATGGAGTTCACTAGAGCTTCACAGGTTGCCACTGGAATCCTCTTCCACTCTTCCACTCCTCCATGATGACATCACAGAGCAGGTGAATGTTAGAGAACTTGCGCTCCTCCACCTTCTGTTTGAAGATGCCCCACAGATGCTCAATAGGGTTTAGGTGTAGAGACATGCATGGCCAGTCCATCACCTTTACCCTCAGTTTCTTTAGCAAGGCAGTGGACGTCTTGGAGGTGTGTTTGGGGTGGTTATCATGTTGGAATACTGCCCTGCGGCCCAGTTTCTGAAAGGAGGGGATCATGCTCTGCTTCAGTATGTCACAGTATATGTTGGCATTCATGGGTCCCTCAATGAACTGTAGCTCCCCAGTGCCGGCAGCACTCATGCAGCCCCAAACTATGACACTCCTACCACCATGCTTGACTGTAGGCAAGACACACTTGTCTTTGTACTCCTCACCTGGCTACAGCCACACACGCTTGACACCATCTGAACCAGATAAGTTTATCTTGGTCTCATCAGACCACAGGACATGGTTCTAGTAATCCATGTCCTTAGTCTTCACCAGACTGTTTGCAGGCTTTCTTGTGCATCATCTTTAAAAGGGGCTTCCTTCTGGGATGACAGACATGCAGACCAATTTGATGCAGTGTGTGGCATATGGTCTGAGCACTGATAAGCTGACCCCCCACCCCCCCACCCCTTCAACCTCTGCAGCAATGCTGGCAGCACTTATATGTCTGTTTTCAAAAGACAACCTCTGAATATGACACTTAGCACGCACACTCAACTTCTTTGGTCAACCATGGCGAGGCCTGTTCTGAGTGGAACCTGTCTTGTTAAACTGCTGCATGGTCTTGGCCACCATGCTGCAGCTCAGTTTCAGGGTGTTGACAATCTTCTTATAGCCTAGACCATCTTTATGTAGAGCAACAATTCTTTTTTTTTTTTTTTTTCAGATCCTCAGAGAGTTCTTTGCCATGATATGCCATGTTGAACTCCCACTGAAGTTCAACATGGCACAGTTTGGACATTTTCACTTAGGGGTGTATTCACTTTTGTTGCCAGCGGTTTAGACATTAATGGCTGTGTGTTGAGTTATTTTGAGGGAGTAGCAAATTTACACTGTTATACTGTCATGACTGTAAATAGGAAGCTCACGTGTAAAGCAGCTAACACCAGAGAAGACACTAAGGCCCTGAATTGAAACGTAAAACAACTTTATTGAATAACAGGTGATCGTAGAGAAAAGCGGATCACACAGAGGGACACGCAGCCTGTAGGGAGAGAGAGAGACAAGAGCTGGTTAGAGCAGAGGAGTGTGACAGGAGAAAATATAACTGAACAGGGTTTTCTTACTGCGGATGAACAGAGAGCCCGGCAGAGGAACTCAGCACAAGTGAAGACGAGCCAGTAGGACTGAACTGGCCGGGAACGTGGAGAGGTTAAGAGCAGGGTGGAGTCTGACCGGGTAGAGGGAACAGTCTGGAGAGATGAGGGTGAAGTGGCAGGCGAGCGCACCACAATCCTGGAGACACACCGCAGAGATGGCAGCATCCTGGGGAGAGAAGAGGAAAGGAGAGATTAGGCTGAGTTCCTAACAAAGCAATATTTTAACCTTACTTCAGGCAGCAATACAAAATGAGCCAGCACCGAAGTGTTCACAAGCAGGTCCTTTTAAGCGCTGACAGTGAAGCGGCAGCAGGTGCGTTTACTCACGCAGGTGTGTTGATGACCAGCGGAGCCGGGAACTGAATGGAGAACCTCCCACAGAAGAGGAGAGGGAGTGCACTCACCCGATCATCACATATACAAGCTGTACACTGACTACTTTACCATTGTATCAAAGTGTCATATCTTCAGAGTTGTCCCATGAAAATATATAATAAAATATTTACAAAAATATGAGGGGTGTACTCACTTTTGTGAGATACTGTGTAAATGAAAATTACACAGTATCTCACAAAAATGAGATATCTTGGCCAAGTGATATCTTGGCCCTGATACACCATAGTATCAGAATGTGTCTGTGGTTACCGTGGTAACACATAGAGGAGGGAGATGACGGTTACAGGGTGTTTCAAATGGAGAAATTTTGTGATGAGCAGTTAACTGGCATCCCCTGAGAATGAAGCAGGGAGTAGGGAATACAATTGAAGTACACTGTGGATTGGAATGTAGCTTATAAAACAGCTTGGAACAAAAGTGAATGTTGTCTTTATCCACATAGTATGTGATGACTGACATTATTTCAACTGAGGACACTAAGAAAAAGCAGGCAAAGTGTGTGGTTTAAGACAAATGTAACTCCGAAAAAGCAAACAAGGATGTCATTGCAGCCACTTGATGGTATGCAAACACAGTAAACTTCAGCACTGGACAATGTTTGAATTTTTTGTTTGTGAAATCACAATAGGCGTGTTCTATTATGCTCGTTTACTATGCACCACAGTGATATGATACAACACTGTTGTGTAGTATTGCTTAATCATTATGAACCTAGTCAGTAAACTGTAAAGGAGAAGAGAGGAGGAAAAAAAAAGAAAACCGATCTGAAGGTTTCAATAAACAATGACCATCTGAGGCACTCCGTTAAGCCGTCAGCCTCCAACCCCTCTAGTGGTCAAAGTTTTTTCAAGAAAATATTCAATTCAGATGTCAGAGATTTCCAGAGCTGTAACTTGAAAGTGGTAAGCGATAATGGCTTACTATCAATTAGAAAGATGTAGAATATGATCCAAAGTTTGGGATCAGAGTAAATTTACACATCTAATTTGCATAATGCCATGACAACCATATCAGATTACATAACTTTCAATCAAAAGTGGACTTTGGACATATTTACACAAAGAATGGTTTCGTTTTTTGTCACAGTTTTTTGTTATGGGCTTTTTGTTATCTTGTCTTCAAAGTATATGAACCAGAAAATCAGTACTTAATCACTTAAAATCAGCTCTTACCTTCTCACAGTGTGTTAGCAACAATACTCCAAAACTGATGGACAGACTTTGAAACAGTTTTCACCAGAAGTGGCTCTCGGCCTACACACAAACCCATTACATTTTGGAGTTGATCCATGAGGGACGGAAGGAGCTTTGGCAGAGGTATGCACTCTCTGAGTCTAGTTTAGATTAGTTTTATTTTACATAGGCTATAAATTTAAATGAAAAACAATCGATATTCTAAAAAACTGAGTCTGGAATATTTAATACCTGTGCTGGATAAAAAAGTGACAACCTTCAGTTTTAGACCAAACTTTTCTTCCTTTGGAGAATAAATCCATCATGACTCACATATTGCATTTATTTCTGTGGAATAAGATGTTTTATATCTTTATTAAAGTGTCATATGGAGCAACAATGAAAATTGAACAAATGAAGAACATCAGAAAAAAGAAAGTAAAATGGAGTTTTAACAGATCAGAATATGAGGGATAATACACCGATGAAAAATCAGAAATATATGAAGAACAGTTCACAGGAAATAGTCCAGTCATTTCTTTAGGATTTTATTGATAATGTTCAGAGTCTTTGCTGCTTTTCTGTCAATTCTGGAACAGGGCATGTACACATATTATTCTTTAATGTCATTATATTTGGGAGGATTACAGCAATTTTGCTTTTTTTATTTTCCAACAACACACAAATTTCACACATTCACTGAGAAAGGAAATATTCATGTTACAGTTTAGAAACAGGACCAGATTTTATGGAAATGGAATCAGTTTAGTAAAGCATGGGCTGCACAGTGGCACAGTGGTTAGCACTGTGGCAGCACAGTTTTACCCTCGGCCGAGGGATTGCGGGGATCGTGAGATCGTGGGTTCGATCCCTGCCCCTGGCCAACAGTGATCTGTGTGGAGTTTGCATGTTCTCCCCGTGTTTGCGTGGGTTTACTGTGGGATTTCTCCGGTTTCCTCCCACATGCCAAAAACATGCAGGTTAGGGAGTTAAGGGGCACTTGCGCACGCAGCGACCGGCAGCTGGTGGTTTGTCACCAGACTGCAAAACAAATCTACCTACGGGTACAAAATAAGTAATAAAAAAAAAAATCAAACTAGGTAGCAAACGTTTTTACAAAATTCTTGTGAAATCTAACGGTTATAAAATAAATGGGAAACTGATTATGTTTCACTATTGCAGAAAGAGCATAAAGGAGAGACATTTTCTGTAAATTTGCTCAAAAAAATAATTACAAAAGTAAAACCTGTGTGGCATCTTCAAGTAGATTTCTTTTTATTATTGATAATGAATTTATCTGGGTCTGTCCAAACTGTTTTTGTAGCAACATCAGGAAAAGATTTCTTCCACAGCTTTATAGATTTAGGGAAACAACTCTGATCTGCAGTGATTACATCTGGAATAAGGTGTTGAAGATGGGGCTCAGTGTTGCCAGATGGAAAATGCTGAAGTATCATACCAGTAGCTTAAAATTATCGTAATTTGAAGAAAATTATCGTACACACCCAGTTTTCATTCTGACGTGGCTCAGAGCCATTTGCTTCAGTAATATATTATCACAGATCATGCATATTACAGCCTAGAATGCAGTTTTACCTTCAAATAATCTAACAGATCAGTTAAAAAAAAGGTACCTCTGCCTGTGTGGAGTACAGGATGAGCCCCTGGCCTGCACTAAGCAGCCCAGAATATCAGTCATAATTGACTATCTTCTATATGGCTTCTGCTGAATCATCATATATCAAGGTCTTGCCTCATAAATATTTTGAGAAGTAATCTGTTTAATCATTAGTAATAAACATTAATCAATCACCTAAACTACTACTAAAATGACTCTGATAATTGAAGTGCAAACCTGTTTCACAGTTTTGTTGAAAACCAAAATCCGGTGACATTTTTGTACAAACATTTGCACCTTGCAGCAGCAACAGAAAGCTTTAGTTCTAATGCCAACAACAGGTTTGAACAACCCAGTAAAACTGGGGTCTTTTCCTTTCAATCATTTCATAACCTGCTTGTGATGTTGCTTTCTTGTTGCGTCTGCCATGCCTGCATTAGTGCTGTAACATACGCGAACGATTTGATCATGTGTACTAGTTTTTATTTGTGAATGGACTGCACTGAATCACTCACCAGAACTGTAGTAAAAGCCAGGGATCACCAGCTGAATCACCCAGCTGAGCAGCAAACAAGCTCTGCCCGCTCCGTTCAGCCGACTCTCATCATAGACAGTTGGAGCTCCAGTACAGCACTGAGTGATTTGGTGTACCACTATTTCTCACGGATCTTTTTAGCTTAACTCACAGTTAAGCTAAAAAGATCACTGAAACTATGTTTCAGTGAACTGTGGATCATATCAGTAGCCTCCATCCAAGGCTGCCTGTCTGCTATCGCCACCGAATATTCTGTCTCCTTCCATGCAGCGTGCACTCGTGAGACAATGCGTAAAAACAAGTGTAGTATGTGTGTGCACTTTGCACAGGATCTGTATCCTGGCTGTGTTTGCTAATGTATTAACTTAGCCACGTAATGAAGGGGTCAAATTATCGTACATTATGGGATTTTTGAAATTATTGATTGTACATCGTACAGAGGGCAAAATTATCATACAAATACAATTATTATTGTACATCTGGCAACCCCAGATCTAATTTCAAAAGATAAGGAGTTCCAAAGTCTGGGAGCAACAGCAGCAAAGGCTCTACTCCACCCCCACCTTTAACCCATCTGTCACTCCAATAGCACATCTCACCACCATCTCACTGTCCTTATACATGTCCTGCACCACCCTCACATACTTCTCTGCCACTCCTGACTTCATCATACAGTACCACACTTTCTCTCTTGGCACCCTATCATCTGCTTTCTTTAGATCCACAAAGACACAATGCCTTCTGACCTTCTCTATACTTCTCCATCAACACTCTTAGAGCAAACATTGCATCTGTAGTACTTTCTTTCTTGGCATGAAACCACACTGCTGCTCACCGAGTGTCATCACTCCTCTTAACCTGACTTCAACAACTCTTTCCCATATCTTTCCCATAGCGTGGCTGATCAACTTTTTGCCTCTGCAGTTACCACAGCTCTGAGCATCACCTTTGTTCTTGAAAATTGGTACCAAAACACTTCTTCTCCATTCTTCAAGCATCCTCTCACTTGCCAAGATTGTGTTAAACAATCTGGTTAAAAAGTCCATTACCATCTGTCCTAAACATCTCCATACTGATATGTCATCTGGACCAACCGCTTTTCCATTCTTCATCCTCTTCAAAGCTGCCCTTACTTTTGCCTTGCTAATCCTCGGGACTTCCTTGCTCACCATCTTTCCTTCATCCAGCCTCTTCTCTCTCTCATGTTCTTTATTCATCAGCTCTTTAAAGTACTCCTTCCCCCTTCTCAACATACTCTCATCATTTTTTAGTACATTATTATTTCTGTCCTTAATCAACCTAACCTGCTATACATTCTTTCCAGCTCAATCTCTCTGTCTATCCAGTTGTTAAAAGTCCTCTTCTCCTTCCTTAGTGACCAGCCTCTCATAGAACTCACTATACGCCTTCTCCTTTGCCTTTGCCACTTCTCTCTTTGCCATGTGCCTAGATTCCAAATACTCCTGTCTACTTTCTTTATCTACCTGATCATCCCACTTTTTCTTTGCTAACCTCTTCCTTTGAATATATTCCTGTATCTCCTCATTCCACCACCAAGTCTACTTGTCTTCCTTCCTCTGTCCACCCATTTCCCTCAGTTCTGTAGCTGTACTTTCCCAGTCATCTGGTAGTTCTTCCCTATCGCCCACGGCCTGTATCAACTCCTTCCTTAACTCTGTGCGACCTTCTTCTTTCTGTAACTTTCACCACTTAATCTTTGACTCTACCTTCACTGTTTTCCTCTTCTTGTTTTCCAGAGTCATCCTACAGACTACCATCCAATGCTGCCCAACTACATTCTTCCCTGCCACCACCTTGCAGTCTCCTATCTGTTTTGGATTTTTCCTTGTGCATAAGATGTAGTCCACCTGTGTCCACCTTCCTCCACTCTTGTAGGTCACCCTATGTTCCTCTCTCTTCTTGAAGTATGTGTTCAGCACAGCCAGTCCCATCCTTTTAGCAAAATCCACAACCATCTGTCTTTCCACATTTCTGTTCTTAAGACCCTACCTACCCAGAACCTCCTCATCACCTCTGTTCCCTTCACCTGAATGACCGCTTGACTTTCTGTGGTGCATTTTTGCAGCCAGCAAACCCACCCCCCCAACCCCAGTGGTCCAGATTGTTTTCAAGAAAATATTCAGTTTAGATGTCAGAGATTTCCAAGGCTAAAATTTGAAAGTGGTTAAGAGATAATGGCTTACTGTCAATTAGAAAGATGTAGAATATGATCCAAAGTTTGACATAGGAATAAATTTATGCACAATAAAAGACTGTTCTACCTCTACACATATGCACCTGTAGCTTCACACTAATGTAATCATTGATGAAGTCATTTTCTCCTTATTCAGTTCTTCTTTAGAACTGTTAACCTTCATTTTGTCTCTCTGTTAAATCCTCTGTCTTTTCTATCACTTTTTATTAAGCTTTTGAGCTGTTTTCCTGTGAAAACTGTGTTATTGATGGGGTCAAGATTTTTTTCAAGAAAATATTCAGTTTAGATGTCAGAGATTTCCAAAGCTATAACTTGAAAGTAGAAAGAGATAATGGCTTACTGTCAATTAGAAAGATGTAGAATATGATCCAAAGTTTGAGATAGGAATAAATTTATGGATCTAATTTGCATAATGCCATGGCAACCATATTGAATTACATAGCTTTCAGTCAAAAGTGGACTTTGGACATATTTACACAAAGGATGGATTTGTTTTTTGTCACAGTTTTTTTTGTTTGGGGTTTTTTGTTATCTTATCTTAAACGTATATGAACCAGAAAATCAGTACAATGTAAACGAACAAAGAAATTCTTCAGACTTACCGCTGGCCAGGCGGCTCGTTTCGTCCATTTTCGACATCCTGGTCATTATTTTGTCTTCTGTCTGTCATTTTTGCTTTCTCTCCCACATCCATAGACTCTTATGATTATTCCACCTCAATTTTGCTTTTATTCTACCGCAGTCTATCTTATATGATGACACGGAACCGGTGCGATTGTTCTGTCCAGTCCCATGGAGCTGCAATCAATGGCAGATTAAAATTAACCAGCTTTGGCCACCCTCTGTTATAACAAAATGTAGATATTTACCTTCATAAGCTAAATAATCTCTTTTTAGAATCATAGTTGGCAAATTTGGGAGCAAATGCCTCCTCTGTGTGGCGCAGAGGAGGCATTTGTGGTGTGGAGCACATCAACATTTGTTTACAAACTCTTCTTCTTTGGTGTCCCAGAAGTGAGGTTTTCAGGTCATTCTTTGGGAGACATCAGTTCTCCAAAGCAAGAGCAGTAAGTTATACGTGTCTGCCACCATGGTATCTACACCATGGTAGAACAGTTTAAATCCCCCTCCAATACTCCTAGCCTTGCTTCCCTTCCGTCTGGTTTCTTGAATACACAGTATATCTACCTTTCTTCTCTCCATCATATCAGCCAACTCTCTGCCTTTACCAGTCATAGTCCCTACATTTAACGTCCCTACTCTCACCTCCACACTTCTACCTTTCCTTTTCTCTCTCTCCCTCCTAGCACACGTACCCCCTTCTCTTCCTCCTTGATCTTTGACCAACAGTCACCCAATTTCCACCAGCACCCTGTCGGTTAACAGCAGCGGTAGTGGTCATTGTTAACCTGGGCCTCGACTGATCCGGTATGAAAGTCTCATTCATCATGATCTGCATGTTTGATTTGGCAAAGGTTTTATGTTGGATGCCCTTCCTGACACAACCCTTCCCATTTACCCGGGCTTTGGAGCAGCACTAGGAGTACACTGGCTTGTGCACCCCCTGTGGCTGGGTTGGACTCCGAGTCTGAACTTCCAGGATAAAAAGCTCATTGTCTGCTGACATTGAGCTACGGCTACTCTAGGTCGGAAGCACTACTACACAGATGTTATTTGGTGAATACAGATTGATGTAATTTGGAACCAAATGAAATTACCCTTGTGAATAAAGAATTACAATCTCAACAGCGCAACCACCCAACACCAGCACTACACCTCCTGTCTCTGTGAGACTGTTAAGGCATGCATCATCTAGACGTAGAATAATTGTAAAGGATCTAGACTTTTATTATAATCCCAAACACAAACATAATAAAGTAAGGAAAGCCAATCCAAAAAATCTCAACAGACGCTCTCAACAGACGCAACAATGCTCATACACCATCTCCAGATGAAGACAGGGCTCCCCATATTTACATGCTGTTACAAAAAAATACAGTGTGTATATTTATCCTAAGTGTGTGTATTCTTTTGTGTTTTGCAGTCCGTGGCTCATGTGAGCAGGGATGGGATGGGAAGCTTTTGCCGTGTCGCAGTGTGCCACAGTAAATACCCAGTCAACCAGGCGGAGTGATATTGCCTTTTGTGTTCATATATTCTGTTATTCAGTATATGTTCTGTATAGCTTATAAGGACCTGTGTTTTCCACAGTGGTCAGGAGAAAATGAATGCGGGCGAGGGTTTGCACACCCTGTTTTATTGGGTTGGAGCCAAGATTCACTTGGCATTCGCCAGGTATTTTAGCTGGTTTTGGCAAAGGTCTCAAATGTTCTCAAGCAATGGCCAAACAGTGGTAAATAGTTACTAACCATTGCAAACATTGTTGCTAACATTTGTTAATAGATGCTAATGTTTGCCAGCTGCTTTCACGAACACTCTTGCAAACACTTGTGTGAATGTTGCAAATGGTTATTAAAGGTTGCTAAACATTGTTGATTGCTGCAAAGGACAGAAGCGAAATCTGATGTTCGTGAAGATTCCTCCAAAAAGTTGACAAATTAAAAAATCATTACCTTTGTCTACATTCGCCACCCCATGAGATACTACTCTTAGGGATTACTGAGCAGTCAATAAAAGATTAATAGAGATCACTGAAAGATCACTGGGAGATCACTGGGATCGTTGAGTGTTCCTTTAGAGATTGTGGAAAGATCGCTTCCCTTTGGTCATGGAGAGAGTCATAACTTTGAGGCTGTGGAGAACACTGGAAGATCATTGAAAAATCACTGAGAGATCTTGGTGATCAGTGGGCACTCACTGAAAGATCGTTGAGAGATCTGGTCATTTTTTCATCTCTTAACAATCTCCAGCCCTGTGTAAAGGGAGGTAGAAGTAGCTTACTCTCCTGCTGACCATCCGCAGCACACATGGCTTCAATTTTCTGAGCCGTTGGACAATTTATGTTTGGGCTGATGACTAGTAGAACAGCAACTCCCTCAACCATACTATGTGTGTAAAGAAATTATTTGCATCTTGTGTGGATCCTCCTCGTGCAGACGTCTACAATAGTGCCTGAGATGACGTCCCCTTCCCTCACCACCAAGCCTGTGTTACAGCACTTGCGTTTCATAACTTGCTGAGTGAATTAAAAGCTCTGAAAGGATTTTAATTCACTTTGCAGTTTTAATTTGAAATGGCTCAATGAGAGAAAACACCTATTGATTGATTGCTGTTCTCGGCAAAAGGTCATGCATTCGAAATGAATGAGTGAGGCAAACAACAGTTGGGGTTGTGGTGGTGGTGGTGGGGGCAGAGGTACCATGCAATTAAATTATGATGCAGGTTAGGGAGAAATCAGGGACAATTCTAGTGGATTAAACAGCACATTCTTGGGCAGCCGTCATCAAATGAGCATAGAACGGAAGGAAGAGCCGCCGCTGTAATGGATGGAAGAGTGAAATGGATGTGTTGAAGGTGGTGGTGGTGGTGACAGCTCATGGCTGTCAGTGGGACAAAACAAAGACAAGTGCACACAGAAGAAATGAAAGACAGCACATGTAGATGGGCCTCCCAGTTTGTGCAAGAAGAGATCTTTTGGGCAGTTTATTTGATGCATCAGTGAAGTCAAAGCCCGAGATGAGCATGATGGCGATGAAAGGATATTGTGGTTCTTTGGACCAGTTATTGCAGCCTTCTGTTCAATGAGACATGGGGAGGCTGTGAGACACTGCTTCTTATTGCAAGGTTGCTCTTTTGAAATGCAGCACTCTCTGGTCACTCATAAATACAGTAATGATGGCAGTCATTAAGCAGCCTCACGTCAGTCAGAAATTGATTTACAGGTAAATTATTCCAACAGAACGACTCATGCCTTCTGCAACATTCCTTTGCTATTTGCACAAGGATTTTTAATATTACACACTCGCATCACACAAAGGCTGAATGAAACCTGGGTTGAAAGAATCAATGGGAACATCTGCATGTGTTGAATGTGGTGGCTGGCTGAGTCATATGTGATTAATTATGTTCAATAACACTCACTGTTGCTAATAAAATAAATGAAAAGCTCAGTTTTGAAGACGAAAATGTCATTAGGGTGGACTGGTGATGATTGAAAAGAAAAAAAAATCAGGGCAAGCCACTCAGATTGTTTTGGGAACATAAAGAGAAAAAAAAATACTGTAAACCAATTAATATAGAAGGAAGATTATAGAAGGAAGTACAGGTGTTGCTCACAAAGTCTGAATATAGTATTTTATTTGAAAGAAGATATTTAAAAATATATAGCAAATTTCTTTTTAAAAAGCTTTTTTTTAGTCATAAGTCTATTAGAATAAAATTGTATATTTATGGGAACAATACAGCAATTAATTTATGTTTATTACAAATTATAAGAAAAAAACTAAATTCTTAGAAAAAAAGTTTAACATTTATTAGAAAAAAATAAATTTCTTTGAAACAAGTCAAAGCTTGTAAGAAGAAAATATAAGAATATAATATAATTTTTCTATATAATTGGGCTGTACATTGAAAACTGAAAAACAAGACCTACTATTATAGTAAGTTAACACCTTAATTATCTCAGCCCTAATATATAATTGTGCTTTTGCAGCATCTTTCCTCATCCTCCTTTCTGAGCTATTTTTCTTTTATGAGGAAAGAAGTTGCAGAATTATAGAAATGTATTTTTTAAGACATGAAGCCATCTGGGGTGGAGGAAGAGTGTTATATAAATTGAATTTATTATTATAATTATTAATTCAGTGAGTGTATTAAGACAACTTTATATTACATGTACAAACTATCCATCATTGCACTGTAATACAGACTATTCCAAATCATCTGAAGAAAAAACAGCATCTTTCACGACACAGAGAAAAAAAAACACTGCCATGTGGGTTTATGAAAAAGAAAAAAACATTTTCAAACTCATTCATGTCTGCATGGTGCATATGTTAAATAATTCAGCTCTATTGTTCAGCTCAGTTGTTCACCATCTCTTCCCCATTAGTCCTCTTTAAAATAACTAACTGTGATTAATGCAGCTTACTGCCAAGCAGCACTGCTATCTTGTGTGCTTTCATTCATGCACATACCCTTTGGCCAGCGCAGATCTCTTCTTTATCAAACCATGGTGACCACAGTTCACTTTAGATAAATGGGCCTCTGTGCATTAAAGGGATGGGCAGAAACACGTCGGACTGGATTATTCAAAACACACCTCTGAAAAATTAGACAAGCCTCTTTACGCTGTTTGTAATAATAACTTAACAGAGTGGGCCACACCAACACACATGCTCTGTACATCCGACAACTGACAAGTGAACAGAATGTCAAAAGACAGCCCTGAGACTTCTTAAACATAAATTTATTAAAATATCAGAACATGTGATGTGGGCCTACCACTGGCAGCATTTCTTATATTTATGTATTTTCTGTGTCTTATTAAAGGATTTGCATATTTCTTCCACCATCGCAGCCAAGTGGTATTTTAGTCCTCTTTTGAAAGCACTTGATCTGGGAATTGTAATGAGTACATGACTTTGTTAGGCTTCTCTGTTGACTGTTGAGCTGTCTCCCAGGAGTCGGTGTACGTAACGCATCCTTACCACTGCACGGTGCCTGAGGACGAGAGGGAAGTACCTATGTCGGAACCGTGTCAGAGTTTTGATAGAGATCAATGGCATGCTGTCACTGATTAATCTCCTTTTACATGATGAAAACTAGGAAGGAAGCAGTGAAAGAAGTGTCTGGTGGCTTTGCTTTGAAAGTCTGACAATCAAAGCTGAAAGACGTGCTGCATACAGTGGTTGTTGTTATCAATAAGGATTAAATCCCTGCTGTTTTTAACCTGTTATTTTAATTACACTTTGGGATTAAATTACAAGGCAGTTAGAAGTTGACTAGTCAGTACATTAGTTTTTTTTCTTCCTCCTATGTCAGGATTAAGAAGTTATTAATTTACACTTTTCCTGAATTCCATGCTAATGCAATTAAACAGTGGACGATGAATTAGATACATTGTGCATGCTAATCCCGGGTCATGCTAACAGTAACCACAATGGTGTCATAAACAGCTGAAATAAGGCTGCTGTGCTGATTTATCTGGTAGCTGTTTGGATCATTAGCCAGCCTTTCAGTGTTGATGGAGAACAATAGAGAAGGTCAGAAGGAGTTGCACTGTGTCTTTGTAGATCTAGAGAACACAGATGATAGGGTGCCAAGAGAGGCAGTATGGTACTGTATGAGAAAGTTATGAGTGGTAGAGAAGTATGTGAGGGTGATGCAGGACATGTATTAGGAAAATGAGATGGTGGTGAGGTGTGCTGTAGGAGTGACAGATGGATTCAGGGTGGGGGTGGGGTTACACCAGGGATTGGCTCTAACACCTTTTTTGTTTGCCATGGTGATAGACAGGCTGACAGACGAGGTCAGGCAGGAGTCCTTGTGGACCATGATGTTTGTGGACAACATTGTGATCTGTAGTGAGAGTAAGGAACAGGTGGAAGAGAACCTGAAGAGGTGGAGGCATGCTCTAGAGAGAAGAGGAATGAAAGTCAGTTGAAGCAAGACAGAATATATGAGTATGAATCAATCACAACTTTATTTATTTATAATTGTATATTTATAATTTTTCTGCATTGATGTATGTGGTTATTGTGTATATTTTTATCTTGATTCTTTTTTCTAAAGCCCATCCAGGGACAAGAGTTGCAAATTAGCTAATAGCTATACACTCTATGTGCAACACATCAGATTGATTGTCTTTGATTAATTGTCTATGTTTATTGCACTGTCCCTGTCAAATAAACTAATCTACTACTACTACTATTTATATAGCACTTTTCTTACAAAAAGTTGTAGCACAAAGTGCCTTACAAATTAAAAATACGACACAATTACACCCCCTCCCACCCCACCCCTTGATCTATGGAGCTACTATTGTTGCAGAACTATTTGTAAGCATACACACAATTCCACAAATGTGTAAAAAACATTTGCAAATACTGTAGATTTGCACAGATTCGCAAATATTTAGAAAGATCCACAAATGTATAAAAAGATTTTGTATTTGTGTGCTTAGTTAAAAACAGCTTGAAAAGATCACAGCTGTGTCTCAATTGGCTGTCAATTACACGGGACTTGTGCAACACTTCTGGGTGTCTTATCTGCAAATGTGTAGAGGGAGCTACAAATGCCAGTAAGCTGGGTATTTATTTCCTGAGCTTAGGCTGACAGGCTTCCTGCAGGGCTTCATTCCGTTCTGCTTAGACCGAGGCTATTCATTTACAAAATCTGTTGGACTACAATTTGAAATCAAGGCATGTAACTGACTGCACATGTTCAGCGATGTGTTGAATATGACAAATTTCAAACCAACACAGATCAATATAATAAAAAATATGCACTTTTTATTCATTGTCTTGGTTTTAAATGTGCTCTTGGCACATGACAAAGGCACATCAAAAGTGCATAAAAACACAAAAACAGAGCTGGGGTTGAGCAGAACTTGAAGTAGTGCAAATATTTTTTCCTCTTGAACAACAATTAAATAAAAAGAATGAAAAAAAAAAATTCTCTTAACCATTTTGGTCACATCTTACTCAGGCATATCTCAAAGTGCATAAAAACTCGATATGCACTGTTCCTAGCATTAACATTTGTTTTACTTTTGAAATAAAATATACTATATCCTGGTCATAACTGACCTTGGCACATCACAAAGTGCATTTAGCTGAATAAAAAATGAACTGTCAAACACCAGTGCACAAACCCCCAAGAAAAGATTGATAGCATTAACAAACATTGCACATCCACTATTGTGGTTTGTTTTGTTTTAAATCACCACATGTGTGAGTAGGAACCTCTTTTTATAACTACACATTCCATTACACACACATATCAGTCAACCAAAAATTTCTAGTAGAGTTAAGGATGCAAAAAGAACCCACTTAAAAACTTGAGTAATGACTTCAGTCTTGAATGTTTGAGGATTTTCTCCAAAATTTCTAACAATTTTCTTGTACTTTTCTACTTTTCTCTGCAAATTTGTTGAAATTTGAAACCATTTTCCTCAAATATGTAATTTCCTTTTGTAAAATTGACTTTTTTGTACATTTGAGACTTTATTACAAATTTGTGGATTATTTTATGGCTATTTTATGTCTATTTTTTTTTTAAAATTACTATTTTTTTTATAAATTTGAGACAGATTGTGTTAAGTTTTTGACTTTTTTTTCCTTATGCACTTTTGACCATAATTTTGCAGAGCCAGAACAATAATTTAACTCTTAATTTCACAGAAAAAATATTAATAAAATTGTATTTAATGAAATAAATTAACTTAAATTACCAAAGATGCTGTTATTTCTGCTAAAATATTTCTATATATATATTTATAGTTTTTTTTTAGAACTCTCCTCACCAACCAGACAGCAGGAAAACCTCCCTTATTTTAAAATCCAAATATTGGCAGGTTTAGTTTGTCTGAAGGCTTTGGATGGATCAAAGTCATTGACTTTGTGAATTTCCGTCATCTTAACTTTCCAGGTACATAATAATGAACATAAATTATTAGTTAATATTGTAGTGGCCGGTGAAGTAAATCCTCAGTGATTCAGTTACTCTTGCCTTTCCCTGGATATCAGTCCTAACCACACATTTGCTAAGTAACTCTTCATTAATGTTCCCGCTACCAGCAGGTTATAACCACCATAAATGCCTCCACTGCTTGCATACTTCTGCTTTTTTCCGGGTTTAAAGTACCTTAATAAGCTCATGCTTCTCTTAGACTGTCGTGGTCTGAGCGCCGATCTCGTCCGCGCTCGGGTCATGCAGTATTTTCCTCCCATTTTGTTAGTATTCCTTATGGTCCCACAGAGCTCTTATTTTGACAGCGTCTCTGCGGGGCTTCTGGCTGTCAGAGCTGAGCTGGCTGTGACAGCTGGAATCAGTGGAGCTGATGATGCCCTCATCAGCTGTGCTATCCTGTTCCTATTTAAGGGAGCAGCTTCGGTCTCTCGGGGCTGCGACCTCACTCGTGAATGGATAACGCTGGTCTCCCCAACGTTAGGCTGGAGTCCCTACGGCTCCAGTCATCCTCTAACTCCTCGCTACTCTTCGTAAGTTTATTCATTAATCTGTGTGTATCGTCAGTGTGTTCTTGCCTTAGTCTTTATTTGTGTTTTACCCCCCGTGGCTCATTATTTTGTACCTTTTGTCCTTATTTAATAAATACTCACTGGTCGCCTATAGCGTCTCATTAGCGGTCCGTGAGGGCCGCAGCATAACAGTAGGTCGCAGCCAGTCTGAGATGCTGGTGACCGTGAGTTTGTTTGGACTTGATTTTCCACTTACCGTGTACCACTGTTCTGGGAGATGGCAGCGCTCAAGGGCTATGAGCTGGTGAGGGCCCTCGAGGAGATTGATGTCGCCTCTACGACACTCCCAGCAATGCACGTTGGTACCTGGACTTCGCTGAGGCTTCCATTAACCGCCATCCTCGCTACGCTGACCATCCTGAAATCACGGCGAGGACGGCGGACATCTCTGTGCACCGGGAGAAGCTCCGTGGGCTGGAGGGAAACTCCGGCAGGAAGCCGAAGAGGAGGCATCCTCGCTCCTCGCTTTGGGATCCCATTCCTGTCCTTCATCCAGTCCAGGAGTTCGCACCGCCCAGAGGTCTTCCCCGACGGAGTGAGACGTCAGTTGGGATTCCCCCGCAGGATTTACAGCTGACAGCGATTTCAATCCGGGACCGAGTGGCTGCAGCTCGCTCCACCTCACATCCTACACCGATAATAAAACATGTGACGGCGGCAGTCAGGCTGGTGGAGAGGAATCCAGAACTGTATGATTACCCCGAATACGCCGACCTGCTCGCCTCTGTTTCTGCGCAGGAGTGGTGTTTCCCTAACCTCACCTTAAACTCGCCTTCTGCCAGTAAAAGTCGTCTCCATGCAGAATGCAAGCCTCAGCGAGAACCCCGTCCAGATCCAGTTCCGGGTAGCCGCACGAACTCTGTCTCCCACCCAGCTGCAGCCTCCGTGCCTTGTCGGAGGAGTAAGACAGCCGCCTCTGCCTCCGGGTCATTTGTCCCCGTTCTTCCGTCAGCTCCTCGATCCCGGCTCGCCTCAGCTTCCCCCCCCCCCCCGACACCCCCTCCAGCTGCTGTGAACTCCTCGAGTCCGTCTGCGGCTGCTCCCGTTCCTGATCCGGTGCGAGAGGCTCCTTCTCGTCTTCCCGGGGGGCCCTCCGTCTCCATCCAGCGGGGGAAGAGGGAAACCAAGTCCACTGCAGCGGGTCCCATCGGTCCTCAGCGAAGCAGGCAAGTGCACGTTCATTCTTTTCCCTCTCTGAGTGAATTGCCTTGTCCGATTCCTGGTGGTGGAGCTCGGGGTTTACAGTTCCCTGAGCTCCCTCCACCTGCTGCAGTAATTAATAATGAACCTGCTGCCTCTGTGTCTCCTTCCCCTGAGCGGTCCTCGCGGTCAGGACTACACCGCCGGGCGAGGAAGGAGCCTGCGGCCCTGGAGAGTTTGGATCCAGCCCCGCAGCCACGTCACGGGCAGAGGAGGAGGTCGGACTGCAACTTGGACCCTGTGCCGATGATGAAGCGTCCCCGGGTCTCCATGGAGGAGTGGTTCGACCCAGCAGGTCGAGGATCTCCTGCCACCATGCCGTGTGGGTCGTCGGCATGGACGTCAGCGTGTGGAGGGTCATCAGACTGTGGAGACCATCATGCCAGCTGCGGAGCCCGCCGTAGCTGAGTGGGAACCAGAGGACGTCCTTCTTCATCCTGAACTCGGATCGCCGAAATCCTGGACGGCGACAGAACTCGAGATCAGGCAAGTGCTCTATTTTGTCTTGCTCCTTTCTACTCTTGAGTATTTTTGCCTGTCTCTCGGGGGACGAGCCGGGTGCAGCCATCCGCTGCATCCGAGCTTGTCTCGCCGGGTTCTGTTTCTGCCGGTGATCCTGATTCCGGCTCTGTTCCCTCTCCTGAGCCTTCTCCCAGGGTCGCCGGTGATGAGTCAGTCCTGGTCTCTGTTCTGGAGGATCTGGGCTCAGGGATGGAGGTCATTCATGGTGCTGTTCTGACCCAATCGGGGTCCGTCGTGGGTGCAGCTCCGTCTCACGTGGGATCCGACAGGAGGACAGTGCCTAATCAGGTGAAGTTTGGAGGTGGAGCTGAAGATCCTCCGCTGAGCGACGCCGGACTGGTCCCTCATCCTTCCCCCATTCCTTATTTCTGTCCGTCGGGGGCTGCTGGGACTTCCCGTTTTTGGCTCGGCTCTCCCTCACTCTCCCTCTCCATAGGGAGGCTGTCTCCGAGTGCTCTCCTGCGGTTCTGGTGGCGGAATGACGTGGGTCGGCCGCCTGGGACATTGCTCCGCCCGTTTGGCATTCTGGGTCGGCCGCCCGACAGATTGGCCTTTCTATTTGGGCACCTGGTCCGGCCGCCAGAAGTACTGTTTTCCAGGCCTGGGACTGGGGTAGGCCGCCCGAACTGATCCTTTTTTCCCCGTTAGCGATCTGGACGCTAGACGCAGGCAGACCACCTGAACTTGTGTTTTTTTTTACTCAATTGCGCTCTGCCTGGATCCGATGGCAGGGGAGGAAGCCATTCAGACCTGGTAGACCCAAACGTATAGTGAGGGTGTGCTGGGAGCATCTGGCTGAGGCCTCTGTCCGGGAGGTCTTCAACTCCCAACTCCGGAAGAACTTCAACCACATTCCGAGGGAGTCTGGAGACATGGAGTCTGAATGGGCCATGTTCTCCACCTCTGTTGTTGAAGCGGCGGCCCAGAGCTGCGGCCGCAAGGTGGTTGGTGCATCTCGTGGTGGCAACCCCCAAACCAAGTGGTGGACACCAGTGGTGAGGGGGGCCATTAAGCTGAAGAAGGAGTCCTATCAAGCTTGGATGGCCTGTGGGACTCCCGAAGCAGCTGAGGTGTACCGGCAGGCCAAGCGGAGTGCAGCTCGGGTGGTTGCTGAAGCAAAAACCCGGGTATGGGAGGAGTTCGGTGAGGCCATGGAACAAGACTTTCGGTCGGCCTCAAAGAGATTCTGGCAAACTGTCCGGCGGCTCAGGAGGGGAAAGCAGCTCCCCGTCCACACTGTGTATGGTGTGGATGGGACACTGTTGACTTCGACTGGGGATATCGTCGGCCGGTGGAAGGAATACTTCGAGGATCTCCTCAATCCCACTGATACGCCTTCCACAGAGGAAGCAGGGTTTGGGGACAAGGGGGATGACTCGCCTATCACAGTGGCTGAGGTTGCCAAGGTGGTTAAAAATCTCCTTGGTGGCCGGGCCCCGGGGGTGGACGAGATTTGCCCTGAGTACCTCAAGGCCCTGGATGTTGTTGGGTTGTCATGGTTGACACACCTCTGCAACATTGCGTGGAGGTCGGGGGCAGTGCCTTTGGCATGGCAAACCGGGGTGGTGGTTCCTCTCTTCAAAAAAGGGGACCGGAGGGTGTGGGTGAGGGTAGAGGGATCACACTCCTCAGCCTCCCTGGGAAGGTCTATGCCAAGGTACTGGAGAGGAGAGTCCGGCCATTGGTTGAACCTCGGATTCAGGAGGAGCAATGTGGTTTTCGTCCTGGCCGTGGCACATCGGACCAGCTCTTTACCCTCTCGAGAATTCTTAAGGGTTCGTGGGAGTTTGCCCAACCAGTTTACATGTGTTTTGTGGACTTGGAGAAGGCATTTGACCGCGTCCCTCGTGGATTTTTGTGGGGGGTGCTTCGGGAGTATGGGGTATCGGGCTTGTTGTTACGAGCTATTCGGTCTCTGTACGACCGTTGTGAGAGTTTGGTTCATATTGCCAACACTCAGTCGGAGTCATTCCCAGTGAGAGTTGGACCCCGCCAGGGCTGCCCTTTGTCACCGATCCTGTTCATAATTTTTATGGACAGGATTTCTAGGCGCAGCCAGGGAATGGAGGGTGTCATGCTTGGTGACCACAGGATCTCATCTCTGTTGTTTGCAGATGATGTTGTCCTGTTGGCTTCATCCAGCAATGACCTACAGCTCTTGCTGGGACGGTTTGCCGCTGAGTGTGAAGCGGCTGGGATGAGAATCAGCATCTCCAAGTCCGAGTCCATGGTCCTCAGCCGGAAAAAGGTGGATTGTCCTCTCCGGGTTGGGGACAGGCTCCTGCCCCAAGTGGAGGAGTTTAAGTATCTTGGGGTCTTGTTCACGAGTGAGGGGAAAATGGAGCGAGAGCTTGACAGACAGATTGGAGCAGCATCTGCAGTGATGCGGACGTTGTACCGGTCTGTTGTGGTGAAGAGGGAGCTTAGTTCTAAGGCAAAGCTGTCGATTTACCAGTCAATCTACGTTCCTATTCTCACCTATGGTCACGAGCTTTGGGTAATGACCGAAAGAACGAGATTGCAGATACAAGCGGCTGAAATGAGCTTTCTCCGTAGGATTGCTGGACTCACCCTCAGAGATAGGGTGAGGAGCTCAGTTATCCGGGAGAGGCTCAGAGTAGAACCACTGCTCCTCCACATTGAAAGGAATCAGTTGAGGTGGTATGGGCATCTGATTAGGATGCCTCCTGGACGCCTCCCACTTGAGGTGTTTCAGGCACGTCCCACTGGGAGGAGACCCCGGGGCAGACCCAGGACTTGGTGGAGAGACTATGTCTCCCAGCTGGTCTGGGAACGCCTTGGTATCCCCTCTGAAGAGCTGGAGCAGGTGGCTGTTGAGAGGGAAGTCTGGGCTTCTCTGCTTGAACTGCTGCCTCCGCGACCCGGACCTCCGGAAAAGCGGTAGAAGATGGATGGATGGATGGATGGATGTGCTGTACCTGTGGTCATCCCCCCCCCCCCCCCGTATGTTTCAGGATGCTTTTGTGTTTGGGCTCTTGAACTATTTTGGACTATGTATTCACCGCTATTTAGCGTTTTTTTTTTTTTTTTCTTTCTCCCCTCCTCTGTTTGAGGGATGATATGTGGTTGCCACTTTGTTTCTGATGGGCCTGTGTATCTTGGTTTATAGGCCTTGTGCTCCTGTTATTTGCATTTATTGTCCTGTCTGTTGTGCACTATGCTCGTGTTTGTTCTGTTTTGGGCCCTGGTCGTTGTTTTTTGTTGTCTTTTCTTTGATTCTTGCCCGCCGACCAAACTCACTGGTCGCCTATAGCGTCTCATTAGCGGTCCGTGAGGGCCGCAGCATAACATGGACAGCGACGCAAGAGAGACACTCTGCCTGCCGAATGGAAAGGTCACGTGGGTGGGGCATTTCTGAACTCTGTGTGAATGACAGTCACACGCATTGTTCGTGTGTGCACTTGCGGAACCGTCATTACCTCCACCAAGGAGGTTATGTTTTCATCAGCGTTGGTTTGTCTGTCTGTCTGTCTGTTTGTTTGTTAGCAAGATAACTCAAAAAGTTATGGACGGATTTTCATGAAATTTTCAGAGATTGTCAGAAATGGGGTATCCTACAGATGATTAGATGTTGGTGGTGATCTGGATCACCGTCTGGAAAAAAAACAAAACAAAACAAGCATCACAGTATAGCTAATATATGCCACTTGCGAATGGCATTTTTTTCATGGTTAAGGAATCTATAAAGTTAGACAAAATAAATGTAGGATTAATATTTATGATGTTAAACACTGTATGGGGGGAACTGTGGCGCTTGGCGGAGGTCTGCGCTCTCCGAGTGCTTTTCTAGTTCCTTTATATTTTTTTCCTTAAATTTATATTTCCTTGGCGTGGCCTGGACCTGGGCCACTCGGAAGTTGATTCTGGGCTGCATATGGCCCACAGGCTGCTAACTGAATAGGCCTGGCTTAAATTGTGGTCAGAAGCTATTGTTATCCTTTACCATTTGTTGGCAGTAGCACTCTTCGTCTATGTGGGACACTGCTCAGGCAGACAGCGGCAGTGGCAATGTTTTTTTCTTTCACTCTTTTCAACAGCAGTGTGATAGCAATAGCTCCTGAGCACAGTCTAAGCAGAACAGAATGAAGCCCTACAGGCAGCCTGTCAGCCTGGCTCAGGGTAACAAAAACCCAATTTACTGGCATTTGTCTCTCTCTCTCTACACATTTGCAGATCAGAGATATTAGAAGTGTTGCAAAAGGCACTGTACTTTGACAGCAATTGAGACACAGCTGTGGTCTTTTCAAACCATCCATCCATCCATCCATCCATCCATCCATCCATCCATCTTCTTCCGCTTAATCCTTTTCGGGTCACGGGGGGGCTGGAGCCTATCCCGTTTTTAATTAAGTACACAAATACAAAATCTTTTTAAACATTTCTGGATCTTTTTATTGTATATTTGTGAATCTGTGTACACATTTGCAAATATTTTTTTACATACAGTATGTGTGGATCAGTGTGCGCATTTGTAGATCTGTGCATGGATTTGCAAATGTTTTTGACACATTTGTAGAACTGTGCACACGTTTGTGGATCTGTGTATGCAATTGCAAATATTTTTTACATATTTGTGGAAGTGTGCATGCATTTGTGAATCTGTGTGTATGCTTACAAATAGTTTTGCAACAATAATAGCTCCATATTTCCCCACCCAACACAGCACACACACACACACACACACACACACACTTCAATGTGAGACATTGCGGAGCGCAGAGGATCCAGGTGTAGAAGCACCGTCCTAGGAAGCCATCAAAATGAGGGAAGTGCCAGGTCCGCAGCTACAGGGACATCACCTCTGCCACCACCCAAGACCAGTCATTGGGTGGGTGAGGGCAGTAACAGGTTACCGCCCTGCAGCTAGAACCAGGCAGCATCCTGTGGAAAGGCCCCCTATGAGGAAACACTGGGGTTAGGACAGGATAATAAGATGAATAAAACTAAAAATAATAAATATTAATAATAATAAGATACATAATTTGTTAATAAAAAGATAATCATAAACATCCTCCTGATTTAAACTCAGTTTAATACTATCTAATAACAACATGAATAATTATAGCAAGAACAACATAAACTGAGTTTAAAATCAGTAATTAAGAAAATTAAAATAGGAGATGTTATATCGGGAAATGACACGAGACGTAAAGCTCATTGAGGGACATCCAACTCAGCTTTATTATGCAGAACGCTCAACTATACACAGAATGGGCTGTGCCCGCATGACATCATCCTGTGGGTGGGCACGGCATCCCAGACACCCAAATCCCATACACAACATCCCCTTATATAGCGCTTTTCTAGTCACAAAGACCACTCAAAGCGCTTTCACTAATACTAACCCTCTACTCTAAGGGCCTATAGGAAAGAGATATCTAGGGACAATTTAGAACAGCCAACTAACCTAACATGCATGTCTTTGGATTGTGGGAGGAAACCAGAGCCCCTGGAGTAAGATAAGATAAGATAAGATAAGATAAGATAAGATAAGATAAGATAAGATAAGATAAGATAAGCCTTTATTAGTCCCACAACGGGGAAATTCCAGGATTGCAACAGCACAGGGATAGCAACACTCAGAGCAACAATCAGAAGGCAAGAAAAAAAAAAAACAAGCAAACAAGAGCAGCTAATATACATATGTACATATTACTATAAAATATATATATACACACACACAGACACACAGTGTGGCGCATTGTAGCTAGATGGAATAATATGTAGATATGTAAACCCACGCACAACAGGGAGAACATGCAAACTCCAAACAGAAAGGTTCCAACCCCTCCCAGCCTGGGGATTTGAATCAGGAAGGAACCTTCTAGCTGTAAGGCAACAGTGCTAACCACTGCACCACCGTGCTGCCGTGCAAAAAAATTGTTAGGCACACAAACAACCCACCCTAATTTGTCACCCGACTCACACACTAAAAGGGAAGAACAAATGTACAAAAATAAATAAACTCCTATCCATTCACACAACTAAGGCTGGGGGGCCGGGCAGACTGCCAGCGCCCCCTACACGGCTGAGCGGGTTATTCTGCCGCTAAAAGAGAACAACAAAACAAAATAAAATAAGGCCATGTTTCTAACTCTAAAATAATCCCCATAACAATGCTATATATACACACCACAATACATAAAATCACAAAACACACACTACTGGCGGCCCCCACGCCAACTCCCACCCTACAATGGGCATTCAAAACAAAATTACGTCGGGTCATTCAATTAAATAGGTCAAATAAACCAGGTGGGCTCAACTCCACCATGCACTCAATTACTTACCGAGCCCCCACCTCTCTGACTACAAAATCTAACATAAAAATACCAATTAAATAAAACACTCTGAAACTCAGTGCTAAAATAGGCATAACGCCACACAGGCCAATAAAATTATCATGCAAACACTCAATTTCGGCTCACAACTACACAGTTCAGCATGCCTCCTGCACTTACGTTCCCTTTTCCTTTCTTCTTCTTTTTTTTTTTTTTTAAACAAATTTACCGGGGCACCAAATAGTGAAACAACATATATTCATTCACATATACATATAGACATTCACATCAGAAAAATAAAATTTTAGGTAACCCCAACGTCTCTGGGTAGCCACCATCTTCTATACAGCCACAGAGGTCCTGAACATCCCCACGGCATTCTCAAGTCCGGCCGCTGCCTCCCCCCACGGTTGAAACATCCCTCTCTGGCCAACCTTTCTCCAACCTTCCAAACTGGTTTTTCTTTTCTAACTAACTAACTAACTAACCTGCACTTATATAGCGCTTTTCTAGTCACAAAGACCACTCAAAGCGCTTTCATTAATACTAACCCTCTATTCTAAGGGCCTATAGGAAACAGATATCTAGGGACAATTTAGAACAGCCAATTAACCTAACATGCATGTTTTTGGCATGTGGGAGGAAACCGGAGAAATCCCGGAGTAAACCCACGCAACACGGGGAGAACATGCAAACTCCACACAGATCACTGTTGGTCGGGGGCTGGGATCGAACCGACGATCCCACGATCCTCACAATCCCCCGGCCAAGGGTAAACTGTGCTGCCGCAGTGCTAACCACTGCGCCACCGTGCAGCCCACGGTGACAAACCCCGCCGTCAACCCGCAGGGAAACCCGACCCGGTCTCTCGTGCCCACCATGTCGTCTCAGGACCTCCTTCCTGCGGTGTGCTGTCCCGCCGACCCGGTCCAAACTCTTATCCTGACAATGGCGTTTGGCGAGGGTCAACCTTCACTGGGTTATCGTCACACCAGTCATCATTAACACCCAGCTCGCCAGACCAGCTCGTGTCCCGAACCGCACCAAATTGTCCCGCTCTGCTCTCTTCTCTCTTGGTCTCGAACACTTCGACCCCCCGTGGTCGTGCTCCAGGGACCGCCGAAGCCCGCTCCTCAGCACTATACGGTGCCACCGTGTCCGGCCGTTGCCGCTCACCTTCGTGGTTCACAGTGTCATCCTCACCAGCATCGTTCTCCGGTCCAGGCACCTCGATGCAGCTTTCGACTCCCTTGTTCCATGTGTCATGTTGTGTAGCCTCCGTAATCGGCTCTTGTTCACCTCCAGGACATGCACCATCACCCTCGTCGGGCCCGCTCAATGTCCTGGGCTCCTCACTGCTGCATTCAGCGCTCTTGGTGTCGGTGCTCTGCTGCGCTGTCACCGTATCCGGCTCTTGTCGTTCACTTTCGGGGCTCATAGCGTCGTCCTCACTGGCATCGTTCTCCGGTCCAGAAACCTCGACGCAGCTCTTGACTCCCTCGTTCCACGTGTCTTGTCGTGTAGTCTCCATATTCGGCTGTTGCTCACCTCCGGGGCCGTCAGCCTGCCTGGCCTCGCTCGCCCACTGCGTAGCCTCTACAAATGGCTGTTGCTGCTCCTCCCGGGGACCGTCAGCCTGCTCGGCCTCACTGGCCCGCTGCATAGCTTCCACAAACAGCTGTCACTGCTCATCTCTGGGGCTCTAGACGTCACCCTCACCGGTCACGTCCTCCGACACTGGCTCCTGGCCGTCGTTCCCAGCACTCTCGGTGCTCCGCTGTACTGTCACCGCGTCTTGTTGCCCAGTTAGCTCGCGAACCTCCACTCTTGGTGGGAAATCGCATGTGGTCGACCCCACGCTAACCTTAGTCACTAGCTCGCACTGGATTCGGACTCTCTCTGCTCCACCAAGGCCAGAACTTCCTCCAACGATGGCAGCAGCTTAGCTGTCAACAGCATGTACCTCATCCAAACGTTGCTGGTGCCATGGGCCAATTTATCCCTCACCATGTCGTTCTCCAAAATCCCAAACTTGCACTTCTTTACCCGGCTACGAAGCCTCATCAGAAATGACGTAAGGGACTCGCCCGTCCGCTGGCTAAGGCATATGAATTTGCCTCGTCTCCTGGAAACCTTGAAAGCATCCTCGCGCGCATAATCCATGACTCAGGATAACACCGATTTACCTCGTTGCCAAATGTTATATCGGGAAATGACACGAGACGGAGAGCTTATTGAAAAATAAGCAACTACATGCAATCCAGCTTTATTATGCAGAACGCTCAACTATATACAGAGTGGGCCGTGCCCACCTGACGTCATCCTGTGGGTGGGCACGGCATCCCACATATCCAAATCCCATACACAACAGGAGACTAATGAAAAGCTAAGTTAAAATAGTAGGTCTTGAGCCTGCTTTTAAAAGCACAAACATTATCGGCAGCCCTGATGTTCTCCGGCAGGCTGTT
Source organism: Pholidichthys leucotaenia (assembly GCA_020510985.1). Taxonomy (NCBI): domain Eukaryota; kingdom Metazoa; phylum Chordata; class Actinopteri; order Cichliformes; family Pholidichthyidae; genus Pholidichthys; species Pholidichthys leucotaenia. The sequence continues at coordinate 247,654,474 of CM035839.1, read as the reverse complement.
CCACAGATGTGGGCCATAGTAACTAAAAGCCACCTCACCATGAGTGCATGCTCTAACAGTAGGGATAATTAAAAGACCAGTGCCAGAGGACCTCAGAGTTCGTAGGGGCTCATATGTAGTAGTAGTTCTTATAAGTAAGAAGGCCCAAGACCGTGCAGACATTTACAGTGCATCCGGAAAGTATTCACAGTGACAATAATGACACATAATTACACATTTTTTCACATAATGACTATGTGAAAAAGTTTTTTCAATTTTGCACATTTATTAAAAATAAAAAACTAAGAAATCACATGTACATAAGTATTCACAGCCTTTGCTCAATACTTTGTTGATGCACCTTTGGCAGCAATTACAGCTTCAAGTCTTTTTGAATATGATGCCACAAGCTTGGCACACCTATCTTTGGGCAGTTTTGCCCATTCCTCTTTGCAGCACCTCTCAAGCTCCATCAGGTTGGATGGGAAGTGTCGGTGCACAGCCATTTTCAGATCTCTCCAGAGATGTTCAATTGGATTCAAGTCTGGGTTCTGGCTGGACCACTCATAGACATTCACAGAGTTGTTCTGAAGCCACTCCTTTGATATCTTGGCTGTGTGCTTAGGGTCGTTGTCCTGCTGAAAGATGAACTGTCACCCCAGTCGGAGGTCAAGAGCACTCTGGAGCAGGTTTTCATCCAGGATTTCTCTGTACATTGCTGCATTCATCTTTCCCTCTATCCTGACTAGTTTCCCAGTTCCTGCTGCCGAAAAACATCCCCACAGTATGATGCTGCTACCAACATTGGTGTGGTTATGAACAGTATCTGGTTTCCTCCAAACATGATGCCCTGCATTCACATCAGAAAGTTCAATCTTTGTCTCATCAGACAAGAAAATTTTGTGTCTCATGGTCTGAGTCCGTCAGGTGCCTTTTGGTAAACTCCAGGCAGGCTGCCATGTGCCTTTTACTAAGCAGTGGCTTTCATCTGGCCACTCTACCATACAGGCCTGCTTGGTGGATTGCTGCAGAGATGGTTGTCCTCCTGGAAGGTTCTCCTCTTTCCACAGAGGAACTCTGGACCTCTGACAGCATAACCATCGTGTTCTTGGTCACCTCCCTGACTAAGACTCTTCTCCCCCAATCGCTCAGTTTAGACGGCCGACCAGCTCTAGGAGTCCTGGTAGTTCTGAACTTCTTCCATTTACGGATGATGGAGGCCACTGTGCTCATTGGGACCTTCAAAGCGGCAAAAAATTTTCTGTACCCTTCCCCACATTTGTGCCTTGAGACAACCCTGTCTTGGAGGTCTACAGACAATTCCTTTGACTTCATACTTGGTTTGTGCTCTGACATGCACTGTCAACTGTGGGACCTTATATAGACAGGTGTGTGCCTTTCCAAATCATGTCCAACCAACTGAATTTACCACAGGTGGATTCCAGTGAAGGTGTAGAAACATCTCAAGGATGATCAGTGGAAAAAGGATGCACCTGAGCTCAAGTTTGAGCTTCATGGCAAAAGCTGTGAATACCTACAGTATGTACATGTGATTTCTTAGTTTTTTATTTTTAATAAATTTGCAAAAATCTCAAAAAACTTTTTTTCACATTGTCATTATGGGGTATTGTGTATGTAGAATTCTGAGGAAAAAAAAGAAATTTAATCCCTTTTGGAATAAGGCTGTAACATAACAAAATGTGGAAAAAGTGAAGCGCTGTGAAGACTTTCCGGATGCACTTTATAAACCATTAAAAGAACCTTAAAGGGTGCTGGTGGTGAATTTTAATCTAAAGCTATTTCAAAGGATCAAATATGATACTAGTGGTTCCGTCCAGTAATTTTGGTCATGATTCCTTCTCAAATACGCGCAAGTTTCAAGTCACTGCTCTGTCAGTCAGTCATGGTCAGCGACATCTTGCCTAGTGACGCACAGTCGTTGCTTTGTGTGATTGACTGGGCTGCAGTATAGCAGTCAACAAAGTTTCAACATCAGAATTTTATGTAATCTTTTCAACCATGTACAAGCAAATCTACCCGCATAATTTAATTTAAATTATTCTTCTTCAGGAAGGGTCTCACCACTGTCGTTTTAAAGGTAACCGGGAAAACATCCGTGTGGAGAGAGTAGTTCATGATGTTAAAAAGTTCCTCCTGGAAAAATCCACAAGATGTTATTAAAGGTGATGTGGGAATAGGGTCTAAAAGACAAGTTGTTGGATTAACTTGGGAGAAAACTTGACCAAGTGTTTCAGCACCAACAAAGGTAAAACTCTCCAGTGTTTTCTCAGATAAAAGCAGAGGTTCTACAGTCCTAAAAACAGTATTTTGTAATAAAAGATTGGATCTAATAACATCTATTTTACTTCTGAAGTGGTTTGCAAATCCTCTCATACAGTAGTGAGTCTGTTGGCATCAGGCTGGACTTCTTAAAATCAGGGTTGATCAGGTGATCTATGGTGGAGAAAAGGATTCTGGGATTGTTTTTGTGATCATTATTTTGGAGAAGTGGGAGTTTCTAACTTGCTTCACAGCGTTATTATACTGTATAGTTTCAGTTCTCGTAGAAACTGGTAGTGAACAGTTAATTTTGTTTTAGTCCCATTGAGACACACGGTCTCATTTTCAAAGAGACCTGTCAGACCTATGTGAAGATTAAAATCACCAGTTATGATTCCCTTGTTATATTTTGTGTGGATGACTGACAGCATGTCAGGGAATTCACTGATAAATGCTGCACATGGTTTTGGTGGTTTATAAACTGTTAGGCTTAAAATTGGGGGTCTGTTAAAAACAAATGCCTGATATTCAAAGGTGGTGTACTTGCTAAATGTTATTTTTTTATAATTAAAATCACCAGAAATTCATTGGGCAGTTCCACCACCTTTCTGACCTTTCCTTGTAGAAAATAAAAAGGTAAAATACAGTTGATAGTGCTATGAGATGACTGTTGTTGTGAAATGGCGCTATATAAATAAAGTTGAATTGAATTGAATTGAATTGAATTAAAATTGGGTGGAGAGGCCTAGGTGAGAACAACTGATCCGTCGGTACCCAGCCACATCTCAGTTAAAAACAGACAGTCCAGTTTATAATCTTAAATCAAATTATTAATAATAAAGGATTTATTTAAAACGGAGCTGTCATTTTTTTTTGTAACTTTGATTTTTATTCACTTTTCATCATACATATTACATTCAGATCACAGTCTCTATATTTTTAAAAAAAAGGAGCTAGAACTAACTAACTAACTAACCTGCACTTATATAGCGCTTTTCTAGTCACAAAGACCACTCAAAGCACTTTCATTAATACTAACCCTCTATTCTAAGGGCCTATAGGAAACAGATATCTAGGGACAATTTAGAACAGCCAATTAACCTAACATGCATGTTTTTGGCATGTGGGAGGAAACCGGAGAAATCCCGGAGTAAACCCACGCAACACGGGGAGAACATGCAAACTCCACACAGATCACTGTTGGTCGGGGGCTGGGATCGAACCCACGATCCCACGATCCCCACAATCCCCCGGCCAAGGGTAAACTGTGCTGCCGCAGTGCTAACCACTGTGCCACCGTGCAGTGGTTAAATGCAATCAGCATGATTTTAACTAAATATCTGTCCTCAGCCTGTATAACATTGTCTCTTTTAAGATCACATAAGTACATCAGGTTACAGTTCATTGGTATATTGTATCCTAATATCCTCTGTATTGTCACATGTATAGATTTCCAGAATGATGAGATTTTGCAGCATTTCCAAAACATATGTGAGTGGTCTGCATTTTGAGCCCCACAGCCCCTCCAGCGTATAGATTTGGTATTTGTATATTTTCTTTGGATCTGTGGTGTAATGAAATAGCGAATCAGATTTTTCCATCCAAATTCCCTCCATGTCCTTGAACTTATTGATGTGTTGTGTTTTCCATATTTCTTGCCAGTTTTCTTCTGTTACGTTTAAATTTAGTTCTTTCTCCCATTTCTCCTTTATATAGTTACTTGAATGTTTGTTTGCCATAAGTTTCTGATATAGCTTTGAAATAATTCTTATTTTATTTCCTGCATACGAGCTTAAAATGAATTGTATAATCTCGCTCACATCTGTGTGGAGGTTATGTCTAATCTTCCTCATATAATAATCTCTCATCTGCAGATATCTGAAGAATTCAGATTTTTCTAGTTTAAATTTTCTTCTCATGTTTACAAAACTCCCGAAATCTTTTTTTCCCATATTGCCCCATGCTGTGATTCCCTTGTTCACCAGATTTTTGTATCCCCTATCTTGCTTTGCCGGTTCAAACTGACTGTCAAATGCTACCCATTTCAATAGTTTTATGTCCTCCTTTATATTATACTTTTGTGCTATTTTATACCACAGTTCCAAAGTAAATTTAGTGATTGGGTCTATTTGTTTGATTTGCTTAAATGCATCCTTATCTCCTATTATGCTTTGTACTGGGAGTCCCTCAATTTCCTTTTCCATTTCTTTCCATTTTGCCTCGTATCCTCCGTCGCACCAACATATGATATATCTTATTTGTGCTGAGTAGTAATATTCCTTTAGACTCGGTAGGCCCATGCCTCCTTTCTCTTTTGGCAATTGGAGAGTTTTATATTTCACTCTTGGCTTTTTACCTCCCCAAACAAATCTCGATATCATCCTGTCCCACTTTGAGAACTGGGCACCAGGAATCTCTGTTGGTAGAGCCTGGAAGAGGTAAAGCAGTCTAGGTTGTATGCTGATTTTGACTGTCTTAATTTTTGAATTCAGATCCATGTTTAAGATTGACCATCTATCAATATCTTTTTTTATTTCTTGTTCTAATCTAGCATAGTTTGCTTTATAGATTTTGCTTAAATCTTTAGGTATGTTCACTCCAAGGTATTTTATTTCTTTTTGTTTCCAGTTTAGTTTGATCTTATCAGTTATCTGGTTTAAAGGGTTATAGTGGAATGTCAGTATTTGTGTTTTTGTTATGTTTATCTTGTATCCTGATAATTTTCCAAAATTTTCTATCAAGTCCATCATTTCCATTATTGATTCATCTGGTTGTTCAAGGTAAACTATAATATCGTCTGCAAACAGCCCAATCTTGTGTTCCGCTAAAACGGAGCGGTCATTTAAAAGAGCCATAAAAACTGTTGTGAGGCGGTTTGTTGGGTATTTAAGTTAATACTGGCACGGTTCTCATGGTTTATTCCAATAATGGGGGAATAGGGTAGGTGGATGGTGAAAGGGGACTGGTGCGGGAGGTAGTATAGTGTGGCGGGGAGGAGGACGCAACTTGTGAGTAAAATGGGCTTACACTTACAGTGGGAGACAGTCATCTGACGGAGCAGTCAAAACATAATAACATTTATTGTCTGTTAAAATGCAAGCACCCAGCCTGCTCGGATGTATGTCGTCTCTCCAATAAAATGATGCACGGTTCCAGAACATGTTAAAATTGTCAATAAAAATAAAGCGATACACTGTGGTAGCAAACTGTACCCATGTATGAAGGCTCAGCTACAGCAGCCGATGCCTTGGCCTCATGGAGGCAACGGTCTGGAGATAAATATGTGCTTATCAGAGCCTTGGAGTGCACGGAGGAGACTGGTGAATTCCTGCTTCAAAACCTCAGTCTGGCTGGTGACATTGTTGCAGCCGACATGGATCACATTCCTAGCTGAGGGATGTTTTGCCAGGAGGCCAGGAATTTTATCTAGGAGGTCCATCACTCTGTCACCAGGGAAGAAGTGGGTCTCAGCAGCTCCTCTCCAAACATGTCTCACAGTAAAGTCTTCGATGATCGGGGTGGTAGGAGAAGGAGCTGATGGCGTTTGAACAGATACATTCTAAGTGGAGGTTGGAGGTGGACGACGTGTGTCAGGAGACAACTATGGAGCCGTGTCAGATTTTTCTCTGCCTGGTGGCAGGCTCTTGGACAGGGGAGCCTCTCCAGTTCACTTGTTGAGGGGACTGAAAGCAGAACTCCCAGACGCACCCTCGGAGATGTGAAAAGTGAACGTGGAGGATTCAAGTCCCCAGGCAGTGGAGGAAACTCATGTAAATCCAAAATATTAAAATGGTTCCTGAGCTGGAGGTTGGGGCTCTCGGTGCTCGCAGCACAGCGGGATGACCTCTTCCCCTTTCTCCGATGGTCACTGGCCACAGCCCATGGCTCTGGATGGTATGGTGTCCTGGGTACCCCCAGGAGCTGGTTCAGCTCCTGGGGGGTCCCAGAGGTGTTTCTGAGAAGCAACTGGAAAGGGGAAGGCAAAAGGAGTTACACCGGAGGATGGCATCGAGCCGGTGGCAGAGGCAACCGCAGCGGCAGGCAGAGATGATCCAGGGCCAGAAACAGCAGGACCATTTAACCCAGAACCTGGATCAACAGGGTCAGGAGAGGAGTTCTTAGCTGGAGAGGAGCCAACAGGCCAGTAAAGGATGGTATCATCAAAATACTTAGTGGAGGACGGACCCTAGACTCGGCCAAGAATTATAGTATCCAAATGTCTCTCCGCTTCCTCAGTTCTGTAGAGATTGGAGATACGCTGCTCCAGTTCTACAGTCTTCTTGGTGAAGGTGGCACAATTTTGACAGCCAGCTGACGGGGTAATTGGTATCATGACAGATGTGAAAACTCACTGAACTTAGGATCTATTAGGATCCTAACTCTAATTTAAAAGATAAAGATGAAGTTAAAATATTCAGGGTTTAAAATGGTAAGAAAAAAATGAGCAAAATTAAAACAAATTGATGTAAAAGTCTATGAGAGTGTGGCTTATCAGAGTTCTCATTCAAATGCCAGCTGAATGAGAGGGAGGCAGGTGTAATGGTGAAGATGCAAGGAGTAGAGGTAGTGCTTTGGATGGTGTCAACCATTCAGAGCAATGGAAAATGCATAAGAGAGGTGAACAAGAGAGTGCAGGCAGGGTGGAGTGGGTGGAGACGAGTGTCAGTGGTGATCTGTGACAGAAGGATAGCAGCTGGAGTGAAAGGGAAGATTAACAAGATGCTAGAGAAACCTGTTATGATGTATGGTTTGGAGACGGTGGTGTTGACATAAACACAGGAGGCAGAGTTGAAGATGCTGAGATTTTCATGGGGAATGACTAGGAGGGACGGGACTATATTATCATCATCATCATCATAGCAGTCTGCCGTGGGCGACAATGACTGTTTCATTTAGGTCTGATCAGATTCCTCCCACAGCTCTGTCCTTAGCCGTCCGCTGCCAGGAACTCCTGTCTATATCCAACTTCTTCAAGTTTCCTTTTACAGTGTCTTTAAATCTGAGCCTTGGTCTACCCTGATTGTGTTTGCCCTTGCATAACTGAGTAGAGTAACTGCCGAGGGAGACACTGGTGGTCCATCCTCTCAACATGTCCGAGCCATCTCAGGTTCATCTGTATTAGCATGTCCTCCACTGATGGTAGACCAGCTCGTTTCAACACTTCTATGTTGGTTATCTTTTCTTTCCATGAGATGTTCATTATGGCTCGAAGGTGTCTCATCATGTACGCGTGGAGTTTCTTTACCTGCACTCTGTAGACAGTCCAAGTTTCAGCACCGTACAATAGAGTAACCAGGACTGTCGCTCTGTACACTTTGCATTTCACATGGATAGACGCATGTCGATCGTTCCACAGTCTCTCCCTCTAGTTTCCAAACACAGCGCTCGCTCTCCCATTTTGAGAGAGATAGTTCCTCCTCCAGCCTAGCATGCTCTGAAACTGTACTCCCTAGGTACTTGAAAGTCTTGCACTTGACTAGTGGCTCTGTACCAATGCTGATCTCTTCTGGTAGTGATGTTGATAATTACAACTTTGGTGGCTGATAAAGGCACTCTGTCTTCTTGATGTTGATTTTGAGGCTGAATTGACTAGCTGCTCTTGCAGATTTCTCCACTAAAGATTGCATATCTTCCACACTGTGTGCAACTAGAGCACTGTCATCGGCAAAGAGCATTTCTCTTACTACCTTTATCGATGTCTTACTCTTGGCTTTAAACTGTGTCACATTGAACAAGTCTGATACTTTCCTTGTTTGAATGTATACTCCTTCTGAAGTGTCTTTGAAGGCCACCTCAAGCATGGCTGCCAGATATAGCGAGAAGAGTGTAGGTGCCAGCACACACCCTTGTTTCACCCCGTTGCTTACTGAAAAGTCTTTAGATACTGAACCGCTCATTGCCACGCTTGCTTGCATAGCAGTGTATGGAGTGCTTCGGTCAGGCTGGCAAACTTCTCTGTACAGCCATATTTCTTGAGTACCTGCCAAAATCCTTGTCGCGAAACAATATCAAAGGCTTTACTGAAGTTTATGAAGACTACATAAAGTGGCATGTTCTGTTTGATACACTATTCTTGAACCTGTTTCAAGCAGAAAATCATGTCCATTGTGCTTCTTCCACTTCTAAAGCCGCACTGGGTTTCCAGTAGTACATTCTGCGAGATGTGTTCATTGAGTCTGTTCAGTAGTACATGTGAGAGAATCTTACCAACAGTGGCTAGCAGTGATATACCTCGGTAATTTCCACAATCTTTCCTGTCACCTTTCTTGAACAAAGGCACAATACTTGCATCCTTCCAGTCTTGAGGTACTTTCTGGGCATCCCATATCTCTTGGATGAGCTTGTGCAGGCAGTTGGTCAGCTAAACACCACCAAATTTCCACACTTCTGCTGGAATTCCATCCCTTCCTGGAGCTTTACCATTCTATGTTGTCCTGATAGTTGCCATTTGTTCATCAACATTTGGTGGTTCATCCAGACTTGATACAGCTGGTCGCGGCACTAGAGCTTCTTTAGCCTCTTCAGTGAGATCTCCAGGGTTGTTTAGTAGTTGGTCAAAGTGGTCTGCAAATCTGTCCAGGATCTTGTCTTTCTCCCACAAAACCGTTTCACCATCCATAGCCTTTAGTTGGATCAGTCCTCTTGGTTTAGGGCCGTAGAGTTCTCTCAAACCTGTGAAGAATGTTTTCATGTCCTTCTGGTCTGCTGCAGTTTGAAGTTCCTCCCCTTTTTCATCCCACCAGTTGGACTTCATCTCTCTGGTGTACTTCTGTAGCTCACTCTGAGCCTTTGAGTATTTCTTCTTCTTCGACCTTGTGTTACACTGTAGGTTGTAGGTTGTATTCCTTGCTTCTAGTAGTTTCTTCAGGTGTTCCTCATGCTCATCAAACCAATCTTGATGTTTCCTCTCAGGGTGGCCTAATATATCACTCGCAGTCTGGTACACCGTATCCTTCAGTGTTCCCCATTTCTCTTCTATGTCATTCTCTGAGTTGTTGCTGTCCCAGTCTTTCAAGTTTTCATCCATTTTCTGTGTACGTTCCTCATGGCGCAGGTTGAACAACGCTACAGCGCATGACCGCTACCCAATTCCGAATATCCAGGATTTTTCTGTTCATTTGGCAGGGGCACACGTTTTTTCTTAAATAGACTTGGTCCGCAGTTACCACCAAGTCCCAGTGCGTGCTGAGGACGTACCCAAAACAGCGGTGATAACCCCATTTGGCCTGTTTGAGTTTTTGCGCATGCCATTCGGGCTTAAAGGGGCTGCACAGACGTTTCAACGCATGATGGACGCAGTGCTGCGCAATCTCCATTTCATGTTCATCTACTTGGACGATATTTTGGTAGCCAGCGCGTCCGAAGACGAACATGAAAACCACCTTGCGGCAGTTTTCTGGAGGTTGGGAGAGCACAGGTTAGTAATCAACCCAGCGAAATGTCAGTTCGGGGTGGCGCAGATCGATTTTTTAGGACACCGAGTTTCCCCCGAAGGAGCGGTTCCGCTGCCTGACAAAGTGCGTGTGGTGGCGTGTTTCCCCCGGCCGCAGACGGTCAGGGCATTACAGAAGTTTTTGGGAATGGTGAATTTTTATAACCGTTTCCTTCCCGGTGCAGCGCAACTCATGCAACCGCTTTATGCCGCACTCAAAAAACAGAAACCCGCAAATAAGATCGAGTGGTCTCCGGAGCGGGAGCGAGCATTCTCGGAAGTCAAAACAGCCCTGGCAAACACTGCGTTGTTGGCACATCCGGACCCAACGGCCCGCGTAGCGCTCACCACTGACGCGTCTCACGTTGCCATAGGGGCGGTCATGGAGCAGCAGGTAGCCGGAGCTTGGCAACCGCTCGCCTTTTTCAGCAGGACCTTGTGCGATAGTGAGCGTAAATATAGCGCGTTTGACAGGAAGTTGCTGGCTCTCCATTTGGCCATTCGCCACTTCCAGTTCTGGCTAGAAGGGCGCTGTTTCACTGCGTTCATTGACCACAAGCCGCTAACATTCGCGATGGCCAAAGTTTCAGAGCCGTGGTCGGGTCAGCAACAGAGGCAGTTAGCCGCGATCTCAGAGTTTACTACGGATATTCAGCACGTGTCGGGTAAACTGAACGTAGTGGCAGACTGCCTCTCACACGCCGTGGCTGCCCCCGTCCCCGTGGGGATAGATTACACAGCCATGGCCGCGGAGCAAGGTAGTGACGCGGATGTGCGCGTGCTCCAGTCTGGACCAACAGGGTTAAGGCTGGAGAGCAAGGTGCTGCAAGACGGTATGCCCCCCTTAATCTGCGATGTCTCCACGGGACGACTGCGTCCCGTGGTCCCGGCAGCGTGGCTCCGCCGCGTTTTCGACTCGATTCATTCTTTGGCGCACCCGGGAGTTTGCGCATCGGTCAAAATGGTAGCGGAAAAATTTGTGTGGCCCGGCCTTCGCAAACAAGTTAAAGAGTGGGCGGCAGCCTGCATGGCGTGCCAACGGGCCAAGGTACACAGACACACGAAGGCTCCATTGGAGCCATTTCTCATTCCTGCCAAGAGGTTCGACCACGTTCACGTGGACCTCGTGGGCCCCCATCTCGCCATCACAGGGGTACACGCACCTTCTGACAATGGTGGACCGCATCATGCGCTGGCCGGAGGCGGTCCCTTAGGCGTCAACCACAGCCGAGGAGGTGGCTCGCGCGTTTGTAACGACATGGGTGGCACGTTTTGGAGTCCCGTCGGACATTACATCCGACAGAGACCCGCAATTTGTTTCCGAACTTTGGTCAACAATGGCCCGCAGCCTAGGTGTCACGATTCACCGTACAACTGCGTATAATCCGCAGGCTAATGGGTTGTGCGAACGTTTTCACAGGTCATTGAAAGCAGCTCTTAGAGCGTCACTGACGGATGCAAATTGGGTGGACAAGCTTCCGTGGGTTTTATTAGGGTTGCATTCTGCACCTAAAGAAGACTTAGAGGCTTCCCCAGCTGAACTCGTTTTTGCGCAGCCACTGCGGCTGCCCGGGGAGTTTCTCCCGGATAATCCTGCACCAGGCAGCTTCCCGTTCCAGCTGTTGCAGCGTGGCATCGACACAGCTACGCTGCCAGGCCCTGCCCACCACAGTTTTCCGCGCATTTTTGTGCCTAAAACTTTGAAGAATGCGGAGTTTGTTTTTGTCAGACATGATGCTCATCGCCCCCCACTGCGACCACCTTATGATTGACCGTTCAGAGTGTTGGAAACAGGGGACAAGCATTTTTTGCTAGATTTGGGGGGTAGGAGGGAAAAGGTTGGCATAAACAGACTCAAACCCGCTTTTGTGGTGGCAGATGAGCAAGTGCTGTTGGCAAGGGCCCCTCGGCGCGGCAGGCCACCACGGGGTGCTTCCCAGAGTAATATTCCCCCAGAACACCCGCAGGGACTGACAAAAGGTTTTCACCCCCAGACAACAGCCCCCCAGCATGACAGCGCCGCTGAGGAGGTGAATCCTGGTTACAGCAGATACGGGAGAAGACTGAAGCCCAAGCAGCATGTGGACTGATGTTTAATGATTCTATCATTGCATGCAGACTGTTATTCTCTTGTTCAATCTACATGTTTGGAGGGGGGGGTGTAGCCACTCGTGTGACTTATTTAATGCTTTGCATAAGGTCTCACATATTAGATAAGAACAAGGTACAGAGTTTCCTTAGAGATAACAGGATACTGTGAAAGGGTAACCTTTGGTATGCAGAGACTGCTTGGGGGGATTCTTTGTGTGCCGAGAGATGGGCTTGGAGATTCCTCTGTAGGCCGAAGACTGTGAGGGGGATGCTATGGGATTTGAGAGGAAAAGCATTGTTACTGGTGATTATAATGCAATGTGACTTGTGAGCTGTGAGAGTCTGATATATAAGGGACGAGTTGTTTCTGTGATGTTCTCTTTCTACTTTACTCATGTTGGAGCGTGTAATAAACTGCCTTGAGATGAAACTTGCCTCATTATTACACTCTCCACAATATACTCATATATTTATTCCATCCAGCTACAATGCTCTGCACTGTGTGTCTGTATATATATATATATACGTATATATATATATATATATATATATATATATATATATATATAGTATATTTATAGTAATATGTACATATGTATATTAGCTGCTCTTGCTTTTTTTTCTTGCCTTCTGATTGTTGCTCTGAGTGTTGCTATCCCTGTGCTGTTGCAATCCTGGAATTTCCCCATTGTGGGACTAATAAAGGCTTATCTTATCTTTTCTTATCTTATCTTACCTGTCTCATGGGTCGGGACGGGACTATATCAGTATAGTACATTAGAAGGACAGCTCAGGTTGAGCAGTCTGGAGACAAAGTAAGAGAGGCAAGGCTGAGATGGTTTGGACATGTGCAGAGGAGGGATGGTGGAGATATTGGACAAAGGATGTTGAAGATGGAGCTGCGAGGCCGGACCATCACTTTGCCATTTATGCTTCTCTGGGACGTATTGATGTACAAAGTACTTTGTCTTGACAAATATGAAAGAATGCCAGCACTCAAATCAGGTCAGCAGAGGCATAAAGGGTCTCATCCTGCAGCAGGACAAACATATACAGTGGATAGAAAAAGTCTAAACACCATGTTCAAACGCCAGGTTTTTGTGATGTAAAAAATGAGCCCAAGATGAATCATTTCTAAAGTGAGCAGCTCCTGTTTGGCTCTGCTGTCAGAGCGACGTTGTTAATTGGTGTGAATGCTTTCTTTGAATGATTTTTAAAACTATAATTTTATAGTAATCCTTATGGTGTTTGATGTGGATGGCCCTTTACCCTCTAAATATGCATTTGTAATGAGCTGGTCCAGGACTGTCAAACATATGGCCCACGGGCCAAAACCTTTCCACCACGGTGTCCAAATTTTAATCTGTGAATTTACAGCTTTCTTTCTAGTAAATTTCTGATTTTTTCTACTTATTAAAATTGTTCATGTACATTTGAAACATTTTTCCCTTTAAGATGAGACTTTTTTCCTCAGTTTTCTATTCTTTCTTTACATTTTTCTGGTGAAAACATGTAGTGTCCATTTAGGTTAAATCCATCAGCAGCTACTAATGCCGTAATGCAGCCTGATGGGGTGTCTCAATTCATAGGGGTCATTTTCAGCCCCCAAGGGCCACGGGGTAATGATAGGCAGAGGGGTAAGGGTACAAATGAGAAGGGGGACGGACCCCAAATCTACCTGTACTTCATTCTCACATTACAAACATGTTTCTCTACTGTGTTACAGTATTTACTGTATAATAACTGTATATAACAGTGTTTATATTCCTATTTTATGTATGTATAAGGGTAATTTACATTGAAAAAGTTGTAAATTTAGTTCAAGTAAATTCTAGCATGCAGTAGTCCAAATTTGGTCATAGCAAACATAATTTTTCAACCACAAAACTGTGGCTAGTGGAAAAGCTGAGGGGCTAGTAACTTTGGAAAAAAGTTAATGTCAAGTCATAACCCAATACTACGTGTCATTTTAATTGATTTTTAATTGGATCATCCTCAGTGTAATCTGTCAAAATGATAGATAGCGTCCAGATTTTTGTGAATTTTGTGATTTGCTGAAAAAATCTGTCAGTGGAGGACAATTTTCAGTTAACACAACCTCTGCCTTAACCAATCAACTGACAAACACTTGAAGCAGCTCTATGTAACTTTCTTGTTCTGAGTAGGAACACTGGAAAGACTACAACTATGGTGACAGTGACCTCCATGCCAACATCCAGTCACAGGGTGTTTTGTCACTGGTGGCTAAAGTTTTGCCCCGTGATTGGATGCTGAGACTGAGTTGCCTTAGTTATAGTCCTTTCAGGGTTCTTGCAAAGAACCTAGCTGTGACAGACAATGCAGCCCCTCGTAGCCCGAGTGGGACCTCAAAGCCAGACAACCCATCAAAATGGTTTTGAAAACATTACTTTAAGATAAAAATCTTATGCAGTGCTATTTCAAGAGATCCATGATATCTGCCTGTGACTCCCAATAATGTCCTGAGAGGAAAAAGTGTTTTGTGTATGGCAGCAGATAAAATAAAGGCGCGAAGTGAGGTTTTAAGCAGGTTTATTAAATCATACCGCCATCACGGAGCTCGCCCCGGCGCCGTGCATGCGCGCCGAGAGCGAGCCCGGAGGCTCTCAGCAGAGAGACACAAGAGTGAGTGTGTCAGCAGCAGTGGCAGGAAAGAGAGAGTGAGTTACAGAATATGTGCGGTATTTATACCCAGTTACAACAATACATGAAAGAGCATTCACAGCAGTTGGGATGGGCATTTGCATTTGAGAGACACAGTGAGAACAGGAAGCACGAACACAATGCATGAATGGGACATTAACATCACAATACTGAGCCGGAACAAGCCAGATGGAGCGGGGCTGCCTGTAGACATTAATACACACATTTCACTGTTCTGTTATTTGCTCTAGCCGAGCGCTGTGTCTGTCTCAGTCTGTTGTGGGGGTTATCTCAACCTGCCACATTGTGGTCTATTAGCAACCCCCCCCCCCAAAAAAAAAAAACATGTGCCAACACTCTGTCAGCAGCTTCTACATTTCTTGATAAAGTGCCTAATTCTGTGCTTTAATATGGAAAATTGCTGTCAAGCACTATCTGAAGCTTTTATGACAGTTCATCTGACAGGTATTGCTGTTCAAACCCTACAGCAATGACAGGGAGAGGTGAAAAATGCTACATGCTAAGTGGTTGTCACACACACGGTTGCAGGAGAACAGATGACAGTTACTTATCCATGTAAGTGGACATGGCTGTCAGAGGCTCAGCTCAGAGGCTAAGTTGTGACTTTCCCTCAGTGAACCTTTGGAGTGGACTCCTACTTCCTCTTGGTATCAGGAGGACTGTCTCAGTGATTTCTGCTTAATTGAGCTATGCTTAATTAAGCTATAATAGTTACTTTAAAAAAGCCATAATAGTTATCACAACGCGGGGAAATATAATTGAAATGACAGCGAGTGAAGCCAAGAATTACCTATCCGTTACAGGTGTGACATCAGTGCCTGAACAGAGACGTTGATCTTCGGTTCAGATTGAACATAATGGTGCCATGTCCTGAGAGCAGTTCCTTGTCACATAGGTAGCCACGTTGATAATATATTTTGGTATTTTGTATACTTCATTAATCCCAGAGGGAAATTACAGGGCATCCACCTGGATGGATGAGGCAGCCACGGCACGGTACCAATTCCTTCACCATTCACACACACATTATATAGGAAGTAAGTTCAGAATCGTCCATCCTTCTCTCTTTTCTTCTTAATGCTCCTTTGTTCTAATCCAGCCCTCCTGCCCAGTAACGCCTCTGGGTATATTTCCACTACTCTTCCTGTAGCTTTCACAGGAGCAAAAACATTAGTGAACTGCTCAATAGACTCCGACTCTGTGGTCCCTAAAGCAGCAGCTAATGGCTTGTGATCTCTCCTGAGAGCTGCCTAAAACGTTCTCAACTAAAACTCCTAAATCAGATCATTACAGAACCATCACAAGCAACATTTCCTTTCCTTTTGTTTTTTCTCTTCCATTTTATAAAAGCAGTCACACACCCGATGAAGCCTGAATGTGATGTGTGTTTCCAGTTCACATCATGTTGCCTCTCATCTTACGTGTGTAGCTGCTGTCTCCACACGGGCTGTGTGAAATGCCACAAGGGGTGCGGCTGAGATGGTATGACTGAACGCCTCGCTGATGGATTGTTATTAATTATCATCAGGTGGAATTAGCAGGCTGATGCAACACAGGCTTGGGAATAGAATAGAATAGTGCAGCACACTGCTGAATGTGTTTAGATTGCAGAGCCCCTGTGTTTGATAAGGAGATGAGGACAAAGTTCAGTTTTCAAAGGGTTCAACTTGTGACAAACGTATGGTAGACTGGGTCAACCTGAAAATGTGTTTGAACTGAGAAAAGTTAGACTTTTGTGACATGAGCCAGTTATTCCAGAGGTTTTTAAGACAAAGTCAGTCAATATTAAAGACATTGACATCTTCTTCTGTTTTTATATTAGTATTTAGTATTTATACTTTAGTGATCAGTGGTAACTGATGCAGAGCTCATCACTTATTGGTGTGTGTAAATATATAAATAAATAGCAGTAAATAAATACCATTACTACCAAATATCATTTTACAAACTTCTAATGATCATCAAATGTTGGAAAATAGATTGAAACAGAAAAGTTTTTTATGATAAATTTGTATTCAGTGATTTTGGTGCCAGTGGACTGTACAGGTGCATCTCAATAAATTAGAATGTCATTGAAAAGGTGATTTATTTCAGTCCTTTAGTTCCAAAAATGAAACTCTTTCAGTACACACAGAATGATATATTTCAAGTGTTAAATTCTTTTAATTTTGATGGCTATGGCTACAGCTCATGAAAAAACCCAAATTAAATTTCTCCAAAAAATAGAATATTGCATTAATTTAATTTTAAGAAAATGGATTTTTAATATAAATGGTTGGCTGATTAGTATCTCCATAAAGCTTGTCAGCAGAGGGAAACATGAATTGTCCTAAAATTAAATGAAAATACATTTCATTTTCCAGCAAGACTTGGCAGCTGCTCACACTGCCAAAAATACCATACCTGGTTTAATGACCATGGTATCACTGCACTTGATTGGCCAGCAAACTCCACTGACAGAGAATCTATGGAGTATTATGAAGAGGAAGAAAAAACACCAGAGCCATTAATGCAGACGAGCTGAAGGCCGTCATCAAAGCAACGTGGGCCTCACCTCAGCAGTGCCACTGGCCTTCATGCCACACCATACTGATGCAGTAATTCATGCAAAAGGAATCTCAAACACTGAGTGGCCATACGTTTCAGTTGGCAAACATTTCCATTCAAAATCCATTTTTGTAAATAATTTTATGGAATATTTTAATCTTTTTTAAATTCTTTTTTTTTTATTTAAAAATGGTTTAAACAGCAGATAGGATATTAAGTTAAAGTGACCTGCCAAATATCAAGTTTCTTTTTTCTTGGTAACATGTCTGTAACATGTTTTTAATGACTTACAAAACATATCAAGAGTGAAATCACTCAAACATCTCATGTCTCTGTGTTTTTCCTTTAAAGTTTCCCTTAAGTGCTCCATTAAACAGTGTTCATGCTGTTTAACGGAGCAGTAGCCACTATTAGCCTTGTGGAATGTGGGTTGGGTCTAGTCATTGATTTTGGCATTTGAACCCCTTTAAATGCCAAAGTCAGTGATGGGGGAGGTGAAAAGATTTTGACACTAAAGTGTATGACAATGAATAGTATTGTTGTAGGAAAAAAGTGCATAAGTCCATTTTAGACAATGTCCATTTTAGACAATGTAGTTTTGTTTTTGCAGGGGATTTATAGCCACCGGAGAGCGACTTTAATTTACTCACCCAGTTTTTTAAGAAGTCTAATCTGAAGCTTAAATATATTAATTGCTGATTAAGATGAATTATGGAATATTTTTACTCAAGTTTAAAAAATGTGTTAAAAAGGCTTTTGCATAATGTGAACATGGCACAAAACAGTTTAAAGCTAAAGATGAAATTTGTGGTAATGAGAATATTTAGGTGCAGTTAGATTTGCACAGGTCCTACCAGTGGTCTGAGACAGGGTTAGATTTTGTTAGTAGATACAAAAAGTTCAGAGCTACTAACATTTTGATGAAAGCCAAAGCATTCGTAAATTTCGCACTACAGTAATAATTTATGAACAAATCTGTTCTGCCCACGTTTCATGAATGAGACCCACTGTGAGCCCACTCAGGTTACTGGGGAAATGACATTTACCCAGACAAAGGTTGATACACCATCATAAAAAAATGTTGGAATCATTATTTTAAGGCAAAAAAATCTTACTGAGTATTGCTTTAAAATGAGAAGACAGTAATACTGTATGTTATACTACCAATATAATATTCATTATTTGTTTTATTTTAATAAAAGAATGTTTGGTCCATTAGCGTAGTGTTGAATCAGCACTGCATTAACCCTTCATTACTCAGTGATTTTCACCTGTGCAGTTGTGCTCACATGATTTTCATTGTGTTGCTGTTGTCTGAGTTGCATTGGTCCTTGGGTAGCTTCACTGACGTCACTGAACGTAAGCATGTTTCTCTGCTCCCATCCCTGTTTTTTCAACAGGCACGTTTGGGTGATTTTCACCCCACGTTAGTGATCGAGGGTACAAAATTTTGGGGTGGATTTTACCAACTGTAAGGTATGTTTGTGTGGTCCTGGGATTTGTGTGTAATCTTTATTTAGCGTAATGGTGATGGCTCGTGATGCACACAGTGTTGAGAGTAACACATTACTGTAACACCACTGCTTTTGCAGTAACGTGCCGTGTAACAAAATTATTGTTTAAAAATTCAGTAATGCATTACAGTTAAAGAAATTTGCTCAAATGCGTTACTTGTTAAACATTTTATTAATATGGCTAGATTTAATGCAAATAAATGAATATACAAACTGACCCTACCGGCTACCATAGCTGAGATGAGCTTTCAGTCGACGTGACCTGTTGCAGAGAGCTGAGTCTTCAGTACTGAGCGGAGGAAAAGATGAAGCTACTTTGTTTTTGTGGAAATAGACAGATTATTTTTCCTTTGTCGTGGTTAAAGACAAAACCATATTGGTGGGTTGGAAGCTAAGTGCCAGCTGAGACCTATGGCAATCTTCAGAAGCGCTTGAAAACAGCAGCAAAGCTCCGACAAAGCTAGTGTTAAGTAATGGTTAGCTATGCTAACAATACCGTGTTACTGGATTTACATTATCTGAACAGCCACAGCTGGATGTAAAGTGGAAATACTCTTGTCTCAACAGCCACAGCTGGATTTCAAGCACAGGTATGCATCTGGACAGTTTGTGACCCAGCAAGAATTAAACCTGATTGCCAGATATGTCGTAACAGACTGCACACGTGATAACAGTCACTTTCCATCTGACAGCTGAGACTGTGATCCACTGAAGTTAAAACACATTTACTTGCTACCTGGATAAAGATTATTCAGAAATTCATTTTGATCTCCAAAAGGAATTTAAGAGACTGGTTCATGTCTCTGTCACAGCAGACATTTGAACTCTGGATAATGGACATTTTCTTTGGATCACTAATCCATAATCATAAAGGTAAGATAAACATGGACAGCTTTATGCAGTGTTGCCAACTCTCATTCAAAAATGAGGAAATTACTGACAATATCATGTTGATTTTCTTCAGATTTTTCCCACAGTAAGGGCTCTCAAGGCAGGATAAAACAGACTGAACATGTTCTAAAAACTCTGTCTGAAACAGTCTGTTTTCAGTCTGACATTAATAAGTCCCTAATGTAATCCATTAATTAAATTATCTTGCAATGTGTGCAAGATGATTTAAGTATGTGTCACGATGTGCAATTAATGCCCCTATCTGTGTTTTAATTTGGATTTTTACTCATATGTTTTTATGTGGCTTTAAGTGCTTTCTGATTATTTTCCATATTTTCCTTATCTGAGTTTTATTATTGTATTTGAATATGGTTGTCTGTATGTGTTATCTGAGTTTGGTTTTTGTTTCTGTTTGTTTGGTCCCGTTATCATATCTTAGTTTGGTCATTATTATTATGTTTATTATTATTGTGTATTTTTGGATCTTCTTGCATTTTATATTATCTTCCTGTGTTTATATTTTGAGCCTTCTCCATACTAGTTTTCAGTTTTCCTTTTGTAACCTCGGTATTCATTAGTATTGTGTTATGAGCACTTCTTGGATTTTGTATTTCCTCTTGTCCTCGCCTTGACGGTTGTTATTATTTTCTCTTCATGTATTCTAGTATGTTTATGTTTTGGAATCATTTTGTATTTATAGTCAGTTACCTTTTTGTTTCTCCTGTGCTTTTACTTTGACAGTGGTCTTTGTGTACTTCTGGTGTTTCAAGTTCTGGTTGTGAGCTGTCACAGCTGTCATTGGTTGAGTTTGATTATCCTCGGTCTTGTACCCACACCTGTTATCATTTTATGTTAATTTCTGCTTGCCCTATTTAAGGTCTGCTGCTCCAATTACTCGGTGCAGCATCCTTCTCTGTGTTTAAACCTCTCTCCAATTACTCTGGTGTTCCCATACGCCTTAGCCATTGGGCTATTCTTCCCGTTTATCCTGCCTTTTCCTCAGTTCACAAGTTTTGTGTTTTTGTTATATTTTGTGTTGTTTATTATTAAATGTTTCTGCAACTCACAGTTAGTGTTTGGGTTTCTGTCCTGCCCTGAGGGGCGAGTTTATGGCAGTATGCATTTAAAAGTAACGTGACAGTTACTTTTCCAAGTAACTACTTACTTTAATCATGCAGTAACTGGTAAAGTAACTCAGTTACTTTTGAAAAGAAGTAACTAGTAACTGTAATTAGTTACTATTTTATAATAACTTACCCAACACTGGATGCACTTTTTCTCAAACCTTCCACTGGTGAACGGTCTTGTCCCCCCGTGATGCATATTGCCAGTAATTATTATTGATCACTTAGTAGTAATTTCCAGGGGAATCCATATGGTCAAAACATTGATAGTCAGCTTGTCATTTTTCCCCTTTCAAAAAAAAAAATGCTGTTTTTTGTTTATTTGTGTTTTTTGTTTATCTGTATCAGTGATGCAGGGAGAGTGTGCCTTCACCAGTCAAGGCTCACATGTCTGGTGTGAGCAAGACATGAGGAAGTTCTCAGCATTATTATTATACAGCGGGGAAAATAAGTATTGAACCCATCAACATTTTTCTCCTTAAACATATTTCTGATGGAGCCATTGGCCTGAGATTTTTACCAGATATCAGTAGCAACTAAAGTAATCCATACATACAAAGAAATCAACACAACTGTGTTCACAAAACAAGTTATATTTAATAAAGTGGAATGACACAGGGAATAAGTATTGAACACACTTGTTGAAATTCATTTAACATTTAGTAGAAAAGCCTTTGTTGGTAATAACAGCTTCCAGACACCTCCTGTATGGAGAAACTAGGTGCAGACATTGCTCAGGAGTGATTTTAGCCTGTTCTTTGACACAAGCGGTCAAAGGTCTTAAAGGTCTTGAAGGTTCAATGGGTGCCTTCTATGAACTCTGATCTTCAGTTTGTGCCATAGATTTTCAATTGGATTCAGGTCAGATGACTGACCGGGCCATTCTAGCAGCTTTATTTTCCTTCTCTGGAGCCAGTTGCAAATTTCCTTTGCTGTGTGTTTGGGATCATTGTCTTGCTGAAATGGCCACCCTCATTTCATCTTCAGCATCTTGGCAAATGGCAACAGGTTCTATCAAGGATGTCTCTGTGTATTTGTCCATTCATCTTCCCTTCAATTATATGAAGTCTCCCTGTACCATGTGCTGAAAAACACCCCCACACCATGATGCTCCCACCTCCAAACTTCACTGTTGGTATGGTGTTTTTGGGCTGATGTGCAGTGCCATTTCTCCTCCTAACATGCAGTGTGTTGTGGTATCCAAAAAGTTCAATTTTGGTCTCATCTGACCAGACTATATAATCCCAGTATTTTGCTGGCTTGCCCAAATGTAGTGCAGCAAACTTTAAACAAGCTTCAACGTGCGTTTTCTTCAGCAATGGTATCTTGCGAGGTGTGCAGGCATAGAGCCCATGTCAGTTGAGTACTATTGTTTTCTTTGAAACAGCAGTAGCTGTTAAGTCCAGGTCTTTCTGGACCTCTCCATGAGTGGTCTTTGGCTCTTGGATAACTCTTCTGATAATTCTTTTGACTCATCTGTCAGAAGTCTTGTGGGGAGCTTCTGGTCATGGCTGGTTTATGGTAAAATGATGTTCTTTCCACTTCAGAATGATGGCTGCAACAGTACTCACTGGAACATTCAGCAGTTTAAATGCTCCTGTAACCAATGTCATCATTATGTTTTGCAACAATAAGGTTGCGAAGGTCTAGAGAGAGCTCTTTGCTTTTACCCATTATGAGTTCTTTGTGGTGTGACAATCTAATATTCACAGACCTTTTTAAAGGCTATCAGTCACAACTTAACCAGCTGAAATTAATTTGCACTGATGGGGGATGGGATTGCTTCATAAATTCTGATGGATTTCAGCTGGTTTCTTTGCTTTCTATGCCTTTTTACACCACTTTTTCTTAATGTGTTCAATATTTATTCTGTGTTTTCCATTTTATTAAATATAACTTGTTTATGAACACAGTTGCCTGTATTTCTTTGTATGTATGGATTACTTGGGTTGTTACTGATATCTAAAAATCTGAGGTCATTGGCTCAATTAGAAATATGTTTAATGAGAAAAATGTTGACATGTTCAATATTTTTTTTTCCCGGCTGTATATTTTTTTTTAGGATTTGTTTTATTAACAAGGCCCCACCATAATACTGTTTTTTGTTGTTGTTTGTTTGATTTTTGACACTATAGGAGAAAATAAAAGAAGAGTACTGTCGTAAGCGACCCTTTCAGGGCAGAAATTAAGACCCCACTCACCAGCTCTGAGTTTGCACATTTAATGATAAAGAACAGGAATGAACCAGGAGGAGTGACATACAAAAAGGTGATAAATGAGACCCACCAAAGGCAACTTACAGAAAAAAGGCAATCAAAGAGAACCACGAAGGGTAACTTACAATTAGTTGGACGAGGCTGAGTACTGAGCACAGGAATAGATGGGGATTCCTTTCTGTGCACAGGGTGAGGTCGCAGCGAGGAATAAACCCCGCAAGCAAGCTTAAATAAAAAGAAAGGGAAAAACCCAAATGTGGGTCAGATGTGGATGCATGAGTGAGAAAGCAATTAGAGATAACAAAACAGCTGGGACAACTGGTGAACAGATTTGACAGGAGGAAGTAACATAATGGTGCTGTCAAAATAAAAGTACAAACCATAATGGATCAAAAAAACAAGAACAAATACATAAACAGAAAATCACCAGCAACCTAGAAACCCGAGCATGACTGTGACCCGCACTCGGAATCATGACAAGTAATTCAATTTGTCATGTATTGTTGTACTTTAAAATATTTTGATGAGAAGCATTTATTTTTTTGGGGGGGGGGGTTGTATTGTATTGTAAACCCCATTGTAACCCTTGCCTTACGTTAATTAGGTAAGGGAAATTATTAAGTGTAGATCAGTTGCTAGGTTCGTAAGGATTACAATAGGGAATTAAAATGAGTGTGGAATGAAATAGCTGGAGGCAAGAAATGAGCAATAATGGCTGTTATTTTTAGAGATAAAGAGAACAAAATATACAACCAATTTACAACTATACAAATATAACAACGGCCGGCATGAAATAAAACCCCAAAAATGTCCTACTGAGCTCAGTGTTTGTTTGTCTTTTTGTTTTAGTCGTTTGACCAGTCAAGATATCTTGTATTTCCAGACTCAGGTTTCTTTCCCTCTTTTAAAGTGGCGGCTTGAGTTGCTACCACTTTGAATTTTGTGCACTGGAGAGAGGAAGGATGTTCTTCAATCGAGATCTGGGTTCAGATATCAGTTCAGTCTCGGGTCAGGCTCGCCATCTCCATTCGGAGAGAATCCAGGATCCAGAAGGTTCTTAATCAGCAACCAAAAAAAACCCTAGCCTGCACAACAATAATGATATTATTGTATACAGCTAAAGTAATTCACTTTTCAATCTCTTCTTATATAACACCATAGCTTAGTGTTTAAATTCTTCTCTCATATTACTATTGTTACAATCCAGTAATATAGTAATACCTTACATTTCACATCTTACATCTTACATGCATGTTTAACTCAAATTCTCTCTTGTAGTACATGAAATGCTCTTTTTTTCTCATGTACCCAAATAAATGAATTTCTCTTTTTATCTCTACACCATTTAACCATGAAATTATGATTAATCTTTTTAACCTTTTCTTTGTAAATCATGAAATGAAATACAATTAATTTATCACATGACCAGGGAATATACTGTCCCATTGCTTCCTATATTCCCTTTTAAAATCAGTAAAACCCTGTCTGAGCTACTGGGTTTAGCATAACCTATGAATTTACATAGGAAACCAACAAAATGTGCTTTTAGCATCAAACTACACATTACATTCGGCAGAAATGGTGCAAAAGAACTAAAAGTACTTCAGCATACTGTTGTGAACTGAAATCACATTTAGAATAACCATACAGAAACAAAAATAGCCTTTTCCATTGCTTTTAAACAGGAAAAATCCACTTGCGATTAGCATTAGCATAACGCTAACATTAGCATGACGTTAGCATGCTTCATTTAGTACACACTTGGTTTTCACTCACCAAGATGAGATATCAGCGTGAACACAGCAAAGGACACATCCACCATGCCTCTCATGCTCGTGCTCCCGTCAACTTAGGATAATAAAGGTTTCAAATTAGCGTTTGGAGAGTGTTTAGATCCATTTATAGCACCTTTCAGTAGTAACTCACCTAGAAGACCCACAGGCCTCCACACAGATCGTCCACAGCCTCTCTCATCCGCTCTCAGATCGCAAAAGACCGAAAACCCAGGTGCGCGCCTCAGCACTCTGCTCGGAAGACTGGGCTAATATCGCTCTTAACGAATGAAAAGACCAAGATCGCCCAACGTGACCATGAAATGGGAATTTAAAAGTTGGATAACGAGGATCACACTTCCTCCTCCCAAAATAACCATTTTTCAAAATAAAATCACACAATTTCATTAATACAAATGAAATGTGAGAAAAAGGGTCATTTTCTCAGCTGGGTTACACCATTTTAGTAATAGTGCTACAACAATTAACATTAGTGTTCTAGGGTTAAATGATGTAGGCATGTCTCTTATTGAAGTCCTCATTTTGGCATTGTCATGATTCTAATACAAAGCTTAATTCTGCTTAATGAGTGCCTTGTTTCACATGTAAACACACACAGCAGGAGCGTTCTGTAGGGAGAAAGAGTGAGAAAAGTTGAGGCCTTGTGGACCTGGCAACGTTTTCATTTAGACCCAAAGAGAAACATCTGCATCCACACGACACGACACAGAAGTAACCACATGGCTCCATCAGAAGTGTGAAAACTGCTCTTTTAACTAACAGATGACAAGCAGAGGTTTTACTGGGGACTTATAACTATAAATACCAGAATCTTTTTAAAGATAAAAAAAGGAAGGAGTCATCTTTAAAAAGATTCTGGCATTTAGTCGGGTGGCGCGGTGGATGAGTGGTTAGCACTGCGGCAGCACAGTAACTCACCCTTGGCCATGGGATCCTGGGTTTGATCCCAGCCTCCGACCAACAGTGATCTGTGTGGAGTTTGCATGTTCTCCCCGTGTCTGCGTGGGTTTACTCCGGGATTTCTCGGGTTTCCTCCCACATGCCAAAAACATGCAAGTTAGGTTAACTGGCATCAAACTGGGGATTCTAAATTGTCCTTAGGTATGACTGTGAGAGTGAATGGTTGTCTGTCTCTCTGTGTTGGCCCTGCGATGGACTGGCTATCTGTCCAGGGTGGTCCCTGCCTCTCGCCCAAAGATGCTGGGATAGGCTCCAGCCCCCCCGCGACCCGAAAAGGATTAAGCGGAAGAAGATGAATGAATGAAAAAGGAAGGAGTCATAAATAAATAAATAGGCTAAATAAATAAATAACTTGTATAACTGCAGGTTATAAAAAAATGTGACAGCTGTTTGAATATTTGAAAAGGAGTCTTCAGTCATAACTTTTACAAAAGCATTACAATTAAGAAAAAAAAGTGATATTTTTGCAGTAGCACAAAACTGGATTTGAAACATCGGGTGCTCCACAGCAATTTTTTTTTTCATTATTTAGATGATGAAGGAAGGCATCCTCTTTGGTTATAATTTTGATGATCATTTTTCTATATAAATAATCTGTTGTGTAAAAAAAGTGTTTTACAGATACCATTAAAAGCTCTTTTTTTAACCTAATCCTAACTTTAAGGCTTAAAGTTTAGGCTTTAAGTTTAATCACTGAGCTTGTATTTCTATGAGAAATAGGGAAATACAAGCTCCATATTTGTATTTCTCTGTGAGATATATTTGCTCCTTGGTGTGTGGATATGACTGAAATCTATTGTAAACTGTGGCTGTAGCATGCGGTTGCTCTTCATTTCTGTGCATACAGACGCGCAAAATCAGTGCACGTCTACACAGCAAAAAAAAATAAATAAATAAAAAAAAATAGAAAATTAAAAAAACAAAAGCAGACATTCCCGCCTCAAGCAGAGTGTGAAACTGCTTATCTACTTTATTTGAGAAATACTGTAAACTTGAAATGCTATCTGGCCAGAATCTAGGATTATAGAGCTGTCTGAAACGTCTCGCTTGGATTGGCTGATTTCTTCTGTGAGGCCATTGCTTAATAGACCTGATATAGATCTGTCTCCAGGTCTGGTCCACCCTCTTTTAGGATAGGCTACAATAGAATAGAATAGAATAGGTTTTATTGTCATTGTACAGTTGTGCAGCACAACAAAATTGTGGGTCCTCCACCAGGCTACTGCGCAATAAAGTAAGTGAGAAGAATGTGAAATAAAACAGTTACAGAACAAATGATTAACCATACGACTGAAGAAAGTAAAAGTAAAAATAATAAATAGCCCATAGGCACAGTGATGTCAAAAAATGTTTGCCCTCTTCCTGATTTCTCATTTTTTTGTGATTGTCACAAATGTTTCAGATCATCAAACAAATTTAAATATTAGACAAAGATAACACTAGTAAACACAAAATGTATTTTTTAAGTGAAGGGGTTTATTATTAAGGGCAAAAAATCCAAACCTACATGGCCCTGTGTGAAAAAGTGATTGCCCCCTAAAACTAATTACTAATTGGGCCACCCTTAGCAGCAACAACTGCTATCAGATGTTTGCGATAACTGGCAATGAGTCTTTTAAAGCGCTGTGGAGGAAATTTGGCCCATTCATCTTTGCAGAATTGTTGTAATTCAGCCACATTGGAGGGTTTTCCAGCATGAACCACCTTTTTAAGGTCATGCCACAGTATCTCAATCGGATTAAGGTCAGGACTTTGACTAGGCCACTCCAAAGTCTTCATTTTGTTTTTCTTAAGCCATTCAGAGATGGACTTGGTGTGTTTTGGATCATTGTTCAGCTGCAGAACCCAAGAACCCTTCAGCTTGAGGTCACCAACAGATGGCCAGATATTCTCCTTCAGGATTTTTTGGTAGACAGCAGAATTCATGGTTCCATTTACCACAGCAAGTCTTCCAGGTCCTGAAGCAGCAAAACAGCCCCAGACCATCACACTACCACCACCATGTTTTACTGCTGGTATGATGTTCCTTTTCTGAAATGCTGTGTTACTTTTACGCCAGATGTAATGGGACACACACCTTCCAAAACGTTCAACTTTTGTCTCATCAGTCCACAGAGTATTTTCCCAAAAGTCTTGGGGATCATCAACATGTTTTTTTGGCAAAACTGAGACAAGCCTTTATGTTCTTTTTGTTCAGCAGTTGTTTTCATCTTGGAACTCTGCCATGCAGGCCATTTTTGCCCACTCTCTTTCTTATAGTGGAGTCATGAACACTGACCTTAACTGAGGAAAGTGAGGCCTGCAGTTCTTTGGATGTTGTTGTGGGGTCTTTTGTGACCTCTTGGATGAGTTGTCGCTGTGCTCTTGGGGTAATTTTGGTCGGTCAGCCACTCCTGGGAAGGTTCACCACTGTTCCATGTTTTCGCCATTTGGCTCTCACTGTGGTTCACCAGAGTCCCAAAGCTTTAGAAATGGCTTTATAACCTTTCCCACACTGTTAGATCTCATTTACTTTGTTTCTCATTTGTTTCTGAATTTCTTTGGATCACAGCATGATGTCTAGCTTTTGAGGATATTTTGGTCTACTTCATGTTGTCAGGCAGGTGTGACAGTAATCAGGCCTGGGTGTGGCTAGAGAAATTGAACTCAGCTTTCTACAGATGTGATAAACCCCAGTTAATTTATGTTTTTACAAGGGTGGGGGGCAATTAATTTTTCACACAGGGCCATGTACGTTAAATTTTTTTTAACCCTTAAAAATAAACACTTTCATTCAAAGACTACATTTTGTGTTTACTTGTGTTATCTTTGTCTAATATTTAAATTTGTTTGATGATCTGAAACGTTTAAGTGTGACAAACATACAAAAAAATAAGAAATCAGGAAGGGGGCAAAAACTTTTTCACACCACTGTAAATACACAGGTATGGTAGTGGCTTCACGGGTGGAACTATGTACATATGAGTGTGGAGTGCAGAACACATACTTGAGGAAAATGGCCCAAGGTTTATGGAAAAAATACACAGTTGTGATTTCACAGCTGGGTCAATATACAGTGGTTTGAAATAGTGTTTGCCCCCTTCCTGATTTCTCATTTTTTGTCCATAATAAAATTGTGTTCAGTTCCACCATCAGTCTTATCACTGACCCTCATTTACCGACATAACATTTGGCGACAAGGATAAAATTATAGACGCGGGAGTCGCTACCATTCGGCCATTTCTGGAGCTTCCCGGCGAGCTGCCGGTCCCTTGGGTAAGATGGTTCACCGCGTTCCAGAATTACTTGGTGGCTGTAAACACTGGTGAACTTAAGAAGATGCGGGCTTGGGCAATATTGGTTCATAATTTGGGTATGGAAGGACAGCATATCCTTGCTATCTTGGGTGCTAGTGATAGCTTCGAGGGCATTGTTGAGCTAATGGCACGACATTTTCATGCCCCTGAGAACATCATCATCCGGAGGATTCAGTTTTGGCAGCGCCGCCAGCGGACTGGCAAGTCAGTGCAACGGTATGTTGCGGACCTGCGTCAGCTGGCCGGGGACTGTCAGTTTGGAGCAATGGAGGAAGAGATGGTCCGTGAGCAGTTTGCGGAGCACATGCTTTGCTCGACGGCACGGTCGGGGCTCCTCACGCACTCCGGCAAACTGATATTAGCTATGGCTGTCAAGATAGCTCAGCAGTGTGAAGCAGCGGACAAACTGTCACGTGACCTCGGTGAAAGAGCTACACTCCGCCAATATGAATCACAGTCAACGGCGCAGGTGGTGGACCTGGACAGTGATGATAGTATGCAGGATATGGAGGAGTACGCTACTGCTGTGAAGATAAGATCCGCCCCGGCATCGCTCAGGTGTTTGGGTTGTGGGTCCACCAAGCACCGTTATAAGGCTAGAGAGTGTCCGGCAAGACGAAAATGCTGCGGCAAGTGCCAACTTCTGCATCATTTTGCAAGGGCCTGTAATAGGTTTGAGCGAGGGAAACGGCGATGCAAAGTGGACTCCCCTGCTCCAACTCCTACGGTCATCCACACCGTCTCCCTGAGCACCAATGGTCGTACATACTGTATGGTGAAATTGGACAGGGTGGAGGTGCCACTGCTGATTGTCATGGGCACGGTGAGGTCCGTGTTGAATTGGCCCACCGTGAGGAGTTTCTTCCCATATTAACAAATAAGAGGTCATTCAGCATCGCCGTGTGGGTATGGTGGAAAGAGGTTGGCCATGGTGGGATCAGTGGAACTGGTGGCTCGGTACAAGTCGGTGGAGGTGTCCAACGTGCAGTTCGTTGTGACCACCAGTGGTGAGAAAGTTATGGGCTGTGACCTTTTTTATGGACTGGGCTTCACCATCACCAGCAGTGTAGGAGAGGAGTGTTCAGGCCGTGGTTAGTGGGACTGGCCGGTTCCACGAGTGGTGGATGATGCTGTGTGGGATGAACCTTGGCCTAGTATTCTGGAAGGTGAGCAGGACCAACCCCGCCCAGAGCCATCACGGGAGAGTTCCGGTGCCATAGCCCAAGTAACCCTAGCTGAGGGAACTGAGCGGCACGGTGGGACGCCTGTGACGGTGGGTGGAGCCGAGGGGATGGCCCATTCTGCTTCTGGAGTTCGGCTGGGAGGTACCGATGAGCAAGGGGTCATAACGGCTTCACCGCCGAAGAAAATGAAAGCGAACGGGGCAGGACCAGTTTGCATGGTAAAACGATGTTCCACACAGGGACACTGGAAGCCGAGTTGGGCTCCTCTGGGGGTCGCTGATGTGGTCTGACCTAGAGAGGAGGCCTGGTCGAGAGCAGTTGTGGGCAAACGTAAGCGACAAGACGACCAGGGGTGGCTGCAGGTGGTGGCTGTTTGGGAGGATGGCTACCTTCAGCTGTCTGATGGCTCATGGCGGCATCCCAACGAGCTGTTGCGCGCCAAGCAGGAGAAGGAGGTGTTTGGGCTGTGGTGCGAGCCATCCCTGAGCGTGAAGAGAAGAAGATGCACCAGAGGGGAGCCGTCGGATGGTTTTCCGGGGGGTGGTTCCTCTACTGGGGCAGACTGATGTTTGGGGGTGATGTGGGGGGTGATATGAGTATTAATTAAGTTGTATGTTGGGTGTGTTAATGGGATTATTTTGGTGTTTTATGTTTTATTTTAGGAACACGGCAGTTTGTTGTTTAATGAACTATATTATAGCAGAGACGGCAGAATAATCTGTCTGGCTGTGTGGGGGTGGAATGGTTGTCCAGTTGTTCCCCCCTAGCCTTAGTTTTTTTGTGTGACTGTTATAGGCCCTGATATATTTCTGTTTAATTTAGTGTGTGATTTGGGTTCTAAATTGGGGAGGGACTTGATTGTATGTATGTTTTGGACCATTTTTGGGGGGGGGGTGTTGTGTGGGCAGCACGGTGGTGCAGTGGTTAGCACTGCACCACTCCAACACGATCCAAGATGGCGCCCACAGCGGTCGACATGGTGCTTCGCTGCGCTCTTTGTTTGTTTTTGTTTGTCAATTGTGTGTCTGCTTGCACTTATACCCGTGAAGAACTTTTAAATATCAGGACTTTGACCCCCACGGACCTCCTCCCAGTTTTTCTAGCCCCTGCCGCCGATCTGGTTTATTGTTTGGCTCGGAAAGTGAGACGGCGGAAGAGAGGAAGACGAGCGGGCGCTCTCGTACGACTTCGCAGGAGAGGCTCGCGAACGCCGCTGCCTGGCATATTTCTGTCCAATACCAACTCTCTCTCTAACAAGGTGGATGAACTGAGACTGCTGATGCGTTTTAAGGACCTCGCCTCCTCAGCTGTCCTCTGCTTTACTGAGACCTGGCTCCGGGAAAATATACCGGACAGCGCGCTGCGCCTCGACGGCTTCCAGCTCTTCCGTGCTGATCGTGACACAGAGCTTTCCGGCAAGACCACAGGAGGCGGTGTCTGCTTCTACATCAACTGTAGCTGGTGCTCTGATGTAACGGTAATTTCCAAACACTGTTCTCCTGCCTTGGAATTTCTTGTTATCAATTGCAAGCCCTTCTATTCCCCGCGGGAGTTTGCTTCTTTCATAATGATCGCTGTGTACGCCCCTCCCGACGCGGACACGCGCGAAGCTCAGCGCGTGCTCGCGGATCACATTCAACACACAGAGCGGAGTTTTCCAGACTCGCTGATTATTGTGGCTGGCGACTTTAATCAGTGCAATCTGAGCCACGATCTCCCCCGCTACAAACAGTTTATTAAATGCCCCACCAGAGGATTAAACACACTGGATCACTGTTACACCACAGTGAAAGACGCATATCGCGCTGTCCCTCGAGCTGCGCTGGGATTATCTGATCACGTGATGGTTCACCTCATTCCCACATACAGACAGAGATTGAAGCTCACTAAACCTGTTGTGAGCACTACGAAGATATGGACCAGTGATGCTGAGGAGAAGCTGGAAACGTGCATGGAAATATCTGACTGGGGCATGCTTAAAGGAGCCATGCATGATCTGGATGAGTACACGGACACTGTGAACTCATATATCCACTTTTGTGAAGAGAACATTCTTCCATCACGCACCAGGGTGAGTTACTCTAATGACAAACCCTGGTTCACAGCTAAGCTCAGACAGATCAGGAAGGAGAAGGAAGCAGCGCTGAAAAGTGGAGACAGGGACTGCTACAGGGAGGTTAAATACCGGTTTAACAGAGAGCTGAAGAGGGCTAAATCTGTGTACTCAGAGAGACTCCAGCAGCAGTTCACTGCTAATGATTCGGCTTCCGTGTGGAGAGGACTGAGGCAGATCACCAACTATCGGCCTCAGGCTCCTAAAGGTCAGGATGACAAAGCCCTTTGTCAGAGACTGTCCCAACACTATGCCCGTTTTGACACCTCGTCATCTGTGTCCAACTCCCCCCCTCCCTCCAGCTCCACAGCCTCCACATTCCCTACTTCATTTAAGGCACCCCCCCCCCACCTCCCTCCACCCCTTATCATCAGTGAGCAGGATGTGCTCAAACAGTTCTCCAGACTGAACCCGCGCAAGGCCCCCGGCCCAGACGGCGTGTCTCCCTCCACCCTGAGACTCTGTGCGAAACAGCTGGCTCCTGTATTCACAGACATTTTTAACACCTCCCTTAAGTTATGCCACGTGCCATCCTGCCTCAAATCCTCCACCATCATCCCTGTCCCCAAGAAGCCACGGATCACTGGACTTAATGACTACAGACCTGTAGCGCTCACCTCTGTAGTCATGAAGTCCTTTGAGCGCCTGGTCCTGTCCCACCTCAAGTCCATCACCACCCCTCTCCTGGACCCGCTGCAGTTTGCCTACCGAGCCAACAGGTCTGTAGACGATGCAGTCAACCTGGCCCTCCACTCCATCCTGCAGCACCTGGACTCCCCGGGAACCTACGCCAGGATCCTGTTTGTGGACTTCAGCTCCGCATTCAACACCATCCGCCCCGCTCTGCTCCGGGACAAGCTGTCCCTGCTCAACGTGCCTGACTCCCTCTGCAGGTGGATCATCGACTTCCTGACGGACCGGAGGCAGCATGTGCGGCTGGGAAAGACTGTCTCAGACTATACTAGCATCAGCACCGGATCACCCCAGGGCTGTGTACTTTCCCCCCTACTCTTCTCCATTTACACCAACTCCTGCACCTCCAGCCACCAGTCTGTCAAGTTGATCAAGTTTGCGGACGACACCACCCTCATCGGGCTCATCTCCAACGGCGACGAGTCCGCCTACAGGAGAGAGGTGGCCCAGCTGGCGTCCTGGTGCAGCAATAACAACCTGCAGCTGAACGCTCTGAAGACAGTGGAGATGATTGTAGACTTCAGGAAAGTCACTACTCCTCTGCCCCCCCTCACCCTCTCAGGCTCTCCCATCACCACTGCTGATTCCTTCCGCTTCCTAGGCACTACCATCACCAGGGACCTCAAATGGGAGCTGACCATCAGCTCACTCATCAAAAAAGCCCAGCAGAGGATGTTCTTCCTGCGGCAGCTGAGGAAGCTCAAGCTACCCACCAAGATGTTAGTGCAGTTCTACACAGCCATCATCGAGTCCATCCTCACCACCTCCATAACCGTGTGGTACGCAGGAGCCACTGCCAGGGACAGACTAAGGCTGCAGCGCGTCGTGCGCACTGCTGAGAAGGTGATCGGCTGCAAGCTCCCATCTCTCCAGGATCTGTACATCTCCAGGACCCGGAGGCGTGCTGGCCGGATCATAGCCGATCCCTCACACCCTGGTCACGTACTGTTTGCCCCCCTCCCCTCTGGTAGAAGACTTCGGTCCATCCAGACTAAAACCTCCCGTCACATGAACAGCTTCTTCCCCTCTGCCATTAGACTGCTGAACACTAAGTGACTCTCGTGCACCATGTACAGCAGCTCAATCAGACTCATGTCAATCATCACTGTTTTCTTCCTGCATTACCAACTGCACTATATAGTTCTCCACAGTATCTGCTGCTGGCTAATATATATTTTAACTGTTGACCAGTATCACTTAATCTTATCCTACACTTTATTACATGTATAGTTTATTTCTCTTATCTTATCATGTTTAATGTTGCAGCATTGTACCGAGACAAATTCCTAGTTTGTGTACTACATGAACAATGGCAATAAACCTGATTCTGATTCTGATTCTGATTCTGATTCACTGTTGCCTTACAGCTAGAAGGTTCCTGGTTCGAATCCCCAGGCTGGCAGGGGTTGGAACCTTTCTGTGTGGAGTTTGCATGTTCTCTCTGTGCTGTGTGGGTTTACTCCAGGGGCTCCAGTTTCCTCCCACAATCCAAAAACATGCATGTTAGGTTAATTGGCTGTTCTAAATTGTCCCTAGATATCTGTTTCCTATAGGCCCTTAGAATAGAGGGTTAGTACTAGTGAAAGCGCTTTGAGTGGTCTTTGTGACTAGAAAAGCGCTATATAAGTGCAGGTTAGTTAGTTAGTTAGTTAGTGTTGTACTTAGGAAAAATTATGGTGTGACACGGGTGGTGGCTCCACCTTTCCAGTTCCGCCGCCACCCGCAGTATAAGAGGGCTGTGCGGAAGAGGGGAGGTCTCTTTGACCTCACCTCTGCCTGACGGGAGCATCTGTACTGTGCAGTGAGTCCATAATAAAGTTGTGTTCAGTTCCACCGTCAGTCTCGTCATTGACCCTCGTTTACCGACATAACATAATGCCTTTGTTTTTCAAGCCTTGGAAAGATTAGTATGCATTTATTCAACAAACATAGATAGATGTGTAGATTGATTTCTGGTGCATTGTTTACTTTCCTGTGTGAGTGGTAGTGCCTTCTTAGTCTGTCAAGTGCTGATATTAGACATGTGTAAAACAAACACTGTTAGCTATAGCTTTGTGAGACTAGATGCTGTCCTTGCTAATGGCCCAGATATTGAAGCTAATGGACAGGCAAAGAGCCCAAAGCTGCAATTTTCTTTAACATCTTGAAAGCGAGGTACAGTGCGAGACTGCATAATAAGTTTTTTTTTGTATCACTGAAGACATGAGCCCAAATGTGTGCAAGTTTAGAGCTATGGGATGTGTGTGTTAGCATCCATTCTACTCAGTTTACTGACTGTTAGAGCAGTTGCTTGTGTTGTTTAAATCAGCTATATAAAATCAGTGTCACTGATGGCCCTGACAGTGAATCCTGCCCCCTTGTTATTAAGAAAATCAATTGTGAAACTGTCCTTTTACGTTGTCTGAACAGAAACACACCTGGTGCTAAGGTTGCCAACAATCTAATGCTTTCAAAGTAGTTCTGTATTCTGTTGTTTTTGCTGGATAAATACGACATTCTTTGTAGTCTTTGAGGCCATTTTTCAAAGTAAAGTCATTATCTACAGTCAGAGCATCCTGACCAACTGCATCACTGCATGGTACGGCAGCACTACTGCCCTGGACTGCAAATGCCTGCAGAGAGTGGTGAAGACAGCGGAGAAGATAATCAGGACTCCACTCCCCTCTCTGCAGAGCATCTCCCCCCACAGAGTCCAAAGGAGAGCTGACGCAATCCTCCAGGACCCCACCCACCCCCAGCACAGAATGTTCACACTTCTACCCTCAGGCCAGAGGTACAGAAGTGTGAAATGCAGGACAACCAGACTGAAAAACTCCTTCTTTCCCACTGCCATCAGACTCCTGAACAAATAACAAACTCCCAAAACTCGGCAACACAGCTTTGCAAATGGGAACTCACACAGCGGTTGCTAAATTTGCACATTGCTCATTTGTACAGTGTACATAGTCTCACCCCATCTGATGTCCATATCAACTCTGCTGCTAATTATCATGCACGGTCTACTGGTATTATCATTACAGAGAAATTTGCACACTGGGTGCTAATTTGTAATTTGTATACTGCTGATTTGCACACTGCTCATTTGCATCCTGTACATAGGCTTATGCCATCTCAGATTCATATCATCTCTGATATCAATATACCACTATCCACTATAGTCAACCAGGGAATTTCAAATTTCATTCTTCTTGTTTCCTCTGTGGTTTCTGTGGTTTGGTTCTGTGTTATTACCTCTTTAGTATGTTGTGTACCTATTACCTTTGCATTTGTTCAGAGAACAGAGTAAGAATTCCATTGCTCAGGAAATTTTGCATTTTTTAACTGTGCACATGATAATAAAGCCTTTGAATTTTGATTTGTGAATCTCTATCTGGGGACTGATTTATCAAGCAAACATTTTTTCTTCTTTTTTTTCCAACCCACAGCTCCCGCAGTCAGGCACTGCCCCAGGAGTTAAGGGCAGGTGCCTGGCCCCGGGTGGCCGTGCGAACAGGGCCAGACACCGGTCCAGGGCCAGCACAGGCCAGTCCCCAGCCTAGATAAGGAGCACCCCCCCCCCCCCGGGCTCCCAGGCAGATGGGGCCAGCGTTCAGCCTACATGTTTTTGTCTTTTAACTACATGCCTGTTTTCCTGCTCACTGCTTACTGCAACAAAAGCTTTTCTTCCTTGTACTTTAGACTTCTTTCATTGTTTGCTCTAAAATAAGCCGTCTTTGTGTCCTTTCTCCTTGTTTTATTTGATTCTGGTTATTCAAATCAATTTACTATCAATCAATTGGCATCATCTACTGTGTAGACATATGGATACCACATCATGCGTATCCATTGCACAAGTATGAAACACCCGTATGTAACAGAAAGCTTCAGTGCCTGAACATTGCTTTGAACTGTCCCAAAAGCTTGGAGAAGACTTTCAAATGATGATCAAAACTTAGCAGAAAAATAAGTTAGTCAGGATCATTAACACATTTGTGTTTATGGCTGACATGTGCTGGTGTCTTAAGAACCAATAAAAGGCATAAAATAATGTAGTCATAGTACACTGTAGGCCAGGGAATGCTCTCTTATAAACCAGACATCACCACTGATTATTATACTATAGAAAGATGCAGACAACAGGCTGGTGACGGGTCACAATTTAATTATTTTATTTTGCTCTTATTTTTATTTTCCTTGTTGTTTTATGGTGTAATGGAAGTGCACGAGTATGAGTGTATGTGTCATGAACCGGCCCTCCCCGAGGGCAAACAGGACGCCAGCCGCAGACTGTGACTTTTAAGTTTTATTAACAAAAGAAACACAAGGTAGGGAACACAAAACAACAAAAAAACAGCACTAACGATGGAGTCCAAAAAGTAGGGAGAACCTAAGACATGGAGGAAGGCAGATGAATAATAACGAGAGCAGACAATAACCCGAGCAGAGACAGATAAACAATAACTTAACTTGACTTGACTTGAGAGTCCTCGGGTTACGGAACAGAGTAGTAGATGATGCCGCTGCACCAGGGAAATGGTGCCCCCGGCTTAAATAGGCCACCCCTGATCACCAACATCTGCGGAGTCCTGAGTGGCAATTGTTGGTGGCAGCCATGACAGAGCACGAACAGAGTTTGATAGCAGGAAGTGGCGCGTGAGCTGTCACCGCGCCAGCAACGATCAAAGCAAAAACCAAAGAAAGAAATACAGACTCTAATAAACAGAAACCAAATACAGTCAAACAGAAAAATAAACAAACAAAAAAAGACAAAATAAATCTAATAACTAAGCACGGCCCCCACCTGTGCACCGGCTCGTGACAGAGCCCCTCCCCCCAAGGGGTGGGTCCAGACACCCCAGGGTAACATCACAAAAAACAAAAAAAAAACACCCCCCCCCACACACAGAAGACCCCCCCAAATACAAAACGAAACCCAACATGACCCTATGACCAGAACAAAACAGGGGAAAAGTGTACATACCGGAGGAGAACGGAGCTCACGACCAGGGGAACAGAACAGCCCAGAAGCACCGCGGCTGAGGCACATTCATACGCCAGGGAACCTGAGACAACCTCTGCTGGAGCACAACGGGACTCGACAACTGAGGAAAATAGGGAAAAGGACAAACCCTGGTCAGAGCTCAACGCGCTCTCCTCAACAGCAGACCAGCTGTGGATGTCTCTAAAGCGCACGGACAGATCCTGATACAAAAGAACAAACAAACCTAACCATAACTATAACATTGAAAACAAATACTAATAAACAGACAATAAAGAATTAGACTAAGACCAATTATAATTAATTATATTTAAACTGAGGATGAATGTACAAAATACAACAAAAAGAAAAATGAAAGCTTAAAATGAAATATGAAAATGGCTCCATACTAGAAATAATAACTGAAAATAAATTAGCAAATAAATTTCCTCAGTTGCCAAAAGAAAAGAGACAGAGAGCAGAAAAAAACAATAAACAGCAACAACAAAAAAACAAAACAAGCAGTTCATAGTCTAAATAAGAACTCAACATCTGAAAGGCAAGGAGAAAAAATAAGAACCAAGCATATACGGGGTGGGGTGGGGGGGGGACCTCAGAAAAAGGATTGCATCAAAAGGGAAAACATAACATGAAAAAACAAAAAACAACTCACCCCGGGTGGGAGGAGGGAGAACCCAGGCATGGAGGGACTGAAGCAAAAAAACACAACCCAAAAACAAGGAAAACCAAAGAAACCACTCAAGACCCCCAACCCAGAACAACAGGTGACAGACGTTCCAGGGCCTCAGGGGAGAAGCCGAGGCAGCTCAGGCGGCCTACCAAAGTCCCAGGACCACCAGCGTCCAAGCTGGAACATGTCAGGTGGTCTCCCCGAGACCCAGAACCACCTGAGCAGGAGGGGCAGACCATCGGGAGGCCTACTGGCATCCCTAACCTTGCGATCTGCAGCATACAACATGCCCCCCTGGGGACGGTTAGTTAGTTAGTTAATCCCTTCACACCTGAAGGTGTATATGGGCGGCGCCTATCTCCGTTTCTCTGACCCTAGGCCACACAGCTACTGTAAGTAGTGAAAGCTACAGCGGGGGGTCAGTCCTCTGGTAGCTCTGTGTGTAACTTTACTTTCCCCATTCCATTATGCGGAGCACCACGCTAGAAGGCAGAAAGCACCATTTTTATATGGTCTTTGGTATGACCCGGCCGGGATTTGAACCCCTGCCTCCCGGGTGTGGGGCGGATGCTCTACCAACTGAGCCACCACTCCGGTGGTGGCTACCTCGGGAGTGGTGCCGAGGTGGTGCCATTTTTGCAAAATGCCCCCCCCCCCCAGAGTGCAGGAGCCGGAAGGTGGTGTTGGTCTAAGAAGGGCGGCCAACCAGTGGGAACCTCCCAGGATGCACCCACGGCAGCTCCGGCTGGGGCATAGCAGCACCCACGGCAGCTCCAGGCTGGGGCATGGCTGCACCCATGGCGGCCCCGGGCTGGGGCATAGCTTCACCCACAGGGGCCATAGAGGCGGGTCAGCAGCACCCTCAAAGACTACAGACGGCGGGTTGGCAGCACCCTCGGGGACCATAGACGGCAGGTCGGCAGCACCCTCGGGGACCATAAACTGTGGTAATACAGCACCCGTGGCAGCCTCGGTCTGAGGCGTCACACCCACGGTGGCCTTGGGCAGAGGCGTCACACCCACGGTGGCCTCTGACTGAGGCGTCACACCCACGGTGGCCTCGGGCTGAGGTGTTGCACCCACGGTGGTTCCCAGGCAGGAACGCAGCACCCCCCACGGATCCAAGCTGGAGCGCAGCACCCACGACAGACTCTGACTAGGGCGCATCATCCATGACAGCCCCAGGCTGGAATGCAGCACCCACGACAGCCCAGATGGAGGGGGAGCAGCACCCACAGAGATCTCGGACGGAGGGGGAGCAGCACCCATGGATACCCCAGTGACCCTAGATGGTGGCTCAGACAAGGGAACACAGACAGGAACACATACCAGATCAGGGTCACTGGCAGCAGTGGAGTCTGGCGGGGAAATCTCAGGCGCAGCCGAGGGCTGCACCTGGTTCTTCCCACCAAGAGACAAGCAAGACTTTTCAGGGCTACAAAAGGACACTTGCCTGTGCTCAAGCTCCACCACTTTCCAGGACTCTGACGACTCCACTGTGGCTGGACGGCTGGATGGCTGGACGGCTGTGGCTCCGGCTGGACGGTTGGTGCTGGACTCGCCAACGCTGCAGGCCTCTCCAGCACACGCCAGCTCCCTCCCAGGACCGGCGAACCCTCCGGGAATGAAAGAGGAGAATGGGAGAGGTAGATGTTACAACAGCTGATGGTGAAAGCTCAGCCAAGCCGGGCTGCTGTGGATGAGCTTCCCCACCAGGAATAAGGTAAGGCATTTCATCATTAGTTGTTAAGGAATGAAAAGACACTTGCCTTAACTCCCAGGGTTTGGTGATGGCCGCCGTTGTAGGCGCAGGATCCGTCAGGGCTGGTGGTGCTCTCTCGAGCTGTGTCAGCAGCTCCGGGAGGAGCCATGGCTTGTAACCCACCAGAAGCTCCATCTCAGCTGCCACCACCCGATGCCGCTCCTCCAGCTCCTCCGCACTGGGTCCCCCAGAAGGTGTGAAGGCTACAAATCCAATGCAGCCAACTTCTGGACTAGATTCGACCAAGGGAGGTGGAACCGCAGCTGGGCAGAAGCACCAAACTCGGGGCTTCCGACCCCGGGAGGGTTTCTTCTGCAGCACAGGCTCAGGTGGCGGAGGAGCTCTCCCCAGCCCGCAAAGCCAGTGTTAAGCACGAAAAACGGTGATGAGGACATCTGTGAATTCCGGGACGCTCCACAGGCAGGGGAACCCCTCAGTCACCTGTGCCGCGCAGTCCCAGACCTGGAACTCCTCCTCTGGAGTGTGGGTAAAGCAAACATCTGATATGATATCCAGCAATTCCTCAGCCACCCAACACTCCTCTTTGTCAAGCCCAACTCGACAAAAGTCACGTGACGCTGCCATGCTAGCGGGGAAAAACACACACTAAAGGGGAAAACAGGAGAGAAAACGAAATCAAAACTCATACTTCGCTGGTGTCCAATTGGCAGCGGTGTACTGTCATGAACCGGCACCTCCCCGAGGGCAAACAGGATGCCAACCGCAGACTGTGACTTTTAAGTTTTATTAACAAAAGAAACACGAGGAACGGAACACAAAACAACAAAAAACACAGCGTTAATGCTGGAGTCCAAAAAACAGGGAGAACCTAAGACATGGAGGAAGGCAGATGAATAACAACGAGAGCAGACAATAACCCGAGCAGAAACAGATAAACAATAACTTAACTTGACTTGGCTTGAGAGTCCTCATAGTCAGGCAGATAAGGGCCAATTTTCATAAGAATCGTTCACTTCTGGATAAAAGCATGAAATTTGGCACAAATGTAGTCCAATAAGTCCTGTTTCATATAAGATTAAGACCCACTTCGGATCTGGCTTGGTACTTGCATTATTCAAGATGGCGTCCAAATATGGCCGCCTAAAAACACGTTTTTGCTTATAACTAGAAAATGTGAGCTTTTAGGGCATAATAATGTATTGTTGACTAATATAAATGTGTACATTCCGCACATTTTGAGCCCAAAATCAAGTCTGTATGACAAACGGTTCTTGAGATATGGCTTATTCAAGTAATCACAATAATGCAACTTCTTATGTTCATTTCAGGTACAGCAGTGGGAGTGTCAGTATTGAGATACAGGGATGTCCAGATTGCTTTTTTTTCAGGCCTAACTATGATTTCTTTTTTTTTTTCAGGTATCCCAAGTTGTTATTGTAGTGCTGTAGAAGTGGTGGTGGTGAAACCAATTAATCTAACGTAGCATACCAATTGACACCAATGAAATAATGCCTCACCATGTTATTAATGCAGTGAAATCAGCACATGAATTAGGCATTGCTCAGTATCAGGAGTTTGTTGATAACAGACTGAATAAGCGTACAGTTGCTGTAACTGACACAGTTTCAAGAAACAATCTACCTCTGTTTGGTACTTATGAAGTGACAAACAATGTCAGTCAATCTAAGGTGTCTGCTTTGAAATCTGATTGCAGTCTTTTTGCTCGGCTCTATATTGCCTGTCAAACCCGTGATGGAAACATAGAGGAGTTTTTCAGACATGAAAACAATGCCCATCCTCCTTCACTGTCTGCTCTAGGCAAATTGCGTCAAGGCAAGAAGTCAGATTTGCTTCAGTGCATTGGGGTATCACAAAA
Organism: Pholidichthys leucotaenia; assembly: GCA_020510985.1. NCBI lineage: Eukaryota > Metazoa > Chordata > Actinopteri > Cichliformes > Pholidichthyidae > Pholidichthys > Pholidichthys leucotaenia. The sequence goes on along the minus strand of CM035839.1, from coordinate 247,612,432 downwards.
TCAGTTGTTACCAGCTGTTACCATGAAGGTCTTTGATGGAGCAGCTGTTGTGAATATGCTTGCACCTGGTAAAGCAAAGACTTTCCAAGAGTATTCAAGGGGAGTTTTCTTGCCTTACATCATTGATCAGGCTAAAGATGTGAAACGTGTTGATGTAGTGTGGGACCGATATCTTGACAGCAGCCTCAAAAAGGCAACCAGAGTGTCTCGAGGCAAAGGTATCCGAAGAAGGGTGCTTCCTGACACTGTCATCCCCAGTAACTGGCAGACCTTTTTGCGCTGCACCGATAACAAAGCAGAGCTATTCCAATTCCTTGGTAGAGAACTGGCTTCTCTAGAGGTGGAAGGTGTCTTGTTTGTTTCAACTTCTGATGTGAATGTTGTGAGCAACAGACCAAGTGACATGGCTTCTGCTGGCATTGATCCAACTGATCATGAAGAAGCTGATACAAGGCTTATGTTGCATGTTGCCCATGGTGCAGCTCAAGGCCACAGGAGCTTGATAAGGACAGTTGACACAGATGTTGTTGTTCTAGCTGTTACATATGTAAATCAGCTGGACATTGACCTGTGGCTGGCGTTTGGTGTGGGAAAACATTTCACCTACATATCAGCAAACAGCTTGGCAGGTAGCCTTGGTCCTGACAAGTGCAAAGCCCTTCCCTTCTTCCATGCTTTCAGTGGCTCAGACACTACTTCCTCGTTTGCTGGCAGGGGCAAGAAGACTGTATTTGATGCTTGGGAAGTTTTTCCTGAAGTGACACCTGTATTCAGGAAACTGAGCTTCACTCCTGAAGTTATAACAGTAGAGGATGAAGCTGTTCTTGAACGGTACACGGTAATAATGTACAGTCATACCTGCCCACTGTATCAGGTAAACAAAGCTCGTCAGACCCTTTTTGCACAAGGAACGCAGTCACTTGAAAATATTCCACCAACAAAGGCAGCATTAACAGAACATATCAAAAGAGCTGCTTATCAAGGTGGCTATGTGTGGGGTCAAGCACTGGATCCAGTGCAAAATCTACCAAGTCCTACACATTGGGGATGGACTGAAGCAAGGGAAGGCTTCGTCCCAAAGTGGACCACTCTCCCTGAAGCTTCCAAAGTATGTCAAGAGCTTGTGCACTGTGGTTGCAAGAAAGCTTGTAGGGGCTTGTGCAAGTGCAGCAGGGCAAATTTAAGCTGCACTTCTCTGTGTTATTGTGGTGGTGCATGTCACCAGGCAGAAGGTTAGCGGAGGTCTTCTCGATCACTTCACTCTGTTGATGTATGGGTTGTAATGAGGTTACACTCGATTACATAATATTTGGCATATCACTGACTGCGTTTTGTATTTTTAACTTTCTTGGGGTTTCTCATTATGCTATTATTGATCTTCGAATGTGATTCGAATGAACATATACCATAAATGTTCAATTACTATTGTTCAGCATTTGTATCTCTGTAACTTTTGATATGATTAAGATTATACAGTTTGTGGCAATTTTCAAAATGTTATATCTCAAGAACCGTTTGTCATACAGACTTGATTTTGGGCTCGAAATGTGTGGAATGTACACATTTATATCGGTCAACAATACATTATTATGCCCTAAAAGCTCACATTTTCTAGTTATAAGCAAAAATGTGTTTTTTGGTGGCCATATTTGGACGCCATCTTGAATAATGCAAGTACCAAGCAAGATTCGAAGTGGGTCTTAATCTTATATGAAAGAGGACTTATTGGACTACATTTATGCCAAATTTCATGCTTCTATCCAGAAGAGAACAATTATTTCACCTATCTGCCTGACTATCAGGAACAGAGTAGCAGATGCTGCCACAGATGCTGCCGCTGCACCAGGGAAATGGTGCCCCCCGCTTAAATACACCACCCCTGATCACCAACACCTACGGGGTTCTGAGTGGCGATTATAGCTGGCAGCCGTGACAGAGGACCAACAGAGTTTGAGAGCAGGAAGTGACGTGCAAGCTGTCACTGCGCCAGCAACAATTAAAACAAAAACCAAAGAAGGAAATACAGACTCTAATAAACAGAAACCAAATACAGTCAAACAGAAAAATAAACAAACAGAAAAAGACAAAATAAATCTAATAACTAAGCACGGCCCTCGCCTGTGCACCGGATCATGACAGTATGTTTGTGCGTGTATATGTCATGCTTTTGCTGCGGGCGAATTTCCCTTCAGGGACAAATAAACTTTATCTATCTATCTATCTATCTATCTATCTATCTATCTATCTATCTATCTATCTATCTATCTATCTATGATTGATTATGGTCTGTCTTTTTTTAACATAACAAAAATCTAGCACTTTACCAGGTGTGTAGACCTTTTGTATCCAATGTAGGGATTTATGTGTTAATGATAAAGTTGGTGATAAATCACTGTTTTGGAGTTATGATGTAAGACTATTCAGCATTGAAAATGGTCAGTGCCAAAAACAAAGAAAACAAAAACAAACTTAAACACAATCACTCCATACACAATACACAAACATAAATGAAATACAGTTTTAGCTTTCTAGTTAGTTTTAGCTTTCTAGTTAGTTGTCTGGATCATCCATTTATTTCCTTTTAGTATTGTTTCTGTTGTGTTATGGTTTCTCTTTTTTTCCTCTTGGGTGCATTCTTATATGATGTTTTTCAACTTTACTTCTCATCTGCACATCTGGGTGTAACTTTTCATCTTGCCGTTGTTTCGGTCCTATCTCTCAGTGAGTGATATATGGAGTGGCAAAAAGTAAAAAGTTCAGAAGGGCTTTATTTACCTCTCGCCAGTAAGAGTTCAACTTGTATTGCAAAGGATTCCACGGTTTCCAAACCAGTCATCCATGTTCAGGTAGGAATAGGATTATAGTGGAAGATGTTTCTTGCTTGCATTTAGTGCAAGCAAGATATGTTTTTTTTATTAGTTTCTTTTTATATGTTTATACCATTTTTGTCATAAAACACAACTTGTGTGCACAACCCACAAGAGAGCATACAAAGCCTCCCCCCTCCCCCACCTGGGTCTCTCTGATCACATCACTATCTTGCTATGGCCTGCATACAGACTCAGAGTGAAAGCCATCAGACCAACAAAAAAGCAGGTATGTGTGTGGCCAGAGGGGCCTCTGATGCTTTGAAAGACTGCCTCAGCACTGCAGACTGGGACACTTTGAAACAGGCAGCCACTCACATTGGACGCACAAACTTAGAGGAGTACACTGAGGTTGTTGTAGCATACACAGCTAAATGCATTTATGATGTCACTCACTGCAAAATTGTCACTGTTCATGCTAACCAGAAGCCACGGGTGACAGCAGAGATCCAGAGGCTCTGCTTAACAACCTAAATGACTTTGCTGGCCACTTTGAAGGAGAAAAAGCACATCAGCACAGAAGACCACTCCTCTCCCAGATAAGCAGGCTATAAGTCTGGATCCTGACAGCATGAAGAGGACCCTCACCAGGTTCAACCCATTCAAGGTAGCTGTACCAGACAAGATACCAAGTCGCATTCTGAAGGACTGTGTGTCTTGTGTCTCAAGAATGTCCTGGCCAACATCTTCAACATCTCCCTGACTGAAGCTGTTGTCCCCACATGTTTCAAAACTGCCATTATAATACCAGTCCCAAAGAAGCCCGTCCCATCCAGCTACAATGAGTACCGGCCAGTAGCACTGACCCCCATCATAATGAAATGCTTCGAGCGGCTGGTCATGCAGCACATCAAGTCCACGCTCCCTCCCTCCCACGACCCATCTCAGGTCACATACAGGTCAAACAGATCCACAAAAGATTCATCTCTGCTGCTCTAATTCGAGCCCTCACCCACCTGGACTCAAAGAACTCCTACGTGCCAATGCTGTTCTTGGACTTCAGTTCAGCATTCAGCACAATCGTCCCTGAGCACCTAATACAAAAACTCAGACACTTGGGAATCAAAACCTCTCTCTGTAACTGGCTGATGGACTTTCTCACAGGGAGGCCACAGCACCAGGCACCAAGGCTACAGCACCAACCACATCATAAAGTTTTCAGACGACACGACGGTGGAGGGCCTCATCACCAACAATGAGGAGGCCATCTACAGAAATGAGGTGAGCCAACTGGTCCAGACAAGACAATAATCTCTTCCTGAACGTGGGAAAAACCAAGGAGATTGTTGTTGACTTCAGGAGAGGACACACAGAGTATCCCCCTCTGATCATCTATGGAGCAGCTGTGGAGAGGGTGAGCAGCACCAAGTTCCTGGGGGTTCACATCTCTGAGGACCTCTCCTGGTCCAACATCACTGGTGAAGAAGGCATAAACTTGCTTCTATTTCCTGCTCAAACTGAGGAGAGCATGAGTCCCATCATGTACTCATTCTACCATTGAGAGCATCTTCACCAGCTGCATCATGGTGTGGTATGGAACCTGCACTGCCTCCTGCCGGAATACTCTACAATGCACAGTGAAAGCAGCCAACAATATCATTGGTGCCCCTCTGCCCCTCTTCTCGGACATCTACCACACCCGTCTCACCCGCAGAGCCATCAACATTGCAGGTGACACCTCCCACCCATCACACTCCCTCTTCAGCCTCCTGTCCTCAGAGAAAAGGTACCGCAGCCTGCGGGCCTGCTCCACAAGACTGCTAAACAGCTTTGTTCACCAGATCATCAGGACCCTGAACACTGTCCATCCCCCCACCCCTGGACTGTAACATACTCACCCACACAGTAACTATCTCAGCTGTTTGCACAGAAAGACTGGCACACCAGCAATAATACATCTGCTGCTGTATGTCTGTGCACCTTACTGCAGCCATTTGCATAAATGCCATACCTGCTGCTGTCTGTTATTGCAATATTCATAATGTGAAGTCCAATCTGTCACTGTCTGCACCTACACTACCGCACTGTGCTTGCAATTAGTGGCATTACTGCGCCACTTTTTCTGTATATAGGATTGCTGTGTTTTATCTTTTATCTTTATTTGCACTATGGACAGCATTACTGTACATAGACTGCTGTTGTTGTTTTTTCATCCTTATTCCTTTTTTTCTTATACGCTGCGCACACCACTAAGAGAGAGAGAGAGAGACATGGTATTTCAATTTTCCTATATATTCTGTACTTACAGAAGTGCTGACAAGTAAAAATCTTTGAATCTTTGAATAAAACCCCAAAATTTTTCAATGAGAAAAACACTAAATATGCAATTTCTCCTAAAATAAGGTGCAAAGCGGAATTCTTGGGATGGGGTTATTTCAGCCTTTACCAGGTCAATAATTGATAACAGCATTTAATTTGATGCATTATTTGGAGCAATTAAAAAAAAACAACTTACACTTTTTACCCTTACAACCCAAAATGGTTCCTCTCTTCTTCTTCTTTTGGCTGCTCCCTTTAGAGTAGAATAGAGAATAAAATAGGTTTTATTGTCAGTGCTGACAATAAAGCTTATTCTATTCTCTATTCTAAAGGGAGCAGCCAAAAGAAGAAGAAGAGAGGAGCCGCCACAGTGGCTCCTCCACGCTGACAGAGAGGCAAAGAGCAGTAAGGAAGTGCATTGAAAGCGCAATAAGTGAACAGTTAATAACTTTTTTATCAGTCCATGTTTTCAACAGTCACATGCAGAAGATGAAAAGCGATATTTCATAGAATTGCTTGCTTGCCGAGAATTGCATCCCATACTGTCAGAGTCAATACAACTATGCCAAGAATTGCTCGTGTGCCGAGAATTGCACCCCATTGTTGCAAGCAGGTGTTTAGTGTAAGTCAAGTCAATACAACTATATGATTTGAAAATACTTTGAAAAAATGATTACCTTTTTACCAACAATGCATAAATGTAAAATCTTGACTTTGAAAACTGTAAAACGTGGAGTTGGATTGTTATGATTTCTAACCCTCTTTGAAACACTAAAATGTCTGATGAATAAACATAATTTAAAGATAATTTACAAGAGGTAATAACAATTTTTAGATCTAAAAATGTATAATGGGTACTTCTAAAAATGCACAAGTGGTTACAAACCTGGCTGTAGTGTTATATTTTATAGTTTTGGCGGATGGGATGCAATTCTTGGCAAGTGAGCAATTCTCAACATAACACCGGCATGTTTTACATAAACTCAGCTGATGCATTTTTGTTTATATTTGTTCATTTCTTCATTCATGAGTCTTTTTGCCTCCACAAAAAGAAACATAAGTAATAATGGATGGGTATTAATCATGATTACTGTAAATTAATCCACAGTATCATTATGATTAATCAGATTAAAAAATATTATTGTTTGACAGCCCTAGTTTTAAGACATATTTTGTTTTGTTGTTGCTTGTTAATAAATACATATTTTAGAAGAATAGTTTGATGTAGTTTAGTTACTCATTAAGATATTTCTTCTAGTTTTAGAACTTATTTTTGAGCTTTAAATTCTTGTAAATCTGCTGTGGTGGGGATCAGACCAGTGTTCATGGTGAGCAAAGACATTTTGTTAGATCATACATGGTACAATTGACACCGACCACCCAGTACAACTTCTGGTATTGCTGGTTGATCATGTAAAAACCTGTAGACAGGTAGGATATCAACTAATAAGGAACAATGACATTCATTCATTCATTCATCTTCTTCTGCTTAGTCCTTTTCGGGTCACGGGGGCTGGAGCCTATCCCAGCATCTTTGGGCGAGAGGCAGGGTCCACCCTGGACAGATCACCAGTCCATCGCAGGGCCAACACAGAGAGACAGACAACCATTCACTCTCACAGTCATACCTAAGGACAATTTTGAATCCCCAGTTTTTGATGCCAATTAACCTAACTTGCATGTTTTTGGCATGTGGGAGGAAACCGGAGAAATCCCGGAGTAAACCCATGCAGACACGGGGACATAGTTATCTAATATCATTATATAAGACATTTATACAGGATTAAGCGGAAGAAGATGGATGGATGGAGAAAGTATCAGACAACACAGCAAAAATGGCATTTTTTTATGTCCCCCTCAAAAATTAAGCTCTCAGATTGCCCCCCCCCACCCAACAACAGTGAAATGGGATTTTTGCCCCTTCATCTGCCTCCATCTTAGTTTAATTTAATTTAATTTAATTTAATTTTAAAAAATTTAATCTCACCCTGTCCCTTGCATCTTCCTCCTCTGTTACACCAAGTCCCTGACCTGTACTTTCCCCGTCATCTGGTAATTCTTCCCTACCACCAAGAGCCTGTATCAACTCCTTTCTGAAGTCTGTGTGACCTTCTTCCTTCTGCAACGTCCCCCATTTAATCTTTGGCTCTGCCGTTTGCTCTCTTCCTCTTTTTGCTTTCCAAAGTCATCCTAAAGACTACCATCCAATGTTGTCTAGCTACATTCTCCCCTGCCACCACTTTGCAGTCTCGGATTTCTTTCAGATTTCTCCTTCTGCATAGGATGTAGTCCACCTGTGTGCACCTTCCTCCACTCTTGTAAGTCACCCTATGTTCCTCTCTCTTCTTGAAGTATGTGCTCACCACAGCCATTTCCATCCTTTCAGCAAAATTCACAACCATCTGTCCTTCCACATTTCTCTCTTTAAGACCATACCTACCAAGAACCTCTTCATCACCTCTGTTCCCTTCACCTACATGTCCATTAAAGTCCGCTCCAATCACACTCTCTCCCTCCTGCGAACACTCTCTACCACTTCATCCAACTTACTCCAGAATTCCGCTTTCTCTTCTACCTGACATCCAACTTCCAACATTCAACATTCAACATCACACCTTTGACTTCTAGCTTCAAACTCATGATCCTGTCTGACTCCCCTTTTACCTAATAAACAATCTTCACATACTCTTCCTTCAAGATTACTCCTACTCCATTTCTCTTCATAGAACAGTTTAAATCCACCTCCAATGCTTCTCTTTCGTCTAGTTTCTTGAATGCACAGTATAGCTACCTTTCTTTTTGCCATCATATCAGCCAACTCTTTACCAGTCATAGTCCCTATATTTAACCTCCCTAGTCTCACCTCCATGCTTCTAACTTTCCTTTCTTAATCCTGCTCTTAATTCTTTGACCAACAAAAGCCCAATTTCCACCGGCACCTTGATGGTTAACAGCACCAGTGGTGGTCGTTGTCAACCCGGGCCTCCACTTATTCGGTGTGAAAGTCTCATTCGTCTTGATCCACATGTTTGAGTTGGCAAAGGTTTTACGTCAGATGCCATTCCTGACACAACCCTTCCCATTTACTTGGGCTTGGGACCAGCACTAGGTGTACACTGGCTCAGGTTACTTTATTTGTACCCATAGGTAGATTTGTTTTGCAGTCAGGTGACATCCATATTTACAAACCACAATTACATTCAACATGAACACAAACGCAGGCACACATGAAGCTGAACACATGTAAACTGGTTGGGCAAACTCCCACGAACCCTCGAGAATTCTCGAGAGGGTAAAGAGCTGGTCCGATGTGCCACGGCCAGGAAGAAAACCACACTGCTCCTCCTGAATCCGAGGTTAGACCAACGGCCAGACTCTCCTCTCCAGTACCTTGGCATAGATCTTCCCAGGGAGGCTGAGGAGTGTGATCCCTCTAAAGTTGGAGCACACCCTCCGGTCCCCTTTTTTGAATAGAGGAACCACCACCCCGGTTTGCCATGCCAAAGGTACTGCCCCCGACCTCCACGCAATGTTGCAGAGGTGTGTCAACCATGACTGCCCTACAACATCCAGGGCCTTGAGGTCCTCAGGGCGAATCTTGTCCACCCCCGGGGCCCGGCCACCAAGGAGATTTTTAACCACCTTGGCGACCTCAGCCCCTGTGATAGGCTAGTCATCCCCCTCGTCCCCAAACCCTGCTTCCTCTGTGGGAGGCGTATCAGTGGGATTGAGGAGATCCTCAAAGTATTCCTTCCACCACCCGACGATATCCCCAGTCTGACCAAACCATGACACTAAAGAAAAGGATAAAACAGATTCAATAAAGCCCGATAAATCATTGTCATTATGGTTCGGTCAATTTGGAAGCGTGCAAGTTTCCTTAAACAATGCAAATGTTGCTGACCCTTTTTGCACACCCTTTCACAGTTCTCTTCAAAGTTTAAATTACTATCAATAATCGTCCCAAGTGGTTCGATTCCCGCTCTGTCTACAGTCTGCATGTCAAAGTGTCCTTCAGCAAGACACTGAATCTCCAGTTGCTCCTGGTGGGTCAGGCCTGTGCATGGCAGTTCTCCCACCATCAGCAGGTGTGTAGCCGGGGGGGCTGAGGGGGCTACAGCCCTCCACCCCCCCTAAAAAAAAGGGAAAAAAAGGGAGAAAAAAGGAAATATAAATAAAGAGCAGGTTTTGAGTAGTTTGCATGGAAAATGTTAAGAAATCTGTAGTTGACAGAGGGCTGAAGCTACAGCTTCGCCCCGGGCGAATGCCCCAGGCATTCAGAATGGTGGTGGTGGTTGGGGTTCAGCCCCCCCTTCACAAATTCCTGGCTACACCACTGATCAGTATGTGAATGGGTGGATAGCAGGATCTGTAAAGATCCTGGTCATCCAGAAATGAGTAAAAAGTGCTATATAAGTGAACGCCATTTACCATCCATGAAGGCACTATTAATGCTGAGCAGTATATACTGTAGGTTGCTGTCATTCAAGCAATGTTTTTTTTTTCATAGACACCTCAACTTATTTCAGCAAGACAATGCCAAGCCACATTCTGCACATGACACAACAGTGCGGCTTGGTAGTAAAAGAGTTCAGGTACAGACCTGTTTCCCATTAAAAATGTGTGGTGCATTATGAAGCTAAAATATGACAACAGGGAGCCCAGAGAGCTGAGCAGCTGAAGTCGTACATTAAGCAAGAATGGGAAGGAATTCCGGGGCAGCGCGGTCGGGGAGTGGTTAGCACTGCGGCAGCACAGCAACTCACCCTTGGCCGGGGGATCCTGGGTTTGATCCCACCCCCCGACCAACAGTGATCTGTGTGGAGTTTGCATGTTCTCCCTGTGTCTGCGTGTGTTTACTCCGGGATTTCTCTGGTTTCCTCCCACATGCCAAAAAACATGCAAGTTAGGTTAATTGGCATCAAACTGGGGATTCTAAATTGTCCTTAGGTATGACTGTGAGAGTGAATGGTTGTCTGTCTCTCTGTGTTGGCCCTGCGATGGACTGGCGATCTGTCCAGGGTGGACCCTGCCTCTCACCCAAAGATGCAGGGATAGGCTCCAGCCCCCCCCCCCCCCCCCGCGACCCAAAAAAGGATTAAGCGGAAGAACATGGATGGATGGGAAAGAATTCCACCTACAAAGCTTCAACCATCAGTGTCCTAAGTTTCTAAACACTTATTGAGTGTTGTTAAAAGGAAAACTGCCCCTGTCCCAGCTTTTCTGCAACACGTTGCATGCATCAAATTCAAAATGAGTGAATAGTTGCAACACTGAATTGACTAGACATGGAATTGAACAGAATTGTTTGTTTGGGAAGTTGGTGTAAGTAGATACTGAATTATGGTAGACTGTGGATGACATTTTCACAGTCTGCAGCAGGTTTTTGCACCCCACACTGCATCTTGTGCTGATGCATTTGTTAGTTTCTATCAGTGCGTCAGTGTGTGTCAGTGTGCCCTTGCCACCTGAAAAGGACCTGACTGTGTGCACCTCACACTCATAGGAAGGCTCAGCACAATGTTTGGTGCATTGGCATTAACGTGCCAATGTGCCATTGATGATCAGAAGGCAGGTTTAAAATCAGCAGCACATTATCGACTGCAACTTCAGCAGCACGTTGAGATGGACCATTAAGAAGATGAATGAATGAATGAATGAATGAATGAATGTAAACTTAAAGACAAGTACATTGAACATTCATTTGTTTATTTATCCTCTCCTTAAGTGAACAAAATGTGGGTCACTGTTTTTAACTACAGGGTTTCTGTGCTGTTGTGCAGAGGGATCAGTCTGCCCTGTACAACTGGAAACAGCTGTCACCGCGCCTGGAGGAGAGCCGGCAGGTGTGCGCAAAGTCGACATACATCATCACCTAATTTATGATTGTTTTTTAATCCTCAGTGACTGTCATTCTTTTAACAGAATGATTCAAAATGAAAGTATCCTGACAGTTGTTTTGTGTTGGAATACAAGAATTTTGCATTAAGCAGAGGAAGAAACAGACCTCAGGCGGAGATGAAGGGCTTGTTCTTTCTCAGTTTAAAAGAGAAGTTCAGATGATAGTGACGTGCTGGCTCTCATGCGACCCTTGCTAATAAAACTGGAGACATTTTTACAACTGTCTGTCAACATCATGGCCAAAGACAAAGGATCACCTCTGACTTTGTACAGTGATCATAAGTGTGACAAAGACTGACAAGCAGGAAGCTTACAGTACTCACATACTCAGTGAAAGGCGCGTCTTTGTCTCCATGAGACGTTTCATTGTGAAGACATTAACAGGCCAAATTATTTAACTGAATATATCAAATTGTCTGGATTTTACGTCTGTTGTTACTTTGCTGAAATGGACCATGTGTAAGAGCTGCACCACATTGCACTTGTTCTCTCCCCAGATGCACATCACCAGAATATGCTAATTTTGTACCAGTGATTGTTTTATGCATAATTGTGATGACGTCTCCTCAGCATGAGCTGGGTTGTGGACAAGGAGTTTTTTCTTTTGGTTGACATTTATTTTGCTCACATCAACAATAACTTAACACATCTCAATAACAGTTTGTATTAACAACACAAAAGCTCCTTTTTAAGCTCTTTGGCTTTAAATGCATTTTTACTTGACCATAAATATAATTATAATAATGCATCAGATTTATGTAGCACTTTTAAATGGATACATTATTCATTCACTTCACAGACAATGGTGGTGGTAAGCTACTACTGTAGCCACAGCTGCCCTGGGACAGACTGACAGGAATGTGGCTGCCAATCCATGCTAACAGCCTCTCCGACCACTACTAAACATTCATACACATTCATGCCCAGTGTCATGGACACTGGAGACAAGGTGGGTAAAGTGTCTTGCAACAGCAGGATGTCTGGGGAGAGTGGGATTCAAACCGCCAACCTTCCAGTTATTAGATGACCCGCACTACCTCCTGAGCCACTGCTGGCCACATTTCCCTCCTTAGTTCCATTGGTGCTGAGAACCAAGCTGGACAGCAGGAAGTTGCATTTTTATATGGTCTTTGGCATGACCTGGCCAGGACTTGAACCCCGACCTCCCGGTTGTGGGGCGGATGCTCTACCTCTAGGCTACCACTCCAGTATAACATGAACATGAACTTGAACATCAACAGCAGGCATTGTCCTCAGTACAAAATAGAGTATTGCACCTTGGATCTTGTGCCCCTGTTTGATAAAGGGAATGAGAGTGAAGACAGTAACTGGTTTGTTTCACATCATGCCCAGAACACACCCCTGAATAATTAAGAGCGTTAGGACAGCCTCTTTGCACTTTGCACAGAGTGCAAAATTCTTTTTTGTGCTGATGTAAAGGAATTTGGACGGACCTAAAATAAGCTCTGCACCTTAGACAATAGACTGTAGACTGGATTGTTGTCAGAGAGCCCAGTGTGAGCATGTTGTCAGACTTTGAGTATGGACCAAATTTTGACAGGACCATGGAGAGAAAACCAAAACACTCTTGCATAGAATAGAATATTTAAATTATTCCTTTGCTTTTTTCCCAAGCTTTGTTTGGCCAGCTTTTAGCCCCAAACCACTCCTGCTGGTATCATCCTGTGTCTGGTGAATGTGGAGATGAGAGTCTCCAGATTAATTCTTTTTCTGCCCAGTATTTCTCACCTCGACACTATGCTTCCCACTACCAAATGGCCCAGGCTCATCCCAAACTTAATTTATCCATCTGGGTACTCTCACCCATCTTCAATAAACAAGTCACCAAGCTGTGCCTGCAGCTGGGTTTTCACCAGTTCAGCAGCGACACAGTGACACTGCAGCATTATAAATTCTGATTAAACTTTTATCAGCTTATTTGGGGTATACATAATTATCAGATAGGAGCTGAGAGTGATAGTATTGATATATTGACCAGTGAATATTTACTTAAATCTGTGTAATCTGTGGCTCCTCATGGACTCTTCATACATTTTGTCTATTCATCCACTGCTGTTTTATGCTTAATAAAAAAAACTGTGTGCCAACAGACCCATTTTTATGAGAAACTCATTGCAAATGTTTTTAAATTATTCATAACACAAATGGTCTTTTAGACCAGCAGAATCTAACCACATTAAATTATAACAAATGAGTTGAGTTAAAAATATAAAAACCACCACTGTGTATTTTTCTAGAAAGTAAGCTTATATATTTCCACAAAATATGTGCTGTCAGAACGACTTTGTCTTGCACTTCCTCTCATCTAATCTGTTCTCATTATACCCAAGGGCCCTTCATTTGGAAACAAATAAACTGTCTCAACATGAGACGGAAGAAATAATGGCTACAAAAGCTCTCTAACCAGTGGCAATCAACACACACACACCTTGGTCTGTAGGACGGGAATAATAGAACAGCTGTCAAGCCATCATGGTTAAATGCTCCCTCACATGACATCCACTCTACGGCTGGGGAACAAAAGGCATGTGGGACATTAATTAAAGTTGGAGGGGGGGCATGAGGAATAATAATGCATCTTCAAAGGCATCAAACTCACAAAAAGCCTTTACCTTGATGAAAACTGGAGGCCAGCAGTTTTGTACTTCATGAAGTCCTTTTTATTTTCCTCTAGAGGAAGATATTTTCCAATATATGTTCTCATTTTTTCTCATTACAATGTGTTGCCCTGCACATACCCTGCTTCAAATTTAACCAGCATGCAGTATTGATGGATTTATCACCTCTGTATATTCTTGATACCACACAACCTCACCCAACCTGCGTTAATACAACAGTTTCACAAGCAATGGATGACAGAAAGATCCAGATTTTCCTTTGTTTAACCAGTCATGTTGCTCTGCCAAGAAAAATCGTCCCTCCCAACTGCAGCTAAGGATCATCCATCCATCCATCCATCCATCCATCCATCTATCTTCTTCCACTTAATCCTTTTCGGATCACAGGGGGCTGGAGCCTATCCCAGCATCTTTGGGTGACAGGCAGGGTCCACCCAGGACAGATCGCCAGACCTCAGCAAGCATAATACAGAACAGAATTGTGATTTCACACACATCTGCCGGAAATGAGATGTTCTTCAGCTCAGAAGTCATTGTTCATCTACGGACCCAGTCCTTGAACCAGTTTTGTGGGTCACATGACTCGTGCCATCTATCCTGTTGATTCTTCATTTAATGGCTGTGCTGAGGGAGTCCCGGACGAAGCCATCAATATGTTATCACTGCAGTGGTATTAGGACTGGCATATCAGGATGGTAAGTCCTACTGCGCTTGTCCATTCTGTCATCGTCGCTGACACGAACCCAGCCACAGAGAGGAACACAAGCCAGTGTCCTCAGAGTGCCAGTCCTCTGCTTGGGTAAATGTGGACGGTTGCATCAAAAAGGTCTTCCGGCCTCAAATCTTTGCCAAATCACACATGCGGATCATGACAAATGGAGGCAGACCAGGGGTCACCAACATGCAGACTCCGGTTTGGATCCGGATCCCGAGAGTCATCCGTCTGAACCCCAAAGCTTTTTAATGTAATTTGGGGAAAAATGAAGCTGTTTTGTTTTAACTGAACAAAAAAAGTGGAACTGAAATATTATATCAGCAGCTGCCCGGATATTTTATGATGTGAGACTTGGACATTCTCCGGGGGATGCAGTGGGAGGCAAAATCACCGTTTGCTGTGGGCATTACATGAGGCCGACAGCCACGCTTCCTTCCCGGTGCGTACCAATGGAATGAAGCGCTGCTGTGAAATTGTGTCCACCGCCACTCTGGTTGCCTCCAAAGATACGTGTCCACCCAGTGGTCTGTTGACGGAATGTCCCCGCACCTCCAGGATGCGGTCCTTCCCTGGGACCACGTTCCTGTTGGTCATGGAGATAATTTCTGTGACCCCCTGATCTCACGTAAAAACAGTAATTTGCTCTGTGTGTTGCTGAACATGACAATAACCACACACATCCACCTCCTCTCTCTGTGTGACAGTGTTACCCAGACAGACACAGACCAGATTAAAAAGATAAGAACACCGTGGACAAAAAACTCTGAGGAATTTGGTAGTGTGGAATTTTTGTGAGATTTTGTTTTTTGGATATTAATCTTTTTTAAAAGTATGTGATTTAAATGGTATAAATGGTAAATGGCATTCACTTATATAGTGCTTTTTCTCATCTCTAGACTACCAAAGTGCTTTACAGATCCTGCTATCCACGCATTCACACACTGATGGCTTCGCTGTCAGTGTGTGAGCCTTTAGGAGCCTTTAGTTTGTGTTCTCGTGTAAAACTTTAGATTTTCAGGATTTAAGTTGTAGAGTTTACAATTTTAGAGCTATTTGTTTAAAAATCAAACACATTTCATGTTCCCCTGTGTTATTGTAATTAAATTGTTACATGTTTTGTTTGAAACAGAACAAAGAATTTATTTCAAAATTTTTGTTAAAAAATAATATAGAACTAAAAGCAGCTAAAACATTTGCTTAATAAAATAATGTGTAAAAGCAACTGTTATTGGCCTGCTGGACAGAGCTGTGGTCTTCTGAAAGAATGTCCATGAAAGGATGACAGTTCTTAAAAGCACGCAAGATTAAAAGCAAGATTAAAAGCAAGATTAATTTGTCCATGTGACTTGCCAAAAGCCAGTTTAAAAAGCCGGGGAACAAGGTCTCTGCCTTTGACTGCCACCTGATCCACATGGCACCGGACCCCCCATGGTCCCTCCTGCAGGTGTTGAGCCCACTGGAGGGCGGACCCATGTAACTCCTTCAGGATGAGCTCGTCAAGGCTCTGTCATGAGATTGAGCACAGTTATAACCAGGCTCAAGCTCTTAATTTATTTCTGAGTATTTTCTGTATTTTTCCAGTGTTGCATTTTTTTTTCCCTGTGTATTGAGTTGTGATGTCTCTTTGGTGGGTTATTGTTCTGTTAGTTATTTATGTCTTTAGTATTATTATTATTTTGTCAGTTTCTGTAGTTTGGGATTTATATTTTGTTTCTTTGTGACATGAGTGCCTTATCTCCTCTTCCAGAAACTTCCACGCTGTCATCACCTCACTGTCTGTTCCCTAGTCGTCTCAGCTGTGAGTTGTTGTTTAATTAGGTCACTTGCCTGCTCATGTAGCCTGCACCTGCTGCCCATTGTCTAATCTTGTTCCCCTGCTATTTAAAAACAGTCAGGTTGTTTTGTCACTGCAGCAGTCTTAAGATTACTCTTCCTCCTCACCACCAGAGCCCCAACCCTGCTCTGGTGAGTTTGTCTCAAGTTCTTTCAAGTCTGTAAGTTTTCCTCAGTGTCTGTTTTCGGATTTTTTGTTTATGTACTTTTTGGGGCTTTGTGTTTTTGTGTAATAAATTCCACAAACTTTAATTGGCGTCTGGGTCTGTCTCTCTGCCTTGAGGGGCAAATCATGACAGCTTGTGAGTTTTTTGGAGAGTTTCTGCTTGAATTTCTTTCCAAGATGTCAGAATAGCCCACTACAACTGCTGTTTTGATAGGAACTGCCTCCCACTCTTATAGATCTTTTGCTTGAGGATGCTCCAAAGGTTCTCTATAGGGTTGAGGTCAGGGGAGGATGGGGGCCACACCATGAGTTTCTCTCCTTTTATACCCATAGCAGCCAATGGCGCAGAAGTATTCTTTGCAGCATGAGATTGTGTATTGTTGTCAATGAAGATAATTTTGCTACGGAAGGCATTACTCTCCTTTTTATACCATGGACGAAAGTGGTCAGTCAGAAACTTTATATACATACTTTGCCAAGGTCATTTTCACACCTTCAGGGATCCTAAAGGGGCCTATCAGCTCTTTCCCCATGATTCTGGCCCAAAGCATGAGTCTGCCACCTTCTTGGTGATGTCGCAGCCTTGTTGGGACATGGTGGCCATCCACTAACCATCCACTATTCCATCCATCTGGACCATCAAAGGTTGCATGACACTCATCAGTAAACAAGACTGTTTGAAAATTAGTCTTCATGTATTTCTGGGCCCACTGCAACCATTTCTGCTTGTGAGCATTGGTTAGGGGTGGCTGAATAGTAGGTTTATGCACAACTGCAAGTCTCTGGAGGATCCTACACCTTGAGGTTTCGTGGGACTCCAGAAGAACCAGTAGTTTCAAATACCCATTTGCTGCTTGTAATGGCTTTTTAGCAGCTGCTGTCTTAATCCAATGAATTTGTCTGGCAGTAATCTTCCTCCTTATGCCTTTATCTGCACAAACCCGTCTGTGCTCTGAGTCAGCCACAAATTTCTTCAGAGTACGGTGATCACACTTAAGTTTTCTTGAAATAGCTAATGTTTTCATACCTTCAAACCTGTGGAATGCTTGATAATGCTTGATGTGGAACATCCTTCTTAAGTAGTTTTCATTTAATTGGGTTCACCTGGCAAACTAATTATAACAGGTGTCTGAGATTGATATCAGTGATCCAAAGAGCCCTGAGACACCATACCATCCTTTAACTGTCCACATTTAATGGATGGGTCTCACGCCCCCAGTGGCACAATGCAGCAACTGCACCTGTTAACTTATTGACGTCCCCTGGCTATACTGAGAATTTGTACTGATCTGTATTGATCTGACAATTCAGAAGGTGGCAGACATGCACCGGAGAAATCATGGCTGACATGGAAAACGGCAAAGAAGAAGAAATCCTCATTATTATTCTTCCTTTTTCCGCTTTGAGCTCACCGCACCAACGTGGATGCCGCCATGACTGATCATGGCGGCAGCGATTCTGACTGAAACTGCATCATACAGTAAAAATAGCCATGTAATACAAATGAAATTCACGTGGGACAATCATAAGAGTTTGTTTTCCATTTCTTTTATTAAAAGATGTTTGAAGTAAACCCATGGGTCATTGCAAACACTTGGCTTTAAAAGTACCAAGGCAGTCATGCAGTGAGTGGAAAAAAAATCCTGAAAACAAAACAAACAAAAAAAATGCATTGAGAATAGTTTTAGAATCAAATCGGAGACCCTGTATCATAATTGTATCATGAGGTGCCTAAAGCTCCCCAGCCCTATGGCTTTGCGCATCCAGTTTCATATGATTCTGAAACTGGATGCACAACGCCACACCTTAAACTCAGTTTGGCATTTTAATGAAGGAACCAAAGTGGCAATAGACATCTGTATAGCTTGTAAAGTGAAGAGCTGACCACAGATAATGTAATGTTGCATATATGAGAAAGGAACAATAGGTTTGGCATATGTAAAATACGGCTGGAATATGATTTGGAATTAGTGGAGCCACCATAGGAAAATAATGTTAGTAAAAATAAAGGGGAATTTTGGAAAAACATTTTGGAACATTTTTGCAAGCTGCACTCCCATTTGGCAACATAAATTAGAATATCCCTCCAGTTCCATGTCATGTACAGTATGTATGTTTGTTAGCCTGTGAGTGTTATTAGCCTAGCCAGCAGATTAACTTGACATTTTTCTCAAAAGGGAATGGCAGTTACAAAAGATGTTATGGCTAAGATGAATAAAAGTCTGTTCCTGAAATTGTCTTACTTACTTCTCAAGAGACTCAGACCAAATCCAGAATAAAATAGTCAAGCCTCACTGGGTTGCAGATAAGGGAGGGTTAGAGCTCTTGGCAGCCTGACTTGTCCAGCCTGGGTTGGAGGTAGGGCCTTGATGACAGGGGTTGTCTCTGTGGTTCTGCCTGACCTGGGACCCTTCTCAGAGGGTCTTAGGGCCTGTCTTAGGACCTGTAGCTTGGGTCTACATGCGTCTTCTTAGAATAATCGTTCTCTCTAGGATGGTGTTTTGATGTTGGAGGTCAGCCCAGAAGAAAGCCTTAAGTTGAATTAACGAGACATGTAGTTTGTATGTAGTTAATGCTTGAATTTACAGAAAAATATGAAATTTGATGAGTTGAAAAAAGGAAAGGCTCAGGCTGCTTAAAGAGGAAGAAGAAAAATTAAAAATCACTTTAGATGTTACTGTCTTTTTAGGAAAAATGGGGAAACGTTAGGGCAAAGTGTAAAAGAGAAAGGTAAAGAAAGAATGCTAAGGAACAAAGAGGTATTTTACCTTGTGTAAAAAGTGGTAGAGCTGCAGAGTAGATGTCATGTGAGATATGATTGGAAAACATGTCCTGCCCTTTGTGTTTCTTGTCACTCATTATTATTATCATTAGTATTGTTCTGGTCCTTAGTTCATTTACAGTGGTGTGAAAAAGTGTTTGCCCCCTTCCTGAGTTCTCATTTTTTTTGTATGTTTGTCACACTTAAATGTTTCAGATCATCAAACAAATTTAAATATTAAAGATAACACAAGTAAAGAGAAAATGCAGTTTTTAAATGAAGGTATTATTATTATATATATATTATTATTAAGGAAAAAAAAATCCAAACCTACATGGCCTTGCGTGAAAAAGTGATTGCCCCCAAACCTAAAAACTGGTTGGGCCACCCTTAGCAGCAACAACTGTAATCAAGCATTTATGATAACTGGCAATGAGTCTCTTACAGCACTGTGGAGGAAATTTGGCCCACTCATCTTTGCAGAATTGTTGTAATTCAGCCACATTGGAGGGTTTTCGAATATGAACTGCCCTTTTAATCCTCCTGTTATGTTCATTTGTCAGGAACAACAATGGTGTTCCTGGGTCAGTTTGACCCGGTGCATGTTTAATTATCCAAAAGATGTCCGAAACCAAAAAAATCCCAACAAACATTGTTAATATTTCATTACTAATTCCATTACTAACTGTTCTATCAATATTTAGTGCATTGGTGTTCCTTACCTCTAATAGGTAATGGTTCAATTAGGATAATTCACTCGTTTTTCATAAAAAAAAAAACATGTTCAAACTTTTTTTTTAATGTTTCACCACTTTATTACTTTTTAAAGACCAACATATAAAACATAACACTGAAACATAACATTTAAATTTTGTTTTACATACATGCACTGTTTGTGAACCACTAATGAACAAAATAACACAATATGAACAAGGTGTGTGTGTCTGTCTGTCTTTACGTCGACACAGCGCATGAGTGACATGTCATCACACTGTGCTTTGTGCAAATGAATTTTCCACATTTCGCACAGGTCATACTTGTCTTGACATCATCAGATGGCCTGCAGACCTGGCACCTCTTTCTTTTCCCCTCAGCAGCAACCTAGAACCAAGAGGAACCATGATTACTTTACTATGCTGTCTTTTTGCTGATCCCAAGACACACACAACGCACTCTCATACACTTATATATACACACAAACACTTACTTACCTCACGCACTGGTGTACTTGGTGCGGTCCTCTCCTGGATCTCCCTCACTGTGGCTGCAGTGGCTGGGGTCCTTGGCAGGTGCTCCCTCCGTTGGATGTGCGGTGTCACAAGCGCCTTCCCCAGCCCCTCGAGAAAGATGCGCCTCTTGTACAGCTTTGACACATTCCAGTCAGGAATGATGTCAGTCCAAATGACAAATGCGTTGTAGGCCGATACATCAATCATGTTATAAAAGATGACCAATGGCCAGCGCGCAGTCATTCGTTTGGTGCTGTAGGACCCTGTTACTTTGTCCAAGTTGTCTACCCCCCCTTTGGTGGCATTGTAATCCAGGATCATGCTTGGTTTCTGGTCCTCTCTTGTGCTTATTTCAGCATTTTTGTACAGAGTGCTCATGAGCACAACATTTTTTCCCTTTTTGGGGCAGTAAGACACTAGGGCTGTGGTGTCTGTGAAGGCAAACATGGAAGATTGAGGGGTCCTGTTCTTGATTACCAGCAGCTCAGCAGGGAGTTCAGCCCTGTTTTTTCGGATAGTTCTGACCATTGTGAGCTTTCTCTTCAGAAGCTCCTGACCCAAGTTGTAGTTTGTGAAAAAATTGTCACAGGTTATGTTGTGCCCCTTGAGACCCTGTGCCATGTCGAGCACAACCCTTGTGCCCTGATTCTTCTCTGGGGCTCCTCCAACCGGCTTTCCAGTGTAAACCTGCATGTTCAATGCATAGCTGGTGTTTGCATCACATGCTGCCCAGATTATTATTCCATACTTAGCTGGTTTGGAAGGCATATATTGCCTAAATGGGCAGCGACCTCTGAATGCCACCAGCCTTTCATCTACTGTGATATTAGGGCCTGGGTTGTAGAGTAGTGGAAGTTGCTCTACCCACTTGTTCCACACTGTCCTAACAGCTGCCAGCTTGTCTCTTCCCGTCTACCAGCCCTTGTCTCTCGATTATCAAATCGGAGTACTCTGGAGAAAATGTGAAAAGTCTCCAG
The DNA here is from genome assembly GCA_020510985.1 of Pholidichthys leucotaenia. NCBI lineage: Eukaryota > Metazoa > Chordata > Actinopteri > Cichliformes > Pholidichthyidae > Pholidichthys > Pholidichthys leucotaenia. Next base: position 247,591,085 of record CM035839.1, on the reverse strand, counting down.
AGACATTGTGGCTCGAAATATCGGCCTCCCTGTCTCTGCATCCCACAGACTGGCTGTTGATTCATCCTTTGATTTATAGACCCCAGCCAGGATGAGGAGCCCCAAATACGCATCTAAATGTGTTTTGTCCAGCTCCTTCCACTTCTCCCCAAAAAACATGCCTCCCTTCTAGATTAGTCATTTCCAGAATGATTTTCTGTATTGAATCTGGCATGACCAGCTCAAAAGCTGACTTGATGTCAGTCACACAAGTCACTGCCATCCTAGTGGGGCCCTGGCACTGTCTTTATTATGTTTTCTGCAGACAGTTTTGCCTGACGCACATTTGGGGATGAAGACCAATGTATTTCACCATTTTTTGACATAAATGTCTTGCTTGGAGGAACAGGAATCGCTATTCCCTCATCTGGTTCAAAATCAGAATCATTAGAATCAGAATTTATCTCAAGATAGTCTTCATCTTCAGACACATCCTCCTCTATTTCACTGTCATGATCAAAGATGGCTTCCAGAGCCTCCTGGACTGTCATCCTTTTGCTTCTGCTGCTCATTTTGTAAAGGTCGGCCTGACAGTGTAATGTTGGTAGGACTCCCATGCAGAGAAGCTTTTATATGTTTTGCCCCTCCCCTGTTGAGTGTCCACTGAATATGGGTGGAGTTTTCCCGCAAGAACATAAATGGTTCCCGCCAAGTCATAACACCTGCACCTGTGTGTGTGTGTGTGTGTGTGTGTGTGAAATATGTTGCAATAAGGTGCAAAGAAAGAAACAGTCTGACATTTCTGACACACTTTTACCTCCAGTTTGACTGCTGGGTCACATTGACCCAAACAGTATCTATGTGATATAAACATGCAGGGGGTGATTGCAAATATGTGAGATGAACCATTTTCATATTATATGTTGATTACACTAATTAAGGCAAGCAGAAGAAGTTTCATACTGAAAAAATACTTTTAACTATTTTTCCTAGATGTTCAAACTTTAAAACGGGTCAATTTGACCCGTAACATAACAGGAGGGTTAAGATCATGCCACAGCATCTCAGACGGATTCAGGTCAGGATTTTAACTAGGCTACTCCAAAGTCTTCTTTTTGTTTTCCATAAGCCATTCAGAGGTGGACTTGGACCTTGTGCGGTTTGGATCATTGTCCTGCTGCAGAACCCAAGTGTGTTTCAGCTTGAGGTCACAAACAGATGGCCGGACATTCTCCTTCAGGATTTTTTGGTAGACAGCAGAATTCATGCTTCCATTTACCACAGCAAGTCTTCCAGGTCCTGAAGCAGCAAAACAGCTCCAGAACATCAGACTACCACCACCATATTTTAATGTTGGTATGATGTTCCTTTTCTGAAATGCTGTTACTTTTACACCAGATGTAATGGGACACACACCTTCCAAAAAGTTCAGCTTTTAGCTTGTCAGTCCACAGAGTATTTTTCCAAAAGTCTTGGATCATCAAAATGTTTTCTTGCAAAACTCAGATAAGCCTTTATGTTCTTTTTGCTCAGCAGTGGGTTTCATCTTGGAACTCTGCCATGCAGGCCATTTTTGCCCAGTCTCTCTCTTATGGTGGAGTCATTAACACTGACCTTATCTGAGGCAAATGAGGCCTGCAGTTCTTTGGATGTTATTGTGTGGTCTTTTGTGATCTCTTAGATGATTTGTTGCTGTGCTCTTGGGGTAATTTTGGTCGGCCGGCCACTCCTGGGAAGGTTCACCACTGTTCCATGTTTTCGCCATTTGTGGATAATGGCTCTCACTGTGGTTCGCTGGAGTCTCAAAGCTTTAGAAATGGCTTTATAACCTTTTCCAGACTGACAGATCTCCATTACTTTGTTTCTCATTTGTTCCTGAATTTCTCTGGATCACAGCATGATGTCTAGCTTTTGAGGATCTATTGGTCTTCTTAATTTTGTCAGGCAGGTGCTCTTTAAGTGATTGCTTGATTGAGAACAAGTGTGGCAGTAATCAGGCCTTGGTGTAGCTAGAGAAATTGGACTCAGCTTTCCAAAGATGTGATAAACCACAGTTAATTCATGATTTAACAATAACAAGCAATGATTTAACAAGCACTTTTTCACACAGGGCCATGTAGGTTTGGATTTTTTTTTTTTTTTACCCTTAAGTGGCTTCTTAAAGTAGAAACACACACAGTTATATTATTTAAAAAGTATTACAAACTAACAAACTGCTACTTGGCTGGTTGATATTCTCAGAGGTAAACGTAGCTGGGAAATAACATTGTTAGCTTCAGCATTTAGCTAATAGCGTATGGTACGGAGGGTTGGTTTACCGTGAGCGCTAAATGAATGGGGTATGTGAACAGTGTTAATGCTGGGTACGTTTTGAAAAGTGGTAAAAACAGCATAGTTCATTTAAAAACTGCATTTTGTTTTTACTCATGTTATCGTTGTGTAATATTTAAATGTGTTTGATGATCTGAAACATTGAAGTGTGACAAACATCCAAAAAAATGACAAATCAGGAAGGGGGCAAGCACTTTTTCACACCACTGTAGTAGTGTTTCTGATATTATTCCTTGTCTGTTCTTAGTCCTCAGGTTTACTCTTATTTTGAAGTATTTCCTGGTTTGTGTTTCTGCTCAGTCTTATTGTTGTAGTTTCAGTTCCTATTTACCATGTTAGTCTCTATTATTAGTCAGTGTAAGCTGCACTCCCATGTGGCCACATAGATCAGGATATCTCTCCGGTTCCATGTCATAGTTAAAAACTCCACTGCCATCTCCCCTAAACATTTCTATACCTCTGTGGATATATGTGGAAGGACGAGGCTGGTTTTATTTCTCAAGACCAGTTTTATTCACGTTCACATTCTCCAACATTCAAAAACAGAGAGAGGAGCCCCCCACATTTGTCCCTTTAATACCTCGGGACATCAAAGCACAGTCACATGGTCTTTTAATCCCAAATCACAATGTCTCCCCCTCCAGGTCTTCTCGTCTTCACCTAAAGTCCTGGTGGTCAGGAAATCCCTCAAGGCCATCTCTCTGCATACAAAAGGCCAGACTTCACATCCTCCTGTTACCCCTAGGAGGTTCAGACCTTTTTTCCTCTGAGACGTGAAGCACACAATAAGCATACAGTGATACACATGTGAAGCATATGGAACCCCCATATGTGCACTACACCTCCATAAATATAGACCAACATGCCTTTCCCCTCTTCATCCTCTTCAAAGCTGCCCTCTCTTCCACTTCCTCATTCACTATCTTTCCTTCATCCATTGTCCTCTCACTCTTATTTTGCTCATTCAGCTCCTCACAGTACTCCTTCCATCTCAACACACTCTACATACTTGTTAGTACATTACCATCTCTGTCCTTAATCTAACTTGCTACACATCATTTCCAGCTTTAAATCTCTCTATACGCCTTTTCCTTTTGCCTTTGCTACCTCCCTCTTTACCATATGCCTGGTCTCCAAGTACTCCTGTCTACTTTCTTCATGTCTGTGACTATCCCACTTTTTCTTTGAATACTTGCCAATACCTCCTCATTCCACCACCAAGTCTCATTGTCTTCTTTCCTCTGTCCAGAGTACCTCAAATCATCAAACAATCACTAAAATAATTTACTGTAAATATGCAGACATTCTTGGTTATTAGAGTATAAACAAGCCCATTTCTAACCAGTTTAAAATTCTGACCAAATGTACATAAGTAAAACAACAGGGCTTTTCTTCATAAATGTATTCAGGTAAAAGTATGCTGCAATAAAAATGCTCAGTAATGTGCAATTTTGTGGAAAAAAACTAACAACTTATTGGAGTACATGTGCCTGACTAAACTGTTACTACCCACCTTTGGCATGCAGCAAATGGTGCAATCCCCTTTGACATCTGTCATAATGACTGGGCAGAAAATATGGCCGGGAAGAACCAGCTTGAGAAGCTCCCACTGGACAAAGCAAATAGTCAGCAAAGTTGTCACCTGACCACCAGACCAATGTGCGCAGTAATATATTATGCAAAGGCTGTTTTGTCAGCTTAAGAGGTGAAGAAGACATTGGCCTTCTGTTCCCACCAGCCATTTAATCCCTGTATGACTTGTGCCATATGCCCTTTAAAGCTCGAGTGGTTGTTCAGCATGCACCCTAAATATTAACCACTGTGGCTTCACTCAGTTGCCATCTGTCTATGTGGAAGGGGACTGGCTTAGTTTCACCTGACTTTGTAAACTAAAAGTTGCACCATAGATAGTTGGGGTTGCTAGTGTCAGCTGAGGCATTAATGAATCATCTAATATTTGCTTTGAGAAGCATTAACTATGGCACAATGCATAGTGCCCTGTGGTTTAGAACATAAAACAAGGAAATACAACATAAATATGGAAAGTGCCTTACTTGTTGACCATTGGCTTATTTTCTTCATTAAATGACGCCATTAATTACTACAAAGTTACAGTCATGTGAAAAAAATTAGGATACCCCATTAAATATTCAGTTCTTTATTAAGAAATGTTCACATATCTATGTCTAACCTTGTTTTTGCTTTTATTTGCATTTTTTAACATTTATTTTAGCCATTTTAAGTGGGAATGAATGTGGGGTTGTCCAAAAAAAGATGAGGGGTGTCCTAATTTATTCCTCACTATTTGTTTAGAATTATATTTTACAGAAAATCTGAAAAGTCTTTCATTCATTTTTAATTGTTTAGATGTATTACATGAATCTCCCAGTGTTTTAAACACTGATATTAAATATCCATATGTCCAAATATGTAAAAAAAAACAAAAACCACAGGCTTATATAGGGTGTCCTAATTTTTTCACATGGCTGTATGTACTGTATTTGCAAAGTCTGTAAGACGAAGGTTACAAATGGATGGATAAAAAAGTAAAATATAGTAAATACAAATGATAAAAAACAAAATCAAAATACTCAAAATAAAATAAATTGAGAGGAAAAAAAGGTAGAAAGTGCCCAGAGATCACAGACTTGAAACCAACACTCAGGGGTCTGAAGTTTTGACATGATCAGTGAGCTAAATTTGGAGTTCTAAAGATCAGAAATCATCCCTGTCTTGTTTTACAGCTCACTAAAAGTGGCTTGTGTCCATCATTTTCAAACATATTCACGAGCCCCTTACCTGTTTTGGGTTTTTGTAACTGCTAAATAATGCTAATTGCTCACACAAACTTGGCCCGTTTGTCTCATCACTACAGACATTTGTACAAAAAGCCGGAAAGCAGCAATTCCAGCAGTCAAGAAATTAAACAGCCTCCATCACAGATGCAGCTAATCATACACATCAGTGCTACGGTAACAGCTTCCTTTGTCCAATGTCTCCACTATCCCTCCTCTGCACATGTCCAAACCATCTCAGACTTGCCTCTCTTACATTGTCTTCAAACAGTTCAAACTGAGTTGTTCCTCTGATATATTCATTTATACAATAGTTAGTGTTGTGTTCGTGTTTGTTGAGGAGAGAAGAGACTTGCAGTTGAACCAACGTAACTTTATTTTTTAGCGGCAGCTCACACAGACACTTTCATGTCGGCTCCCATGTTGGCCGTTTCTTATTCTACTGAGTGCATCATTCCAACAAGCGGTAACAAGGTAGCAGCGACGCCTAGTGGTAAACACTGATCATTACATCCCCCTTTCTTTGAGGTGAATAAACATTAATAAACATTGATGCAAAACAGTGTATATGTATTCAGTATGAATGGACTAATACAAAACACAAATTTCAGTTCTCCCTGAATCAACATGCCCAAAGAAATTAACATCTGTTACATTTTTCTTATTCTTTGCTTTTTGCTTTTTTTTTTTTTTTCTTATAAGTCCAACCTATCTGGTTTCTTTATTTCTCGTTTTGATCTTCTCGGTTCATCTTTGTCAGGTGGAACATTTGCTTCACAGTTCATAAGAGGTGTGGTTGTGGGAGATTCTGGGTGAGCATTATTGGGCCCACCAGGTGCTTGTGGAGTCTTGAGGAGACTGCGGCGATTGCGCCTGAGCACCTGTCCATCCTCGGTTCTCACTGTGAATGATCTTGGAGCAACTTCCTGTAATACAACTCCTTTAGTGTTCCAGCCAGATGCATCCTCGATCCTAACTGGGTCGTTGTTGGCCAGTGGAGAGAGTGGTTTGGCTGAAATGTCATAGAATGTCTTTTGTCTCAGTTTCTGCTTCTCAAGCTTGTTTCTGAGTTTTGTATCTTTCCTTTGTGAAGTAGCATTTGGGTAGCTGGGAAGCGTTGTACGCAGCTTTCTGTTCATTAGTAGCTCAGCAGGTGACAGTCCGCACTGAAGTGGAGAGGCGCGGTAACTGAGTAGAGCCAAGTATGGATCCGAGTTGCTGTCTGCAGCTTTCTTAAGCAGTTGCTTCAGAATGTGGACGCCTTTTTCTGCTTGTCCATTTGATTGTGCATAGTGTGGGCTTGACGTCACATGCCGAAATTCATACTGTTCTGCAAACTGCTGCCATTCCCTGCTACTGAAACATGGTCCATTATCTGTCACCACAAGGTGTGGGATGCCATGCCGAGCAAATGTGGATTTGGTATGAGTGATCACACAGGCTGATGTAGTGCTTGAGAGTAGTGCCATTTCTGGAAAGTTGGAAAAGTAGTCCATGACTACTAAGTAGTCTTTGCCTTTAAGGTGAAACAGGTCTATCCCTACTTTGTGCCAAGGGGATGCAGGACTTTCAGATATCACCATTGGCTCTTTGCTTTGTTTACTTCGGTGTTTCTGGCACGTTTCACAACTACTCACAAGCGTCTCGATGTCTGTTGGTCTTGGCATGTTCAGTATTGCTTTCACTTTATCGCCATCTGGTTGTATGCCTTGAGCTGTGAGTTTGTCTCCGAGGAAGAGAATCTCTTGTACTGCAAACTCACACTTGGCTCTATTGAGTTTCAGCCCGTACTTCTGAATGCGCTCCATCACTTTGTTAAGTCTCTGGTTGTGCTCTTGGAGAGTCGAGCCCCATACAATAATGTCATCTATGTAAACTCTGACTCCCTCTAGGCCTTCAATGATCTGTTCCATCGCTCTGTGGAATATTTCTGGTGCAGATTTTATTCCAAATGGCAGCCTAAGAAAACAGTATCTACCGAAAGGTGTGTTAAAAGTACAGTACTTAGTGCTGCTCTCATCCAGTTTTAACTGCCAGAAACCCTGAGAAGCGTCGAGCTTTGTGAAGTAGTTAGCTCCTGCCATCTCACTGACTATTTCCTCACGTGTGGGGATTTGGTAGTACTCGCGCTTAATGTTCTCATTTAGATCTTTTGGGTCCATGCACATTCTCAACTCACCATTCTTTTTCTTTGTGACGACAATCGAGTTGACCCAGTCTGTGGGCTCCTGCACCTTTTTGATCACGCCCAAGTTGGTCATCCTGTCCAGTTCTCGTTTGAGGGCTTCACGCAGTGGAGCTGGGACCCTACGTGGTGCGTGCACAACTGGTTGGGCGCCTTCTTTTAGCTGGACTTTATATGTAAAGGGCAGTGTGCCAAAACCTTTGAACACATCAGAAAAGTTTTGCACAATAGCGTTAGTGTCACACTTGGAATCTGATTCAATGCAGTACACTCTTTTCACTAACCCTAGCTCTTCACAGCTTTTATCACCCAACAGTGATTCACATTTCTCATTCACAACAGAAAAGTTTACATTGTGCACTTTACCTTTAACAACAACATTCAGTTTACAGGTACCAAAACACTGTATGGGTTGCCCATTGTAATCTTTCAACCCTGATTTCTTTCTGTATATGTGTGGCTTAACCTGCATTTCCTTTACATCAGACATGCTAATGAGGTTAGCTTTTGCACCAGTGTCCAGTCTCATAGTGACGATAGTCCCGTTAACCAGCAGAGGAGTGGTCCACTTGTCCTCATTGGTAATGCTGTTGACTTTTTCTTCTTCATTTTCACAGTCAACGATGCCCACAAAGAAAGTGTCACTTAAGTCTGTGTCTTCGACTACATTCACGTTTTTGCCTTTCTTTCCTTCCTTTCTTTTGGTGAAGCATTGCTTGGCAAAATGATTCTTTCCATGGCAGTTGGAGCATACTTTACCAAACGCTGGGCATTGCTTTGGCTTGTGCTGTAATCCGCAACGCTTGCAGAAGAACGTGGGATCCTCGGTCCGCTGTGCAGTCCCGGCCCATGAGCGACGCCTCCCGCTCTGAGATGACACGGCGCCGACCGCTGCTCCTTCACTCGGAGGTGTGGCGCCTGGCATGCCGCAGAACGTTTTCATGTGCTTCTGGGACAGTTCGCTTGCCTGGCAGAGTTTAACAGCCATCTCCAGCGTCAACTCCGTCTCACGAAGCAGTCTCTCTCGTAACTTTTTGTCCTCAACACCAAACACAATTTGATCTCTGATCATTGAGTCCTTCAATGTCCCAAAATTGCAGGATTGTGCTTTCAAACGGAGAGCTGTCAAAAAACTGTCAAAGGGCTCACTCTGTTGCTGCATACGAGACCTAAACATGTATCTTTCATATGTCTCGTTTTTCTTAGGAGTGCAGTGAGCATCAAACTTAGCGAGCACGACATCCAGCTTATTTGGGTCTTCACCCGTTCCGAACACGAACGTGTTGTACACTTCAATGGCCTGTGGCCCCGCTAAGTTCAGCAAAAGTGCTACCTTTCTCAGGTCCGGCTTCGTGTCCAGTCCCATGGCCGTGACATACAAGTTGAACTGCTGCTTGAATGCCCGCCATTTTTCATCCACGTTACCTGCCAATTTCAGGTTTTCCGGCGGCTTCAACTCCATGACGACTTCTCACATGGTCGCTCAGTTCATGCAGTTTACTCCTGGTACCATGTTGTGTTCGTGTTTGTTGAGGAGAGAAGAGACTTGCAGTTGAACCAACGTAACTTTATTTTTTAGCGGCAGCTCACACAGACACTTTCATGTCGGCTCCCATGTTGGCCGTTTCTTATTCTACTGAGTGCATCATTCCAACAAGCGGTAACAAGGTAGCAGCGACGCCTAGTGGTAAACACTGATCATTACAGTTAGTTCAGACCGAGTAATTTGATTGGGCAATAGGGACTCCACCATTACTATATTCCTCGATAATGTCACTCCAACTTTTCGCTCCACTTCAAAGGTGCTCTGAGTAACCGTTCATGACTAACAGTTATTTAGTGTCCAGTCTGTCGTTTCTATCACTGACTTCTTTATGAGAATTACTATACTGGCTTAGACACCTTAATTTCCACAATGAGGCACTGTTTGAAAAGAAATCATGCTGTGATCCAGAAGTCCCATCCTTTAAAAAAAAAAAAAAAACTTTATTCAGTCTACCCTTGTAATCATCCTTAAGCTATTTCACGTCCATTTAAAAAATAGGCAGCGCTAGATTTGGATTTATTGCCTCAATTAACAAACCACAATACATTTGCTGTACTGGACTCTGTATTTCATCTGAAAATGCCATGAAAAAGCAAGTGAAGTGTGCCGAAGCCAAATCACTAGCATGCTAGCTAGTCACCAGCATTGGCCACTTTCTTGGCCCTTCTGTAGTACTTCTGTAGACTTAACAGCTGACCGGTATGTATTATAAACACTGACTTTTGCACTGGGCAATATTTAATTTGTTTACGTGTGTGTGTGAAATGACAATAGACGTCTTCATGCTGACTGAGATGTTTAGCAGCAGTTACTGGCTACATTTAGAAGGGACTATTTTTTTCTCAGCTGTGCAAAATAACTAAACTACACCTGCCTCCCTCTCATTCACACTCGTTTCATGCTTCTACTGACTCTCATTGCTCTTCTCTCCACTGCATACAAACATCAGTCATTTCTAATTTCCATTTGTTCAGCAAGCACACTGCAAAAGTAAAAATATTGTCACAACAGTATTGGAGTTTATACTTTGTTAGAACTGAGCATGTCTACTTTATTTGAGAATGCAGGTAAACCATACTGATTCTGTATTCATTGACTGTACCGTATTGAGGTACATTTTGAATGGTTTCTATTGTTTTTATTAAAATTTGCAGTTTTATTTCTTGCATTTTTTTTCTAACTGTGCTAAAGTGTGGCCTTTGGGGAATGTAAGCTTTTTGCTGCCTGTTTACCTCATAATAGTTCTATAAAATAACAAAATGAATATTTGACAATGTAGTTTCAAGTTGTATTTATTACAACAACATGAATAGGTGGAATTAAATTGAGGATTTTATCATGAAGGAAACTTTTAGCTTTCATTAAAAAGCCTTAAGAATCCCATGCTATTTAATGCCTCATCTTAGAATTCATCTCCATCCTCAAGTTTTGCACCTCTGCATGCATTTGGAAAGATTTTTTTTTTGTTTGTTTTGTTTGGTATTGAAAGACAAGCACCAACACTGTGAAATTTTCTCAAATGTCCCTTCAAATGTGATCAATTACAACATGACAAGAAATGAGAATTCATAATACTGTTAAATTACACACAAACAAATATACTGTTTCAAGCAGTAATGAACGATTAATCGTGCCGTGATTATGTTAATCTCATAATCGTGATTATTTTGCCATAGGCAGCACATAGGGGAGAGAGACCTGAGTCCAGTTAATCACACATAATGCAGTTAATCACACTATACACTTACTACTGTGATTAATCACACTAAACACTTATGTGATTCAGAAGGAGCGAGCTGCCCTGTCTTCTTAGGGCGATTAATCACGATTTGAACTTTGACCACTAATTATTTCACATTTTATCCCTCTTTCATTATGCAGTAAATGGCCACCATTTTTGTGCCTTGATCAAAAAATTTGGTGCACATTTGTAAAAAATCCCATAACACAGCAACATGTAGGAAAACTACGTACGACACAGGTTTTGTTTTTAAAGCAAACCCATGATCCTTCTCTAACGCTAGGTACAGACATGGACAAAATTGTTGGTACCCCTCTGTTAATGAAAGAAAAACCCACAATGGTCACAGAAATAACTTGAATCTGACAAAAGTGGTAATAAATAAAAATTCTATGAAAATTAACCAAAGAAAATCAGACAATGCTTTTGAATTGCGGTTCAACAGAATTATTTTTAAAAAACAAACTCATGAAACAGGCCTGGACAAAAATGATGGTACCCCTAGAAAAGATTGAAAATAATGTGACCATAGGGACATGTTCAACCAAGATGTGTCCTCTATTTAACATCACAGGTGTCTACAAACTTGTAATCAGTCAGTCGGCTTATTTAAAGGGTGACAAGTAGTCACTGTGCTGTTTGGTGACATGGTGTGTACCACACTAAACATGGACCAGAGGAAGCAAAGGAGAGAGTTGTCTCAGGAAATTAGAAAGAAAATTATAGACAAGCATGTTAAAGGTAAAGGCTATAAGACCATCTCCAAGCAGCTTGATGTTCCTGTGACTACAGTTGCACATATTATTCAGAAATTTAAGATCCACGGGACTGTAGCCAACCTCCCTGGACATGGCCGCAGGAGGAAAAATGGAAGAGACGGATAATATGAATGGTAACAAAAGAGCCCAGAAAAACATCTAACCACATTCATGGTGAACTCCAAGGTCAAGGTACATCAGTGTCTTAATATTGTTTGCCAATGACACTAATCTATTATGCAGTGGAAGCAATTTGGAACAACTTTTGGATACACTCGGAAAGGAATTAGGAAAGCTTAAACTGTGGTTTGATTCAAACAAATTAACGCTCAATTTAAGTAAGACAAAATTTATAGTCTTTAACAACCATCACAACAACTCAGTATCTAAACTCAGTGTAAATGGTGTAGAGATTGAAAGGGTATCTGAAACTAAATTTCTTGGAGTAATAATTGATAATAAACTGTGTTGGAAGTCACATTAATTATATTAAAGGTAAAATATCCAAATCAATTGCAATATTACACAGAGTGAAATATTTGCTGAATCAGCCCTCACTATATACCTTGTATCATTCATTAATACTCCCATACATGACATATTGTACTGAAGTATGGGGAAATACATATAAAACAAACATATATCCAGTCTTTATGCTTCAGAAGAGAGCTATTAGAATAATAAACAAAGCAGCTTACAGGGAACCAACAAACCCACTTTTTCTTAAATTAAAAGCTCTCAAGTTGAAAGATCTGGTTGACTTTAAAACTGCAATAATAATGTTTAACGTGAAGAATCTATCACTGCCCGCAAATATCCAAAAGTTGTTCCAAATAAGGGAGAAATAATATCATTTTAGAGGAACATGTATATTTCAAAAACCTTCAGTGAGAACTACCACCAAGCAACACTGTGTTTCAGAGCAAGGAGTCAGATTATGGAACGATTTTGGACCTGAATTAAAATCATGTACAACGCTTGGACAATTTAAACAAAAACTAAAGGAAGAAATACTCCAAACATATATACAAGATGACATGTAAAATCACATAAAGATTGTCATATCCAGCCTGTGTTGTGTTGTAGCTTAGTTTTTTTTTCTGTCACATTTTGTCTTAGCTTCGTTTTTGAATTGTAATCGCTCTTGTCTTGTTTTGTTTTTTTCTTCTGAATTCTTGGATGGAATATGGGTGGGCAATATAAGCTGCGGCTTCAGCCATCACCCATTTCGGATAACTTATGTTGAATTGTATAATCAGAGGAGTTATTGTCTAATTTGACCTTGTTGGATTTTCTTTCCCCCTTTGTTATATTATTCAGTTTCTTTTAACCTGTACTATCCAAAATAAAGATTCATTCATTCATTCATTGCACCAGGCGTCGTCGTTTGAGCCAAAGTGGACTTCATGGGAGACGACCAAGGAGGACACCACTGTTGAAAACAAATCATAAAAAAGCCACACTGGAATTTGCCAAACTGCATGTTGACAAGCCACAAAGCTTCTGGGAGAATGTCCTATGGACAGACAAGACAAAACTGGAACTTTTTGTCAAGGCACATCAGCTTTCACAGACGCAAAAATGAAGCATACCAAGAAAAGAACACTGTCCCTACTGTGAAACATGGAGGAGGTTCTGTTATGTTGTGGGGCTGCTCTGCTGCATCTGGCACAGGGTGTCTTGAATCTGTGCAGGGTACAATGAAATCTCAAGACTATCAAGGTATTCTGGAGAGAAATGTGCTGCCCAGTGTCAGACAGCTTGGTCTCAATCGCAGGTCATGGGCCTTGCAACAGGATAATGAGCCAAAACACACAGCTAAAAACACCCAAGAATGGCTAAGAGCGGAACATTGGACTATTCTAAAGTGAGCCCTGATCTAAATCCTACTGAACATCTGTGGAAGGAGCTGAAACATGCCGTCTGGAGAAGGCACCCTTCAAACCTGAGACAACTGGAGCAGTTTGCTCATGAGGAGTGGGCCAAAATACCTGCAGATTGCCTCAAAAGGTTGTGCAACAAAATATTAAGTTAAGGGTACCATCATTTTTGTACAGGCCCGTTTCATGAGTTTGTTTTTTAAAATAATTCTGTTGAACCACAGTTCAAAAGCATCGTCTGATTTTCATTGGTTAATTTTCATAGAATTTTTATTTATTACCACTTTTGTCAGATTCAAGTTATTTCTGTGACCATTGTGGGTTTTTCTTTCATTAACAGAGGGGTACCAACAATTTTGTCCACATCTGTACGTGTTTTTAATTCTCAAACCTCTAGGTACCTCCAAAACCTCTGCATCCATTTTTTATTTTTTATTTATTTATTTTTTTTTTTTTTGGGGGGGGGGGGGTATGTACAGCTCTTAAAAAAAAATAGAGACCAAAGAGGCTACTGCAAAATTCTGACTTTATCTGGTTCTGCTATTTTTACTCTTGTGATTGATGTGTCCTTGTGTTGGAATTAAACAGATACTCAAATTGAATGGCAGACATAGATGTAGAGATGCTAATTTAGGAACAATTTTGCAATGGTCTATTTTTTCCAGAGCTGTATGAATGATCTAGTTGTATTTTTTTTTAAATTTGGTATTCACATATTCATTTTTTTCCCTTAAAGTAGAAAGGTAAATCAACAATTGATCAATTTATTAATTTATAACGGGCGTCACACGAGTCGGCTGCCCGTTGCAACAGCCTTTTTATCTTCCTTCTTCTTTCTACACCTTTCACTCTGTATATATATCACGGACACACAGATCGCCCCGGGGATCTCCCGGGTCGGCGGACGGAGCCACTGTTTGCAGTGGGAGACGTTGCAGCGGGGAGGAGCTGGTGCTAGCTAGCACTTGGCTGCCGCCCGGTGCTAATGGGGAAACTCGACATACCGGGAGCTGTAGCGAAAACGACGCGGGTGGCGGGCTGAAGTTTAGGCGGCGTGCAAGAAATATAAGACAGAATAATAAAGAGCGATGGCAAGAACCAAGCAGACCGCCCGTAACATCTACTGGAGGAAGAAGCCCCCCAGGAGACAGCTAGCCACCAGGGCTGCTCGGAGAGGCGCTCCGGCCACCGGCAGAGTGAAGAGGCCTCGCCGTTACAGGCCCATGGCTCTGAGAGAGATCCGTCACTACCAGAAATCCACGGAGCTGCTCATCCGTAAGCTGCCCGTCCAGCGCCTGGTGAGGGAGATCGCTCAGGACTTCAAGACCCACCTGCGCTTCCTGAGCTTCGCCGTCATGGCTCTGCAGGAGACCAGCGAGGCCTACCTGGTGGGTCTCTTCTTCGCCAAGAGGGTCACCATCATGCCCAAAGACTTCCAGCTGGCCAGCCGCATCCGCGGAGAGAGAGCTTAGACTTTCTGCTGCACATTCACCAACCATAATGCTCCGCACTGTGTGTCTATATATACAGTATACTGTATTTATAGTAATATGTACATATGTTTACTAGATGTTCTTGTTTTTTTTCTTGCCTTCTGATTGTTGCTCTGAGTGTTGCCATCCCTGTGCTGTTGCAATCCTGGAATTTCCCCATTGTGGGACTAATAAAGGCTTATCTTATCTTATCTTATCTTATGGAACCAGCACCAACATGTATGGAACCAGAAGAGTGGGTTTGGTTGGTTGTCGATTTGTCTTTTTTAATCACAGAAATTTACATAATAGGTTGGTAAAAATCTATGTTAAACTGTGTTAGTGTGCACAGAGCACTGAGTGAAAGATTTTTGACCACAAAAATGAAGGTGTTAACAATGTAATTACAGTGTGGAAATTCATAAGAGTTAAATCACTTTTGTGAAGTGCATAAAAGCTAATCTGAACTTTCACATGCGAGTTAAGTAGTGAATATCGGTTCACAGAATAAGTGCAATCAAACATCAGTAGAAGACAATAATGTTTTTTTTTTTTTTCTATTAGAAATACCACAGTGAAAGTTGGACATGGATGTTGCCACAGCAACACGGTACCTGGACTCTTTTCTACATTCTTAGATGCTGACCCCAGCTGATGCTTTGTTTTACTTTGAGAAGATGCTACCATGGCCTCCCCTGCTCCTAACAGCACTCACAGGCTAAACTGGTGGCTAAATATGGGTACCAACCCATGACACTTGACCACGGGTGTGCACTTTTCTTTCACAGCACCTCATTGTGTTTCAGATTCTCTGCCTGCCCTTCCACTGTAGTGGAACAGGGACAACGAAAGCACTCAACATTTTATGTTTTCTTTGTAATCACAAGTCTGCTGCTTTTCCACCTTTACTAAAATACATCCATCTTCTACCACTTACCCGGGGATACGTGTCGCGGGGGCATCAGTCCAGGCAGAGTAGCTAAGACTTCCACCCGGTTCACATATCACCATGATCCCCATGATCCCTCCTGCAGGTGGTGAGCCCACTGGACGATGGACCCATGTGCCGCCTTTGTGTACATTGAGTCCTTGATGTAACGTTTTTAATGGAGATCCACAGGACCACTCCTAGTCTGGCCCTTCACCCAGGACCAGTTTGCCTGGGGAGACCCTACCAGGAGCAAGTTGCCCCCAACTACACAGCTCCTGGGATCATTCAGGCACTCAAATCCATCCACAGGGTGGCGATCCACGGAGGGGACGTCATACATCATTTTCATCATGCAACATAAAAAATCAGTTCCTGACCTTTCATTAATGTTCCTACAGTGGTCTAATCAGACAACTCAGTGTGCAATTTCCTACCTAAAACAGAAGAAAAAAAAATATAATCCTGTGCAAAGCATTTTAGTCAAGACCCACAAGTAATTCTTTGCAAGTCTTAATCTGTTTTAAATCTTTGATATCAAGTCCAAGTCAAGTCTTAAGGTCTTTTATGGTTGTAAGGAGCAATTTGTCATTTGCTACATGCCCTCAGGTCTTTTTGAAACAATGCACTGTGACACCAAAGGAATTAAAAAATTATGCATGGCATGTTTGATGTGTGATGGAGCAATACCAGAGTGTTCCATCACACATCAAACACTTCTCCATCAACATGCTCAGTTTCATCAGAGATGATGAGGTTCTTCTTGTTGGGTGGCGGGTATGGGGCAGGCCATCTGGGTGGCCTGGGGGTTGGCGATTCGGGGCCTGCTCGTCCCGGCTGCCCTGAGTTGGCGGGGGGATCGAGGGGGGAGGGGCATTGGCGCGGGTTGGCAGCCATGTTGCCATCGGTTTGCTTCGGGGTGGCTGTGGCTGCAGGGTGGCCTGCTGCTGTTGGTGTGTGTCTGGGGTGGGTGGTTGGTGGGCTTGCAGTGGGCGCCCGGGGGTGTCGCTTCGTATGTGGGGCACCATATGGGTCCGGCCCATTGTTCACTATTGTGATTATTGTTGTTGTGTATGTCCGTGTGTGCAAGATGAGTAGGAGTTGGAGTGGGTGTGGCTGCTCCATCATGTTTGTGGTGCTGGGAGTGCTGGGGCGCGACGCTGGTGGGTCCTGGTCTGCACAGCCTGGCAGCCCTCACCCTGGGTTGGGACTTAGGGGCAGTGGGTGGCCTCCTGAACCAGTTTGCGAGCTGGCTTCTGGGGGAGACGGGCTCCCTTTTGGACCGCCTCCCTCCCAGAACATACATCTTCTTAGATACACTTAGGGTTTTGGGATGGGGTGGGGCACATTGTGTCGGTGAAGTGGATACCTCTGCTGTGCAGTGGGGCTGCCCTCACCTCAATTTTAATTGCATTTTAGACACTGAGGGCTTGGGGGATGGGGGCCCCGCTGCCTATCGCAGTGGCTGATGGTGCTCTAGCCACCATCCCCCAAATTTTAACTGCATTATGGTAGTTCACACACCTGCACACATTCACATCAAACAACTGACACAGACCTATCATGATCTGTGCAAGGGGGGGTGTCTCCCCCCACCCTTGTTGTCCTCCTTCTGCCGGGGGCCTGAGGGCCCGGCAGGGGGTCTGGGGCCTGGTGCCCGTCATGTTGTCAAAATCACTGGATGCTGCCAAACGAATAGATGCAAGCAAGGGAGTAAGAGTGATTGAACAAGACAGTAAGCAAGCCTGAGGGAGTAATTAGTTGAGATGGTGATGGTGGGTTGGTTTTGTGTGGCACTTTGCATGTCGGGTGGTATCTCGGAGCGCCTGTGGTGGTTTGCTGATCAGTCACTCGGGTGGGCGCTAGGGGTGATGGTCTGCTTCTGTGGCCACGACTGGCCTGCGGTGGGTCGGCAGGGCGGGGGGTGGCTGCTGGCCTGCGCCGGCAGTCTACCTGGCCGCTGCCGGGCACTGGTGCATATTCATGTTCGCTGCAGCTGCATCGCAGTCGCCCTAAGTAATAAGGGTGAATGGGGGTAGGTGAGTGTGTGGGGGTGAGCACAAATGGATGTGAATAGGTTGGAGTGTGAGTGAGAGTGTGTGTGTGGGTGAATGTGTGTGAGTGTGGGTGACCCTGAGGGTGAGTGGGAGTGAGATTGAGCTGGTACAGGAGTGTGAAAGAATGGGTGGGTTCGGGAGTGCGAGAGTAGGATTG
Organism: Pholidichthys leucotaenia; assembly: GCA_020510985.1. Classification (NCBI taxonomy): domain Eukaryota; kingdom Metazoa; phylum Chordata; class Actinopteri; order Cichliformes; family Pholidichthyidae; genus Pholidichthys; species Pholidichthys leucotaenia. Next base: position 247,573,256 of record CM035839.1, on the reverse strand, counting down.
TGTGGGGGAGAGGGTGCACGAGAGTGAGTGAGTGCATGTGGGTGCGTATGAGAGCTTGAGGGTGTGAATGTGTGGGAATGGGTGTGTGTGCTCATCGGGAGGTGCTGGAATGAGGGGATGATGCCTCTTGGCTGCGTGGGCTCCCCTGGACGGGGAGGGGGCTTCTTTGGGGTTCCTGGGGGGGCTCACGCTGGGGGCGCGGGCCCTGGCCTCCCGGCACCTAGGGCCCAGGGGCTGGTATTGGCTCTGCTGGGGGGGTGGGGGGGTGGCAGGCCTGGGGGGGTGGGGCCACCGAGCCGGCCACCTGGCGGCCTAGCTCACTCAGCTGTTCCTCCTGGGGTGGATGCCTGGCTTTCCTGGGGCTTGTTGACCTCGAACATTTGTGCCCTGTGAGGGTTGGTGGTGTTGCCTTGCCTGCTCAGGGTTTCCGGAAGGGAAGGGGGGGGTGCTACCAGCCACCCTCTTCGTATGTATCCTGACAAACCACTCACATGCGCACACTTATTATATGCGCACTCTCATATACACGCACACAGATGCACACACACAAATGTCTCCCCTTTAACAGCCGTGGAACTCGTGTTGAGATCTCTTCGATGGAAGAAGCAGTCTGTCTTCTGTTTGTTTTAGTTGTTGGTTTGTTTGTCTTTTTTGTCTGTTCCTCTCCCTTTTCTTTCCCCCTCCCCACACTTTGTCCATTCCCCATCCTGTCGGGTACTTCATGGGTAAAATAATTTAAATAAAGTATTATAAGTTATTACAAGAGGAGTTTACAACAATAAGCGACTTTGGCATTACAAGTGCGCATGTGTGGACTATACGACCCGGCATCCAGTTCAAAGGTCAGGACTACCAAACATTCCGCTAGCTGCCTTGCTTTTGTATAGAGACAGTACTGTCACACCTGAACAACTGCCATTTAAAGTCTGCTTCAAACTTTAAATCACCGTTATGCCAAGTGCACATTGTGCCATAGTGAAGTGTGGGAACGGCATGTATCATCTAGAGCGGTGGAAAAAGCAAACTTGTTGCATACATGCGTGTAACTTTGGGACCAGCGTGTGCACATGTCTGCCGCCATTCACGTCATATACATTCCCCACGAAGCTGAAGGATCCGGACGGACGTAATTGTTGGATTAAAGCAGTAAGTTTATATTATAACATAATTAAATAGTGTTGTGTATTGTTCAAGTTCTAGCCTAATTGACACAAGTCTAAACCCTGAAGTAGTAGGACAGGCAGGCCTGGATCTCAAATATAGTTCTTTGAAAACTGGTAATGAAGCTTGATCTACACATACATGTAATTAAGGCCACTGGTATAAAATAAAATTGCAAATCATTGAAAACGTGTGGTACTTAAACTATAGTAGTATCGACCTATAGATCTAAGTAAGCAGGCTATGCCTTGTAGTGAAATCTACTCAAAATGACAAAACCAAAGTTGAGCTGTCAAACCACTTGGCTTACCTTCCTTGTAGTCGTTTCGGAGTCTCGCAAATAAGGGTGCCTGGTCCTTCGACAACAAAAAATCTGCTATGTCAGCGTGCATACAGGGGGGCCATTTTGGCCAATTTCTGCAATGTGGCCGCGAATGCAAGCGCAACAAGTTCATCCTTGCGTTTGCGGGTACAACCGGGAAGACCCCTACACATACAATATGCTTGTAGATCAGGAACTTTCCATAAATTACACACGTGCACAAAATTGTTGGTACCCCTCTGTTAATGAAAGAAAAACCCACAATGGTCACAGAAATAACTTGAATCTGACAAAAGTGGTAATAAATAAAAATTCTATGAAAATTAATCAATGAAAATCAGACAATGCTTTTGAATTGTGGTTCAACAGAATTATTTTAAAAAACAAACTCATGAAACAGGCCTGGACAAAAATGATGGTACCCCTAGAAAAGATTGAAAATAATGTGACCATAGTGACATGTTCAACCAAGATGTGTCCTCTAATTAACATCACAGGTGTCTACAAACTTGTAATCAGTCAGTCGGCCTATTTAAAGGGTGACAAGTAGCCACTGTGCTGTTTGGTGACATGGTGTGTACAACACTAAACATGGACCAGAGGAAGCAAAGGAGAGAGTTGTCTCAGGAGATTAGAAAGAAAATCATAGACAAGCCTGTTAAAGGTAAAGGCTATAAGACCATCTCCAAGCAGCTTGATGTTCCTGTGACTACAGTTGCACATATTATTCAGAAATTTAAGATCCACGGGACTGTAGCCAACCTCCCTGGACGTGGCCACAAGAGGAAAAATGGAAGAGACGGATAATATGAATGGTAACAAAAGAGCCCAGAACAACCTCTAAACACATTCATGGTGAACTCCAAGGTCAAGGTACATCAGTGTCAGATCGCACCATCCGTCGTTGTTTGAGCCAAAGTGGACTTCATGGGAGACGACCAAGGAGGACACCACTGATGAAAACAAATCATAAAAAAGCCAGACTGAAATTTGCCAAACTGCATGTTGACAAGCCACAAAGCTTCTGGGAGAATGTCCTATGGACAGACAAGACAAAACTGGAATTTTTTGGCAAGGCACATCAGCGCTATGAACACAGACGCAAAAATGAAGCATACCAAGAAAAGAACACTGTCCCTACTGTGAAACATGGAGGAGGTTCTGTTATGTTGTGGGGCTGCTTTGCTGCATCTGGCACAGGGTGTCTCGAATCTGTGCAGGGTACAATGAAATCTCAAGACTATCAAGGTATTCTAGAGAGAAATGTGCTGCCCAGTGTCAGACAGCTTGGTGTCAGTTGCAGGTCATGGGTCTTGCAACAGGATAATGAGCCAAAACACACAGCTAAAAACACCCAAGAATGGCTAAGAGCGGAACATTGGACTATTCTAAAGTGGCCTTCTATGAGCCCTGATCTAAATCCTATTGAACGTCTGTGGAAGGAGCTGAAACATGCCGTCTGGAGAAGGCACCCTTCAAACCTGAGACAACTGGAGCAGTTTGCTCATGAGGAGTGGGCCAAAATACCTGCTGAGAGGTGCAGAAGTCTCATTGACAGTTACAGAAATCGTTTGATTGCAGTGATTGCCTCAAAAGGTTGTGCAACAAAATATTAAGTTAAGGGTACCATCATTTTTGTCCAGGCCTGTTTCATGAGTTTGTTTTTTAAAATAAGTCTGTTGAACCACAATTCAAAAGCATGGTCAGATTTTCATTGGTTAATGTTCATAGATTTTTTTTATTTATTACCACTTTTGTCAGATTCAAGTTATTTCTGTGACCATTGTGGGTTTTTCTTTCAGTAACAGAGGGGTACCAACAATTTTGTCCACGGCTGTAAATGTATCGATAGAGCAAGTTTGGTAGCCACATTCCCATGATGCTTTGCGCGAGCTGAGATGCGAAGGTCGCTTATATACAGTACATGGAAGAGAATCCTAAACGTCTACTCTGCTGGAACAGCACCGCCTGTGGCTGAACAGGCCGATGCGCACCGGTGTTCTACCTTCCAGCGTTGGGCGTTGGTAGGATTCAAGCCTGGGCAGGAAGATATGGAGGACAAGATGTTACCCATGCAGCATGTCCCCCCTCTCCACGTCACTGATGAATCCAAAGGAACAGCAGGGCTGTTATAGTTTGGCACCAGCGCCATCGCAGGAGCTGCCAGAACGATGTTGAGCACAACAGAGAACTGCCTTAGGGTCTCCGACTCTGGATTTTTCCTCAGGGTTGACTCCCGAAGCCTTTCCCGTAACTGGGTGTGCCGCAAGGCAGTGGAGGTTTGAAATCAGGGTTTACCTTCCCCTAGATGGGCTACCTTCCCAGGTTGACGAGCCACCATCGGAAATACAGAAATACATTAAACTCAAAATTTCTCAGTAAAAGTTTTCCTTATAGATTTAACATCTTTTTTTTTTAAAACAAAATGGTCATGTTTACCTCTGCCATAATGTCTTAATGACTTAATGTGATCAGGGTGGTTTGTTGGGTTACCCGTCTCATGGAGCGGCGAACCTTTGAATGCATTCAAGGGTGTTGTAATTTGAAGGGTTTGCAAAAATGTTTGCTAGAGATGGGGATTTAAGTCAGACTCGAGTAACACTTGAGTTGCTAAAACTGACATCAGACATGACTTCGGACTTCAACATTTTTGGCTCAGTCTTGACTCAAACTCTTTGAATATACTGTCACTTTTTTCTACTGAATTTGGGACTTTGTAAATTTGAAATTGTAAATGATCATATTTTATGATATTTTTGCACCTTTATTCTTGCAAATTTGTACTAAAATTACCATATAAATTACCGTATACTACATTTATGAACACCCCCCTTGTTAAAAAAATAAATCACCAATTGCGTGTAAAAACTCTCCAGGAGGGCACTTCAAGGGGCAAAGGGGCAGTCCAGGAGCATCACCTGGGCCTTATCTGTGCACGTGCCTGCTGGCTTACTGAACTGATGGCAAGCAACAGCACCTCTGAGTTCTCTGCTCCATTCTCTACCACGTCATCTTCATCATCTCCCTTGCTCTGTTCTCATCTGCCCTCCTGTCTGCCTTTTCCTTCCTCTTCATCTCTGTCCTCACTACTGCCCACATACAGACTACACATGACTACGTATTATGTTAGCCGTGTATGTGAGTCATACACACTAATCTCCCGCGAGTCCTGGGTCTGCCCCGGGGTCCCCTCCCAGTGGGATATGCCCGAAACACCTCAAGTGGGAGGCGTCCAGGAAGCATCCTGATCAGATGCCCAAACCACCTCAACTGCCTCCTTTCACTGTGGAGGAGCAGCGGTTCTACTCTGAGCCTCTCCCGGATGACTGAGCTCCTCACCCTATCTGAGGATGAGTCCAGCAATGGATTGTCCCCTCATGGATTGTCACCTTATTGTGGTGGGGGGTTTGGGTACTCTAGTGATCCCAGGAGCTATGTTGTCTGGGGCAATTTGCCTTTGGTAGTGTCACCCACGATAAACTGGTCCTGGGTGAAGGGCCAGACTAAGAACGATCCAACAGACTGTCATGATGAATGTTAGAACAAGGATTCAGTGGGTTACCGGGACCCCACCCTGGAGCCAGGCCTGGGGAAGGGGCTTGATGGCTACCACCTGGTGGCCGGGTTTCTGCCCATGGGACCCTGACAGGCTCAGCCCAAAGGAGTTACATGGGTCCACCCTCCAGTGGGCTCACCGCCTGTAGGAGGGATCATGGGGGTCCGGTGCTATGTGGATCAGGCGGTGGTTGAAGGCAGAGGCCTTGGCGGTCTGATCCCAGGCTTCCTAAACTGGCTTTTAGGACACAGTTATTTTAATTCCACATTTATTTCATTGCTCACCTGTGAAGAATTCAACTTCACTTATAGGAATGCAAATCAGGCAGTCACTGGTTTCAAGAAACAGGAGAGGGAGGGGGAGAGCAGTGAGCAGGGAGGCCAGAGAAACTGAGTGGCATTTGTGGGAAACTGTAAAAACCGTGGGTGTTCACCCCTATCCCCTGGAAGATCCCCCACAGGAGCAACGCTCATGCAAGTGCCCATCTCTGTCAAGACATCACAAAGACAAGACAGAGACCAGAGTGTACCGAGATGGACTTTAAACTCATCGAGGCCCCACACTGGTTTAATGCAGGTGAGTTGGTTTCAGTAATGCTACCACCACAGGCAAAGTCCAGCTGGGCAAACACAGATGGGGCAACATGGAACCTGCAGACAAACCCACATGAAACCTATAAGACAGCCCAGTTTTAACCTATCGTGGGACCCACATGGACATGCTGGCTGGGCAGTTATTTTTTTTAATGTAAACCTCTGCAACTACTAATTTATAGTAGGGCTTTTAAGTCAGTTTTTCCCTTCTCCTTTCTTCTCCCTTATAGTTCACTGACAAGAATTGTGATTAAGCCACAAGAGTGCAGCATCAATGACTGTGGTGATTTGGTCATAAATGATTATAATATAATAATTATCACCCCTCATGCATGCAACACATGCAAACTACACGCTATCCAGCGCAGGAGTCAGTGTCCACACATGTCTCCGTGGGTCACATGACTTTTCACAGCCTCTCATGCAGCCACGAGCATGCCATCACCAGACAGTGACCACAAGTCTCCAATCAGGTTCTTAAATACAGCCTTAGCTTGCCCGCCCTGCCATCCTCCCATGCTACAAAATAGTCGATTGCATGGACAGCAGTTAGAGCCCAACAGCGACCCAGCCTCGGCACACTTTGCGCCAGTCTCCCTGCACCCTGTTCGCTCCTTCCATCCCTGGATGAGACAGAGAGTCAGTCATCTCACACTGTGTGGACTGACAATGCATTTCTTTTCTGTACAAGCCATTTTAACTTTTCCACAGTGTTCTGCTGCTACCAAACTTTGCACTGCTACCTGGTTGTGGAGTCACGTGATGCAAGAGACGTCTTAATGGGGCAGTACACAAAAACAGTCATTACAGGGCAGAACCAAGACAAAAACAAAAAAATGACATGAGCAAGATTACATCATTTTTATTTCCTGTCCATCAGTTTCACTTTTATTTCACTTAACCACTTGCACTCCGGGCAATTTTCCTAAAAATTCCAAAAAATAACGTGCCCAAAGTAAATCGAAAGCTGTTCTTCAACCCTTTGCAGCATCTTCATGGGGTTGGTCTCATTTAAAAGAAAACACTTTGAATTTTTTGGCAAAAAAAACATAATCTCTCTACGTGCTCCGGCCACTGAGTTACAGTCATCTAAACATACTGAACTTGAAGAAAAAAAATTTGGACACAGTGTTTTTTTTGGATACAAATGCTTGTAAATAACACACAGCTGTCCGATCCGGCTGGAAAATGCAACAGAAATGTAGAACAAAGTGTTATCCAGCTGAGATCCAAATTTGGTAACAATACCACAAAAAATGAATATTTTACACAGCTTTGTTCTCAGGCTGTTCCCAGGCGTTTTGGAACTGTGCCAAATTGTGCCAAATGGCACAGTTTGGAAAAACGTCTGTAACTTTTGAATAATTCAATGTAGAAGCTTCATTTTAGGCTCAAAGGAAAGGTTACACTCAGGGCTGTGTCTGTGTGTGTGTGTGTGGGGGGGGGGGTCGTCCCCCCCCCGCTATCAAGGACAGAGTTTGGCCCTCGCTACATGACAGATTACACTCGTTGCATGTTTCCACAGCAACGCTGTCACAGCGGCCCCCCCCCGCTACTGTGTGTGTGTGGGGGGGGGGGGGGTTGTCCCCCCTCCGCTCGCTAGGGAGGATGGACTTTAGCCATCGCTACACAATGGATTAGCCTTATGTGGTGATGTAGGACAGCAGTGCAGTCACCGCGGCTCCCCCCCCCCTCGCTGCAGAAGAATAGCGGGGGTGGGGGGGGCGTAGCGGGGGTGGGGTACCCCTTGTACCGCGGCGCACGAACTTCAGACTTCGTGAACCGCACAGCTGTAATTTACTGATCGGTCAAAAGTCATTTTGGATTACAATTTTCAGGGATAGAGAATAATTTAGCTTATAACACCTTACCTCTTCACAGCGGAGTCTGGGCGAACTTGTCTCCTCATTGTCAGACGAACGCGACGCTGGTCCGCTGTGGTTCTGGTCTCGCGACTCGATCAAAACATAATTCCATTATTGCGGTTTTGTGCTTCCATGATTGCGGTTTTTGGCGAACGATTTTTCAAAACAAATAACAGTAGTAATTAAAAAAAGACTGGCGAAGGCGTGTGTGTCACTCAGCCTTCGTCGTCAGCCTCCGTTGGTCTATGATGACCATGGAAGAAATCATAACGTCTACTCTGCTGGAACCAATACAAAATAAGCACCGCCTGGGGCCGAACATGCCGATCCATGAATGGCACTCCCTGTCACACAGGTTGCATTTGTGGATGGTCTCCATGCTGCTGGGTCTGTGGAGCTCTTCCTGTGTCCTTTTTTGATCCGCTGCAGCAGCCAGTCTTCACCCAGCCTTAAAAAAAAACAGCTCACGAACTTCTCTGCTTCAATTGGCTCACTGCATTCAAAGCGTTGGGAGGCGGGTCCTCCTTCCTAGGTTTTCATTCATTGGTTCGTCAAGGTTTCAGAAACCCAATTCAAGGCTCTTATTAGTCGAATGAGAGGTCAATCAGATGAACTAATCTGTTCGCGGCTGTGTTTGCAGATTTTTTTTTCAGTGGCGCTTGGAGGGCACACCACCTACACCATCACCATCAATATCCTTATCATGCGTCATGCGCACGAGGGCGCACGAGGGCGCTCTCGTGCACCCTCGTGCGCCTTAGGACGCAGAGACTTGCCCGCCCGCGGAACAACGGAGTGCAAGTGGTTAACTGCCTGAACATCCACTTAACTGCCCAGCCCTGATGGGTGTTCAGGACTTACTTCATATTCAAACAAAAAAAAGAAGGCTTTGGAGGGTTTTACAATAAACAAGCAATGGCATGTGACATAGTAAATCTAGCATATTGTATAACAATATGAATTTTGCAGTTTTCAGATTATTTATGTAGGAAAATGAATGACAGGAAGTAAGATGCTGAGTTGACTTGGTCGGGACAGACTCCACAGTCGTGTTGCATTTGTTCAGTCAGGCTTTTGCATACATCCCCTGTCTCACATGGCCTCACAGTTTTGCAGTGCACAGGGTTAGCTAATGAACGGCTGACCCATCACTGCTGGCAACATCTCTAATTGCGATATGAAATCAACTCTGTGTGAAACACCCAGAATAGTCTTTCCTAAGACAATTGTGACTTCTTTGTCTGCACTGTAATTAAGGGACTGCTGACATTTAGTGTGTGAACAAAACATTAATGGGCGGGTATGAGGCATGCTTAGTGCCCCTGTGCACAGCAGAGGAAGGGCATTTCCACACTGTTAGATAGAACCCCACTACACACAAAAAATCTTTTTCAAGTTAATTCTCCAACTGAGTAAATGTACGCACTGATCTAAATTCCACTAACAGACCATTTTGTGCCAATATTTGCTTCTAAACAGCAAGCGGGAGACGGCGTTCCAGAATGGAGGAGAGCTTACCTACATCAATTCTGCCTTCAGCTGTGACTGAAGTGTCAGTGCAGCAGTCTGCTGATGTTATGGAAGTTCCTCAGATAACTGTTGTCATCTCTGGGTCTGTAATGTTATCTGAAGGTGAGCACAGCTCAGTGAATCTTCCTGACTGGAGTCTGGGATGACGGTTGCTGTTTGAGTCTGACCAGGGTCCAAGACAATCTAGATGCTGATAGACAATCACTCAACCAGAACATGGAGCAGAGTTTTTCATCCAGGTTGAAATATTCTTAGTTTCTGAGGTAGTGTGTTTCTCTGCATCCCACAAACTTATGCAGTTTGTTCAACTTTACTCTAATGGTAAAGTTGAACAAACACAGCGTTGCTGTGGAAACTGTCCGCAATTTCTGGACAGTACAATTGCAAACTGTGTGTAGAGGTGAGTGGTGGGGGTCAATACCAAGTAATATTGCAATACTTTGCTGTGACAGCACTGTATTGAATAATAGACACCAGTATTGTATCTATTATAAATGTTGGAAATGTAAACTTTACTATTTGGGTACATGACGGTGGTCAGTGCTCACTTTCGGATCGGGCCAACACAGCAAAAGAGTGATGTCAGATCGAACCACCAGTTGAACAAGACAAAGACTGCAATATACGATATCAGAATACTTCATGAATTGCAAGAGCGTGATATTATTATTCCATGATCCAAGACTTTTTTGTCTTCTTTCAGCTGCTCCCTTTACAGATCACCACAGTGGATCATGTGCCTCCATCACTATATATCCCTATCCCATCCTCTTCTGTAACACCCATGAACTTCTCTGTGGTCTTCCTCTTTTCCTCCTTCCTGGCAGCTCCATCTTCAACATCCTTTGTCCAACATCTCCACTATCCCTTCTCTGCACATGTCCAAACCATCTCAGCCTTGACTCTCTTACTTTGTCTCCAAACTGCTCAACCTGAGCTGTCCCTCTGATATACTCATTTCTAATCTTGTCCGTCCTAGTCACTCCCAATGAAAATCTTAGCATCTTCAACTCTGCCACCGTCCACTCGCCTCCTGTTTTTTGTCAGTGTCACTGTCTCCAAACCATACATCATAGCAGGTCTCACTACCATCTTGTAAATCTTCCCTTTCACACTAGCTGTTATCTTTCAGTCATAAATCCCCACCCCCCATATTCGTCTCCACCTACTCCGCCCTGCCTGCGCTCTCTTTTTCACCTCTCTTGCACATTATCCCTTACTTTGGACGGTTGATTGCAAGCATTTAAACTCATCTACTGTCACTACTTCTACTCCTTCCATCCTCACCATTGCACCTGCCCCCCTCTCATTCACACTCATGTATTCTGTCTTGCTTCTATTGACTTTCATTCCTCTTCACTCCAGAGCATACTTCCACCTCTCCAGGTTCTTCTCCACCTCTCCAGGTTCTTTTCCACCTGCTCCTTACTCTCACTGCAGATGACATCATGGTCCATGAAGAATCCTGCCCTGTCCATCACAGGGGCTCAGACCCAATCGCAGATGTAATCCCACCTCCATCTTGGCGATGGGATTACATCTGGGGGTGCGGGACCATCAGCACACCTCACTGCTGTCCTCATCTATGTCCTGCACCACCCTCACATACTTCTCTGCCACTTCTGACCACAATACCTCTCTTGCCACCATATGCTTTCTCTAGCTCTACAAAGACACAGTACAACTCTCTCTGACCTTTTTTATGCTTCTTAAAGTAAACACCAGTACAGTCAGTACTTCTTAGTTTGGCTTCAACAACTCCTTCCCATATCTAGATATTGTAGCTGATCAACTTTATGCCTCTGTAGTCAAATGCTGGAAACTCTGCTGCCAGCATTTTACCGTTATTTTATAGAAAAATTCTTTACAGTGTGCATTAGACTAAATCAAAAATCACTCAAATTGGTTAAGGTCATTATCCTTTTCTTTTTCCTATCCCCATCCTTGTTTAAAGTAAAATATCTTTAATCTCTTTAAGAATAGCTGGTGGCTCTGACGGGGAAATAAATGCAGTGAGCATGACAAACAAAACTTATCTGATTTACAACAGTAAACCTTAGCAGTTTCCCATTTATAAAGTTTTTTTTCTCTCTCCAGTCTAATCTACTAAAAGTACGCCGTGTTTACCAGTGTTTCCAATACAGCGAGATGTGCAATAAGAAAAAAAGTAGTTTAGTTTCTGTAAGTTTGATTTACACAAGACTGCAAGCTTGCAGAAAAACTTACCTGCGACAGCTGCATAAAACAATTAAAAAAAAGAGCAGCCACCACAGCAGCTCTGCAGCAGGGTGGTAATTGTTAAAGCCTCATGGGACAGGGGCAGGGAAGTGGTGTCCAGTCTTTTTTTCATCTGCAGTGTTACATGCAGGGTGAAGGGATGAAGGAGAGGAGAGATAAGGTACCACCTCCTGGACTGATTACATCCACCATGTCAGCACATGTGCCTCAAAGCTGCCTAATAAATTTGTCTGTCAGTGGAAAGGAAAAGCAGCGTTTATCTCCTGGGTACTAGCAACTTGTATATGAACTATTTTTGTGTTGTTTTTAGAGGCCATTTTTGAGGGATTTCTGTTTAACTTCTTTATCAGTGAGTACAATGGAAGCCTTTGCTCCACATGCCAGCACATCTTTGACTGTGATTAGGATTCTTCTGCTTTATCTTTTTTTGCACTGTAAGAAATGTTCTAACAGTTGCCATTCAGGGAAAAAAGAGAGAATTATGTAACTAGTGTGTAATCTGGGGAAAGTGCTTCCAGTGCAGTGGCAGCAGGAAGGGACGGCTGTCTCCTGTGAAACCAAACTGTACCCAAGGATGTGGCCGCACTGGCCTCTGCATTGTAGCAGTGATTCACTCCCAGGGGGGAAGCAATGAAGGGAGAGTAAAGGTATTCAAAAGAAGGCATGCATTTTCTATGGATATCATTTACTGTATATTCATTTCATGTAAAGCACTTTGGTCAACTTTGTCGATGTTTTAAATGTGCTGTATCACTAAAGTTGACTTTGACATTGACAAGGTCATGCAAAAGGAAGATTAAGACAATGTCAGATGCAACCAAACTTTTGTGTGCCCTTCAACAGCCATATCAATGCCCCAGGTGGAGGTATGGGATTGAATGTGACAAGAAGGTGATGAAGAAGAGAAAAGGCCAGTGGTGGGTGTCAGCAGGAAAGCAGTCCTGAGGGAGACGCTGTGCTCAGGGGGGCAGCTGGAATGTCTAAGCTTCATAGAGCGTTTTACCTAGCGTCTGCTGAGTTGAGAATTCCACTTAGAGAATAACCGCAGGGCTCTGTGATGGTTAGAAAGCATGAAGGTTTAGATTTACCTGCTGGCTGCTGTCAGCACAGACTTACTGCTTCACATCATGTGTTCAAACATGACTGTTTCAGTCAAATGACTTTCACTACTTGGTGTCTGAGAAAGGAGAGTACTACGTAACTATTAACATAATTCTTCCTTATGTAGTTTTCTATCCTCACTCTGAAATGGGCCATTGGTCATGCAGAGGAGACGCTTGAGATTTATCTGCCTGTTGTTACATCTGAGGGGGCTGCTGCTCCATATTGATGCTGACAGTTACATGCTGTGATTAATGGATGTCCACTTATCAGTCTCATCTTTGCGATGCTTTAACTGCCTTTGTTTATGAAGAGCAGAACTCTTGATGGAAACATCCTGTTACTGTATACAGTTTATTATGACTTATGGACACTTTCTCTATATATAATAGAAAATAAGACATTCTAACCACCCCAGCACAAATTGGTTGACAAAATGTTGAAGACATTAGGAGCAAAGTCTATTAAGTTGTCTTATTTAAACTAGCACTTCTAAATACTGTAAATATACAGACAGTAAACAGGTCAATAAATAGAACTGTCTAAAAATGTCTGAGTTTCATTGAAAAATGAAAAGTGAAAGATGAAAAAGCAGCCTTTTTAAGGTTGTTTTAAATAAAGAATGCCATCAAATAGTAATCAGCATCATTCATCTTCAGATCCTTTTTGCGTTATGTGAGCGGGGGTGCAACTATGCCAGCATCTTTGGGCAAGAGGCAGAATTCATCCTGGTATTCTCAGGTAGTCTGCCATCACAGCCAAGACCAGCCATGACACCTAGAACCCAAAGATTACTGTTGGTTGAGATGTTGAGGCACAGCTAATTTTTCAACGTCTATTTTTGGGTTAAATAGGGTCCACATTAGACGGGCTAAACACAACTCAATTTTCAACTTATCTTTCAACAGTCTGAGAAAAGTAAAGCTGGAACTAAAATATATTATTTAATAGAAAGACTATAGAAGTTTTAACAGAGCAGTAAAACCTTTCTAAGCAGTTAAAATTGAATACAGAAAAAAAAATATTCTATTAAGGATATGACTGGAAATATTCCCCATGATCCTGAAGAAATAACTCTTTCACAAAGTTTTATGAAAACCTTTATTCATCCCAGATCAATCCATCTAACTCGGACATTAATGAATCTCTGGACGGTGTGAACCTGCCACCATTAAATAATAGAATAGAATCATTATAGTCATTGTACACAAAAATACAAAGAAATTCTGTTTAGCAACAATCTCTTGCCAGCAGCTTAAAATACAACTGTCATAATAATAAATAATAATAAATAGATAAAATCCTAATGCAATCTAAGTGTGCATCTGTGTGCATGCCTGCTAGAAAAGATTATGAGTGCAACAGCCTGTCTACTGCTCTAGGAAAGAAGCTCTTTTCATTCTGTTATTCTGGATTTTGATGAGTCTTTGCCTATTCCTGAGGGGAGGGTGGAAAAGAGGTAATGTCCTGGGTGTGTTTGGTTGTTCTTGATGTTTTCAGCTCTTATGAAGAGGCGTGTGGAGTAGATGTCCTCCATGCTCGGGAGCAAAGAGCCCACAATCCCCTGGGCTGTCTTTATGACCCGTTACAGCTCCTTCTTTTCTGCCTCTGTGCAGCTGGAATACCAGACAGTGCAGCCATACTGTAATGAACCAATTACACCTCTGGATTTACCTCTTTTAATATGTGAACTCCAGGAGGAACTCCATCACATTCCAATTAACAAGGCCCTTGGACCAGATGGTTTTTTAGTTTAATTCTATAAAGAATTTTGTCATCAAAAGTTATTACAAGAGGAGTCTATAAATAATATTTATATACAGTATATATCAAATATGAACAAAGGTCCTTTTGGCAAAGTTAATCTGAAGCAGATATTCATTCTGCTTACCTAGCGCCTAGAAAGGACAGGGAGGAAAAAAAAAAGTGTTTGGGGTTTTTTTGCATTGCTGTAAGAGTGAGGAGTCTAATCTGTCCTAAATGTTCACAAAAAGGCCACATTGTGACATCTTCTCTGTCCACCCAAGCTCTGTGTAACTTGTCAAGATGAATTTTCCCCCACTTCTACTTTTCTTCACACTGTCATATCTGCAGTGACCCAGCACACATACAGAGCACTCTGGCACTAATTGTCTGAAATCACTTGCAGCTGCTCGTTTGCTAAGCTCCACCCTATACAAGGGTTGAGCTGGCTTTGCCTCCCTGTGGGATTGTCTCAGCATCACTGCCCAAGATTACCCGCTGCTCCAAGATCACTCAGCTCCTGTGTGTGTGCTCCTCACTCACTCACTGCCAGCCCCCTTGCATTCTGGACCCTTCTGGAGTTTAAGTAAGCCTGCCTTTAAAACGTACCTCGTTACCTCTTTTGAACTTTCTGCCTCCTTTTCCCAAGTACCCTCAGCAGGTGCCCCAACAGGATTGTGGACTCGTGTCTGCAGTGCAACTTGGACCCCTCCAGGACCAACTGCACACTAAATTTAAGTACTACGATTTACAATTAACTCTCTCCACTCTCAAGAACAAGCCACGGGACTGAGCACCTTCCTAACCAACCTCAATGGGTCTCCTGCACCAGCTTCCCTCTCCAGTCCTCCTCCTAAACCAGTTCCTCTCCTCAGTCTGCCTCCTGTTTATTTATTTAGCGAATGCAAAGTCCTTAAGCCAAGCAGTTGCCTCCTGGTTTGCTGTATGGAGGGTGTGTAATCCTCCTTCCAGTCTTTGGAGCGGGCAAGCCTCTATGATGTGTTCCATTGTTTGCTCCTCTCCACATGCGCACAGTGGGCTAGGGCTACTGCCCCATCTGTGAAGGCTGGCCAAGCAGGGGCCATGTCCAGTCCTGAAGCGATTGAGTGTAGACCACTGTCTCCTTGGGAGGTTGGTGCCCGGGACCTGTTGGTTGGGGTTTATCACCAGCTGTTTGTTTGGGACCTCCTTGGTCTCCCATTCCTCTTGCCAAGCTGTCTGGATGGTAAAGTCAGCTGGGGGAGGGTTTTTCCAAATCGGCCGTCTGGATGAAAGTCGGGCAGTGGGTGGGGTGTAGATATCTGCATGGATTGGTAAGTGAGGAGAATCTTTAACTTTTTGGAGCATCCTTTGAGTTAATGCTGCTCGCCGGATGTGTGGAGGGGCTATGTTTGACAGTACAGAGAGCCAGGGGAGTGGTGTTGAGCGGATTGTTCCAGTTATAGTTCTCATGGTTGAGTTGAGCTGGGTGTCTACATGGTGTGTGTAAGATGACCTGGACCAGACAGGGGCACAATATTCTGCTACAGAGTATGAAAGGGCCAGTGCTGAGGCGCGCAGGGTGGAGACTGCCGCCCCCCATTTTGCACCAGCGAGCTTGCAGAGCAGGTTGTTTCGTACCTTCACCTTAGCAGCCGTCCCCTTTAGATGTTCCTTGAAGGATAAGGTCCTATCAAGGGTCACTCCAAGATAAGTTGGATTTGGGGCATGCTTAAGCTTGAGTCCGCTCAGGTGGATGTTTAGTTCTCTGGCAGCTTTTGCATTGTGGAGATGGAATACACTGGAGATGGTTTTTGCTGGGCTTGGTTTTAGGCGCCAGATTTTGCAGAACTGGTCCAGTTTGGCAAGATCTTCCGTGAGCACCCGCTCCAGTGGTTCAAAGTCTGGTGCTTGGAATGCCAAACAGATGTCGTCTGCATAGATGAATTTGCGGGATTTTGTAGTAGGCAGGTCGTTTATGTAGAGGTTGAACAGAGTTGGAGCTAGAACTGAGCCTTGTGGGAGTCCGTTTTTCTGCATCTCCATGCACTTGTGTTCTGACTGAGGTGGACTCTGAACCTTCGGTTGGTCAGCAGGGTTTTTATAATTGCTGTTGCCCAAGCAGGGATCGCCTTTATAAGTTTCAGGAGGAGGCCTTTGTGCCAGACCGTATCATAGGCGGCTGTAAGATCGAGAAACACAGCCCCTGTCTTCAGTCTGCTCTCGAAGCCATTTTCGATGAAGGTGGTTAGGGCCAGTACTTGTTCTCCTGTACTGCGGTCCTTGCAGAAACCTGCTTGATCCACACTTAGAATATCCTCTATTTCTGGGGAAATGCGTTGCAGTATTAGGCGCTCCATGATTTTGTAAGGAACGCTGAGTAGGGAGATTGGGCGGTAGCTTGCTGGTAGTTTGTGGTCTTTGCCAGGTTTTGGGATGGCAATGACCTTTGCTGTCCGCCATTTCTTTGGGATCGAGTTTGTTTGTGTGATCCTTGTGTAGAATTGTGTCAACCAGGTTAGGGCTCGGGGGCCAAGATTTTTCATGAATTCTGGGAAGATGTTATCGTATCCTGCTGCCTTTCCACATTTCAGGCCCTGTAGGACTTTCTCCAGTTCAGCAGCCTCAAAGGGTTCAGGGTTCGTTTCCTCTACAGGCATTTTTTGGTGTTTTTTTAGCTCAGTTGTAACTGCTCTTCTGGTGTCTTTGTCTTGGGGTGCTTTGGCGATAGTCAGTAGGTGGGATGCAACTTGGTTGGGTGTGACGGATGCTTGGCTTTGGCTAGGGGGCTTCTGTGCAGCTCCTAGGCGACGGATGAGGCTCCAACATTTCCTGCTAGAGTGGGTAAAGCTCCGGTCAGCAACTGTCTCCTCCCATTTCTTTCGCCGGGCTGTATTTAGCGATTCAATGAGATGGTCTGCTATCTCTGGGTCCCCTGATGTTTGATAGGATTGTAGGAGGGCAGCACTTTCTCTGTCCAAACATGGGACATAGAGGGGTCGGTAGCCTCGTGGGATTGCAGTATGGGCAGCCTTGAAGATTGCGCTGCAGAAGCGGTTGTATGCTTCATCTACAGTGATGGTGTGGAGTGGGATGGTAACAACGCTCCGGTCCAGAGTTTCACTGAATTTCTTCCAGTTGGCTTTGCGGAAGTTCCAGCGCATCTTCCTTGGGCTGTATATGACTGGAAGTTGTAGGCCAATGTGTACAAGCAGGGGCCGGTGTTGGCTGTGTGGAAAATCATCAAGAATGAGGATCTGTGTAGGATATGGCTCCCCATTCAAAGAGCTGGCCCAACACAGGTCAGGAGAATAGTCCTTCTTCCACCTAGCAGAGTGGAAGGTTCCTCTTTGTTTGGGGTCGTATATCAAAGCGAGGTCATTTCTGGATGCCCAGTCTGAAAGTGCCTCCCCATCACTGTCCACTGCTGGGTACCCCCAGTCAGGGTGATGGCTGTTAAAGTCCCCCACATAGATGGCAGGGTGGGGTAGGGTGGGTAAGACCTGCGGATCCCAGTTGGCATTAGGGGGCTTGTACACATTGACAATATGAAAGCCACCAATGATTATGGTGTCTGAGAAATGTGTTGTTATCAGGTGATTTGCTTCAAGTATGTCAGAACGCACATAGGTGGCACGTCCATGTTTAGCATGTAGAACATAGCACAGGAGGTCAAAGCCTTTGATGGTGAAGCGGCCAGTTTCCTCTGTGCCAATATGAGTCTCTTGGAGGCAGATTACATCAATCGAATGTTGGAAGGCGAGGACTTCGATAAGGCTTCGCTTGGCTGCAGATAGGCCTTCAACGTTTAGTTGTAATATGCGAAGGGCAGATCCTACCACAAAGTGCTCTTGGGGCTGTTTGCTTTCGGCTTTAGGACTGTGACTAGGATTCTTCTTTGACTTGGCACAGAGGCGTCGTCTCTTCGAATTTAGTCTGCTGGTAGGATCATTAGCTTCCCCAGGCGAGCCCGGGTACTGGCGGAGGGCGCGACGAGAACGCTGATCCATTGCCTCCTGTGAGGGAACCAGTAATTAATTCACCATTCCAAACCTTAACTTCAATGTACAATTACCGAGTATTAGTCTCTCAGTTAGCTGCAATTTCCTCTTCCCTCTCCCTGCAGGGCAGCCAATCACAGCAAAACTATTCAACCAGTTCAATAAAGTGCTTGCCTTGCACCTTACCCATCATTCATGTTGTGGTTTCCTCCATTGGGTCCCTATATTAATCTATTATGTCTGTACAATCCCACCATACTTAGGACCCAGCAGGTTCTTGCATCAGGATCCCCGTTAGAACTCCTCTCCTCACTAGAGGTTAAGATCAATCGTTTCATCAATTCACCACCACCCAGGGCCAGATTGGTCAGTTTATGAATCAGTTTGCGCCCGCAGCCTTACCAAGCTCGTCCGTCGTAACTTCATACCAGTCAGATGCCTCACCCTCATCCATTGAGGCTTCTTCTGCCAGTTGAGCCCTTTTGCCTGCTATAATGGGACGTTAGGGGATACAAAGGGTTCCTTGATTTCCAGGGAACCCCCAGTGATTTTCCAACCGATCTGAACAACATCACTTATATCACTGTGCTCCCTGAGGGTCGTGCTCTGTACTGGGTGCGGGCAGTAATTGATTATCCAGGTTATTTTGGATAATCTGGATAATCTCCATGCTCACCTACACTGTTTCTGTGCTCCTTTCCAGAGGAGCCGCCGATCTATCACTCATTCCCAAAGAATTTCATGATTTGGCTCCTGTGTTCAGTAAGGTTAAAGCCTTGTCTCTACCCCCACATAAACCATACAACTGCGCCGTCAACCTTCAGTAGCGGGTGTGCCTCCCATCCAGCAGATTATACAGTTTGTCTGTTCCAGAGAGGGAAGCCATGGAAAAATATATAAAGGAGTCACTACAAGAAGGGATCATATGACCTTCCTCATCTCCAGTTGGTGCAGGATTTTTCTTTGTTAGTAAAAAGAACTTTTTGACCATGTATTAATTATCGTGAACCGAATAACATAACCATCAAGGATAAATACCCCTACCACTGACTAATTCGGCCTTTGACCTCCTCCAGGGTGCAACTGTGTTTACTAAACTGGACTTGAAGGATGCATATCTCCTCATTTGAATGAAGGAGGTGGATGCATGGAAGAGCAGTTTTCCTACTCCAATGGGTCATTTTGAATATTTGGTTATGCTTTTTGGCCCCAGCAGATTTTCAAAGATTGATCAACAATGTCCTAGGAGATTTTTTTTTAACCTGTTTGTCTTTGTATACTTAGATGACATCCTGGTTTTTTCCCCGCTCCATCAAGGAACACAAAGTCCATATCAGGAGGGTGCTGCAATAGCTGCTGAAGAACAAACTGTCAAAACAAAAAAAATTGTGAGTTTTTCACCACTACCATGTTTTCTTGGTTTTACAGTCCCTCCAGGATTTTATGATGTTGCAATCACATCAATTCACACAAAATCAGCCAGTCAGCGCAACTATTGTGCGATCTTGCAACTTTGTCCAATCACCGCAACTTTCATGCAATTTTGGCCAGTCCTCGTCAACTTCCGCCAATTTCACCAATCAAATTTGTCTCTGACTGGTGCTGAAATGCTCAGACTAACCAAACAAATGTATCGCTGCACCACATTCACTTCTGTGTTTACAGTAAGTTTAATGGAATACATCAG
Source organism: Pholidichthys leucotaenia (assembly GCA_020510985.1). NCBI lineage: Eukaryota > Metazoa > Chordata > Actinopteri > Cichliformes > Pholidichthyidae > Pholidichthys > Pholidichthys leucotaenia. The sequence goes on along the minus strand of CM035839.1, from coordinate 247,553,480 downwards.
CAAACAGAATGTGTGATTAAAAAAAAAAAAAACACTCACCCGCGAGATTTCCAACACTGTCCCTTCCCGTGTCTCGCCTGCCCTAAAAGCACCCTGTTGCAGGAGCACGCATGAGGAGAGACACTGTATGAGCAAATCTAACACTACAGCCAGTGTTTGAACATTTTGTACATCTTGAGAGGTAAAATCATTACTACATCTGGACAATGACCTTTAAAGCTGTGGATCTCCGGTCTGGACTGACAAACTACAGTTTGTGGAGGAGGTAGACACTTCAGACTGTGGTGTGGGGGCTGTCCTGTCCCAGTGATCCCCTTCAGATGGCAAGCTGCACCCCTGTGCATTCTTCTCATGTCATCTGAATCCTGCAGAGAACTGTGGGGGATCGGGAACTCCTGGCAGTCAACCTAGCATTGGAGGAATGACACCATTGATTAGAGGGAGCAGCTCAACCATTCCTAGACTGTATCAACTACTGGAATCTGGAGTATCTAAAGTCTGCCAAGCGTCTGTATCCTCACCAGGCCCGGTGGGCCCTGTTCTTTGTCCGGTTTCAATTCACCCTGACATACCAGCCTGGAACTAAGAACATTAAGTCTGACGCTATCTCTTGACAGTTCTCTCCCAACGTGGCATCCCCAGTCAGTGAAACCATTCTCCCTCCCTACTGCGTTTTGGGGGCTATATCCTTTGAGATTGAGAGGAAGGAATGAGCTGCTCAGTTGATCAAACCTGACACTGGGGTGGGGAGGGCAGACTGTACATCCCTGCATCTGTTCGAGGAGAGGTCATCCACAGGGTGCACACGGCCCGCTTCGCTTGTCATCCAGGGGTCAGATGCACCATCTACCCCCTCTCCCAAGTCTTCTGGTGGCCCTCTCTTAGTGTAGTTGTTCAGGAGTATGTCTATGCTGTTGGGAAGTCCTCCACCTCAACTCCTGTTGGTCTTTTGCAATCCTTACCAATCCCCAGTTGCCTGTGGTCACACATCGCTGTCGACTTCATCACTGGTCTGCCACCTTCAGAGGGGAAGACAGTGATTTTAACTGTGATCGACAGGTTCTCTAAGGCCATCCACTTCATTGCTCTACCCAAGCTTCCCTCAGCTAAGGAAACCACCAAGATCTTGGTCTAGCAGGTCTTCCACCTCCACGAGTTGCCCAGCGACATTGTGTCTGACCAGGGTCCATGATTCACATCGCAGGTTTGGAAAGGTTTTTGCAAGGTTCTTGGTACATCAGTAAGACTCAACTCTGCTTATCAGCCACAGAGCAAAAGGCAGTGTGAGCGAGTGAGCCAGAAGCTAGAGGCAGCACTTTGTTGTATCACGTTACAACACCCAGCTACCTGGAGCACATATCTGGACTGGATCAAGTATGCCCACAACTTCGTAACCTCAGCAGCCACTGGAGTCACCCTATTTGAGACCTCACTGGGTCTTCCTTTACTTCCCATCACTGAGGGAGAAATAGCCATCCCGTCAGTCAAACACCACATTTGATTCTGCCTTCGGATATGGAGATCCACCAGGGCAGCCCTTCAACATACTGCCGAGAGGAACGCTGCCATGGCCAACTGACGGACAACCCCGGCCCCTGAGTACACCCTTGAGCAAAAAGGTATCTCTCTCCACACACATCGCATTAAAGACCGACTTTTGAAAACTTTCACCTAGATTTATTAGTCCTTTCCCTATTGTATGCATCATCCACCCATCTGCTGTCTGTCTCAAGTTGCCCTCTTCTCTGTGCATCCACCCTACCTTTCATGTTTGCCAGATTAAACCAATCTTTTCTAGTCCTCTTTGCCTTCCCTCTAGACCCCCTCCTCCCCACAGAATTATTGATGGATGGCCAGTGTATGCTGCATCTTGGACATTTGCTGCAGGGGCTGGGCCCTCCAGTACCTGATGGACAGGGAGGGTTATGGCACTGAGGAGTAATCCTGGATCCCTCGTTCCTTCGTCAATCCTAACATACTTACCGATTTCCACCAATGACACCCGGACAAGCCTGGGATTCCAGGAGGTGCCTCTTGAGGGGTGGGTGGTGGTGGTGGTGGGGGGGGGGTATATCTGTGGTGACCCAGCACACACACAGCACTCTTCCACTAATTGTCTGAAATCACTTGCAGCTACTCATTTGCTCAGCTCCACCCTATGTAAGGGGTGAGCTGGTTTTGCCTCTCTGTGGGATTGTCTCAACGCCATTGCCCAAGTCACCTCAAAGATTACCCACTTCTCTGAGATTGCTTAGCCCCTGTGTACACACACAGGAGCTTTGTACACACTTGCTCATTGCCAGCCCCCTTGCATACTGGACCCTTCTGGATCTCAAGTAAGCCTGCCTTTAAAACATACCTCTCTGCCTCCTTCTCCCCGGTGCCCTCTGCAGGTGCCCCCACTGGATCCAGGACTCGTGTTTGCAGTGCAACTTGGACCCCCTTCAGGACCAGCTGCACACCAAGTAAGACCAAATTTAAGTCCTACAATTTACAATTCACCCCCTCCACTCTCAGGAACAAGCCCCAGACCTAGGCACCTTCCCAACCAACCTCAGTGGGTCTCTTCCTGCACCAGCTTCCCTCTCCAGTTGTCCTCCTATACCAGCTCCTCTCCTCACTCTACCTCCTGTGAGGGAACCAGTAATTAATCCACCATTCCAAACCTTAACTTCATTGTACAATTGCCCAGTATTGTCTCTCTTAAGGGCAGCGTGGTGGCGGAGTGGTTAGCACTGCGGCAACACAGCAACTCACCCTTGGCCGGGGCATCCTGGGGTCGATCCCAGCCCCCGGCCAACAGTGATCTGTGTGGAGATTGCATGTTCTCCCCGTGTCTGCGTGGGTTTACTCCGGGATTTCTCCGGTTTCCTCCCACATGCCAAAAACATGCAAGTTAGGTTAATTGGCATCAACTGGGGATTCTAAATTGTCCTTAGGTATGGATGTGAGAGTGAATGGTTGTCTGTGTCTCTGTGTTGGCCCTGTCCAGGATGTACCCTGCCTCTCACCCGTAGATGCTGAGATAGGCTCCACCCCCCCCACACCCCACCCCACGACCCGAAAAGGATTAAGCGGAAGAAGAGATGGATGTCTCTCTTAATTATCCTTCCCTCTTCTCTCTTCCTGCAGGGCAACCAGTCACAGCCAAACTATTCAACCAGTTCAATAAAATACTTGCCTTGCACCTTACCCGCCATTCCTGTTGTGGTTTCTTTTGTTGGGTTCCTGCATTACTCTATCCTGTCACACATAGCATTACCATCCACAGTCCAAACTCTTTCTGTATCAGGGTCTCATTTCACTGCCTGCCCTCAGTGGTGTGAACTGTTCATTTACATATTACTTACTTAGTCCTATTTGTTCCATCCAGAACATAGGGCCTTCACTGCAAATTGCCATCGTTCCCTGTTTTGGGCGGTGCGTTTTACTTCTCCCCAGGGTAGTCCAGTGGTCTTCAGTTCTGTCTGCAGGGTTCTTCTCCAAGTCAGGGTTGGTCTTCCTCTCCTGCATTTTCTTTGGGGATTCCAGTGTAAGGCATTACATCCTATTTTACATATACACCCTATATATACATTTACATATACACCCCTAAATTCCATTTTATCTCTTAACGTTCATTTGTCCTTCATAATTCTTTGTTTCACTTCACCCCAAGCAATCTTGACAACAATGGGGCATAGTTTATTGGTGTAAATATTCCACTTACCAAGCCTGCAACTAGTAGTCATGTCTGTGTCCTCAATCTTGATTCCTGTAGCAGCCACAACTTCTTTGACCTCATTAGCAGTTTCTGGAACCCTATTTATAATGATGTTGTCTCTCCTGATGCTCGAGAGCATCCATGTGGTCCTGAGTGGCCCCTGAGTCATTTTCTGAGGCTTCCTTGTGTCTTCACAAGTACAGCTACAGGTATTCTTGCTAAAAGCATCAGCAATCATGGGTATCATGATCGTTACAACATCATATTATAATGCAAGAAATCTCTGTCTGTGTGTGTGTGTGTGTGTGTGTGTGTTCCATGCATATCTCCTGAACTGTTCATCAGACTGGCCTCAGATTTTATATGTGCTTTGCTGAGGTTACAAGGGTGTGCATCCCCGATTTTCAGCCTCCCGGGATATGCGGAAGATTAGGAGAGGAAATCTTTAATGAACATCCTTAGGGGCGCTAAGGGCGTTCATAGCTATGACATCATAGATGCACAGATGTTGCCATGGTTACTGTTGCCAGGCAGACACATCATCAAAGATCAAAGGCAGGCATCACTGAACAAGTGGTGACATCAAAGATCAAAGGCAGGTTTCACCATGGTTTCTGTTGCCATGGTAACCATGTCAAAGCGTCAAAGGCAGGCATCACCATGTACTGTTACTGTTGCCATGGTAACAGTAACTTTCTACGGGCATGCAGAAATGCTTGCTTATACTTGGTTTCTGCGGGCATGTATGGGTATGCATTAGTTTTTCAAAATATCTTCAATCAGAAACCGCTCAGTTCTTCTTCTCTTTGCAGGAACCTGTTCCAGAGCTTTATCCACAAGTTGTCCTATTTGAATAGTCTCATCCGCATCACAATTGCCATCTTCAGCCAGTACAGTAAACTTGTTACAGTGCTTCCTCCACCGTGTTCATCTGCCTCCTTTCCTTTTCTGGTGTTATCCTTGCTTATCACCAAAATCTGGGGTGGGGGTGGGAAAAGATTGATTTCCCACGGTGGGGCGACTACGAGGACAAGCGTGACCTCAACTACATTCGTGAGCTGATCAGGACAGGGGGCTGGTTCGATGGCTCCGTGCAGGAATATCCCCCCGTAGACCCCAAAGAGCATATGTATGCCCCCAGTGAGGCGGCATGAAAAAATAAGCAGCAGTGCTGTGGTTTTAAGCAGGTTTTATTATATCATGTCGCCTTCACGGGATCCCCTCTCCGGTGCATAGTGGAGCAGCCCGGAGCGGGATCCCTAAGCTCTCAGAGAAGGAGAGGAGGACACGTGTGTGTCTACCAGTTGCAGGATCAGAGTGAGAGAAGAAGAGAGAGATTGCGTTACAGAGTTGCACCTTAAATACTTGATCATAACAATACATCAAAAAGACATACCCCACAGTCTAGAATGATCAAAGGGACAACAGAACAGGCAGGAGGTATTTGCATTTGTAAGCCATACATCACAATGGGCAGATTAGCTAGACCTCGCTCTAAGTGCAAGACAAAGAGGCTAACAAGCACATCTACATATTGATCTGAGTCTCTAGGTCACAGTAAGGACAGGATGCATGAGTACAAAGGATGAAAGGCATCGATTAACATCACATAGGTGAGACAGAAGAAACTCGTCTACCTGTAGACATTAATACACCAAAGCACATCTAAGATGCTCAGAAAAAGCATAGTAAGGACAAGCCATATGCACACTATACAGAATGGCGCATTACATCACAACACATGCATGTTTGCATCACAAATACATGAATGGCACATTGCTTCTCAGTAATGCAGCAGAAAAACAGAAAAGAGGGCTGAGTGTCCTTAGTCTGTTGTGGGGTTAAAACGAACCGCCACACACGCTCCCCCCCAGAGGACGCGGCAGGGGGTCGCGACCGCGATAATCCATCTGTGTGAGCGAGCTGTGGGAGAAGCTCGCTGCAGGCGGAGGGGGAGGGAGGGGAGGGGTAGTAAGTGCCGGCAGGAGCTGTGAAATCGTCCTGAGCCGTGCAAAAATTGCTTGCTGCTCCGTGACGTCGAGGGCTTGTCCCGTTGCACGTGCGGAGATCACAAGAAGAAAAATTAGTCTCTGACTCCTCTTGTGGCCATGAAGAAAAGCAGGAGCGGCTGTAAGAGAAAAAGTAAACAAAGCATATCACTCACTCTGATTGATATTCACTCTGAAGATTGATCATTCTTTACATCTGGCCATCTGGAGCCGAGGAGAGAAGGATTTAAAAGGAGGACGAACCAACCGAGGCGGCGATTGGGAGCTCGGGCACGGCGTTGGTGAGAGACGGGGGCCACCTGGATCCAGCAGGACAGTGGTCTGAACCGGTGCTCAATTGCGAGGCCCAGCCGAGGAACGACCAGACTGACGGCGGTCGGTGACGGGGCCTAGACGGGGCCCAGCGGAGGAGCCGCCTAGCCAGACGGCGACGAGTGGCTGTGATCGGTGGATTCCGGCTGCGCCGGCGGTGCACGACACAACTGGCCAGGTAGACGGAGGCAGGCGATAGACGGCGGTGATCTGCGGAGCTGAGCAGCGTCACTCGGCGGAGAAGCTGCGCAGGAGCGGCGGGTCCAGTAGTGACCGAGCTAGTTGAGGCCTAGCCGGATTCTCTGCTTATTTCGATCCACAGGTCAGTAAAATGCCACCCAAAAAAAGAGGAAATGGAAGAAATTAAAAAAACTCTGAACTTTGTGTTAGATGAACTGGCCAAAGTGACTAGCCAGCAGGACAAAATATTAGACCTAATACAGGAGGTACAAGCCCTACATTCAATAATAAAAGAAAAAGACAAAAAAATTATGGACCTGGAGCAACACGGGCGTCTTTTGGAGCAACGCGTTGAGGATCTTGAACAAGGTTCTCGCATTGATGACATAGTTATAAGTGGACTAGACATCAGATATCAGTCGTACACCCATGCCGCTACAGGACTGAGTGGTGAACATGCTTCCATAAGTGAATCAATGTCCTTAGAAAACCAAGTGCTTCAGTTCCTTAATGATAAAGACATTAAGGTAGAAGCCAATGCGATCTCAGCCTGTTATGCTTTACCGAAGAAAGATAACAAAACAAAGAAATCAATTGTGATGCGCTTTGTGAACAGGAGGGTGAAAAATGACATACTGAGGCAGGCCAAAAAACTAAAGGAAACTCAAGTTTACCTAAATGAACACCTGACAAAAAAAAAACGCTGAATTAGCACGGCAGGCACGGATGCTAAAGAAACATAATAAGATACAGTCAACCTGGACAAGAAATTGTAGAATTTGGATTAAACTAAATGGAACACCTGAGCAAGCAAAAAGTATAATGATCAGAGATGCTACTGACTTAGATAAATACAGATGAACACTGACTATGAAACACAGAGTGAGGAAACTCAAACTCTAAAAATATGCCACTATGCTGAACATAAACCACAAGAGATGGAGAATGATATTGATCCTGATAACCACTTTTTCAATAATATTCATAACCACTGTGAATATTACACTGAAAAGCAATTCAAAAGTCAAGTGCAATTAGATGGTAAACTGTCAATAATACACTTCAATAGCAGAAGTCTTAACAAAAACTTCTCACAGATTCAGGACTATTTAAAACAGCTAAACAGAAAATTCACAGCTATAGCAGTCTCTGAAACCTGGCTTAATGCAGACCAGGCTCCCCTGATGGCAATAGAGGGATATCAGATGTTTAACATTAACAGATCTCAAAAAAAGGGTGGTGGTGTTGCACTGTATATTGATGACCTATATAGATGTAAGCTTGTAAATGAAATGTCCTTAGCACTACCAGGGATTCTGGAATGTGTTACTGTTGAGATTGACCTAGACAAAACAAAAAATCTAATCATAAGCTGCATATACAGAACGCCGGGAACTTGCATTGAGACATTCAGAGATAAATTAGTCGAGCTGTACAATAATATTACTAGTAAGAAAATGGTAGCAATTTGTGGAGATTTCAATATTGACCTACTTAATCCACATCAACAAAATGTAGTTACAGAGTTCATGAACTCTATGTACAGCATGAGTCTATATCCCACAATAACACATCCCAGTAGAATCACAGCTCACTCTGCTACACTTATTGACAACCTGTTTGTCAATGTTCTCGACAAGAAAATAGAAAGTGGATTATTGATAAATGATATAAGCGACCACTTGCCAATCTTTGCACTTATCCATGGCCACACGGGGCCCAACCCAGAAAAAATCTCAAAATCGTTCAGACACAAATCACCAAACGCAATCAGTTCTTTTAAAGAGGACTTGCTGAAGCAAGACTGGACAGAAGTCTATGTATCAGATGTAAATGAAGCCTATGACACATTTACAAACATTGTAACCACTCTTTATGAAAAAAACTGCCCATTAGTTAAAAAAAAGCTTAAACACAAATTTACTGACAAACCATGGCTAACCAAAGGACTACAAAAGGCGTGTAAAAAGAAAAATTTATTATATAAAGCTTTCATAAAGAAAAGGACAAAAGAAGCAGAGCAGCGGTATAAAACATACAAAAATAAGTTAACATATATAATAAGATGTAGTAAAAGAGACTATTACAGTAAAGAACTGGAAAAAAACAAAGACAATATTAAAAATACATGGACAATAATCAACAGTATCCTTGGAAATAAAAGCAGAAATACCAGCTACCCAACTAACACTCCAAAAAATAATAAATCGACTCCGAATGTGAATATAGCTTCACCTGCAGATGAATTTAATAATTTTTTTGTTAACATTGGACCTAAACTGGCCCGAGAAATACCCACTACGGTGCCAACAGGTGATTCAATATGCAATAACACTGCTGTAAAAGACACCATCTTCATAAAGAACACAGACGAAAGAGAGGTCATTGAAATTGTTAAATCGTTCAAAAGTAAAACATCTACTGACTGCGATGGTATTGATATGCTACTAGTCAAAACTGTTATCGAATGCATAGTGAAACCACTGACGTATATCTGTAACCTGTCTCTCCAATCAGGTATATTTCCCAATGCAATGAAAATAGCTAAAGTAATTCCAATTTACAAGACAGGCGACAGAGGGGAACTCTCCAACTACAGACCAATTTCACTATTACCGCAATTTTCCAAGATACTTGAAAAAATATTCTATGAGAGAATTGACAACTTCATACTGAAGAATGATTTATTGTGTGAGCAGCAATATGGGTTCAGACACAAAAGGACAACAGCATATGCCTTAATGGAATTTACAGAAAAAATATCAACAGCCATTGAAAATAAAGAGTATTCAGTTGGAGTATTCCTGGATCTTAAAAAAGCATTTGATACAGTAGGTCACAATCTATTATTAAAGAAACTACAAAATTGTGGTATCAGAGGGGTAGCACTGTCCTGGTTAAGAAGTTACTTAAAGAATAGATATCAGTTTGTATGTGTTAACAACAAAAACTCAGAGCTACTGAAGGTCACCTGTGGAGTCCCACAGGGTTCAGTTTTGGGACCATTATTATTCAATATGTATATAAATGATATATGTAAAGTTTCAGAAAAAATGGACTTAATATTGTTTGCTGATGACACTAACCTGCTATGCAGTGGAAACAACTTGGAACAACTTCTGGATACACTCGGAAAGGAATTAGGAAAGCTGAAACTGTGGTTTGATTCAAACAAATTAACGCTCAATTTAAGCAAGACAAAATTTATAGTCTTTAACAACCATCACAACTACCCAGTACCCAAACTCAGTGTAAATGGTGTAGAGATTGAAAGGGTATCCGAAACTAAATTCCTTGGAGTAATAATTGATAACAAACTGTGTTGGAAGCCACATATTAATTATATAAAAGGTAAAGTATCCAAATCAATTGCAATATTACACAGAGTGAAAAATTTGCTGAATCAACCCACACTATACACCTTGTATCATTCATTAATACTCCCATACATGACATATTGTAATGAAGTATGGGGAAATACATATAAAACAAACATATATCCACTCTTTATGCTTCAAAAGAGAGCTATTAGAATAATCAACAAAGCAGCTTACAGGGAACCAACAAACCCACTTTTTCTTAAACAAAAAACTCTCAAGTTGAAAGATCTGATCGACTTTAAAACCGCAATAATAATGTTCAAAGTGAAGAATCTATCACTGCCCGCAAATATCCAAAAGTTGTTCCAAACAAGGGAGAAACTATATCACTTCAGAGGAACATGTATATTTCAAAAGCCTACAGTGAGAACAACTACCAAGCAACACTGTATTTCAGTGCAAGGTGTCAGATTATGGAACGATTTTGGACCTGAATTAAAATCATGTACAAAGCTTGGACAATTTAAACAAAAACTAAAGGAAGAAATACTCCAAACATATTTACAAGACGACATGTAAACTCACATAAGGATTGACATTTCCAGCCTGTGTTGTGTTATAGCTTAGTTTTTCTTTTTTCTCTGTGACACTATGTCTTAGATTTGTTTTTGAATAGTAACCGCTTAACTTAGACTAGCTCAGTTTTCTTTTTCTCTCAGTCATATTTTGTCTTAGCCTTGTTTTAAATTGTAATCGCTCTTGTCTTGTTTTCTCTTTTCTCTCCTTTGAATTCTTGGATGGAATATGGGTGGGCAATATAAGCTGCGGCTTCAGCCATCACCCATTTCGGATAACTCACGTGGAATAGTATAGTAGAAGGAGTCTTTGTCTAATTTGACCTTGTTGTTATATTATACAGTTTCTTTTAACCTGTAATGTACTATCCGAAATAAATTCATTCATTCATTCATTTAGTGATGAATTGTGATACTTGGCACCTGCAACAATCCATAAACGCGCGGACCAATCTTTTAATTAAAAAAAAAGCACACTCAAACTGCTGTACATTTAGGTATCAGTTAATCGATTGTGTTTTCAATCCACTCGATGGCGCAAAGTCATCGCTGAAAAGGGGGAAAACCTGAGAACTGCCGCATCAAAGTTTAAATTAAATGTCTGGACTTTTTTGGATTTTATAACAAAGACGAGATGGACGACCTGGATATGACACATTCAGTTTGCAAGGAGAGTTTTTGTCACATATTAAAACGCTGGAGCCTAGGTATGTGATTTCGTCTCGCCATTACTTCACTGACTATTATTTATTTTAAGACTATATTTTATTATCAGTTGAACATTTATTTTAAGAGCATTTGTTTTTGCATCCGCTACAATATGTGTGCAAATGTGTGCATGAATGGGTGAATAGTAGGATCTGTAAAGCACTTTGGTCATTCAGAGATGAGTAAAGAAGCGCTATATACGTGAACGCTATTTACCATTTAATTTAAAAATAATTTACTGTGAAATTGTCCAGTTTCTGCCCATTTGTATGGAATACTTTATTATATGGTCGGGCTGCACGGTGGCGCAGTGGTTAGCACTGCGGCAGCACAGTTTACCCTTGGCCGGGGGATTGTGGGGATCGTGGGATCGTGGGTTCGATCCCAGCCCCCGACCAACAGTGATCTGTGTGGAGTTTGCATGTTCTCCCCGTGTTGCGTGGGTTTACTCCGGGATTTCTCCGGTTTCCTCCCACATGCCAAAAACATGCATGTTAGGTTAATTGGCTGTTCTGAATTGTCCCTAGATATCTGTTTCCTATAGGCCCTTGGAATAGAGGGTTAGTATTAATGAAAGCGCTTTGAGTGGTCTTTGTGACTAGAAAAGCGCTATATAAGTGCAGGTTAGTTAGTTAGTTAGATATGGGGCGGCAGTAGCTCAGGAGGTAGATCAGGTCGTCCAATAACTGGAGGGTTGGCAGTTCGAATTCCACTCTCCCCAGCCATACTCTCCCCAGCCATACTGCCATTGTGTCCCTGGGCAAGACACTTTACCCACCTTGCCTCCATTGTCCATTGTCTCCATTGTCTATGATTGTGTTTAAATGTTGTATCGTGGTCAGAGAGGCCATGGGCATGGATTGGCAGCCACATTTCCGTCAGTCTGCCCCAGGGCAACTGTGGATACTTGTGATACTCGAGATCGCAATATTGTGATTATCGTTGAATCATAATAGGATTGAATCGTGACACAAGTATCGCGATCCAGATTGAATCATGAGGTCCCTTGCGATTCCCCCTCCCCACCCCCATGTGTGTGTGTGTGTGTGTGTGTGTGTGTACCACCCCCCACCCCCCCACACACATATATATATATGTACACTGTATATGATATCTGTTAGGAACCTAATAGGACCAGTGGTGTGAAGAGGTAAACATCTTGTCAACAATTTGAATGCAGTGGTCACTATATTAAATTATTGCTTATTTAAACGCCTTACCATTCCAGTGTCCCACCTGTGAGACATTTTACATTGGCTGGACATTGGCTAGAATGGTAAGGGGTTAATTATTGATTATATTATACTATATGAAAAATTTTGATTCTACAGTACATATCCAGAGCAGAACAAAAATGTGCCTTGGTCAGCAACAATCCAAGTAGACAGTTAGTGTATTGCACACCATGGGAAGAGACACTAAAGACAAAGCTTTGTCTCAGCTTTGTTTTTAGTGTGTTCGTCACAACACAAAATTAGCCAAACTATATTGGATTTATAAAGGGAAATGCCAGAAATGCCTAATTAGCGGTGACTTCACATTCTACATAAAAGCACAATAGGATTTTTCACTCATGGCCTGATTTCTTCAAGGACTCCATTGCTTTGTGCCCTCGAAATGGCACCAAACCAGAGACTGTGCATCTCTCTAAGTCACAAAGCCCTTGCAAAGGGCGATGCCCATCCCTGCCTACACTGCTAATGAAATAGTGCCTTTCTGCTCAGGTGCAGTTTGCCCACATTTAAATACATGTATTTAGATATTTAACCAGTCCATATTAAAATAAATTACAGCCATGACAAAATGTGTCTGTTATGTCCGAATAACATGAGACTGGAGCCACTCTCAGCTGAACACTGAACTGACTTTATTATCACAAACAACACAATATACACTCTAGCCGTAGCCCGCCTGACGTCATTACCCCAACCCCCTCAGCCAGGCTACAGCAAGCCCCGAGATTCAAATCTCACACATAACACCCCCCCACACAAAGTCAAAGAACCCCCCCCCCAAGAACAGAAAAAAAACAAACAAACACAGTGTCGCCCCCCCCTTTATTTCTTATATATATATAACACCAAGTAGGCAAAACTCAGCCAACCAAATGGGCGTCTGGGTAGACTACCAGAACGCCCCACCGTGTTGGAGCGGGTTACTCTGCCGCTTAGTCCCAACACGCATTAGCTATTGCTGTCTTCAATACATAGTCCTCCAGGTACCTGGGCCTCTGACGAACTCTAGCCGGGCGTTCCCTAGGCGGGGACTCTGCACCAGGCACCGTTGGCTGTACCTGTGAGTTCTCACCACCCCAGTTCAACAAGTCCCACCTCACATCAGGTTGTCTCACCATAGCTCTAGTCCTCTGTTCCGGTGGCGACTTTCTGAGTCTACTGGAGTGCCACCGCGACCCATCCGCAAGCTTGAACGTGTCCTGGCCCTGTCGCCTTGTGATCCGCAAGGGCCCCATCCAGAGTGGCTGCAGCTTATGCGTGCGGTTAGGGTGTTTGATCCAAACTTGATCTGACACCTTCAGTCTGTGGGCTCTTGCCCTGTGCTTCCTGTCAAATCATCGCTTCATCTTACGCTGTTGTGCAGCGACTCGGTCCCGTGGAGAGTCCATATTCCTTGGAGGAGGAGTCGTGAGCAGTTTCAGTTGATCCAAAGGCAGAAGTAGTTCACGTCCCAGCATGAGAGCCACCGGGGAGCATCCTGTCATAGCATGGGCCGTTACCCTATAGTGGAGCAGTGTGCTCTGGAGGGCGTCCGGAAATACGAAGCCATCCACCAAGTGAGCTCTCAGTCCGTTTTTCAGGGTCTTGTTAAAACGCTCAACGTCCCCATTGGCCTGGGAATGGTAGAACATGGTTTTAATGTGTTCCACGCCCCTAGTGCTCAAGAACTATTCAAATGCCCCAGAGGTGAACTGTGGGCCATTGTCAGTCGTGATTGCATTCGGGACCCCCCACCTGGCGAACAGTGACGAGAGGAAACCTGTAACAACATCCATTGTGACCGAATTAGTGGGTAACACCTCCGGCCACTTTGAGAACAAGTTGTAGGCCACAAGCAGGAACTGGCTGTTTGGAGGTGCTGCATGTAATTCGCCACAGATATCCAACTGTTTGTGTTTCCAAGGGCCCTCTGGGTACAACAGCTGCCACAGGGGTGGAGGGGGTGGTCCGCTGGTCTTCCCACTCTCCAAGCACGGAACACAGTTTTTCACCATAACTTCAATGTCCTTATCAATACCCGGCCACCAAACTGAATCCCTGCAGCACTGTCTACCCTGACCACGCCCAGGTAGCCCTCATGGAGCATCGCTAAGACATGCGATCTCAGAGACACCGGGATTAGCATGCAGTGTCCCCTCGCCACACACACTTCATTCCAACAGCTCAGTTTGTCTTTAAACTGGTGGAAGGGTGCCAGCCCACCCTACACCTTTGAGGACCAACACTCACTAATCACCGAGCACAGCTGTGACAGCATGGGGTCTTGTTCTGACTCCACCCAAAGTTCCTGAAGGGATACTATATCCCGGAGGGCACTGTGCAGTGCATAGACCTGCAGCAGTGTTTCAACAGGATGTTTCAACCCGCCTCTGTTGGATCGTCGTCATCGTCGTCATCCAATTGTATGGAGTTGGCCATGGTGCGGGACAGGAGATCCGCCACTATGTTATCCTTGCCAGGGGTGAACTGGGTGGTAAAATTGTAGGCCTTCAGCCACGCCGTCCACCTGTGGATCCGCAATGGTCTGTGTCCTGAACCCGATGTCTCCAGTAATGTTGTCAGCGCTCGGTGGTCCGTCTGCAGAGTGAAAAGGTGCCCATAGAGGTAGATATGCCACCGTTCACACGCCCAGACACAGGCGACCGCCTCTCTCTCACCCATGGCATACTTTTGTTCAGCTGCTGAGAGAGACCTCAATGTTAACGCCACTGGGCGCTCCATACCACCTTGCATCTGGGACATAACTGCCCCCACTGCCGAGCCAGACGCGTCACAGGTCACAATGGTTGGCCGCTTTGGATCAAAATGGGCCAGCACCAGAAGGGAAGTGAGTTGAAACTTCAGTTTAGCAACTGCCACTGAACAGGCTGGGGTCCATTGCCATGGCACATCCTGTTTCAACAGGGCCCGGAGGGGTCCAAGCGTTTCCAAGCAGCGGGGAATAAAATGCCCATAAAAATTCACCATACCCAGAAACAAGGAAATCTGTGCAGATGTCGATGGTTCTGGAAGGCGCAGGACTGCCTCCACATTCCAATACGGGGGCCTCAGCCCCCCCACCGTCAACCGGAACCCCACAAACTTGATGGAGTCAGTCGCAAAGATGCACTTTTCTCCATTTAGGGTGACTCTGTGTTCCTGTAGTACCGTCAGTACCCATCCCAACCAATTATCGTGTTCCTCTCGTGACGTGCCATGTACCACAATGTCATCCAGGTATGCCACCACACCCTTGAGGCCGGCCAGAATCATGGACATTATTTTCTGAAAACAGCTGGGTGCTGAGCTCAGACCAAAAGGCATGCATGTGTACCTGAACACACCCATATTGGTCACGGACGCTGTCAGGTTCCCGCTGGCTGGGTGAAGGGGCACTTGCAGGTAACCCTGGCGAAGGTCCAGTTTCGTGAATACCTTTGAACCACTGAATATTGCAGTGAGCTCCTTCACCGTTGGAAGTGGGTACTTGTCTGGGACGATCGCTTTAATCACCATCCTGAGATCAATACACGGTCGGATGCCACACGATTTTTTCTTGGCCACCACGGTATTTGATATCCAGAAGGAAGCATCCACTCTCTCGATGATGCCTCCTTCCAGCAATTTGGTCAACTCCGCTGTGACATCGTCCCATAGGTGAGGGGAAGCCGCCGTAGCAGTTGAATTTTTGGCATCACACTTGGATCTATGATCGGGTGGTGGTGGAATGCGCTGATGCATCCCAGGCCTCTGAACAGCACCGGCCAGCAGACATGCCATTCGGGGTACACTGTCAATACCGTTGAGCCCTCTGGGTCTTTGATGGAGAATCCCAATTCACCCAGCAAATCCATCCCTAGCAAGTCCGCCCCCTGGAGCGAAATTTGGAAAGTGAATGCGGGGACCGTCTTCAACCCACATTTCACTGAAAAGTCAACCATGCCCGCCATTTTAATTTCGGCGTGGCCATATCCAGACATTTTCACTACTCCAGCATTGATGGTTTTATTTGGGAAAAGTCTCTTCAAAGTAGCTATACTCAGTATGGACCTGCCGGCCCCTGAGTCCATCATAAGTGGCATGTCGACTCCGTCGAGTTTTAGCACATACCATTTCAATGGTCCCTTGTTTGGGTGTGCCACACACACCCGTGTCATGTCTCTGGACTCCGCTGCCGATGACTTAGCAGGGATAGTGTAGGCCCTATCCTGTGCCCCAGTCCGTCGCTTCCTGAGAATCCGCCCCGGAGAATTAGCTACCTTGCTAACGGCTGTGTTTGGTGGGAAAGCTTGGGTGGCTACATTCCCTTTAGCCAACACTGGCAGACTCCACTGAATTGTGGACTCAATTTGCCTAACCAGTTTGAACACCTTTTCCAATGAGAGAGTATCTTTAGTTAGCTTTAGCTTGCTCTTCAGCCACACTTTGTTAGTACCATGGGCTAGCTTATCCCGGACCTGCTCCTCCTTGATAGATCCGAAGGTGCACTATCTTGCTAGGCTGTGGAGCTCCATAATAAAGGACTGAGTGGACTCACCCGTTCGCTGTTGGCGGTCAAAAACTCATATCTCCACGCCATGATGGTGGAATGGTCTCCGAAAACACAGTCCATAAATTCCAAACCATCTTTCAGCGAGCCGCTGCCACACAGCCCAAAAAATATCCGCTGGCCTTCCTCACGGAGGTAGTGGACCATTAGACTCCTCCGTCTCTCCTCATCGACGCCACTCAGGCCGACCGCAGCCACATACACGTCGAACGTCTCCCTCCAGTGGGGCCATGGTATAGCTGGTGTGCCCGGAGACTGTAAAAATGGAGGTGGTTGTCTGATGCATGCCCCCATGGTTTATCCTCGTTGCCAGATGCTATGTCCGAATAACATGAGACTGGAGCAACACAACTGAACAACACAACTGAACACTAAACTGAAAAAAACCAAAAAAAAACTAAACACTAAACTGACTTTATTATCGCAAACAACACAATATACACTCCAGCCATAGACCGCCTGATTTCATTACCCCAACCCCCTCAGCCAGGCTACGGCTAGCCCCGAGAGTCAAATCCCACACATAACAGTGTCCAATAAGACTTGCTAATATTTAGATAAGTAGAATAGGACTTGGTGTTAATTATGTGATGTTTAAAATCTGTCATTACAGACAGATTGGTAACTGAAATTCTTGCAAATGATCTGTGTAATCACTGCATAAAAATTGTGCAAAATTTAGGAAAGACCAGCAGTTGATTCTGCTTAATGGTCCCATTCACTGCATGTTTTTGGCATATTTTTGGCAAATTGCCATTAAATATTTTTTTATTGAAGCATCATTGTGAATCATTTTTTGCAGCCTTACTCAGAATTGCTCATTTCAGTACATGTCTCTGTAAATTTCTAAGAGCTATGTTTAATTACCTCCGCTAAGGAAGTTATGTTTTCATCGGCGTTGGTTTTGTCTGTCTGTTTGTTTGTTTGTCTGTCTGTTTGATTGTTAGCAAGATAACTCAAAAAGTTATGGACGGATTTTCATGAAATTTTCACAGATTGTCAGAAATGGAGTATCCTACAGATGATTAAATTTTGGTGGTGATCCGGATCACCGTCCAGAAGAAAACCGCCATTACAGAAAATGCCATTTTCGTCAATAACTACTGAACCACTAATCCTATCATTGTGAATCCAATTGCTAGTCATATGTTTTCATGGTCAAGGAATCTGAAAATGTACACACAAACACTGTATGGGGGGAACTGTGGCGCTAAACCGCCATTACGGAAAATGCCATTTTTGTCAATAACTACTGAACCACTAATCCTATCATTGTGAATCCAATTGCTAGTCATATGTTTTCATGGTCAAGGAATCTGAAAACGTACACACAAACACTGTATGGGGGGAACTGTGGCGCTTGGCGGTGGTCTGCGCTCTCCGAGTGCTTTTCTAGTTCAAATTTACTTTAATTCTTACATTGCTATTGCTATTATTGCTATTGCTATATAATTGAGACTGAACAAACTGATCAAGAAAGCTAGCTCTGTCCTGGGGCAGCGCCTTGATCCGGTGGAGGAGATAGGAGAGAGAAGGACGGTGGCTAAACTGTCATCTCTGCTGGAGTCCGAGTTCCACCCTATGCAGGACATACTGAATGCACTGAGGAGCTCATTTAGCAGCAGACTACATCATCCCAGGTGCACAACCGAGAGGTTTCGCAGGTCCATCCTACCAACGGCTGTCAGACTGTACAACCTAAGCAGGGCTGCTCGCAGAGATAGCAAAAAGACGTAACAAACTAATAGTTTTTTGAATGCAAAAGATGCAATAGACTTACACAATGGTCCCCTCCGGCATACAACTAGGAAAATACCGGTCGCTATGGAGGGTGAGAATATGTATGGGCACATAATCATACCATGTAGGATAACTAAGTAGACGGTTGTGCTGTTTCATCCCATCTAGCAACAATGCCCTGCACTGTGTGTGTTTATATATTTACATATTTATTCCATCTAGCTACAATGCTCCGCACTGGGTGTGTTTATATTTATATATCTATATATTTATTCCATCTAGCTACAATGCTCCGCACTGGGTGTGTTTATATTTATATATCTATATATTTATTCCATCTAGCTACAATGCTCCGCACTGTGTGTTTATATATCTACATATTATTCCATCTAGCTACAATGCTCCGCACTGTGTATTTATATATCTACATATTATTCCATCTAGCTACATTGCTCCGCACTGTGGGTGTTTATATATCTACATATTTATTCCATCTAGCTACAATGCTCCACACTGTGTGTCTATATATTCATATATTTATTCCATCCAGCTACAATGCTCTGCACTGTGTGTCTGTGTGTGTGTATATATATATTTTATAGTAATATGTACATATGTATATTAGCTGCTCTTGCTTGCTTGCTTTTTTTCTTGCCTTCTGATTGTTGCTCTGAGTGTTGCTATCCCTGTGCTGTTGCAATCCTGGAATTTCCCCGTTGTGGGACTAATAAAGGCTTATCTTATCTTATCTTAATTACAATGCTAAATTTATCAGGCTAGTTTCTACCTCGAGTAGTGAGCCTGAGCCAATTAACATAAATTTGTCTTAACGGATGAATAAAATAATGCATGCCAAGCTGAGCTAATGCTTAGGGATTGATGTAGCATCACAGCCAAAATATTATCAACTGTTCACTGATTTAATAAACCAGGAGTAAACGGGGTGACTGGAATCTAAAGAAAATAATATAATATAGTCACAAATGCCTTTTCTGGTTATTTACGCATATTTACATCTTGACCAAGAAGGGAAAGTGTCGTGTCTCGTTCTGTTCTGAGATTCAAAGTCTGAGAAGAGAACGCCAGTCCAAACAATAGACCAAAGAGAGAATGTCTGGAGAACACTGAGTGAGCAGTCTCTCAGAGCTACATCTAAATGTTCTGTTACAGTGTTCAAGGCTGTGCTGGGTCCTCACTGTCTCCTGGGAAAAGTACTAAGTGTAATGCCATTAGGAGCGGTACTGGGGTTAAGCTCCCAGTGCTCATAAAATGCTCCTTACAGCGTGCGTCTCGAAAAGCCTCTGACAACTAAGTCCAACTCCTAGCCTGCCCATGTGGTTTAGTCTCTAAGCCCGGCGGAACTGCTTTTACTAATAGGAGAAGGGGCGAGGGTGGATCTCTGGCGCCTTAAAACCAGATGCTTCGGGTAGATGGTGGCTCGTCAACCTGGGAAGGTAGCCCATCTAGGGGAAGGTAAACCCTGATTTCAAACCTCCGCTGCCTTGCGGCACACCCGGTCACAGGAAAGGCTTCGGGAGTCAACCCTGAGGAAAAATCCAGAGTCGGAGACCCTAAGGCAGTTCTCTGTTGTGCTCAACATCGTTCTGGCAGCTCCTGCGACGGCGCTGGTGCCAAACTATAGCAGCCCTGCTGTTCCTTTGGATTCATCAGTGATGTGGAGAGGGGGGACATGCTGCATGGGTAACATCTTGTCCTTTATATCTTCCTGCTCGGGCTTGAATCCTACCAACGCCCAACGCTGGAAGGTAGAACACCGGTGCACATCGGCCTGTTCAGCCACAGGCGGTGCTGTTCCAGCAGAGTAGACGTTTAGGATTCTCTTCCATGGTCATCATAGACCGACGGAGGCCAACGACGGATTGTAAAAAATCACAAAAATGCCATTCATGATTACAGGAGACAGAATGAATGGCCAATAATCAAAAATTGCCATAGCAGTAAGCTAACTCCCTAGCATTGTTAGCTTGGCCTCCCTGCCATCAACATTTACAGTAGCAGGTACAGTAGCTATGCTGACCAATAATATAGTGGCATCTATCAAGGCTAGACTTACCATTTCATGATGTAGAGCAGGGGTGTCCAATCATGTGCCATGGAGGGCCAAGACCCTGCAGGTTTTCTCTTCTACTCAGTTGCTTCAGCAGGTGTTTTCACTGATCAGCAATCAGTGGGAGGAAGTTCAGTGAAATCTGGTGCTGAACACACTGGTTGGAGGTAAAGCCTGCAGGGTCTTGGCCCTCCATGGCACATGATTGGACACCCCTGATGTAGAGGAACAAACACAGAAGAGTTAAAACATATAATTGGACACTGAAACAATATAAAGGCTGTTTTTTTTTTTAAGATAAGTGAGTGGTTTGATTTTTTCAATAATTATTGACCAATATATGAATTCAAAAGGTTACATACGGGCAGCGCGGTGGCGGAGTGGTTAGCACTGCGGCAGCACAGCAACTCACCCTTGGCCGGGGGATCCTGGGTTCCATCCCAGCCCCCGACCAACAGTGATCTGTGTGGAGTTTGCATGTTCTCCCTGCGTCTGCATGGGTTTACTCCGGGATTTCTCCGGTTTCCTCCCGCATGCCAAAAACATGCAAGTTAGGTTAATTGGCATCAAAACTGGGGATTCTAAATTGTCCTTAGGTTTGACCGTGAGAGTGAATGGTTGTCTGTCTCTCTGTGTTGGCCCTGCGATGGACTGGCGATCTGTCCAGGGTGTACCCTGCCTCTCGCCCAAAGATGCTGGGATAGGCTCCAGCCTCCCCGTGACCCGAAAAGGATTAAGCAGAAGAAGATGGATGGATGGATGGATGGACATACAAAAACACCACCTTTAAGGTGTGTTCGCATAGGATGTTCCCCACTGCATCCAATTCTCTTCATCTAAGCTAACAAGGGTTAAAGTTCCTCACATTTGCAGAACTTGATAGCGGTTTGTGTTGTTATATTATTTAGAGATAGGTGCTTTGTGACTTAAACACTGGGACAGAGCAGATAGCAGTGACAAATATTTGGCCCTAAAAGTGGCCCTGATTCTGGGTTTTTTTTTTCCTCAAATAAGCTATGAGAATGTGAATTTGTCCTGAAAAAAATTCTGTGCTCCGCACTGTGTGTGTTTATATATTTATTCCATCTAGCAACAATGCTCCACACTGTGTGTTTATATATTTACATATTTATTCCATCTAGCAACAATGCTCCACACTGTTTATATACTCATATATTTATTCCATCTAGCTACAATGCTCCACACTGTGTTTATGAACTGTCGTGAGTTCGATCCCAGCCCCCGGCCAACAGTGATCTGTGTGGAGTTTGCATGTTCTCCCCGTGTTGCGTGGGTTTACTCCGGGATTTCTCCGGTTTCCTCCCACATGCCAAAAACATGCATGTTAGGTTAATTGGCTGTTCTAAAATTGTCCCTAGATATCTGTTTCCTATAGGCCCTTAGAATAGAGGGTTAGTATTAATGAAAGCGCTTTGAGTGGTCTTTGTGACTAGAAAAGCGCTATATAAGTGCAGGTTAGTTAGTTTAGTTAGTTATATATTTATTCCATCTAGCAACAATGCTCCACACTGTGTGTGTTTATATATTTACATATTTATTCCATCTAGCTACAATGCTCCGCACTGTGTGTTTATATATTTACATATTTATTCCATCTAGCTACAATGTTCCGCACTGTATATATACAGTATATACAGTATATATATATGTACATATGTATACTCGCTGCTCTTGTTTTTATCTTGCCTTCTGATTGTTGCTCTGAGTGTTGCTATCCCTGTGCTGTTGCAATCCTGGAATTTCCCCACTGTGGGACTAATAAAGGCTTATCTTATCTTAAACAGCTGAGATTGACTGCTTAAACAGCCTTACAGCGTGGAATAGGCCTGAGATTCAAGATTCACAGATTTTATTTGTCAATATTACTATATGTACAGGACATACAGGAGAATTGAAATGGCATTTCTCTCTCTCTTCAGTGGTGTACGCACACTGAAAAAAAAGAAAAAGGAATAAGGCTGGAGAAACAATGGCAGTCTATGTACAGTAATGCTACCCTTAGTGTAAGTGGCAACAAAAGATAGACCCAGACATCCTATAATACAAACAAAGATAAATGATGAAACCTGGCAATCTTATATACAGAAAAAGTAGAGCAGTAATGCTTGTAGTTGCACGTTTGATGCAGTAGTGTAGGTGCAGACAGTGACAGATAGGACTGCACATGATCAATATTGCAATAACAGACAACAGCAGATATGGCATTTGTGCAAATGGTTGCAGTAAAGTGCAGAGACATACAGCAGCAGTTGTATTACTATTGGTGTGCCAGTTTTTCTGTGCCAACAGCTGAGGTAGTTATTGTGCGGGTGAGTGCGTTACGGTCCGGGAAGAGAGGGGTGTAAGTGGACAGAGTTCAGGGTCCTGATGGCCTGGTGAACAAAGCTGTTTAGCACTCTTGTACAGCTGGCCCAGAGGCTCCAGTACCTTTTCCCCAAGGGCAGGGAGCTGAAGAGGGAGTGTGAGGGATGGGAGGTGTCTCCTGGAATGTTGATGGCTCTGTGGGTGAGGCAGGTGAGGTAAATGTCCGAGAGGATGGGGGGGGGGGGGCACCAGTGATCTTGCTGGCTGCTTTCTCTGTGCATTGTAGTGTCTTCCAACAGGAGGCGGTGCAGCTTCCATACCACACTGTGATGCATCTGATAAGGATGCTCTCAACAGTGCCCCGGTAGAGGTGTCTGAGTTTTTGTAGTAGGTGCTGGGGGATGATTGTGTTGTATTCTGAACTAGATGGAATTCTGACCAGCTAATATGGATGCAGCATAAAATGGTAAATGAAATGGGGGCATTGATCTGTTTGACATCGAGAGCATAGCAAAAATTGAAATTCTAAACTAGCCCTACCATCCTCAACATGTTGCGAGCCAAAACTTCCAAGATGTAATGTTTAGGTTTCCAAAAAGGAAAGGCTGAGCTGTCATTGATTTTATTGGTCTGGATGCTAACCAATAAAACCACATTATCATGGGTTTAAACAAGCAACAAGCTGTTCTGCCAGAGTCCTGTTTTTTACTGTCTCTGCTCTTTTCTTCTGTCTCCAGTGTAATTGGTCTGCAGTAATCTTTCTACAGTTGCTGCACATAGTGGTGTCTAGACAACAGAACTCTTTAAGCTAATGGTTAATATTGCTGAGGTGCTCCGCCGAGTGCTTTTAGATGCTCATTTGTGCCGGCTGCCACCAGCCCCTTTAATGGCCCTCTTATTAGTCATCCAGTCATGCTATACTGACACTGATGTTGTGCTGAAAATATGGCCAGTGCCACTGACCAGCAGAGTGGGTGTTGGGGCTGATAATGATGATTTTTATATTTGTTTACTCAGACTAATATGTTATTTGGGTAATTTGGATTGACATTTATGTTATCCCACTTAGACTGGGTCTATGTGTGATCATTATGTTGTAAATGTCCATGGCCGGGCTGTGTAATGATCAAGTTTCTGCAAGAATATTGATTGTGTTCTCTTCACTTTTCTGTTCTTGAATTGTTGTCTGAATACAGTAATTAATGAGTGTGTGCACACACACACTCTTAGTACCAATAGTGGGCAGAGTGGGAATCAGCTGAATGCAGGGAGAAACCCACACACCAGCAATTGAATTAATTTGCTGGGACTGAAGCAACAGTGAGTTTGGATTGTCAACATTCCATTGTTAAAGGCTTGAATGGGAAACAAGGTAGCTTTGGCTAAAAGAAAAAAACAACAACAACGTTTTGTTTGTTAAACTGTGATATCCATTCTAAGCTGTTGTTATTTACCCACAGAGTCCAGATTTTTGTTAATATCAATATGTTGTATTAGTTTTCAAAACATCTACAAGTTTTCAATGGCACATAAACCAAATTGTATTTGGGAAATTGTCACTAAACTCTGAATCAAGTAAAGTACAAAAGGCACAAAATTAATATGAAGCTTAGTCCAACTGAAATCATAAATGCTCTATATCCAGACGTCCTTCATGACCATTGATTGGGTACAATGGCCAGCAGTTGTACAATTATTTTAACAAAAACATGGGTATTTATCAATCTGTATATGATCATTTGCTATGTTCAAATCACACATCAGGTCTGAGCTCATACATGCAAATTATCAAGTCACTGAAGAGAAACCTAACTGTGTGTGAATTATGGATCAGATAATGGAGCAGTGCATCCTTTCAGACCTTGTGTTACATTTAAATGAGTGCTTTAATGATTTACAATTTTGAAGATGTAGTGATATAGTGTTTTTTATTGTTATAACAGAGGTCTGTCATGGTTTTATTAATTACAACAGGCTGTTTAACAAAGGCAGTTATTTTGTTTGGTTGGAATAGTCACAACAGTGATCAGGTTGATATGAACTATAATCATGATTGTCAAAACTAAATGAAAAAAAGACTTGAATTGCTTCACTATGTGTGTAATAAATATTGAATACATAATTTTCTTTATTGCATAACACCTTGTTCACATTATTGTTATTTATTGAGATGCACTAATAATGCTGTTTATCACTGTCCATTCTTTTATCAGTGATTAATTTACTTTTGTAGTCCTCCATCAGAGAAGGCTGACTTAGATTTTTTTTAAAAACAGACCTCAGATGTTTGAACCTGAAGTGTTCCATCAGGTTGTAATTTATTTTGGATTGATGATTACATAATTAAATCAGACTTTGAATTAAAACAAAAATTAAACAACAGTAACAATGATCATCTAAATTAGGATAAAAATGATTTGCAGTATTTCAGTATGTGTAATCACTATTCAAATAAAGTTTAACTTTTTAAATATGCACTAACTTTTTCTACAATATTCTGATTTAGTAAGATGCACCAGTAGGCTGTTAGAGCATTAGTGAGGGATGTTTGTACTAAAGAATAGAATAGATTGCATAAGTTATCATCGTTTTCTCATTACAAAATTATTTAAGCAATATTACACAAGATGGTGTACAGGATCAATGCATATAGTAACTGCGGGTGTGGTATGTGTAATGCCCGATGTGTAGCGGAGGTTCTACAAGCACAATCTATTAAATAGAATAGAATAGGTTTTATTGTCATTGTACAGTTGTACAGTACAACAAAATTGTAAATGACGCCAATACTGGACAAAATATTATGATTGGTTTGTTTGAGATTTTTCTAAACATCTCAATCAGTATGAAGATGTCTACCGTCATTTCACACACATTAGACAAATTAAATATTGTCAAGTGCAAAAGTCAGTGTTTAAAAAACACACGGGCCACGTGTTGAGTCGGTACCACAGAAGGGCTGAGATCAAGACTTGGCCAATACAGGTGGCTAACTAGCATGCTAGCGATTAGGCTTTGTCACGCTTCACTCGCTTTTTCTTGGCATTTTGAAATGAAACAAAGAATCCATCACCACAAAGGTATTGTGGTTTGTTAATTGTGACAATAAATCCAACTCTAGCACTGCCTGTTGTCAGGAATCGAGCCGGCTTGGTTTCCCCCAGCTCTGTCCTGGCCGCTCTATGGATACGTGCCACATTGTATGTATGTTAGTATGTATTTCTGTGTGCTTTGCCGTACCTATAGCCACTGCCTTCTGGCCAGCAGCAGGGAGGCAGCCTCTTGTGCTCACGCTGGAGTGAGCGCTGTCTGTCTGCCGGTCGGACCACACCCCCTCTCTATTGCTACCAGCTGTTCCCACTCCCGTATGCCATCTTTCCGCTCCTCGCCCAGGTGTAGCCTATTTGTCAAACCAGCAATGCATGTTCTTAAGGAGCCTGTCTCCAGTCATGCATTGCTGGGTCATTGGACTTCGTGGACTTCATTGACGGTTCACGTGGAGTCACGTCTAATAAGGACTGTTTCCCTCGGGACCTATTCGGATTACTGGACCGCTCCAGCTCAGTAAGTGATCACTGCGTGTGTTTTTCCCCGGTGTCTTCCCCCTATTGACTGTTGAGCGTCCAGTAGGACACCTTTAGCTTCTGACGAAATCATAACTGTATGTCTGTGTGTTAGCACCTTGGTGTTTAATAAATGTGTGTGGTGTAAATCCCAGCGCGTAAATCCTCACCCTTCTTCCCCTCACTGTGCGCTATGGTGAGGCGCACGGAGAGCTCATGACACCTATTGTTTTTAAACAGACTTGCATTAGCTTAACGGTGTTTATACAAGGCAGACTTTGTAAACTGAATAAAGGTTTTTTTTTTTTTTTGCAAAAGGTTAGAACTTCCGGGTCAGGTAAGATTTCTTTTTCAAAAAGTACCTCACTGTGGAAATGAAGGTATCCAACACAGTATTGTAATTCTCGCTGAGAGTTGACAGTAAATTAGTATTAGTAATTAATGGTTACTAGAACACCTTTGAAGCAGAGTGATACATATCCAGTGAAACGTTGGAGTGGAGTTATCATCGAATATAGTAACTCTTGGAATCCCTCATCAAATTGCTGAGTCAGAAATAATTGTTGTGTAACCAAGGTTTGGTAAGTATGCTTTAAAATGACCAGGGGCCTCATGTACAAAGACTAAGAAGGAGAAATTTATTTAACTTTGACATATTCAGACCGACGTCTGCGGTCATCCTGAATATGTATCATCCACTGCCTTCTATCATTTGCGTAATATTGCCAAGATTAGGAGCATCTTGTCTCAGAGTGATGCTGAGAAACTGATCCACGCTTTTGTTAGCTCGAGATTAGATTATTGTAATTCTTTATTATCAGGTTGTCCTAAAACATCTTTAAAATGTCTTCAGCTGATCCAAAATGCTGCAGCAAGAGTTTTAACAGGTACTAGAAAGAGAGATCATATCTCTCCGGTTCTGGCCTCCCTTCATTGGCTTCCCATAGAGTTTAGAATTAAGTTTAAAATCCTTCTTCTTACTTACAAAGCTCTAAACAATCAGGCTCCTTTTTATTTAAAAGATCTGATACTACCGTATTATCCTAACAGAGCACTACGCTCCCAAAATGCAGGACTACTTGTAATACCTAGAATCTCCAAAAGTACAATGGGAGGCAGAGCCTTCAGTTATCAAGCTCCTCTCCTGTGGAATCAGCTGCCAATCTGGATTCGGGAGTCAGACTCGATCTCTGCCTTTAAGATTAGGGTTAAAACCTACCTTTTTGATATAGCCTACAATTAGGGAGGGATCATGTGTTTCTGAACCCTCCCTTAGTTATGCTGCTAATAGGTTTAGTCAGCCGGGGGACCTCCAGTAATGCACTGGGCCTCACTCCTTTCCTCACTCTCTATGAAATATTTTTTTTTGCTGGTCATTAACATTTGTTTGTTCTCTCCCATAGATTGAGTCCCCATCGTGCTGTTTTGCTCTCTACATGTCTGTTCTTTTCATCTTCTCTGTCCCCTCACCCCCCAGCCAGTCGCAGCAGATGACTGCCCCTCCCTGAGCCTGGTTCTGCTGGAGGTTTCTTCCTGTTAAAAGGGAGTTTTTCCTCTCCACCGTCGCCAAGTGCTTGCTCACAGGGGATCACCTGATTGCTGGGGTCTTTCTGCAACTGTGGGGGTTCCCCCCTACAGTTGATAGTGCTATGAGATGACTGTTGTTGTGAAATGGCGCTATATAAATAAAGTTGAATTGAATTGAATCCTCATAAGCGTCAGCTGATTGCTGTAATTTTGAGTGTGTATAGAGGGGTTGCACTGCCGTCACACGGGTCATGTGTCCTTTGTTTACTGCACCATTTTGGATGGCAATGAACATTCAGATCACCAACAGCAAGCGTGAGTGAGTGTAATCAACAAGATAAATGGCTACACACAAGTCAACACCGTGGTCCACCGACAAGGTGCAGACTTTTCTATGCTTGGTAGCTGATTAAAGAAATCCAGAGGGAGCTGGATGGAGCGACCTGAAACGAATTCATGGCCACGGCGGAGGTAGATGGGAGGCAGAGTGGCATAGACCCGACCACGGTATCATCATTGTTGAAAACAGTGATAGAGGATGGTGAGTGATGTGATATTGTGCATCTAACCCACACTTATATAGCGCTTTTCTAGTCACAAAGACCACTCAAAGCGCTTTCACTAGTACTAACCCTCTATTCTAAGGGCCTATAGGAAACAGATACTGTATCTAGGGACAATTTAGAACAGCCAATTAACCTAACATTTAATCTTTAATTTAACATCTCTGCCGTTATTTATCCCAGTGGTGGAAAGCTCACTTTGAACAAACACCATTGTCTCCTGTACGCTGACAACGAGCTAACTAACACACACAGCATACATATTTTAGTACCTAATAGTGATAACTTGCCGTGATTACAATGTCGTACGGGGGACTTATTAGTGCTAACTAGTATTAGCAATCATTAGCTTACCTTCATATGTGATCTAGTTCGTATCCGCACGTCTTCCGCTGTTCTATGGCTTTGTGAACTCTCCAGTACTTTTCCAATGTTTCATCTCGTCGCCTGTAGCCTTTTCTGGCTCTAATTTTTTGCCTTTACTCTGGCAAAAAGCCAGCAAGCAGCAGGCTCGCCTTGATATCCATCTTGTGTTTTTCTTGTCACATACAAACAATGTCGTGAGAGTGTCGGGCCACCTTGCTGTAAAGATCTAACTCTCTTAAGGTGGTATTCAGTCATAATGGAAAGTGAGCAGCACCGTGGCGAGTCGGACTGAGTATGTGCTAGTGGAATTATTGTTATTCTTAACACAGGGTCCACGCTATTTGCTGTCCAAAATGGCAGAAAAACAATGTGACACGTGACCACTGATGTCATATGCAACCCCTCTATAGCGCAGTTGTTATAGTGCATGATTTCAAAGCAAAAGGTTGTAGGTATGAATCCAGCTGTGATGTATTTTAGGGACCACAATGGAAATAAGTGTGCTCACTTTCTTGTGCCATCCCATTGTTTTTAGATGTATGTTGTATCTTTTATACAATGTTATTTTAAACGATGATTCAATTAATCAATCAATTTATGACCACCTGGGTCGATCAGCTGGTTGAATAAAGGAAAACAGTCACGAAAAAGAAGACAATTTGAACCTAATGGGCAGCCACAGTCATCTGTCAGTTGAAAGCAGATCATATTAAACTCGGCAAGTGCATATTTACCGGAAAAGCAGTAGAAGATGGATGGAAGTGCATATTGACATAACTACTGTACACACAGGCAGTTGGAGGCTTGGTAGAATGCTGACAAACTGTAGTTTAATCTGCAAAAAAAAGAAGAAAGTCACTTACTCAAATCACTGAGTTGTAATGAAGCCTTGAAGACAGGATGATATTTGTGGGCGCACAGGCGCATTCCACAAGGACTGCCCGTGGAAACCTAAGCCACCTGACAAGTCAGTCATCATCCTGAGCCAGAAAATCTTCTGTCTCTAAATACCCTTTCGCTTCTCACTGTGCTATTTGCAATATCCTGTTGCAAATAGCACAATAGTTGTTAGAGGCATTTTCAGCACTTCTTTGCGCTTGTTTTTATATCCACTCATCTAATTGCACACACTTGGATGTTTGTTCATCATGTGTCTCTGGTGTGTACAATCATTTTCACATCATTATCAGTCTCCCAACATCACCTTTAAGCGTCGCCAACGGACCAATAATAGTAGAAATGTACGTACGCCAGCCATGAAGTTGGCGTGGGACTGCACATATTTCCAAGGTCATTTCATTCTTGAGTACATCTGAAGTCTTAAGTGGAAAAGGACGTATGCCATGTTTTTCAAATTAATAGCACAACCGAGTTCCAAAACATATTGTTGTAAAGCATATACATATGGTTGTAAAGAACTGGAAATGGGTCATTTGTGAATTTGCAGCATTAGGAGGTCATATTTACTGGAAACAAAAACATCTTAACAGGCCATGTTACATGTTAACATAGGACCCCTTCTTTGATATAACCTTCTCAATTCTTGCTTCCATTTAACTTGTATTTTTTGGAGAGTTTCTGCTTGAATTTCTTTGCAAGATGTCAGAATAGCCTCCGACATCTGTTTTTTGATGTGAACTCCTCCCACCCTCATAGATCTTTTTCTTGAAGATGCTTCAAAGGTTCTCAATAGGGTTGAGGTCAGGGGAGGATGAGGCCACACCATGAGTTTCTCTCCTTTTATGTCCATAGCAGCCAATGACACAGAGGTATTCTTTGCAGCATGAAATTGTGCATTGTCATCAATGAAGATAATTTTTTTTTTCGGAAGGGCACCGTTCTTCTTTTGTACCATGGACGAAAGTACATAGAGTCAAAACCTTGATATACTTTGCCAGGTCATTTTCAAATCTTCCAGGAACCCTAAAAGGGCCTACCAGCTCCCTCCCCATGATTCCGACCCAAAAAAATGCTCCGCCACCTCCTTGCTGACGTCTCAGCCTGTTGGGACATGGTGGCCATCCTCCAACCATCCACTACGCCATCCATCTGGACCATCCAGGCCTGCACAAAACTCATCAATAAATAAGACTGTTTGAAAATTAGTTTTCATGTATTTCTGGGCCCACTGCAACCACGTCTGCTTATGAGCATTGGTTAGGGGTGGCCGAATAGTAGGTTTATGCACAACTGCAGGCTTCTGGAGGATCCTACGCCTTGAGGTTCATGGAACTCCAGAGGCACCAGCAGCTTCCAATACCTATTTGCTGCTTTGTAGTGGCATTTTAGCAGCTGCTCTCTTAATTTGATGAATTTGTCTAGCAGAAACCTTCCTCAATATGCCTTTATCTGCATGAACCGTCTGTGCTCTGAATCAGCCACAAATTTCTTCACAGTATCAATCAGTTAATCAATCAAACTGTTTGTATAGCGCTTTTTAAATATTAGATGCTGCACAAAATGCTTTACACAGATAAAAACAGTAGACACATTTAGTTACATATTTTACACGATACATCCCCTCCCCTTCCAACCCTCCCAAAAACATACCCACAAACACACACAGGCACATACTGTACATCGCCCCTTACTTTCTTACACACAATTTAAATAAAAGAGACATTGCTCAGCACCGAGGTACCAACATGAAGAG
The DNA here is from genome assembly GCA_020510985.1 of Pholidichthys leucotaenia. NCBI lineage: Eukaryota > Metazoa > Chordata > Actinopteri > Cichliformes > Pholidichthyidae > Pholidichthys > Pholidichthys leucotaenia. The sequence continues at coordinate 247,522,105 of CM035839.1, read as the reverse complement.
CAACCGTCCTGTGGAACTATTATCACACTTAAGTTTTCATGAAATATCTAATGTTTCCATTGTCTAATCATTGCACTATTGATGCTTTTGGGCAGCAGAAAGATCCTTTTTTTTCCCCATATTTGCTGAAACCTGTGGCATGCTTAATAATGTGGAACATCCTTCTTAAGTAGTTTTTTTTTTAATTGGGCTCACCTGGCAAACTAATTATGAAAGGTGTCTGAGATTGATAGTGATCAAAAGAGCCCTGAGACACAATACCATCCATGAGTTTAATTGAAAAACAAAAAAACTAAATGTTTATGACATTAAAATCCTATTTGCTAAATAATTTGGAGAGCAGTGTAAATCACAACTCTACAGATTTAAATTATAACCCTCAGCTGAAAATCAGCTGGTCAAACTAATGCTGTTGTGCAGCACTGATCTGCTCCAAATGGTCTTTCTTTTGCATTTAATGCCACTGTTGTTTGCTATTTATTTATAGAGTATCCTGTCAGGTAACGGAAAATATGACTTAATGAGTGTGAGCCGGCTGTCGGCATGCACAGTATGTGAACTGCTGTGCCTTTGTGTGGTCACTGTTGTATTTAATGCCACATTGTCACACAGCACTGCTTCATTATTTGTCAATTTTATCTCAAACAGGTTAATTTTGTCTTCTTAGTGATAAAACTGATCCTGTTCTTCTATTAAGACAAAGTGTTCTGCCCTCAGTAGTGTGTGTTTTACAGAGTTAGAAAAAATAGTTCATAAGTTCATATTAAAATATCATAGTCCTTTTGTAATAATTCATTTGTAGTAATTCCCGTTAAAAATGGTTATTGTGTTAAAAGTGATTTCTGCATAGTTAGTAGTAATTTGTCTGTATTTTATATTGAAAGCGCAGCCAGTTGCCGCTATGATTTATGGGTAGAAGAAACAGACTTCGGTAGAGAGAAAAAAAAGGCAGAAGTGCATAGCCTGCCTGCGAATATCTGAAACGTTTCTCCTGTATGTTAAACCCCTTTTTTACACCCCCGAAAGCAATGACTGTAAGTTAATGCATGTTATGTTGGTTTTATAAGTTGTTAAATGTGAACTTGAGATCGTTTTTAGAGTGTGATTTGTTTCCAGGAATTAGTCTTACCCTCAGGGGCCCGCTAGCTTATTTTAACAAATGTATTTTTCTGTTTTTATTTCTAGTTTCACTCGGGCTTTTCAACGAGCTTCGAGCCACAGTTGTAAGGTACTGTAAGCTGTCTAAGGAGACTGAAATAAAGGAGCAGGACACTCGGTTTCCTGGCTCGTGAAAAATGAGTTTGGCTTGCTGTTGATCTGCGTTGTGCGCTGTTACCCTGTGTATATAACACGTAGGGATAACAGTATAGTGAAAAGCCAGGTCAGCAGTTGGTGAAGATAAGGTCCACGACACAGCGAGGGACGACAAGAGTAAAAAAAAACACGTCAGCAGTTGGTGAAGTTAAGATTCACGACACAGCGATGGACGACACTCGAGAAGAAGGCAGAAGAAAAAGCGAACTCCGAAGCCAAATCATCACACAACACTAGCTCCAGCTCCAGACGTTCTAGCTCCAGGTTATCCTCAAAGTCCAACGTAATGGAATCAGCCATCATGGCGCGAGCCTCTGCTGAAGCTGCGAATGCCAGAGCCTTGTACAGTAAGAAACAATTAGAAATTAAGCAACAAGCAAAGCTAGAACAAGCAAAGCCAGAACAAGAACAAGCAAAGCTGGAGCTGGATCTGGGGATGCTGGAGATAGAGAAGGAAACAGCGGCCGCCACAGCACAAGCAGAAGTTCTAGAAGCTGCCGCAGCTGCCGAGCCGGACGAAGGAGAGAGTGTAAGGAGCGCAATTTCATCACAAGCTGTCAGAGAACTATGGAGTATGTGCACCACCAAATCCAGCTAAAGTCACAGGTGCGACCAGCTGAAGAAGAAACACCTCAAGTTGAACCTGCACAAAGGGCGCAATTATCCACTCCGAGGAGACCCGAACAAACTCTCTCTCCACCAACATTCAAGAAAATGTACATGAATAATGAATCCATCGACATACCGAGAGACTATGTCAGACCAAACGGCTACCATGCTTCCCACAATGGTGACCCACCTATGGCGGACTTTGCTAGGTTCCTCGCGCGTAGAGAGCTAATCACAACCGGACTCTTTAAGTTTGATGACACCCCCGAAAACTTTAGAGCATGGCAGTCGTCATTCATAAATGCAATTGAAGACGTTGGTCTCACATATAGCCAGGAGTTAGATCTCCTAGTCAAGTGGCTTGGTAAAGAGTCCTCAGAGCACATTAAAAGAATCAGAGCTGTCTATGCCACTAACCCCAAAGCTGCTCTCCAATTGTCATGGGACAGGTTAAAAGAATGTTACGCTACGCCAGAAGTAGTAGAAAACGCCTTGTTCAAAAAACTAGATAACTTCCCTCGCCTTACAAACAGAGACAATGTAAAACTCAGAACTTGGAGATTTACTCTTAGAGCTGCGGGTGGCTAAAGATGAAGCTTATCTCCCAGGTCTCGCGTACCTCGACACACCCCGTGGGGTTAAGCCCATAGTTGAAAAGTTGCCTCCAAATTTACAAGATAAATGGCTGCACGCGGGCTCAAAATACAAACAAAAATATGATGTAACCTTCCCTCCCTTCTCATATTTTGTAAAGTTTGTCCAAGACGAGGCTAAGGCAAGAAATGACCCAAGTTTTGCGACATGCAGCAGCCAACCCTTCAGCAAAGGTGAGAGACCACCATTCAAACAAACTAGCTACAGAATGCCTCTAACTGTAAACAAAACAGAGGTCGACACAACTGATCCCGCTAGTACTAAAGAGGATGATTTAACACGCTACTGTCCAGTCCATAAGAAAATGCATCCTCTAGCCAAATGTAGAGCTTTTCAGAATAAACAGCTACAAGAGAGGCGAAGCATACTCAAAGAACACAAACGATGTTTTCGCTGCTGCTCTCCCTTACACACAATAAAGGATTGTGACATGAAACTCAAGTGCGAGGAGTGCCAAAGTGAGAGGCATTGCTTTGCCATGCATCCTGATTCAAGTCAGCAACCCCAGCCAGGAAACACACCTGAACCAGAGCCTCAGCCCCGAGACAACACACCACCTGAGGTAACGTCACGGTGCACTGAGATCTGCGGTGAAGGTAATCCCCTACGTTCTTGCTCAAAGGTATGTCTAGTTCGAGTTTTCCCTAAAGGCCAACCAGAACGCTCCGTTAAGATGTATGCAATCCTTGACGATCAGAGTAATAAATCGCTGGCCCGTCCTGAATTCTTCGAGCTGTTTGGGATCAAGGGTAGCCCTCTGACATACCACATGAGAACATGTGCTGGTTTAATTGAAATGCTTGGCAGGGAAGCAGTGAGGTTTCGAATCGAGCCAGTAGGTGGAGGCCCACGCTTAGACCTCCCTCCTCTCCTTGAATGGGACGAGATAATGTTCAGTAGGGGTGAAATACCTACGCCCGAAGTCGCTCTTGCTCACGCCCACTTAAAACACCTCGCCCCTCTCATTCCCAAGTACGACCCAGATGCTCAGACAGCAATTTTACTGGGCAGAGACATCCTACGAGTCCACAAGGTAAGACAACAAGTCAATGGACCCCACAATGGTCCCTTTGCTCAACGCCTGGACCTAGGCTGGGTAATTGTGGGGGAGGTGTGCCTTAACGCTCACAAGCCAATCGTCAATGTTTATAAGACGCACATGCTCTCCAACGGACACCCATCCTTCTTCACTCCTTGTCCTAACAGCATCTATATCAAAGAGACACCATGCTACGGTGGGGAGCACAAGGACGGCCTCTCCAAACACAGCTCAAAACCCAACGCAGCGGAAGAAAAGTTTGGGGACAAAGTTTTTGAGTGCACAGAGAACGATAACAAGTGCGCCACGTCCTTTGAAGATGAGACCTTCATAAAGATAATGGAGAAGGAAGTCCACCAGGATGGAGACAACTGGATCGCTCCTCTGCCATTCAAGTGTCCTCGCTTGCCGCTCCCAAATAACAGGGACCAAGCATTGTCTAGACTCAGCTCACTAAGACGCAACTTAACGAAAAACCCTCAAATGAAAGAACAGTTCTCAGAGTTTATGGACAAGCTGTTCGAGAACAATCACGCAGAGATCGCTCCACCCATCACCGATAACACTGAATGCTGGTACCTGCCCATTTTGGGGGTATATCATCCCCAGAAGCCCAATCAGATACGGGCTGTCTTTGATTCAAGTGCCGAGCAATTTGGTGTGTCACTCAACTCAGTACTGTTAACAGGTCCAGATCTTAATAATACCCTCCTCGGTGTGCTGATTTGGTTCAGGAAAGAGCTCATCGCAGTCACTGCCGATATCCAGCAAATGTTCTATGGGTTCCTAGTCAGACCAGACCATAGAGACTATTTGAGGTTCCTGTGGCACAAGGGAAACGACTTGTCAAAAGAGGTGCAGGAATACCGTATGCGGGTGCACGTTTTTGGAAACAGCCCATCGCCAGCGGTAGCTATCTATTGCCTACACAGAGCTATCCAGAAAGGCGAGCCAAAGTTTGGAGCAGACACGAGACACTTTGTTGAGAGACACTTTTATGTAGATGATGGGCTGATTTCGCTCCCCACTGAATCTGCAGCCATAGACTTGCTCAAGCGCACATGCGCATCCTTGGCTGAGTCCAATCTCAAGCTCCACAAAATCGCCTCGAATAGTGTCTCAGTCATGCAAGCCTTCAAGCCAGAAGACCTGGCCACCGGTATTAAAGACTTGAGTCTCGGCGATGACTCTCTACCAGCTCAGAGAAGTCTAGGCCTGTGCTGGGACATAAACACTGGCTCTTTCACATTCAAGGTTGCCGTCGACAACAAACCCTACACCTGCCGCGGGGTTCTATCAACAATTAACAGCATCTTCGACCCCTTGGGACTAGCGTCACCAGTGACAATCAAAGGCAGACTCTTGTTACGTGAACTGTCGAATGGTGTCCCAGGTTGGGATGCTCCCCTCCCCCAGGACAAAATGGACACATGGGAATCATGGAAAATGTCCCTCCAAGATCTTAGCAGTCTTAAAGTGCCACGCTGCTATGTACCAGCTTCCCTCTCTAAGTCCACTTACACCAAGCTGTGTATCTTTTCGGACGCCTCAAGCTGGGCTATTGCGGCAGTAGCATACTTGAAGACAGTCAATGCAGAAGGACAATGCGAAGTCGGATTTGTGCTTGGAAAAGCAAAACTTTCACCACAACCAGAGCCCACGATACCTCGCCTTGAACATTGTGGAGCAGTTCTAGCGGTTGAGATGGCGGAGCTCATTCTGGACGAACTTGATCACAAAACAAATGCTGTCAAATTCTACTGTGATAGCAAGGTGGTTCTTGGGTACATTTGCAATGATTCAAAGCGCTTCAATGTCTATGTGCATAACCGCGTTCATCGTATACGTCAGTCCACATCCCCTGAACAGTGGCACTACGTCACATCAGAGCAAAACCCAGCTGATCTAGCCACCAGGTCAATACCTGCATCACAGCTCATGGACACTATGTGGTTTAAGGGACCAGACTTCCTTTACAAACTACCTGAATCCGGGACACCCGAATCCTTTGAGTTGATCGAGCCTGAAGTAGACTCTGAAATCAGAAAAGTAGCTACCTTTTCTACTCATGTTCAGAAGAACAGGCTCTCACCAGAATGCTTCCAGCGCTTTTCAAGTTGGAACTCATTAGTGCGTGCCATTGCATTCCTAATTCACCAAGCTCGTTCTCACTCATCAAGCAACCTGTCAGATCATTCATGCAGGGGCTGGCATCGATGTAGCAAGCCACGCACTCCAGAGGAGCTGGATGCTGCCAGTAACCTCATCCTCCAGTCTGTTCAAAAAGACGCCTTTCCCGACGAGTATGCTGCTCTCCATGCCAACCAAACCGTCTGCAGTTCAAGTCCCATCGTAGCTCTTGATCCCTATATGAGTGAAAGCCTCATCAAGGTTGGAGGTTGCCTCAAACATGCTTCATTGAACACAGCATCTGAGAATCCAATCATTCTCCCAAACAAGCATCACTCAACTCAACTGCTTGTCCGTCACTATCATGCTAAAGTTGTGCATCAAGGAAGGCAGTTCACGGAAAGCGCAATTAGGCAAGCCGGACTGTGGATTGTAGGTTGCAAAAGACTGGTCTCGTCCATTATCCACCATTGTGCAACGTGCAGGAGACTCAGGAGAAAACTAGAGACTCAGAAAATGGCAGATCTTCCACCTGAGAGACTCAAAACATGCCCTCCATTTTTATATGTCGGGTAGTAGGTAAAAAGAAGTAGTGGCATTAGTAATGCCAGGCGGGGAGTGTTCTGCCCTCAGTAGTGTGTGTTTTACAGATTTAGAAAAAATAGTTCATAAGTTCATATTAAAATATCATAGTCCTTTTGTAATAATTCATTTGTAGTAATTCCCGTTAAAAATGGTTATTGTGTTAAAAGTGATTTCTGTATAGTTAGTAGTAATTTGTCTGTATTTTATATTGAAAGCGCAGCCAGTTGCCGCTATGATTTATGGGTAGAAGAAATGGACTTCGGTAGAGAGAAAAAAAAGGCAGAAGTGCATAGCCTGCCCGCGAATATCTGAAACGTTTCTCCTGTGTGTTAAACCCCTTTTTTACACCTCCGAAAGCAATGGCTGTAAGTTAATGCATGTTATGTTGGTTTTATAAGTTGTTAAATGTGAACTTGAGATCGTTTTTAGAGTGTGATTTGTTTCCAGGAATTAGTCTTACCCCCAGGGGCCCGCTAGCTTATTTTAATGAATGTATTTTTCTGTTTTTATTTCTAGTTTCACTCGGGCTTTTCAACGAGCTTCGAGCCACAGTTGTAAGGTACTGTAAGCTGCCTAAGGAGACTGAAATAAAGGAGCAGGACGTTCAGTTTCCTGTCTCGTGAAAAACGAGTTTGGCTTGCTGTTGATCTGTGTTAACATACCCTGTGTATATAACACGTAGGGATAACAGTATACAAAGCAAAGAGATGTCTCATACCTTTGACATGTTTCGAATGTCATCTGCAATCTTCTTCAGAAAGTGTCTTCTAACATCTGTGACGTGTCACATAAGATGTTTTATCCTTTCCGTAGGTGTGATTGACCTGGCAAATCTGGCAAATCTATTGTCATATTGGCTGGACAAGTAACCTGAGTGCAACGTGCAATCACAATGCAAACACTCAAAAAACGTTTGACCTTTTATTAGAATTTTCAAAACAGCAATCTTGAGGAAAACGCCAGTCACTCGCCAGATAAGCAGGAGCCCTGCGGATGATAAACGAGGCTGGTTAGAGAGGAATGGAGAATAAATGGGGAAACAAACAGTACCACTCATGTGAGAGATGAGAAGAGACCGGCACAGAACCCAGCGAAGGAGATGAACCAGCAGGCGGAACTGCTGGTTGGATATGATGAATGGGTCTGACCAGGCGGAGGAGGAAGGTTGCCTAGAGGTGGAACAGCAGGCTGGCGAGCACACCAAATCCCCAAAGACGCACCGCTTCGTTGGCAGCAACCTGGAAAAGGTGGAAGAGAGGAGAATGTAAGTCAGGGTCATATGAGACACAACCGCTTACTTAAGAAGCTGTCTGCTGAGCAGTATACCAAAACAAGCCAGCGTTGAATCACTGAAGATCGCTTCCTTATAAGCGCTGGCACAGCAGGAATCAGCAGGTGCATCTGATGAGGGAGTCTGTGAACAGGAAGGAGGGGGCGAGCACTTGCCAGCACATGACAGTGCCCCCCTCTAAAGAAACGCCTCCTGGCGGTCGCCCAGTCTTTTCAGGGTGATCACAATGGTAGACCCGGACCATCCCTTTGACATGGAACTTGGATCAAGGGACCCATGACCGATGCTCCAGGCCACAGCCCTCCCAGTTGACCAAATACTGAAAGCCCCAGCTCCGACGATATACATCCAGGATCTCCTTCACGGTGTGTGTGATGTGTCTGTCAAGGACCCTGGGAGGAGGAGGCGGCTTCAGGGGAGGGCAGAGAGGGCTGGAAGAGAGAGGCTTCAACTTGGAGACGTGAAAGATAGGGTGCGCGCGGCGCGCCCATGGAAGCTGAAGCCGGACAGCAGAGTCGACGGCGTTACCCACAAACTGGGGAGCGAGCTTCCGACACTCAGCCTTCAGTGGAACCTGGTCCGTGGCCACCCAGACTTGCTGTCCTGTCTTGTAGCTCAGTGCCGTGACCCTCTTGCGGTCAGCGTAGCGCTGACTATGCTTGGTGGAACGCAGAACTGCCGCTCTGGTGGATGTCCAGGCCCGGTGGCAGCGATGAAAGTGGGCCCCCATGGATGGCACCGCAACCCCTCTCTCAGCCATAGAGAGCGGGGGTGGGGATTGTAGCCCACAGACGCCTCAAAAGGTGATTGGCCCGTAGCTGAGGAGACTGTGGAATTTAATGAATATTCTATCCAGGTCAGGTGGGAGCTCCAAGAAGCGGGGTCGTCGGTTGCCATACAACGAAGAGCGGCCTCCAGAGTCTGGTTTGAATGCTCAGCCTGCCCATTGCTCTGGGGATGGTAGCCGGAGATGAGGCTGACGGTGGTACCAAGACAGTGACAGAAAGCCTTCCAGACTCGTGATGTGAACTGCGGACCCTGGTCAGACACAATGTCCGTAGGAATTCCATGTAACCTGACGACTTGGTAGGAAAGGAGCTTCGCTGTCTTGGCAGCGGATGGCAGCTTAGGGAGGGGAACCAGGTGTACGGCCTTGAAGAACCTGTCCACGATGATCAAAATCACTGTATTGCCGTGGGAAGGGGGAAGACCAGTGACAAAATCCATAGCGATATAGGACCAAGGCCGGCTGGGATGGGGAGGGGGTGAAGAAGACCAGCGGGTGGGGAGGGGGTCAGTGAACAGGCCCTTTAATTTGTCAAAGGCCTGCTCAGCTGCCTCGGTCCATACAAACGGCACCTTAACTGAGGTCAGCTTAGTTAAAGGCTGTGCTATCCCACTGTAGTTTCGAATAAACCTGCGATAAAAATTTGCAAACCCTAAGAAGCGTTGCAGCTCCTTGCGGGAGTGGGGGGGGGGGGGTGGCCAATCTAGCACAGCCTTCACCTTGGCTGGGTCAGCCCTCAGCTCTCCCTCTGCTATGATAAAGCCAAGGAAAGAAGTGGAAGATGTAGAAAATTCACACTTCTCCGCCTTGATGTACAGTTGATTCTCTAAGAGCCACTGTAATGGCTCTAACATGAGTCTCGTGCTCCTCTGGCGTGTGAGAAAAAATCAGAATGTCATCTAAATAGACAAAAACAAATCAATTAAGCATATCACGGAGGACGTCGTTGATTAAACGCTGGAAAACAGCGGGGGCATTAGTTAATCCAAAAGGCATAACCAAATACTCAAAATTCCCCAGATATGTTTTGAACACTGTTTTCCGCTCGTCCCCCTTGCGTATTCTAACTAGATGGTATGCATTACGTAAGTCGAGCTTAGAGAATACACATAAACGCTGCAGGAGCTCGAAAGTGGAGTTCATCAGGGGCAAAGGGTATTTATCTTTGACAGTGATGGCGTTAAGTTCCCGGTGGTCAATGCACGGATGCAAAGACCTGTCCTTTTTGCCCACAAAGAAAAACTCTGCCCCAAGGGGAGCCGAGGAATAAGGCCGGTGTTCAACAAATCCTTACTGTACCTTTCCATTGCCTCTCTCTCAGGCCCAGAAATACTATAGAGTTTGCTGGATGGCAACCTTGCACCCAGAAGGAGGTCAATGGCACAGTCATACAAGCGATGAGGAAGATGGCGTTAATGCTCGTGACTTGCTAAAGACCTCCTTGAGGTCGTGATAGACCTTGGGTACGAGGCTGAGGTCCGGTGGCTCAACCTGAGGCGAGGAGATGGGAAGGGACGGGGAACACTCGGCCGACTTTAGACACATTGCCAAATAGTTGGGGCTCCAGGAGGTGATGGAATTTTGTGCCCAGTTAATAATTGGATTGTGCCTCCGCAGCCACGGGTAACCAAGCGCCACCGCGTGAGAAGCTCATGGAAACACGTAAAATTTCTGCTTCTCCCGGTGGTTACCGGACAATAGGACGGATAACTGCCCCATGCAATGGGTAATGGACACCACCGTCTGGCCAGAAAGGGTACGCACGGAATGGGGAGCTGGCAGCTTAATCATCGGAATCCCCATCTCGTGCACCAGCTTGGAGGAGACAAAATTACCCTCCGCCCCGGAATTGATTAGGGCGGAGACTCTCTTCTCGACCCCCGATAGCTGGATGAGGGCTGAAATGGAGAAATTACCAGGGGGATCAAATTGAGTCCTGCCCGCCAGACCCCCTGCGGTTACTGTCGGGCCGATTCTTTTGGCCATAGGCGGCATGTGTCTAACTTGTGCTTCAAAGAACCACAGTAGGCACACGCCCTGATCCGCCGCCGCCGCTCAACCTCCGCTCGTGGAAGACGAGCAGAGCTGAGCTCCATAGGCTCAGGCGCAGAGTCGTACTCACCTCGGTCAGTAGGCGCGGTGAGAGAGCGTGTGACCAGCGGGTGAGAGGAGGCTCTGCGCTCCCGGGCGCGTTCACGGTGTCAATTATCCAGCCCAACCGCCTATCAGGCCTTCCAAGGTGACAGAAACGGCATGAACCACCAGGTCATCTCGAAGCTGAGGATTCAGCCCGTGGAGGAACGTATTGCATAACGCAACTTTGTTCCACCCCAAATCTGCTGCCTCCATCTGGAACTCCACCGAGAAGTCGGCCACTGACCGGCTGCCCTGGCGGAGCGACATCAGGCGACTCATAATATTCCCTTCACTCTCAGAACAGTCAAAGGTGCGGGAAAACTCGGACATAAATATGGTCAAACTTGAGTGGTGAAGCTCTCTGACTGTCGATAACAGCCCGCGCCCAACTAAGGGCGCAGCCCCGAAGCAGAAGAGTAAACTGATGTATTTTAGAAATGTCATCCTGAAACTCCCCCTGCACCTGCCCAAAATAAAGCGGAATCTGACATAAGAAATCCTAGCATTGCCCCACCTCCCCCGCGTACGGAGCAGGTGTGGAAATAGTAAGGGTTCAGCAAACAATAGTAGAAGGAGGAGGAGCAGGTAGAGGTGGAGTGGCCGGGACAGCCGCACAGCCCAATTGATCAGTAAGGACACTCAGCTGTTGCATAATAGCCTGCAATAGCTGAGTGTGCTCAGCCACCTGCCTCTCTGTATCAGTTGGTGATGATGCACCTGCCAGGTTGTGACTCTGGCTGGCTTGTTCTGTCATATTGGCTGGACAAGTAACCTGAGTGCAACGTGCAATCACCAAGCAAACACACAAAAAACGTTTGCTGTTTTGAAAATTCTAATAAAAGGTCAATCTTGAGGAAAATGCCAGTCACTCACCAGATAAGCAGGAGCCCTGCGGAGGATAAACGAGGCTGGTTAGAGAGAAATGGAGAATAAATGGGGAAACAAATAGTACCACTCACGTGAGCGATGAGAAGAGACAGGCACAGAACCTAGCGAAGGAGATGAACCAGCAGGCGGAACTTAAAAGCAAAATTGTTGGTCCTTAAAATTGGTCCTTAAAAGCACCAACAATTCTTAATCAATTTCCTGAGCTTCTGACCCTAATGGTGACTTAAAAGCTTTTATTCACTTTATAATGGAGTCTGTGTTTTTTCTGTGTTTTCTGTGCTTTTGTGAGAGCAGCTCCAATCAGTCATACTGGGTCAGGTATGTCTGCGTGTTTTGAATTGGGTGTGTGCACAGAATGAGGTTGCCCTGAGTACCAGAGGGTCCATTTAGTGTAGGATGAAACACAGGACCTACTCTTCTTTGTGATTTGTGAAATGCAGTGATTTCAGACAACACAACCTTTCTAGAAATTGTGCCATCATTGCCCCCCACCCCCCGCTCCCCAAAAAGATTCACTGTGACTTTAAATGTTTGGTTTAAAGGCACAGTTGACCAAGTATGTGAGTGATGCATTTCTAATTTGACAGCAAACTTCATTTTACCCAAGCCATCACTGCTGAAGTCCCACAGCAGCATGTAGTCACTCAGTACCGGTCTGTCACCAGTCCACCTAATACAGTTACCCATGATGAAAATGTCCAATTACCTGTGCTGTCATTTCCCTCGGTTCCATGCAACAAGCTGATTATCCCTAGCCCACATTTTCAGTGAATCCCCAAGCAGCTGCGCCTGGTGTCTGTGGCTGAGCGTTTGGAAACCATAATGATATTATGCTAAAATAGAGATATTGCTAGATTGACATTTCCACTGATTGGGATTAGTGCTCCTACCCATTTTACCGCCCACGCAGCAACAGCTTAAGGTCTCTCTGTCACAAGAACATGCTTTTAACATTGCTGGTGTCGGGGCTAATTTGTGGTGTAACTCAAGTGGGCTTGTTTCAGTGCAATTAGTTTATTTTCTTTGTGTAATGAGTGCATGCCCTTAGATGTCTGCTTTCTGGAGATGTTGTGGGGGAAAAGAGCTTCTTCCAAACAGGAGACCAGACTGTTGCTGTGGTCTTTTTCAATCTTGAATTAACATCTTTAACAAGGATAATTAGAAAGTTGCTCCATCTGTTAGCACATTTTTACATAATGAGAGATATGTAACACTTTCTGTTATCAAGTGGATTTTGGTAACTGGCTTTTTTCAAACAGATAATGTAATGCTGAAGTGGCTATCTAGATTTAGATTTTAACCTGACCTTGTACTTTACATTTAAATAAGGATGTTTGCTGCTTTCATAATTTTAATAAATTATGTTTTTTAAAATGTTTATTTAGTTTTTCTCTTAATGACACATGTGCCTAAGATCTGGAAAGAAGCCGTGGTTGTTCCCATTCCAAAATCCAGCTGTCCTAAAACAGTAAACAACTTTAGACCAGTTGCTTTGACCTCAATTTTAATGAAAATTTTTTAAAAACTGGTCAGGTGTGAGGTCCTAAAGCAGACTGAGCATGCATTGGATCCTCTGCAGTTTGCCTATAGGCCTCACAGAGGAGTGGAGGATGCCACTGTCACTCTGTTTAACATGCTTTTTAAACATCTGGATTTTAATGGGACACACGCCAGACTTTTATTTGTGGACTTTTCCTCCGCCTTTAATACAATCCAACCTCATATCTTAGTTGAAAGGCTCCTGCAGCAATTTGATTTGAGCAATAATCTGGTGGGTTGGATTCTGGATTTCTTAACCAACAGGACGCAGAGAGTAAGGGTCAATGGTACATTGTCTGACCTAAAGTGCTGTTCTACTGGCTCTCCTCAGGGGTGTCTGTTGTCACCACTACTCTTCATCCTGTACACAAACATGTGTCGGAGCAGACATGACAACAGACACATTATAAAGTATGCTGATGACTCAGTTATTGTCAGTCTCCTCCAGGATGGTGAGAGTGGCCACAGCCCAGTAGTTGATGATTTTGTTCACTGGTGTGAGGATTCCTACCTGCAGCTGAATACGACAAAAACTAAAGACATGATTATTGACTTTAGGAGGAAAAATCCCAGGCCCAAAGTCACCGTACTAAAAGGCCAGACCACCGAATGTGTACAATCCTACAAATATCTTGGGACGATTATTGATAGTAATTTAAACTTTGAAGAGAACTGTGAAAGGGTGTGCAAAAAGGGTCAGCAACATTTGCATTGCTTGAGAAAACTTGCACGCTTCCAAGTTGACCGAACCATAATGACAATGTTTTATTGGGCTTTTATTGAATCTGTTTTATCCTTTTCTTTAGTGTCATGGTTTAGTCAGATAAAACTGAAACAGAGGAAATCCTTGGATCAGGTAGTTAGATGGTCCAGTTGTTTGCTTGGTGAGCCACAGCTGAGCCTGACATCCCTGTACACCAGACAAGTACAGAGGATGGCTACCTCCATTTTAAATGATGACTCCCCACCCTTTGCACTGCCACTTTCAGCTTCTTCCCTCAAGATGGAGGTTTGCTGTCCCAAAAAGTAGAACCCAGCGCTACAAAAACCGCTTTGTTCCTGCTGCTGTCAAAGAGTTGAACAAGCTGTAAAAATATATTGCACATAATTTAGGTACCTATTTATTATCTCCATTTTATATTTACTTATTTTTGTGGGATTTTATTTGGGTTCTAAATCTTTTATTGGGTTTTAGACCTTTGAGTTTTTAACCTCTTTGACTAGTTTTTAACTTTTAATATGACCCTTCTCTTACCTCTGGTTTTTCTCCCATCTCTTTGTCTTTTTATACCCTGATTGATGGAGCCTTGAGTATTCTTATCATGTTTATAGTCAGCTTCATATGTGCCTGTGTTTGTGTCTATGTTGAATGTAATTTGTGGCTTGTAAATATGGATGTCGCCAGACTGCAAAACAAATCTACCTAGGGGTACAAATAAAGTAACCTGAACCTAATGTACATCAGGCATCACTCAGCTTGTGTACAGTAACAGTGTTCAACTAAAGCCTAGAGAATCAAGTCTTATTTATATCTCCACATTCATCTTCTTCCGCTTAATCCTTTTCGGGTCGCAGGGGGGCTGGAGCCTATCCCAGCATCTTTGGGCGAGAGGTAGGGTACACCCTGGACAGATTGCCACTCCATTGCAGGGCCAACACAGAGAGACAGACAACCATTCACTCTCAGTCAGACCTAAGGACAATTTAGAATCCCCAGTTTTGATGCCAATTAACCTAACTTGCATGTTCTTGGCATGTGGGAGGAAACCGGAGAAATCCCGGAGTAAACCCATGCAGACAAGGGGAGAACATGCAAACTCCACACAGATCACTGTTGGTCGGGGGCTGGGATCGAACCCAGGATCTCCCGGCCAAGGGTGAGTTGCTGTGCTGCCGCAGTGCTAACCACTCCGCCACCACGCTGCCTAGCTCCACATTAATCATTTAATATTATTTATATCTCCACTGACCCAGGATCGGCCCAGCAGATGACGGTGGAGCCTCCAAACTCACTGGAGCTTTGTCGGTCTACTGGAGAGAAGGACGAACGGAAGGAGCCATGGGATGTGCTAAGCCAACGTGCTAAGCTAATGCTATTGCTATAGCTAACACCATAGCTAGTCGTCGCTAACACCGATACAAAGGAGCGACTCTGTCCCCGGTTTGTCTCACTGACCCGGCATTGGCCTGGTAGATGACGGCTGAACCTCCCACACAGATTCTTAGAATCTTGTGATTGGGGCTCAGAGGAGGAACTAACCGAGACAACAGCTGGAGAGGAGCCGGATCAGAGCTCAACTACAGCGGTGGTAAGAGACGGGGATCAGTGGAGGAGCAGCCGGGGCTCCAGCTGGATAGGTGCCGGATCAGAGCTCAATTACAGCAGCGGGGCTCGGTGGAGGAACTACTGAGGAAGATGGCGGTAGGCAGCAGGGCTCAGCGGATGAGCTACCGGGACCCCAGCTGGACAGGAGCTGGATCGGAGCTCAACTACAGCGGCGGTAAGCAGCGGGACTAGCAGCGGAGGAGGCTAGCTGAGGCCCCAGCTGGATTTGAGGTCGCCTGGATCGGATACCGGCAACACCAGCAGAGATTGTTTTATTATCATCAGGTCAGTAAAAATGCCACCAAAGAAGGAAGAAATGGAAGCGATTAAAAAATCTCTGAACTTCATGTCAGAAGAACTGACCAAAGTGGCCAGTCAACAGTTTAAACTATTAGGGCTAATGGAGGAAGTCCAAGAATTGAAATTAAGATAAGATAAGCCTTTATTAGTCCCACAACGGGGAAATTCCAGGATTGCAACAGCACAGGGATAGCAACACTCAGAGCAACAATCAGAAGGCAAGAAAAAAAAGCAAGAGCAGCTAATATACTGTACATATGTACATATTACTATAAATATATATACACACACAGACACACAGTGCAGAGCATTGTAGCTGGATGGAATAAATATATGAGTATATAAACACACAGTGCGGAGCATTGTAGCTAGATGGAATAAGTATGTAGATATATAAACACCCACAGTACGGAGCATTGCAGCTAGGTGGAATAAATATGTAAATATATAAACACACACAGTGCGGAACAATGTAGCTAGATGGAATAATATGTAAGATAAGATAAGATAAGCCTTTATTAGTCCCACAACGGGGAAATTCCAGGATTGCAACAGCACAGGGATAGCAACACTCAGAGCAACAATCAGAAGGCAAGAGAAAAAAAAAAAAAAACAAGCAAGCAAGAGCAGCTAATATACATATGTACATGTTACAATAAAATATATATATACACACACACACAGACACACAGTGCAGAGCATTGTAGCTGGATGGAATAAATATATGAATATGTAAACACACAGTGCGGAGCAATGTAGCTAGATGGAATAATATGTAGATATATAAACACACAGTGCGGAGCATTGTAGCTAGATGGAATAAATATATAGATATATAAACATAAACACACCCAGTGCGGAGCATTGTAGCTAGATGGAATAAATATATAAATATATAAACACACACAGTGCAGAGCATTGTTGCTAGATGGGATGAAACAGCACAACCGTCTACTTAGTTATCCTACATGGTAATGTAGGATCCTACATGGAATGTGCCCATACATATTCTCACTCTCCATAGCGACCGGTATTTTCCTAGTTGTATGCCGGAGGGGGACCATTGTGTAAGTCTATTGCATCTTTTGCATTCTTAAAACTATTAGTTTGTTACGTCTTTTTGCTATCTCTGCGAGCAGCCCTGCTTAGGTTGTACAGTCTGACAGCCGTTGGTAGGAAGGACCTGCGAAACCTCTCGGTTGTGCACCTGGGATGATGTAGTCTGCTGCTAAATGAGCTCCTCAGTGCATTCAGTATGTCCTGCATAGGGTGGAACTCGGACTCCAGCAGAGATGACAGTTTAGCCACCATCCTTCTCTCTCCTATCTCCTCCACCGGATCAAGGCGCTGCCCCAGGACAGAGCTAGCTTTCTTGATCGGTTTGTTCAGTCTCTTCCTATCGGCTGCAGTAATGCCAGTGCCCCAGCAGACCACTCCAAAAGTGATGGCTGATGCCACCACCGTGTCATAGAATGTCTTCAGCAGCGCGCCTTGTACACCAAAAGACCTGAGTCTCCTCAGCAGGAACAGCCTGCCTCCGCTGTCCCTTCTTGTAGAGTGCATCAGTATTGTGTGACCAGTCTAGTTTATTGTTCAGATGAACACCCAGGTACTTACAGGCTGTCACCATCTCGATGTCTGTTCCCTGTATATTTACTGGTGCTGTGAGGGGTTGTCCTTGCCTGCGGCAGTCCACCACCAGCTCCTTAGTTTTTCTCGCGTTGATCTGGAGGCAGTTCCGATGGCACCAGTCCACGAAGTCCTGGATAAGCCCTCTGTACTCAGCTTCATCTCCATTGGAGATGAGGCCAACGATCGCAGAGTCATCAGAGAACTTCTGTAGATGGCAGTGTGTTGTGTTGTGTGAGAAGTCCGCAGTATAAAGAGTGAACAGGAAGGGAGCCAGCACCATTCCCTGGGGGGCCCCCGTGCTACTGATGATCGTGTCGGACACACAGTCCCGGGTTCTCACAAACTGAGGCCGGTTCGTGAGGTAGTCCAGGATCCATGATGACAGCTGCTGGTCCACCCCTGCGCGCAGCAGCTTGTCCTTCAGGATCATCGGTTGGATGGTGTTGAAAGCACTGGAGAAGTCAAAGAACATGATCCTCACCATATTCCCGGGCTTCTCCAGGTGGGACAGAGAACGGTGAAGGAGGAAGATCACCGCATCCTCCACCCCAATGCCATGCTGGTAGGCGAACTGGAGTGGATCCATCGCTGGTTCCACCAGGGGGCGGAGGTGAGCAAGGAGCAGTCTCTCCAGGGTCTTCATCAAGTGGGACGTCAAGGCCACCGGTCTGTAGCTGTTCAGGTCTTTGGGGTGGGAAGTTTTTGGTACAGGTACCACACAAGATGTTTTCCACAGCTGTGGTACCCTCTCCAGCTTCAGGCTCAGGTTGAAGATGTACGTCACAATCCCACACAGCTGGTCTGCACAGGACTTGAGGAGCTTTGCGCTGATGCCGTCCGGTCCCGACGCCTTCCTCGCCTTGATCTTCCTCAGCTCCGTCCTCACCTGGGTCCTGGTCAGGGTCAGGATGGGGGGGCTGTGTGTTGGGAGTGGGGGGGGTGTTGGTGGAGTGGGGAGTGGGCAGCAGGACTTGATTTCTTTAGAGGCAGCAGTGGTTGTTGTGCAGACAGGGGGGAGGGCGGTTGGTCAAACCTATTGAAAAACAGATTCAGGTTGTTCGCCCACTCCCTGCCCCCCGTGGCCTGGGGGGAGGTATTCTGGAGCCCAGAGATGGTTTTGAGGTTTCTCTAGACCCCGCTGATGTCGCTCTGTTGCAGCTTGTCCTCCATCTTCTTCCTGAAGCTGTCCTTGCCTTCTCTGATCTTTCTCCTCAGCTCCCTCTGTACGGACTTCAACATCTCCCTGTTCCCCGACCTGAAGATCCTCTTCTTCTCTCTCAGAAGTGTTTTTATCTCAGGGTTGATCCAGGGTTTGTTGTTTGAGTGACGCCGTATGGTCTTGGTGGGAACGGATTTGTCCACACAGAAGCTGAGGTAGTCCGTGAAGGTGTGAATGAGGCCATTGATGTCCTCACCATGTGGATCGCAGAGCTGCTTCCAGGCTGTGGCTTCAAAACAGCCCTTTAGAGTGTCCATTGTCTCCTCAGACCATAACTCCACAGTGTGCATGGCCGGAGGTTGTCTGTGTACTCGGGGTTTGTACATCGGCCGTAGATGAACCAAGTTGTGATCCGATCTCCCGAGTGGGGGGAGTTGTGATGAGGTGTACGCCTCCTTAGTGTTTGCGTAGAATAAGTCCAGTGTTTTATTGTCTCTAGTGTGGCATGTGACATACTGGGTGAACGTGGGTAGAATGGGAGATAGTGAAACATGGTTGAAATCGCCTGAGATGAGGAGAAGATCATCTGGGTGTTCTGTCTGCAGCCTGCTGGTTACTGAATGGATGACGTCACGCGCTGTCCCAGCGTTCGCCGTCGGATTTGCATAAACAACAATGCAGATCACGTGTGAGTGTTCTCTCGGGAGATATGTAGGCCTCATGCTAACAGCTAGCAACTCAATGTCTTTGCTGCAGTGTCGTTTAACAGTGATATGTCCCGGTCTGCACCAGTTGTTGTTAACATACATTATCACTCCACCGCCCCTTGCTTTGCCACTGTCTGGTGTTCGGTCAGCCCGTATCATGTGAAAACCCTCCAGCTCAATGTTAGCATCTGCTGCTAGTTCAGTTAGCCACGTCTCAGTAAACAAAAGGAGAGAGCACTCCCGGTAAGTGCTATCGAAACGGGAGATAGCCGCTAGCTCATCTACCTTTCCCAGTATCGACCGTACATTTCCCATGACAATAGATGGAAGGGAGGGTCTGTACCTTATATTTTTTGTCCTCCGCCTTACTCCAGCCCGGCAGCCGCGGCGTTTTCGCCTCAGTTCTCTCGGTATGTCGAGTTTTTCCAATGGGACCGGGTGGCGGTTGAATGCTAGCAGCTCTTCCCTGCTGTATCGTATCCTGCTATAAACAGTGGCTCCGTCCACCGGCTCAGGAGACATTGGGACGATCTGTGTGTCCGTGATATAAGTGGAGTGAAAAAAGACGGATCAAAAAGAGAGGAGGGGAAAAAAGACTCGGAATCGAGCCGCTGTTGCAAAGGGCAGCCTACTCGTGTGGCGCCGGGAGAGAAAAAAAAAATGTAGATATATAAATACACAGTGCGGAGCATTGTAGCTAGATGGAATAAATATATAGATATATAAATGTAAACACACCCAGTGCGGAGCATTGTAGCTAGATGGAATAAATATATAGATATATAAATATAAACACACCCAGTGCAGAGCATTGTTGCTTGATGGAATAAATATGTAAATATATAAACACACACAGTGCAGAGCATTGTTGCTAGATGGGATGAAACAACACAACCGTCTACTTAGTTATCCTACATGGTTTGATTATGTGCCCATACATATTCTCACCCTCCATAGCGACCGGTATTTTCCTAGTTGTATGCCGGAGGGGACCATTGTGTAAGTCTATTGCATCTTTTGCATTCAAAAAGCTATTAGGTTGTTACATCTTTTTGCTATCTCTGCAAGCAGCCCTGCCTAGGTTGTACAGTCTGACAGCCGTTGGTAGGAAGGACCTGCGAAACCTCTCGGTTGTGCACCTGGGATGATGTAGTCTGCTGCTAAATAAGCTCCTCAGTGCATTCAGTATGTCCTGCATAGGGTGGAACTCGGACTCCAGCAGAGATGACAGTTTAGCCACCGTCCTTCTCTCTCCTATCTCCTCCACCGGGTCAAGGCGCTGCCCCAGGACAGAGCTAGCTTTCTTGATCAGTTTGTTCAGTCTCTTCCTATCGGCTGCAGTAATGCCACTGCCCCAGCAGACCACTCCAAAAGTGATGGCTGATGCCACCACCATGTCATAGAATGTCTTCAGCAGCGCCCCTTGTACACCAAAAGACCTGAGTCTCCTCAGCAGGAACAGCCTGCACTGTTCCTTCTTGTAGAGTGCGTCAGTATTGTGTGACCGGTCTAATTTATTGTTCAGATGAACACCCAGGTACTTGTAGGATGTCACCATCTCAATGACAATTGAGTAAAGAGACAAAAAAATTGCAGACTTGGAGCGACGCATTGAGGATCTTGATCAATATTCTCGTATGGATGATTTAATTATTAGTGGACTAAACATTAAATACCAATCATATGCTCATGCTACAGCAGGAATGAGAGGTGAGGAGGCTCCCCCAAGTGAATCAGTCTCCCTGGAAAACCAGGTGCTTCAGTTCCTTGAAAGTAGAAATATAAAGGTTGAAGTAAATGCAATTTCAGCCTGTCATGCTTTATCCAGAAAGGATAATAAAAGAAAGAAATCAACTGTGATGTGCTTTGTGAACAGAAGGGTAAAAAATGAGAGACCAGAGACCAGAAAGCTATGGGGAACAGAAGTTTACCTAAATGAACATTTAACAAAGACTAATGCTGAAACATGGACAGACTGTAATTTACTGTACATACTCTGTTGTCATTGAATCCTTATTTAAATCCTCCACCTGAACAACGAGAGCAAGTTTTTAGCCAAAGTCAAATTCCTTGTATGTGTTGTGCATACTTGGCCAATAAAGCTGATTCTGATTCTGATTCTGAAATAGCACGGCAAGCACAGATGCTGAAAAGACGAAACAAGATACAAGCAACATGGACAAGAAATTGTAGAGTTTGGATCAAACTAAATGGAACACCTGAGGAAGCAAAGGCCACAACAATAAGAGATCTCACTGACTTAAGTAAATATAGATGAACACTGATTAAGAAAATTAAGAGACTATGATAATCCATATCCACACATGGCAAGAATAGTTCTTTTGTGACATACCATGTCAATGTACTTTAAAAAAAAAAAAAAAACTAAACAAAACTAAACAAACTAAATGACTGACTTTGGTAGACATCAATCATCCCCCAGTTGGATGTCATTTGACAGAGTGAGAAAATTCAGACTCTGAAAATATGCCATTATGCTGAACATAAACTACAAGAGATGGAGAATGATATTGATCCTGATAACCACTTCTTCAATAATATTCATAATCACTGTGAATATTACACTGAAAAGCAATTCAAAAGTCAAGTGCAATTAGATGGTAAACTATCAATAATACACTTCAACAGCAGAAGTCTTAACAAAAACTTTCCACAGACTCAGGACAATTTAAAACAGCTAGATAGAAAATTTACAGCTATTGCAGTCTCTCAAACTTGGCTTAATGAAGAGTAGGCTTCTCTGATGGCAATAGTAAAATAATAATAAAATAGTAAATTTATATTAATAGATCTAAAAAAAAAAAGGTGGTGGTGTTGCACTGTATATTGATGACCTGTATAGGTGTAAACTTGTAAATGGAATGTCCTTTGCACTACCAGGGATTCAGGAATGTGTTACTGTTGAGATTGGCCAAGATAAAACAAAAAATCTAATTATAAGTTGTATATATAGAATGCCGGGAACTTGTGTTGAGACATTCAGAGATAAATTAGTCAAGCTGTACAATAATATAACTAGTAAGAAAATGGTTGTAATCTGTGGAGATTTCAATATTGATTTACTAAATCCATTTCAACAAAATGTAATTACAGAGTTCATGAATTCTATGTACAGTATGAGTCTATATCCCACAATAACACATCCCAGTAGAATCACAGTTCACACTGCTACACTTATTGACAACCTGTTTGTTAATATTATTGATAAGAAAATAGAAAGTGGATTATTGATAAATGACATAAGTGACCATTTGCCAGTCCTTGCACTTATCCATGGCCACACGGGGGCCAATACAGAAAAAAATTTAAAATCTTTCAGATACAAATCACAAAATGCAATCAGTTCTTTTAAAGAAGACCTGCTGAAGCAAGACTGGACAAAAGTCTATGTAGCAGATGTAAATTAAGCCTATGACACATTTATGAACATTGTAACCACTCATTATGAAAAAAATTGTCCATTAGTAAAGAAAAAGCTTAAACAGAAATTTTTCGACAAGCCATGGTTAACCAAAGGATTACAAAAAGCGTGTAAAAAGAAAAATTCATTATATAAGGCTTTTCTAAAGAAAAGAACAAAAGAAGCAGAGCAGCGGTATAAAACATACAAAAATATATTAATATACAGTGGGGCAAAAAAGTATTTAGTCAGCCACCAATTGTGCAAGTTCTCCCACTTAAAAGATGAGAGAGGTCTCCAATTTTCATCATAGGTATACCTAAACTATGAGAGACAAAATGAGAAAAAAAATCCAGAAAATCACATTGAAGGATTTTTAATGAATTAATTGGTAAATTCCTCAGTAAAATAAGTATTTGGTCACCTACAAACAAGCAAGATTTCTGGCTCTCACAGACCAGTAACAACTTCTTTAAGAGGCTCCTCTGTCCTCCACTAGTTACCTGTATTAATGGCACCTGTTTGAACTCGTTATCAGTATAAAAGACACCTGTCCACAACCTCAAACAGTCAGACTCCAAACTCCACTATGGCCAAGACCAAAGAGCTGTCAAAGGACACCAGAAACAAAACTGGAGACCTGCACCAGGCTGGGAAGACTGAATCTGCAATAGGTAAGCAGCTTGGTGTGAAGAAATCAACTGTGGGAGCAATTATTAGAAAATGGAAGACATACAAGACCACTGATAATCTCCCTCAATCTGGGGCTCCACGCAAGATCTCACCCCGTGGGGTCAAAATGATCACGAGAACGGTGAGCAAAAATCCCAGAACCACACGGGGGGACCTAGTGAATGACCTGCAGAGAGCTGGGACCAAAGTAACAAAGGCTACATCAGAAACACACTACGCCGCCAGGGACTCAAATCCTGCAGTGCCAGACGTGTCCTCCTGCTTAAGCCAGTACATGTCCAGGCCCGTCTGAAGTTTGCTAGAGAGCATTTGGATGATCCAGAAGAGGATTGGGAGAATGTCATCTGGTCAGATGAAACCAAAATAGAAATTTTTGGTAAAAACTCAACTTGTCGTGTTTGGAGGAGAAAGAACACCATACCTACTGTGAAACATGGGGGTGGAAACATCATACTTTGGGGCTGTTTTTCTGCGAAGGGACCAGGACGACTGATCCGTGTAAAGGAAAGAATGAATGGGGCCATGTATCGTGAGATTTTGAGTGAAAACCTCCTTCCACCAGCAAGGGCATTGAACATGAAACGCGGCTGCGTCTTTCAGCATGACAATGATCCCAAACACACTGCCCGGGCAACGAAGGAGTGGCTTCGTAAGAAGCATTTCAAGGTCCTGGAGTGGCCTAGCCAGTCTCCAGATCTCAACCCCATATAAAATCTTTGGAGGGAGTTGAAAGTCTGTGCTGCCCAGCGACAGCCCCAAAACATCACTGCTCTAGAGGAGATCTGCATGGAGGAATGGGCCAAAATACCAGCAACAGTGTGTGAAAACCTTGTGAAGACTTATAGAAAACGTTTGACCTCTGTCATTGCCAACAACGGGTATATAACAAAGTATTGAGATGAACTTTTGTTATTGACCAAATACTTATTTTACCGAGGAATTTACTAATTAATTCATTAAAAATCCTTCAATGTGATTTTCTGGATTTTTTTTTTCTTATTTTGTCTCTCATAGTTGAGGTATACCTATGATGGAAATTGGAGACCTCTCTCATCTTTTAAGTGGGAGAACTTGCACAATTGGTGGCTGACTAAATACTTTTTTACCCCACTGTATATAATGAGATGTAGTAAAAGAGACTATTACAGTAAAGAACTGGAGAAAACAGAGATAATATTAAAAATACATGGACAATACTTAACAATATTCTTGGAAATAAAAACAGAAATACAAGCTACCCAACCAACCTTTCAAGAACAACAACAAAAAAAAAAAAAACACGACAGTGTGAATGCAGTCTCACCTACAGACGAATTTAATACATTTTTTGTTAACACTGGTCCTAATTTGGTTCGAGAAATACCCATTATGGCATCTACAGGTGATACAATAAGCAAAAATATTGCTATAAAAGATTCCATTTTCATAAAGAACACAGATGAGAGAGAGGTCATTGAAATTGTTAAATCGTTTAAAAGTAAAACATCTACTGACTGTGATGGTATTGACATGCTCTTAGTCAAAACTATTATTGAATGCTTAGTGAAACCACTGACATATATTTTTAACCTGTCTCTCCAAACAGGTATATTTCCCATTGCAATGAAAATAGCTAAAGTAACTGTGATATACAAGACGGGTGACAGAGGGGAATTTTCAAACTATAGACCTATTTCACTATTGCCGCAATTTTCCAAGATACTTGAAAAAATATTCTGTGAGAGAATTGACAACTTCATAATGAAGAATAATTTATTGTGTGAGCAGCAATATGGGTTCAGACACAAGAGGACAACTGCATTTGCTCTTTCATTCATTCAAAATGAAGCCGTAGAAGGAATAGATGGCTGAGAGATCAGTGAGGGATTGCTGAGTGCTCAATGAAAGACTAATAGAGTTCATTGAAAGACCAAAGCAGAGAGCAATGAGATTGTTGAGCACTCCTTGAGCACTTGAGAAATTGCCTCCAACTGTGATGCTGAAAAATTGGTTTGGGTTGAATCA
This sequence comes from Pholidichthys leucotaenia, assembly GCA_020510985.1. Taxonomy (NCBI): domain Eukaryota; kingdom Metazoa; phylum Chordata; class Actinopteri; order Cichliformes; family Pholidichthyidae; genus Pholidichthys; species Pholidichthys leucotaenia. The sequence goes on along the minus strand of CM035839.1, from coordinate 247,496,891 downwards.
AAACTTTGAGGAGACTGTGGCAACTGTAGAGATCACTGGAAGATCATGGAGATCAGTGGCAATCCTTGAGGGTAGTATCTCATGGAGCAGTGCATGTAGATGAACATGATTTCTGAATTTGCCAGCTTTTCTGAGGAATGTTCATGGGTTCACCTCTGTCATTAGCAACAATTAAAACAGTTTAACAACCATTTGCAGCATTGACACAAGTGTTAACTAGAGTGTTGTGAAAGCAGCTGGCAAACATTAACCACTGTTAACAAATGTTAGCAGCAGCATTTGCAATGATTAGCAAGGGAGCAGGGAGCAGCCCAAATGAGAAGATTTATTTTGTATTCTTAATACATGTTCAGTAAGAGTGATGGTTATTAAATTGGAGCTCATGTGCAAGGAGTATAACCAATGTCATAGTGCTAGATTTTACCCCCCCCCCCTCCCCCACCTTATCATGGTGGGGGAGCTGTGTGCCCTAGTGATCCCAGGAGTTATATTGTTGGGGGCAATTTTCCCCTGGTAGGGTCTCTCAAAACAAACTGGGGACAATCTCCTCCTGTGGTCTCAGGAGGGATTGTGGGGGTCCACAATCATGAGAAGGAGCAGGTGACTGTGTAAAGGGAGATGTGGAAGTCTCTGTTTGGACTGCTGCCTCCGTGACCCAGACCCCCAGAAAAGTGATAGAAAATGGATGGATGTAAAAAAATAAAAAAAATTTAAAAAAATCTGTCACTGTGAATTATAACTGTTTTACCAAAAATAATTTTTGAGTCAATATTTTGTGAGGCCAATAGCAGAGATAAAAAAAAAACTTCTTTAGCTTTAAGGTGTTTGCATGCGATCACCGTACCTCCACCTTAATAAATAAAATTTGCTACTTTTTTTTCATCTACACCAGAAACAAAAGAGAAGGCCTCTTAACCCAGTAGACTCACACCACTTACCAGTCTCTCACCATCACAAATGCCATGACACAAGCACAAGACCCTGTCACACCTTGACAATTTAGGTAGCGTATGCTAACGTTTAAAAAAAATTTGTTGAATACACTGGTGTACGTAGAATAAGTTAAGGGTAAGTTTTGTATACAGTAATTTAAAGCATGCTGAAGCACGCTGGTATATGTCGTACGGCAACGTCATCTAAAAATTTTGTGGATTTGCGTATGGCTCATATGTCCCACATATGTGAGCCATAAGTTATAAGTTATGCGATCGTTGACACACGTTACTTGTAAGTTACTCATAAGTCAAAATACGTCGAGATAATGTCTAGCGTACCCAGAATTGATTTCTAACCTATGAGTAATGCGCTTTGAACCTATGTGTAACTTACTGAACATGTTTCTAATTTACAGCTATAAATTAGAAACATGTTCTAATTTAAGGTGTATTGGCTGTAAATTAGAAACATGTTCTAATTTAAGGTGTATTGGCAGCATTGGTTCACAGGAGGAAACCGTCAAGACTCCATGGTGAGCAGATGTCCATGTCAAACTAGTCTTGTTCTTCTATTCAGACAGAGCTGTTTCATACCTTGACATGTTTCGACAGTCATCCGACATTCATGCTGTGTCACATCAGCTGTTTTATCCTTTCTCTCACCATCCACCACCATAGGTCTCTCACCAGGTGTGACCGACCTGACAGATTTGACAGTTCTGCCAGGTTGGTCACACCCCTACCATGTGATGGTCTTTGAAGGAGAGAATCATCTCGGTTCAACCGAGATGATAAAGCCTTTATACTCTCTCAAACTGAGGATTCATGGATCAGGAGGTGAAGGCAGTTTGACATGACCGCACTATGCATAAATTAGGATAAGTTATCATTGGGCATAAGCTGTAAACGCCAGCAACACGCTAAGCATTTGTTAGTATAAGTTATCTATGTTATTGAAACATTCTATACAAGTTACTAATACATTATGTATACATCCAACTCGTTATGGATAGGCAATACATATGGCCAAAATTTTCTTTTTTTTTTTTCAATTTTGGCCATATACCAGCATTTTAGAGAAATTTTGATACGATCACAAATGCTGCCTAAATCGTCAAGGTGTGACAGGGCCTACAGCAAAATCAGTGCTGGATAACAAACTGTTGCTGACTGGATTTTGTTTCATGGTGTCACCAGTATATACCATATCACCAAGGCTAAACAACCTATCATAAAACACAGCAAGACAGCAAGATCAGAAAATGACGAAATGAAACAAAGTTCACACTAACTGGACACTGACACTACTTCTTTCTTTATTTCTATAGTATATCATATGTCTATAGTATATTAAGCCATCGATAGTGAGGCTCCTTCTTAAGGTGGATTCACACTGATGTTTGGACCAACTTTTACTGACATTTTGGCAAACATCTGGCTCTGCTGGCAAAAGTTAATGATTGTTGGTATTTGTTGGCACACGATGGCGAAAGTTGTGTTCTTTCAAAATTTTCAGCATGCTGAATATTTGCCAGTATTTAGAAATACACATTAGTGAAAGTTGTGCTCAGTTTGTAAAAGTTCTTGAGCATTGGACTAAGTTATGCAAAGTTTACCTAAGTTAAAGCTGGGTTCACACTATAGCACTTGGACTGACTTTTATAGCCGTTTTGAAAAACCACAGAAATACTCAGCGCAGGTCAGCTCACATCAGCATCAGGTGACACTCATATAATCAGTGTCTGTGGAGGCTTCCAGCCATTCTGGACCTGCTTCTGGAGTGAACACATTTCCTTTGGGCACACATTTCAGTATTTATTTTTGTTTTATATTCCTATGTAGTTACTTCTGCATATCCTTTTTCCCTGTTCATTCGTTCATTCATTCCTCTAAAAAAATAATAAACTAATGCTATACACTCCAACACTAAGTCCACAATTAAAATATGAATGTGGATGGAATAAAAAAAAATATTTAGTGTGTCATCATATAAATAAAATGATGGGTGATTTTATTTTGACTGTTGCAACTCTGTCCATTAACATAACATAAAATCCTGTTAAATGTCATTTACTTTTTGACACCACATAAGTGCTAACCCTAACCCATGTAAGTGCTATCTATCTATCTATCCTTATTTTAAATTCCCCCTTCTCTCCATTTCTCTTTTGTCCATGCATGTTCTGAAGTGAGTTTTGGTCTAAAAACATCTGCTTGCACCGGCATTTCAGTCAGCCTTTGGCAATGGGTTTATCTTAGGCCGACTTAGGCGAACTCTGCATAACTTAGCTCAGCACTCAGGAACTTTTACAATCTCAGCACCACTTTCACCAAAAAACAGCTGATAAATGACACTTCACAGCAATCAGCTGACATTTCTGAGGAAGACTGCAGTGGACAGTTGAAACATGTAAAGGTAAAAACATCTCATTTTTATTCTTGTCTGGAATAAGAAAAACTAAAAGCTAATAATTAAAAAGAAGACAAAATTAACCTACTCAAGCTAACTTTCACCAATGTTTATTTCCAAACGTCTACAAATTTTCAGCATGGTGAAAATTTTCAAAGACTATAACATCCGCCAGCATTTGCCAGCAAACACCAACCATCATTAACATTTATCAACCTTTGCCAGCAGACATTTGCCAAAATGTCAGAAAAAGTTGGTCCAAAGTTGGTATAGTGTGAATCCACCCAAATAAGCAGGTCCAAGATGGCAGGAAGACTCCACCAACGCTGATCTTTATATGAGCGTCACCTGACGCTGATGTCAGCTGACCTGTGCTCAGTATTTATTTGCTGAAGTTAGCCTAAGTTGGCAACAGTTACACATACACTACCCCGAGTTGGCAAAAGTTTGCCGACGCTGAATGCAACGCTGGCAAATGCTAGCAAAAGTATGTAAAAGTTTGTAAAAGTTGGTGTGCACTGGATACAATGAAAGCAGTAAGGTTTCATTTTCTGAGGTTTCTGCCTCAGTGCCAGAACCTTGGTGGAGGTACACTACCGTTCAAAAGTTTGGGGTCACTTAAGAAATTTCCTTATTTTTGAAAGAAAAGCACTTTTTTTCAATGAAGATAACTTTAAACTAATCAGAAATACTCTATACATTGCTAATGTGGTAAATGACTATTCTAGCTGCAACTGTCTGGTTTTTGGTGCAATATCTACATAGGTGTATAGAGGCCCATTTCCAGCAACTATCACTCCAGTGTTCTAATGGTACAATATGTTTGCTCATTGCGTCAGAAGGCTAATGGATGATTAGAAAACCCTTGTGCAATCATGTTAGGTCTGCAATGCTGTAATTGCTGCAAATGGAGGATTCTTTGATGAAAGCAAAGTTTGAAGGAAAAAATTATTTCAAATACAAATCATTATTTCTAACTTTGTCAATGTCTTGACTATATTTTCTATTCATTTTACAACTCATGGTGGTAAATAAAAGTGTGACTTTTCATGGAAAACACAAAATTGTCTGAGGTGACCCCAAAATTTAAACGGTAGTGTATGTGTTCTTGGATCATCACCAAAATGTTATGGGTTCCTCTCTAGCCCAAGGACCACCTCTGGTAAAAAATTGCATCCAAATCCATCCAGTAGTTTTGGAGTACATGCATGCGCAGTGAAAATAATCTGCAGTTCACATGCCCATACTGTCAGCAGCAGCCAAGAGCCACCAACCTGATTTTAACAGCTGCAGTCCAAACACAAAAAAGAGCATGGTGGCAGACGTTTTAAATGGTGGAACCAATGGAGGTACGTAAATGCAATGACAATCAAGATCAGCAGGAGCTTTTGCTGTTCAGTGGCAGAGGAAGAAAACAGATGGGCAAAGAGACAGACATTTGTTCACCCAGTATTGGCAGATTGCTCAGTACTTTGCTCTGGCGGGAGTTTCTGGGTGCATGTGCAGTTCACTGCGACCATTTGCGGACGAGGAATGTTGGGACTTGCAGTTTTTAGTGAGTTTTTAACAAGTTTTACTTGTTAACTTGAAAATTAGTTTTCCTTCCTCTGCAAAACTAAACAGCAAAACCAATGTGAAAACAATCGGTGTGATGAATAAATGGTGTAGTTGCTGAATATGTGGGTTTTTTTCAGTAACTGCTATTTTATACCAGTTCAGCTCCATGTACTATAAAAAAAAAATGTGCTCTGTTGTGCTGTGAAAAAGTCACACTGCTGCCTCTAGCGGCCCCGGATAGTTATTACAATACTGTGGAGCGTGTAAATGAAGAGGCAGATTTGTTGCAGACGATTTATTACACACTCTCACATCTCAAGCATAGACAGAATGACTCGTCACATCACGAGCCAAGAACAGACTGACTAGACACACTCAACATCCTTCTCTCTACATCGTTACACTTCACAAGATTTCAGAAACTTCCTAATAACAACAGGACATCTACACCTCGTTTCATTCAACCCCCACTCCCATGTTCCTTGTTCTCCCATGTGTTGTATTCATTGTCTCTGTCTAAGGTGTGAAATACCCTGAGGCCTGAGGCCCACACTGCCCCCCCCCCCCCAGCAACTTAGATAGAACAATAGCACATCAGTCCACACGCTGTTTCGGCTTCAGCCTCCTCCCATATCTGCTGCAACTGGGTTTTACCACCTCCGTGGCGCTGCTGTGCCGGTGGGAAACTGCTGGAAGTGTGTCTGACTGCGGGTGAGCCATGGAGAGGGGAGGGGGGGTTCACTCTGCCCGTGTGGCTGCTCTGATGAATCGTTTCCCTGGGGAGCTCTCCGTGGGGATCTTCCAAGCTGAGGGGCCCTAGCCAACAGCACTTGCTTGTCCGCCACAACGAAAGCGGGTTTGAGTCTGTCTATGCCAATTTTTTCCCTCCTACCCCCCAAGTCTAGCAAAAAATGTTTATCCCCTGTTTCCAGCACTCTGAACGGTCCATCATAGGGTGGACGCAATTGAGGGCGGTGGGCGTCGTGTCTGACAAACACGAACTCTGCGTTCTTCAAAGTTTTAGGCACAAAAACGCGCGGAAAACTGTGGTGGGCAGGTCCCGGCAGCGTGCCTGTGTTTGCGCTACGCTGCAAAAGCTGAGAAGGGGAGCTGCTGGGCGCGGGATTATCTGGCAGAAATTCCCTGGGCAGCCGTAGTGGCTGCGCAAAAACGAGCTCTGCCAGGGAAGCTTCCAGATCCTCTTTCGGCGCGGAGCGCAACCCCAATAAAGCCCACGGTAACTTGGCTACCCAATTTGCATCCGTCAATGAAGCCCTGAGTGCTGCTTTGAGTGATCTATGAAAACGCTCGCATAACCCATTGGCCTGTGGGTTGTACGCGGTTGTGCGGTGAATTGTAACACCCAGGCTGCGGGCCATCGCGGACCAGAGTTGGGAAACAAATTGAGGGCCCCTGTCGGACGTAATGTAGTGCGGTCCACCATTGTCAGGAGGTGCGTGCAACCCTGTGATGGCGGGAGGGGGCCTACAAGGTCCACGTGAACATGGTCGAACCTCTTAGCCAGAATACGAAACGGCTCCAAGGGAGCCTTCGTGTGTCTGTGTACCTTGGCTCGTTGGCACGCCATGCAGGCTGCAGCCCACTCTTTAACTTGTTTGCGTAGGCTCGGCCACACAAACTTCTCTCCCACCATTTTGACGGATGCACGCACTCCTGGGTGCGCCAGAGTGTGAACCGACTCAAACACGCGGCGGCGCCACATGGCCGGGACCACGGGACGCAGGCGACCCGTGGAGACATCGCAGATTAGGGGCAAGACGGCGACATCGCATGCCGTCTTGCAGCACCCTGCTCTCCAGCCTTAACCCTGTTGGTCCAGACTGGAGCGCGCGCACGTCTGCATCGCTAATCTGCTCCGCGGCCATGGCTGCGTAATCTATGCCCACGCAGACTGGGGCCACCACGGCGCACGAGAGGCAGTCCGCATTCAGTTAAGGTAAACATTCAGTTTACCCGACACATGCTGAATATCGGTAGTAAACTCTGAGATCGCGGCCAGCTGTCTCTGCTGCAGGCCCAACCACGGTTCTGAAACCTTGGCCATCGCGAATGTTAGCGGCTTGTGGTCTACGAACGCGGTGAAGCTGCGCCCTTCCAGCCAGAACTGGAAGTGGCGAATGGCCAGGTGGAGAGCCAGCAACACTCTGTCGAACGTGTTGTATTTACGTTCGCTGTTGCGCAAAGTTCTGCTGAAAAAGGCGAGCGGCTGCCAAGCCCCGGCGACGCGCTGCTCCACAACAGCCCCTATGGCTACGTCTGAAGCGTCGGTGGTGAGCGCTATGCGGGCCGTCGGGTCTGGATGTGCCAGCAGTGCGGCGTTTGCCAGAGCTGTTTTAACTTCCGAGAACGCCCGCTCTCGCTCCGGGGTCCATTCGACCCTATCCACGGGTTTCTGTTTCTTGAGTGCAGTGTACAATGGTTGCATGAGCTGCGCCTCGTGGGGAAGGAAACGGTTATAAAAGTTCACCATTCCCAAAAATTCCTGCAGCGCCCTGACCGTCTGATGCCGGGGAAAATCCGCCACGGCGTGCACTTTGTCGGGCAGTGGAATCGCTCCTTCTGGAGAGACGCGGTGCCCCAAAAAATCAATCTCCGTTACGCCAAACTGGCATTTCGCCGGGTTGATTATTAACCCGTGCTCCTCCAACCTCCGGAAAACCGTCGTGAGGTGGGTTTCGTGTTCGTCTTCAGATGCACTGGCTACCAGGATATCGTCCAGGTAGACGAACACGAATGGGAGATCATGCAGCACTGCATCCATCATGCGCTGGAACGTCTGTGCCGCTCCTTTTAACCCGAATGCGCCATGCGCAGGAACTCGAATAAACCGAACGGAGTTATTACCGCTGTTTTGGGTATGTCCTCAGCACGCACTGGGACTTGGTGGTAACCGCGGACCAGATCTATTTTGGAAAAAATGCGCGCTCCGGCAAGATGAATGGGAAAAATCCTGTATGTGGGGAATTGGGTAGCGGTCGTTGTTCAACCTGGGAAATCCCCGCACAGTCGCCACGAACCCTCAGCTTTAGGGACCATGTGTAGCGGGGATGCCCAAGGGCTGTTTGGGCGCCTGATGATGCCCAACCTTTCCAGGTTGGCGAACTCCTCGCGCGCCATGGCCAGTTTAGTTGCGTCCAAGCGCCGAGGTCGTGCAAAAACGGGCGGCCCGGTGGTGGTGATAAAAGGCTCCACCCTGTGTTTAGCGATGGCTGCCGAAAACGTCGGGACTGTGAGTGCTGGGAACTGAGTGAGCAGTGTGTGGAATTTACCGCCTGTAACTGTGACATTGGCTTGTGCTGTTGGCCGGGTCACTCGACCTATACAGGGAAGAGAGTCAAAGGACAGTGCATTAACTAGGCGCCTGTTAGCAACGTCAACCAGTAAACCATGTGCACACAGAAAATCAGCCCCCAGTATATGGTAATTCAGTGCTGCTATGACAAAAGTCCACTCATATGTACGGGCGTGTAGAGATAAAAGCAGAGTCCTCTCACCAAAGGTCTTAATATCCGAGCCGTTTGCTGCCAACATCCCGGGGCCGCTAGATCCTGCCAACCGGTCGGCGTAGGTCGGCCGGATGAAGCTCTTCTGTAAAAGTTGGTCCAAATGCAAGTTGGTCCAAATGCATGCCTCGGGGAGGCATTTACGAGGAAATGCCTCCCCGAGCATGCATCCGTCAGGTAGAGCAGCTTGTTCTCCTCCCCGAGGGTCGCAGCTGCTACCGACCCCCGGTCTTGGCGTTTCCCGAGCGCTTGAATTGGCACGGTGGCACACATCTGCGTGCCCTCTCTCCGAAGCGGTGGTGGTGGTAGAAGCAGAGCATATCTCCCTCGCGCTCCTTGCCCCCCGCTGCTGCTGCCGTCGGTGGCTCCTCGCCTCCTCTGGTCGTCTCGCCGGGCTCCGCCGCTGCCGCGTTGACTGTGATTGCCCTGGTGGCGATGATGATCCGGTCTGCCTCCCGGGCTAGCGCACAGTAGTCCCGCGCGGCCAGCAACGGTGAATTGGCCAGGGCCGCTCTCGCCGCTGTCGGAAGGTTCCGGAGGAAGAGGTGGGCAAACAGAAAGTGCTCATCGTCCGTGCCCCTTAACGCCAGCATCTTGTCCATGAGGTCTACGGCCGAACCATCTCCCAACTCGGTCCGTGTCAGGAGCCTCTCTGCTCTCTCACCGTCCGAGAGCGTGTAGCGTTGGGTGAGCGCAGCCTTGAGCGCCTCGTATCTGTTGCCGGTTGGTGGCTGATCGAGCAGGCTCGCTACGTACTGAGCTGTGCGGGCGTCGAGCGCTGCAACCACATGGTAGAATTTGGTGTCATCTGCCGTTACTCCCCGGATGGCAAACTGAGCCTCGATGAGGTGGAGCCAAGAGCGTGGGTTGTGCTGCCAGAAATCCGGTAGTTTGACTGAAACTGCACATGCGTGGCTGGAGGTTCCAGTCGAGGTCGGCTCCGGGGATCTTGTCTCGTGTTCCATAATACGTCTTGGGTCACCAGTGTGGAGCGTGTAAATGAAGAGGCAGATTTGTTGCAGACGATTTATTACACACTCTCACATCTCAAGCATAGACAGAATGACTCGTCACATCACGAGCCAAGAACAGACTGACTAGACACACTCAACATCCTTCTCTCTACATCAAGTTACACTTCACAAGATTCTAGAAACTTCCTAATAACAACAGTACATCTACACCTCGTTTCATTCAACCCCCACTCCCACTGTTCTCCCATGTGTTGTATTCATTGTCTGTCTAAGGTGTGAAATACCCTGAGGCCTGAGGCCCACAATACCTTTTTTTTCCTGGCTCCATTGATGGTACAGATAAGTTAAATTTGTGCTTATTTCAAAGCATATTAAAAGTCAAAAAAATATGGCAATACAATGATACACGCCTTTAGTTCCACTTAATTTTGACCAGGCCAGCTGAAACAGAGAGGCGGACAGACAGACAAACAGATGGATAGATACAGCCACAGACGCATTGAGTGATTACCGTATGCCTCCATTTTCACCGAGGCATAAAAACAACTGCTCACGAATGTAATTCCACCAACACTTGGACTGATTTCTCTGATTTTTCAAAATGTCTGTAAAAGGTGGTCCAAATGCTATAGTGTGAACCCAACTAAGATAAGATAAGATAAGCCTTTATTAGCCCCACAATGGGGAAATTCCAGGATTGCAACAGCACAGGGATAGCAACACTCAGAGCAATAATTTAGAAGATAAGAAAATAAGAGCAATGAATATACATACGTACACATAAATATAATATATATACACACACACACACACACACAGTGCGGAGCTAAAGAGACAGACTTGAAAAAACAAGTGGAAATTTGATATAGAGGAATTAGGAAATTTTTTGTGGAATAAAAGATGATCTCATAGCGTTTCAAGAAGAAATACAATGTCATTCTGAGTCACTGAGACAGGCCAGTTAAGGAAATTAAGAAAATTTGCAAGATATCATGTGGAGAATGAGAGATATGCAATAAAATAGGCACAATCACAAAAGACTTCAGTTTTAATCAGTTGCATAAGCTTGTGTCATGTGTTTTTGCCCCATCCAGTATTTTCAAGCAGAAACACTGAACTTTGCAAATTCATGAACTCAATGGTTCAAATTCCATACGGGGTGTATTTTTGCAACACAAATCCTGTTGTGTAGCTTGCTCTATTTTTTGCTTCTTTTGCAATTTTAAGGTTTTTGTGTCCACAATGCTTTATCGAATCAGACAAATACTGTTGATGCTGGATAAAAATGTGTTCTTAATGTTATTTTTTTAAATGTGTTTTTTCTTGATATACAGTTGTGTATGTGCTATGTTTTTGTTAGGTTAGATAGATAGATGTACTTTATTGATCCCAAACTGGGAAATTACAGTGTAACAGCAGCATGACAGTAGACAACCAAATGACAGAAACATACGCATGACAGACAAAAACCTATATACAGTTAGGCCCAGGAATATTTGGACAGTGACACAATCTTCATGATTTGGGCTCTGCATGCCACCACATTGGATTTGAAATGAAACAACTACAATGGAACTGAAGTGCAGACTTTAAGGTTTAATTCAAGGGGTTGAACAAAAATATATGATTAAATGTAGGAACTGTAGCTATTTTTATACAAACGCTCTTCATTTCAGGGGCTCAAAAATAATTGGACAAATAAACATAACCCTAAGTAAAATGTTACTTTTCAATATTTTGTTGAGAATCCTTTGCAGGCAATGACTGCCTGAAGTCTGGAACCCATGGACATCACCAAACGCTGGGTTTCCTCCTTTGCGATGCTTTGCCAGGCCTTTACTGCAGCTGTCTTCAGTTGTTGCTTGTTTGTGGGTCTTTCTGCCTTAAGTTTTGTCTTGAGCAAGTGAAATGCATGCTCGACTGGGTTGAGATCTGGTGATTGACTCGGCCATTGCAGAATATTCTACTTCTTTGCTTTAAAAAACTCCTGGGTTGCTTTTGCAGTATGTTTTGGATCATTGTCCATCTGTACTGTGAAGCGCCATCCAATCAACTTTGCTGCATTTGGCTGAATCTGAGCAGAAAGTACACCCTATACACTTCAGAATTCATCCTGCTGCTTCTGTCTTTTGTCACATCATCAATAAACACAAGTGACCCAGTGCCATTGGAAGCCATGCATGCCCATGCCATCACACTGCCTCCACCATGTTTTACAGAAGATGTGGTGCTTTGGATCATGAGCTGTTCCAATTCTTCTCCAAACTTTCTTCTTCCCATCATTCTGGTACATGTTGATCTTAGTCTCATCTGTCCAAAGAATGCTGTTCCAGAACTGGGCTGGCTTCTTCAGGTGTTTTTGCCAAATTCAATTCTGGCCTTTCTATTTTTGAGGCTGATTAATGGTTTGCACCTTGTGGTGAATCCTTTGTATTTACTCTCATGAAGTCTTCTCTTTATGGTAGACTTAGATACTGATACACCTACTTCCTGGAGAGTGTTCTTCACTTGAGTGGATGTTGTGAAGGGGCTGTTCTTCACCATGGAAAGGATTCTGCGATCTTCCACCACTGTTGTCTTCCGTGGACGTCCAGGCCTTTTTGAGTTCCCAAGCTCACCAGTGCACTCTTTTTTTCTCAGAATGTACCGAACTGTTGATGTGTCCACTCGTACCATTTCTGCTATCTCTCTGATGGATTTCTTCTTTTTTTTTCAGCCTCAGGATGGTCTGTTTCACCTCCATTGAGAGCTCCTTTGACCGCATGTTGTGTGTTCACAGCAACAGCTTCCAAATGCAAACGCCACACCTGGAATCAACTCCAGACCTTTTAACTGCTTAGTTGATGACAGGTTAACGAGGGAAGAGCCCATTCAGCCTTGTTTTTTTTTTTTTTTTTTGCAGCCTTCTGAGTCAATTGTCCAATTACTTTTGGTCCCTTGAAAAAGAGGCGGCTATGTATTAAAGAGCTGTAATTCCTAAACCCTTGCTCCAATTTGGATGTGAATACTCTCAAATTACAACTGAGAGTCTGCACTTTAAGCCCATATTGATTATATAATTGTATCCTGAATATGTTTTCGTAAATGGATAAAATAACAAAACTTGTGTCACTGTCCAAATATTTCTGGGTCTAACTGTACATCATAGCATAATATATGATGACCCTTATAGACACATGAATCATACCCGCTGCACATTGCAGGACTATCAGGAGCAGAGTGAAATGTGAGGTACCAGTTAGTCTGTAAGGTGCAGTGTGGCAGCATAGTTATGACCAGAATACAAAATCATAGTGAGTTATTGTACAGTGAAATGGCATGCGGCAGGAACGATTTCCTGTACCTGACCGTTCAACAGCGAAGCTGTAGTAGTCTGCTGGAGAAAGTGTTCTGCTGTCTGTCCAGTGTGTGGTGGAGGGGGTGATCAGGATTGTCCATGATAGATCGCAGTTTTAGTGTTCTCCTCTCCACCACTGTCTCAAAGGTCTCAGGTCTGAGACTAATTACAGAGCCAGCCCTCTTGATAATCTTGTCAAGTCTATTGGTGTCGCTGGCCCTGAAGCTACCCCAACAGACGGCAGCAAAGAAGATGGCGCTGGTGACGACGGTCTGGTAGAAAAGCTCCAGCATCCTGCTACACACGTTGAAGCATCTCAGCTTCCTCAGGAAGTAGAGTCAGGTTCAGGTTCAGGTTACTTTATTTGTACCTGTAGGTAGATTTGTTTTGCAGTCTGGTGACATCCATATTTACAAGCCACAATTACATTCAACGTAAACACAAACACAGGCACACGAGTCTGCTCAATCCCTTCTTGTGCGCAGCATCGGTGTTGGATCTCCAGTCCAACCCGCTGCTGATCCTGACACCCAGATATTTGTAGTCCTCAACCACCCCACATCCTCCCCCTCTAATCTGCAATGGCTGAGAAGGCGTCCTCTTCTTCCTGAAGTCAATCACCATCTCTCTGGTCTTGCTGACATTCAGCTTCAGGTGATTCTACTCTGTCCACTCCACAGATCTGTCTACCAGTGCCCTGTACGCTCCCTCCTCTCACCCTCTTATACACCCCACAACAGATGAGCCATCAGAGAATTTCTGCAGGTGGCATGATTCGGTGTTGTACTGAAAGTCAGTGGTGTATAAGGTAAAGAGAAAAGGAGAGAGCACAGTCCCCTGTGGAGCTCCCGTATCACTAACCACCATGCCAGACAAGACACTGCCCAGCCGGACAAACTGTGGCCTGCCTGTTAGATAGTCAGTAATCCAGGAGATCACAGAGCTGTCAGCCCCCATCACTCGCAGCTTCTCACCCAGCAGCTGGATGGTTTTAAAAGCACTGGAGAAATCAAAAAATGTGATTCTCATGGTGTCTCCTTCACCATCCAGGTGCAGATGGGCTCTTGCAGCAGGTAGATGACAGCATCTTCAACTCCTAAATGGTGCTGATATGCAAACTGCAGAGGGTCCAGCCACGTCTTCACCTGCGGCCTCAGATGGGCTAAAACCAGTCTCTCCAGGACCTTCATCACATGAGATGTGAGGGCAACTGGTCAATAGTCGTTCAGGTCCAATGGAGATGACTTCTTGGGAACAAAAACCAGGCAGGATGTCTTCCACAGCACCAATACTCTCTCCAGACTCAGGCTCAGGTTGTACAGGTGTTTTAGTACCGCAGCTAGCTGGTTGGCACAGGTCCTAAGGATCCTGGCGGAGATGCCATCAGGGCCTGCCGCCTTCCGCTGAAGGAGTCTCTCCAGCTGTTTCTTAATCTGGTCTGTAGTCACCATGATGTGAGGGAGGGTCCTGGTGTCCCCCAAGGAGGAGGAGAGGGGTGAGGGGGGAGATGGAGAGAGGTGCTGCACAGGAGGGTGGGTGGGGAGGGGTGTGTGGGGGTCTGGCTGTGTTGTTGGGGTGACAGACTGTGAGTTGAACCTATTAAAAAACAGATTCAGTTCATCAGCTCTCTCCTGGCTCCCAGATGTCTGCTTGACTCTTCCTTTGCACCCAGTTGTTTGTTTCATTCCCACCCACACATCTTTAGCATTGTTTTGCCTGAGTTTATCTTCCAACATCCTCCTATAATTGTCCTTGCACCTCCTCAGCATCTTTCTCAGCTCATGATGTACTCCCCTAAGTTTCTCCTCGTCTCCAACCCTAAAAGCTCTCTCTTTATGTTCAGAAGTGCTTTCAGGTCACTGGTGACCCATGGTCTGTTGTTGTTATATGTTAGGGCATATGGGAAGAATTTAGTTTTATTTAGCAAGACATGAAAAGGGAATCTCAGATATTTAACAACTATCATGAGCCTGTGTCGCTACATGGGAAGGTTTCCATGATTATTGCCTCGTGGATTGCATGATTGAGAATGGCCTTACTGTATTTACTGTAGATATCACATTGCATCATTCTGTGATGGATAGTTTAGAGACTGATCCACAAACACAAGAGAAAACTTAATTCATAGGATTTAAGGGTTTCAGTCCAATGGTGTGACAATCCAGCCATCATCCATAAAAGAATGCCTCTCAAGGACATTGATCAGTTATAGATGCACTCTGTGGCTCAAAAAAACACCTCAAAAACAAATGTGTAGTACTCAAAATAGTATATTCTGGCTTTTTATCCACAAAAAAAAAAAAACTTTTATTGTCTTAGAATTGCTTGGAAAGAGCTTTTACATCTTACAACCTACTTACTGTAAGTATTTGCGGATCTATGAATATTCTAATTAGCTCCATCCATACTCTCACCCACCAGTAGTGGATGCTGCAAGGCCAGCCCTCCCCTCTCCTCTGATCTGAGAACACTGAAGACTGCAGTCTTCAGTGTTCTCAGGTTTTGGTGTCTGCCAAAGTGAGCTGCCTCTCAGTGGTTACACTTGGGGTGTGACTGGTGTCCACCGGGCAGCTCATTGGGGGCCAGTAGTCCGGTGTGCCCGCCGCCGCCGTGGAACCATTACGTCAGCGCGGCATTCATGGTCTTGCCCTAGCTGTTGAGCCACACACCCCCTGGTTACCCAACACCCCTCCCTCCTCCAGAGGGAGCAGGGTGGTTTAATGTCTCCTCCTGTGTCTTCCTTGGCAGGGATGGAATGGAGTGCCCAGGGGTTTTGTGTCCCCCCTGAAAACCCCTTCACCAAACTGAGTGAAACAAATGCAAAACAGAGGGGTGGTGATCTTGGTGTCTTCATCCCTAAGAGCAGACATCTCTCTCTGGTTCGGCTTTCTGACCGTGTTCCTCCCATTCCTCTGTGGGTGCCTCTGAGACCCTGCATGCGCAGGCGCAGCAGCCGGTGGACTCTGGTCTCCGAGTTGACCGCATCCTGCGTGCGCTACAGGGTTCCAGAATACGGTAGCTCCAGTAGTGTAAAACTCTTGGCGGTCGTGGTCAGTTTCGTGCCGTACCCGGGAAGGGATGCTGACTGTCAGCATGGTCAGTGGTAGGTAGACCATGACCCTCTATCCGCGGAGCCATGTTGGCTCCTCCCTCTTCCCCTGGGGTTTGAACTCAGGTGTTTAGCCATGCCCAGTGCTTAGCCTGATTGGTTATAACATTAACCAATCAGGCTGAACAGGAATGCTTACGCAGCTAGAAATGCTCTGTCCAAAGTAATTTGTTTTTTTGGGGGGGGAGGGCGGTGGAGCTTAACTGGACATTCACAACAGAAAACACAGACTTGTGACTTGGTTCTGATTTTGCTCTTGATATGCCTTGTAAATCACAAAAAAAAAAAAACATGTTACAGATATAACAACAGAAAAAAATGTGATTTTTGGTGGAGTGTCACTTTAAGAAAGGAGTATCGCCTCTGCCCAGAACTGTGTTTGTATAAAAGGTAAATCTAAAATAAGAACTAAATGCATGGTTCATACTGAGTTTACAGCTGTTGGCTGTTAGTTTTGCATAACCTAATCTGGTCAGCATAATTCTGTGGCAATTTATCTTCTTTTCAGGTGTAATTTAATACAATGCCAAACACATTTATTAGTCACTTCAGGAGTAAAATGCTTTCTAGACTGCATAAATACATGCATTTTTCCTCTCCTGTTTCCTTCTCCACAGGCACCCATAAATTTGTGACAGAGGGGGAACATCTGGTGCTGAAAGCCATCACCAAAGAGCAGTCGGGATTTTATGAATGCATCGCATCGAATGACGTCTCAAGTCCTGATGTCATGTCAGTGCAAGTCACCGTCAACTGTAAGAGCCAAATTATCACTGTACACACACACAGTACATAGATGGTCTCTGAGTAGTGGGGCTATATTTATATCATTGGGGGCTTTTATCATAGTTTTCACTTGACATAATTTTGTACAGCAGGAAACAAAATAGCACGATGGAAAATAAATGCTGCACAGAAGTAAAGCAAAAGGTTTTTTCAAAATTCTTCCATAAACATACAAGCAAAAACATTTATGTACAAATACTGTACATAAGAACTCCTTTACACAGGGGTGGGGATCACTGAGTGATAAAAAATGGCCAAATCCGTCAATAATCTTTCATTGATCTCTCAGAGCTCACCATGGAAGATCATCGAGAGATCACTAAGAGATATTAGCCATTGTTGGCTATTTTTTCATCTTTCAACAATCTCTCTTCTCCCTGTGAAACAGGAGTAAAGCAGTACCATGTAAAAGGACTTTGTTTTCTCATCACTGTCTGACTTTAAGTCAGACTAAACCTTTCTGTTTTAGGTGTGAAAAAGCGTTTGCCTCCCTTCCCAATTTCTCATTTTTTTTGTATGTTTGTCACACTTAAATGTTTCAGATCATCAAACAAATTTAAATATTAGACAAAAATAACACAAATAAACAAAAAATGCAGTTTTTAAATGAAGATGTTTATTAAGGGTAAAAAAAAAAAAAAACCCTATGTGGCCCTATGTGAAAAAGTGATTGCCCCCCCCCCCCATTAAACCATAAATTAACTGTGGTTTATCACATCTGTGGAAAGCTGAGTTCAATTTTTCTAGCCACACCCAGGCCTGGTTACTGCTGCACCTGTTCTCAATCAAGAAATCACTTAAATAGGACCTGCCTGATAAAGTGAAGTAGACCAAAAGATACTCAAAAGCTAGACATCAGGCTCCAATCCAGAGAAATTCAGGAACAAATTAGAAACAAACTAATGGCGATCTATCAGTCTGGACAAGGTTATAAATCCATTTCTAAAGCTTTGGGACACCGGCGAACCACAGTGAGAACCATTATCCACAAATGGTGAAAACATGGAACAGTGGTGAACCTTCCCAGGAGTGGCCGGCCGACTAAAATTACCACAAGAGCGCTGCGACGACTCATCCAAGAGGTCACAAAAGCCCCCACAGCAACATCCTAAGAACTGCAGTCCTCACTTGCCTCAGTTAAGGTCAGTGTTCATGACTCCACCATAAGAAAGAGAGTGGGCAAAAATGGCCTGCATTGCAGAGTTCCAAGACGAAAACCACTGCTGAGCAAAAAGAACAGAAAGGCTCGTCTCAGTTTGGCCAGAAAACATCTTGATGATCCCCAAGACTTATGGGAAAATACTCTGTGGACTGACGAGACAAAAGTTGAACTTTTTGGAAGGTGTGTGCCCCATTACATCTGGCGTAAAAGTAACACAGCATTTCAGAAAAGGAACATCATACCAACAGTAAAATATGGTGGTGGTTGTGTGATGGACTGGGGCTGTTTTACTGCTTCAGGACCTGGAAGACTTGCTGTAGTAAATGGAACCATGAATTCTGCTGTCTACCAAAAAATCCTGAAGGAGAATGTCGAGCCATCTGTTCATGACCTTAAGCTGAAGTGCACTTGGGTTCTGCAGCAGGACAATGATCCAAAACACACCAGCCTAGTCAAAGTCCTGACCTGAATCCGATTGAGATGCTGTGACATTACCTTGAAAAGGCAATTCATGCTTGAAAACCCTGCAATGTGGCTGAATTACAACAATTCTACAAAGACGAGTGGGCCAAAATTCCTCCACAGTGCTGTAAAAGACTCATTACCAGTTATCACAAATGCTTGATTGCAGTTGTCACTGCTAAGGGTGGCCCAACCACTTATTAGATTTAGGGGGCAATCACTTTTTCACACAGGGCCACGTAGGTTTGGATTTTTTTCCCCCTTAATAATAAACACCTTCATTTAAAAACTGCATTTTCTGTTTGTGTTATCGTTGTCTAATATTTAAATTTGTTTGATGATCTGAAACATTTAAGTGTGACAAACACAAAAAATGAGAGATCAGGAAGGGGGAAAACACTTTTCACAGCACTGTACATTAGGATAACCAAATTTATTTATATTTGCTGAATAATTTGCATTGTTGATAAATATTTTTTTTAGAAATTTTTTTAAATATTTTCTTCAAAGTCAAAACAATTGTTGAAAATACCTTTAAACGATTAGGGAAAGTCCAAATGATGATGATATGGCTTTGGAAGCTTCTGATAGGTTAATTGACATCTGAGTTAATTGAAGGCACACTTCAAACACGAGGCTTCCTTGTGTGATATAGGAAAAACAAAAACAAATAAGCTAAGATAAGAGAACTGTGGATCTCCACAAGTCTGGTTCATCTTTGGGTACAATTTCCAGATGTCTGAAGGTGCCATCTGTTCAAACAGCCATCAAGCTCAGGAAGAAGAAGGGTTCTGTGTCCCACTTCTGAATGTGTTCTGGTGTGAACTGTGCATATCAACCCCAGATCAAAAGGAAAAGACCTTGTGAAGATGCTGGCTGAAACTGGTAGAAGAGTGTACTAGTCCACTGAAATCCAGTGCAACGGGGCTGACATGGGGCTGACATGGTCTGAAATACCACTCAGTGAGGAAGAAGCCATTACTCCAAAAGTGAAATAAAAAAAGCCAGATTACAGTTTACACACAGGGACAAAGACCTATTTTAGAGACAGCTCTTGATGAAACTAAAATTGAACTGTTGGGCCTTAATGAGCATCACTACATATGGCGGAAAATGTAACTATGCTTGCAAGCCTGAGAGTGGGGGTGTTTTCCTGCAGGAGGGACTGGTGCACAAATAGAAGGCATCATGAGGGAAGAAAAAAAAATCTCTATTGTCATTCAGTCTATCATGTACAGAATTACATTTCTCCTATCTACAGTGTTAATCACAGGGGTTGCTGCTATGCAAGGCACCACCACAAACAACTTCTCCCATTTTATTTTGCTAAGCACCACACTAGAAGGCAGGGAATACCATTTTTATATGTTCTTTTGTATGAGCAGGCCAGGACTTGAACCCCCAACCTCCTGGTTGTGGGACAGATGCTCTATCAACTAGGCCACCACTCTGGTTTGAACATTATAAGGAAATATTGAAGCAACATCTCAACACATCAGCCAGGAAGTTAAAGCTTGGGTACAAACGGGTCCTCCAAATGGACAATGACCCTAAACATCCCACCAAATTAATTACAAAGTGGCTTAAGGACAACAAAGTCAGTGATATGGAGTGACCATTACAAAGTTCTGTTTTCAGTCTCATAGAAATTTATGGTCAGAGCAGAAAAGACGTGTGAGAGCAAGGGCGCCTACAAACCTGAATCAGTTCCACCAGTTCTGTCAGGAGGAATGGACCAAAATTCCAGCAAACTATTGTGAGAAGCTTGTGGAAAGAAACCCAAAATATTTGACCCAAGGTATACAGTTCTGTGTAAAGGGGTCCCATATCAACTACACCATACTACTATATGCAGTATTTGCATTGTAGGCTCAATCAAAAACTCAGTAAAACTGCTCAAAATTCCCTGTGGTTCAAAATATTTTGTCCATCAGTTTAAACATTGCTTAAAAAGGACATTACAAATGGACACAGGAGTCATATGACTAAACATACTTTAGCATAATGGAGTGCAGTTTTGACAATATTGTTGTTTAGCAGGCTGTTCAACATGTGTTAGGACTGTCCAATATCAATTTTTAGGGTTCCAAGCAGCTGTGGGAAAGCTGTTGTTGTTGTTGTTGTTCTTCTTCTTCTTCTTCTTCTGAGCGAGAGAAGTATGAGTGGAAGAGTAGAAGTGTTGAGAGTTTGTGCTATAATTCTATCTTTTCTGTTCTTTTATCAGAACTGGTGGTTTATATTAGTTTGTGTTTGTTGAGTTAGTGGTTTATGTCTGGTTTAGTTTTTGCGTTTGGGGTTTTTTGTTTGCCAGGCTCTGTGGCGCTGGCCGGCATCTCAGGTGGTATGGCCTTCTCCAGGCTGATGCGGAAGCACAGCATCAAAACTGGTGTTGGCTTGCTTCACAGCGTGGAGGAGGTTGCACTTGCTGTTGGGGAAATTATCGGGCATGACACCATTAAATCCGTGGCCTGCATAAACAGCGCTGTTATTTTGCTTTTGGAAAGGGTGGACCAGGTAACACTTTGTTGAAAGTGGAATCACAGTAAATGGGACGTTTGAGTAAATCATGTCGCTGTCACAGCCGTCTACAAAAATAACTCTCTCTAATGTTCCCCCGTTTATTAGTGATGAGCTTCTTGTCACAGAGCTGTCAAAGTTTGGAAAAGTAGTGTCACCCATCAGAAAAGTTTTGTCGGGCTGCAAGTCTCCCCTGCTGAGACACGTCGTGTCCCAGCACAGGCAGCTCTTTATGATCCCCAACAATAAGGTGGAGGAATTTAATTGTGCATTTTGGGTTGGGGTTGATGGGTTTGATTATGTGCTTTTTGCAACGTTTGCCACGTTAAAATGCTTTGGGTGTGGTGAGGAGGGACATCTGGTGAAGGCCTGTCCTAACTGTGCTGTGCTGGCCCTGCCCCGAGGAGCATGACCAAAACTACTGCCAGTGGTGGAGGGGCCATTCACACTGATTAGCGGACAGTTGCCGCTGCTGACCAGCCCATGTCGGGCCTGAGGCTGGCCGCCACTGGGCAGCCCAGCATCTCTGTGCAGGCTGAGGACGCCAGCATTACAGCTGAGGAGCTGCCGAAGGTGAGACAGAGTGTGGACGAGAACAGCACTGTGGTGGGTGATGAGAGGGGAAAGGGTGTGGGTGAAGCAGGTGAGGGGATTGGGGAAACTTTCTCTTTCTTTCCTTCTGGTATGGTAAGAGCTTATACCGTTTGTCTGACATTATGCTTGTGCTGTTCGGGCTGCCTTTACTCTGGTACTCCTTCGCTGTGTCATAAAATTGTTGTGGTTTTCTGCTGAATGAGAGAAGGCTTTTCAGCAGCTGTATACCATGACCTGCACGGTTTGTGCCACCTGAGGCATATAATAAACGTTTGCCGTCTTCTCAGCCGGAACTGTTGACAAGTTTAGCGGTGTAAGGTATGTCTACCCTTACCTGATTAAGGTTTGTGATGTATTCTGTGCCTTCTCTTCAGGCAGAAGAACTATTTTTACACCTTAATCCTTTGAGTGTGACTGTCGCCGAATTGCGACAACCCCTAGTAGTCAAGAGTGGTAAATATTTTTTGTCAATAAAATTGTTCAGATTTCCAAGGCTATAACTTTAAAGTGGTAAGAGATAATGGCTTACTGTCAATTAGAAAGATGTAAAATATGATCCAAAGTTTCAAATAAGAGTGATTTTACACATCTAATTTGCATAATGCCACAGCAGCTATATTGAATTACATATCTCAGTCAAAAGCGGACTTTGGACATATTTACACAAAGAATGATTTAGTCTTTTGCATTGTTTTTTGTACAGGGGTACATTACCATCTTATCTTCAAAGTATATGAACAAGAAATCAGTACAGTGTTAAAAAAACAAAGAAATTTGTCGCTTACCGGCAGCTAAGAGGACTCGCTCGCTGCTGTGGTCGCTGCGTTTTAGTCCATCGTGGTCATTATTTTGCGTTCTGTCGGTCATTTATGCTCTCTCCAACGTCTACAAAGTCGTATGATTATCCCACATAAATTTCGCTTGTATCCCGTGGCTATTTTCTGTGTGCGAAGCAATCTAAGTGATGGTGCATGATGATGGACGGTAGCCATATTAGCTTTCTGGGCTAAAAGGATGAAAACAAGAAAAGGAAAGAGGAGTTCTTCTTCTTTGGTGTATTATGTGTCATCCATTGAGTCCTCCAACGTGTGTCTGCCACCTTCTGAAACTGGCAGATCAGTACAAATCAGTACAAATCTTCAGGGCAGCTAGGGATGTCAGAGTGAGATGACAAGCACAGCGCCACGCTTTGCCACTAGGGGCACATGAAATCTCACACTCAGAGGGTTAACAGCACACAATATGTTATCTGCTTGAGATATGTGATATACTTGTGCTTTCGTCAAGGAGAAATTACTTAGCTGTTAACAGCATGATATAATTTGCCGTTAATTTGGTAGTGTTTCTTTTTTTTCGACTAACAGTCGTCTTCTTAAAAAAAAAAAAAGAGGAGACGTCTTCTTTGTCTTGGCGCTGCTGTACTTGGTGCACTCTCGCCACCTTTTGTGGCGGAGTGGTATTGCATTCAGATGGGAACTGAAATGTGATATTTCTATGTTGTCTTATGACTAGCACGCTTGTACCTCATGGAACAGCCCTTGGGCCTGTTTATGATGACAATAGTAATGATAATAATGAGAATAACTGCCTTGTTTTCTCTCCTATTATTCTCCTGGAGGAGTAATAGCTTCTGGGGGAGTGAAGGAGGAGGAAATGGGCCCGACACTGGTATGCACCAGCCCAGGGCTCTATTCCTCCAGCCTTAGCTGCTCCAGCTGGAACTGGGAATGCCAGCAGTGGGCGGAAGAAGAAGAAAGTCAGCTGCATGGCCCATGGGTGGACTTCATGCAGGGGCAGTTGGAGGAGAAGCGTAAGACCATTGAACACATGGCAGCAAATTAATGCGTAAGACCATTGAACATATGGTGGCAGATCAATGCATAAGACCACTGGCATATGGCGGCAAATCAACATCACCTTTTGGGTATGCCACTCAGGCTCCCGTATAGGCCCCAGGACAGTATCCTGATGCTTTGTCCGGTGTGGCCTCTGATAACTTGGGTAAGACCACCAGCTCCGGCTGTGGCTCCAGTGGGCGAGTGGATGTCTGTGAGGATTAGAATGACAGTGACCCTATGATGTATTCCTCAAGGCACTGCTCTCTAGAGCAACATCAGCTGCTAAGCTTCCTCCACCATCTTCTTCATCTAGGGTTTCAGCTTTGGACAGGGGTCCTGTAGCCCGCAGGCAGGTTTTCTTGTCAGTTATCTTGACTTCCTGGGTTGTCTACAGAAGTCATGGGCTTGTCCAAGTGAGGCTGTTGCTCCTCGCTCTGGGCTCAGTGTTCTGAGTGGTGCTGCGGAGTTAGGGCTTGGATGGTACATTGAAGGTGGGCCCTACCTTTGCTGGCTGGAGCTCCCCTCACAGGCAGCAAGTCTATATGCCACCCCAACGACAAGTGTTGTGCCACTGATGGAGTAGTGGCTAGCACCTATCAGCCTGTGGCTATGGCCTCAAGGTTGGCAAATGCTAATACACTTCTTTTTAGTATATTTAGAAGGTCTGATAAGGGACCTACAGTCAAAAGCAGAACTCACCTCCTACCAGATTTGATGAGGATTGTGGATGCTGTAATTCAAGGAGATAACTTTCAAGCTACAGCTCTTGGGAATTCCTTGGCCAGCTGACCATGGCCGGTGGCATGTGTGACTGACCCAGTCTGGATTGGCAGATAAGGACAGGGCCTGCAGCACAGGCCTTCTGCACCTCATCCGACACTGCCAGTGTCGGATGAGGTGCAGAAGGCGAAACTGCATGCGCAGTCCTTTCTTCGGCCATGACCACCCAGATTGAGTGTCCAGAAACCTCTTGAGGGGTGTGAAAACCCACAATGGCTTCATTTATAGAGCCAGGTTCCTTGCAGAGCTTGGGTCACCCGAAGCAGAGGGCCTCTCAGTAGTGGGTGCAGGTTCAGCAGCACTCATGTCCGTGCTCTGGGGAGCGTGCAGGTCATGGTTCTGCCAAGCCCCGCCAGCGTCCCTACTGGTATGCTTCCCCTGACGTCAACTTTCTGCGCTGCACACCTCATGAGTTGGCATCGGTGCACCTCAGGTCCATGGGTGATCGATACACTGGTGTGTGGGTACCAACTACAATTGAGATCTCTTTTCCCAACTTCAAGGGGTTGGAAGCGGAAGTAAGGAAGACTCTCTTCCGCAGTTCTGGGCAGCGAGGTCTCTGCTCTGCTGAGAGAGAGTGTGGTACGATCTGTGTCTCCAGAAGAAGAGAGGCAAGGCTTTTGCACTGCCTATTCCATGTTCCCAAGTGGATTGGCGCATGATGCACAGAGCTACCGAAGGAGTGGGAGCCCCCCCACTGTAGTTTCACTGCTTACAGTGGCTGTGTGGCCCAAGGCCAGAGGAACGGAATAAGCGCCACCCTATACACCGTATGGTGTCCCATATGTTGTGGAAGGGAATTAACTAACTATCTAAACAAACCGGGGGTCTCCATCCAGTTTTTGAACCTGAGATGGTTCAGCAGGTGTCTCAAGGTGCTCCCTTGTCCGGTGCTCAGGCTGAGGACATTATTCAGGTCACAGGGGCAGGTGATTGGATCACAGCAATGGACCTTTGCGATTCTGATTCTATATTCCCATAGATCCAGCCACAGGAAGTTACTCAGGGTTCCTTCAGGACAGCCTTCGTTTACGATGCCCTGTCTTTCAGCCTGTCCCTGTCCTCGGATGTTTGCCAAGTGCAGGAATGCTGCACTCGCCCACTGCAGCAGACGGGCAGTCAAGTTCAGTTATCTGGACAATTGTCTGGTTTGTGTGCCATCGGAACCCATAGCAAGGAGCAATATGGAGACCATATTGGCTCACCAGTCGGCACTTGGGTTGCATTTGAATGCGAAAAAGAGCTGCCTGGTTCCAACCAGGGTTGTCGAGTGGATACAGTTGCCATAAGGGCATCCCTGACTCTGAAGGGGAGGCATGGTATCAGGGAATGCAAGAGCTCATCTCACAGACTACTGTGTCAGTGCAGCAGCGCCAGAAGGTCTTGGGTCTCTTTGCTGATCCCACCTGATTGCTGGGGTCTTTCTGCAACTGTGGGGGTTCCCCCCTACAGTTGATAGTGCTATGAGATGACTGTTGTTGTGAAATGGCGCTATATAAATAAAGTTGAATTGAATTGAATTGCTGCAGCTGCCTAGGCGGTGCCGCTGGGTCTTTGCATACTCGTCCCCTTCAGCAGTGGTTTGCGCTTCAGAAGGTGGTTTTGCCCAGAGACAAAGCAGGATTCTACTTCTTCCAAAGGAGCCTCATAGTTCTCAGGTTGTGAAGACACTCGTCAGCAGTCTGGGATGGTGTTCTCCTGGGCCAAGAGGGCTGCAGGGTGACCATTATAACTGACGCCTCCAAGCAGGCTGGGGTGCAGTCTGGGAGGGCAGGTTGTTCGGGGACACTGAGCTCTGGCACAGCAGTCTTGGCATATGAACCATCCCAAGATGAAAGCAGTGCGTTTGGCTCTGGGGCTTTTTCTTCCACTTATTCAGGGGAGAAAAATTCTGGTATGGACAGACAGCACAGCTGTGGTGTCGTACATCAACCAGCAGGACGAACTGGGTTCCCCACTCCATGTGAAGGTGCGTCATCTGCTTGTGTGGCTTCGAGCCTGCTAGGTCCACTAGCTACAGATGCTCTGACCATGCCTGGCCTCCAGTGAACTGTTTGCTTTTCTACTGCTACCTCTTCTGCCAGCTTTCCTCGCGAGGACGAGACTGCTGTCTGTTCAAGTAATTTTGATGGCCTGAATTCACCACGACCATGGATGCCGAAGATCCACGAGATGTTGGGGGGGGGGGGGTCCTTTTCCTCTCCCAACCAGACGGGATATGCTCTCACAGGTACAGGGCAGGAGTTGGCATCTGAATTTCCAGCTCCTGAGGTCTCATGTATGGCCCTTGGATGGGGGCAATTGTGAAAACCGGGCTTGGAGAAGGAGGTTATAGACACCGTGCAGGCTTCATGGGCCCCATCTACCCAGCTCCGATACAGTGTGTAGTGGAGAGTGTTTTGAACTAGTGTCAGACCAAGGGGAAGGATCCCTTGTCATGTCACATCTCTGTCATCTTGTCTTTCCTCCAGTACCTCTTTTGCCCTAGGTCGGGCAGAGTCGACTATCAGGGGCTACCTGGCAGTGGTGTCAGCTGCCGATGAGAAGTGTGATGGTTTATCTCATGGGGTGCATCCCTTGGCTAAGCAGTTTTGAGAGGCGTGAAACAGAGCCGTCCATTTCAGCATCCATTGCTGCCCACTTGGGATCTCCAGACAGTTATCAGGGCTTTATGCTTACCCCATTTTTGAGCCACTCTCCAGTGCTGACTTTCGTCTGCTCTCCTGGAAGATGGCTTTTCTCTTGGCAGTTGTCTCAGCCAAGAGGGTCAGTGAACTGAATGTGCTGTCTGTGGAAGCAGCATGCCTTAGGTTGAGTGTGATCAGGTGGTTCACCTGCGGCCCAATCCAGCTTTTGGCCCAGGGTGCTGGCTAATGGGTTGTTTTCCACCTTCTTGTGTGCTTGAGGCCTTCAACCCACCTCGGACACCTCTTCAGAGGCTGAGAGGCTTCATAGTTGTGCCCAGTGGGGCCCTTAAGCTTCATGTTGACCGTACAAAGTCTGTCCGTTCTTCAGACGAGCTTTTTGGAATCCACTATGGAGAATCCATGATGGGCAGGCATATTCCTGAGCAGCGCTTGTCCCATAGGATAGTGAACTGATTGCTTTGCATAGGTACAGGTTGGAATGGGACCGCCAGCTCACTCGACTCGAGGAATGGCCATTACGTGGACGTTGTTCAGGGGCCACCCCCGGAGGATGTATGCACAGCCGCTGGCTGGTCTCTTCCTCAATGTTCACCCGCTTCTAGAGGCTCAGTCTGGCCTCATCAGTCATCCCCTCATTTGTTCTTGGGGTCAGAACAGATTCTTAGTTGTATCTTAGTTTCCCCTTGTTGAGCCGGCAGGTGTGCCTTGTGCTCTGAATGGATTTTGTTCAGTTCCAGTTGCCTGGAGGAACCAGCTTGACTTTTAGGTATCCAGTTGAGTGCTATAAGGAGTCAAACTCATCTGTCTAGAGGTCGCAGCAGAGTCTTAATTTGCATCTTAATCTCCTTCATGTGAGCCGGCATGTGTGCCTTGTGCTCAAAGAGGGTTGTTTCAGCTCCGGTTACTTGTAGGAACCAGCTTAACTTGTATGTGTCCAGCTGTGAATGATAAAGGAGTCAACTCATCTGTTCTGGGGATTGCAACAAGTTTTTAATTTGTATCTTAATCTCCCTCATGTGAGCCGGCATGTGTGCTGTCTGCTCAAAGTGGTTTGTTCTAGCTCCGGTTACCGGTAGGAACCGGCTTGACTTGTATGTATTCAGGTGAGGACAATAAAGAGGCCAACTCATCTGACTGTGTTGTGCGTTGTGCTCCTTCTACCTGTGGGTGACGCCCTCCCCACTTTGCCTCAGGACTCATTTGGTATACGGTTGTCACTTGGTTATAGGTTCACTGAAATGAAATAAAACGTACATTTACGCATGTAAATGTGGCTTTATGAATGTAAGTGAACCTGTAACCATTCATTGTCCTTCGTCGGAGGAGGCGGGCTCCTCCCAGTCATCAGAAAAAAGAAGAGTGGGTGGAGGAGGAGGTGGGTTGCCTACCGAGCTAACAGGTCTGTAGACGACGCAGTCAACCTGGCCCTCCACTCCATCCTGCAGCACCTGGACTCCCCGGGAACCTACGCCAGGATCCTGTTTGTGGACTTCAGCTCTGCATTCAACACCATCCGCCCCGCTCTGCTCCGGGACAAGCTGTCCCTGCTCAACGTGCCTGACTCCCTCTGCAGGTGGATCACCGACTTCCTGACGGACCGGAGGCAGCATGTGCGGCTGGGAAAGACTGTCTCAGACTCTGTTAGCATCAGCACCGGATCACCCCAGGGCTGTGTACTTTCCCACCTACTCTTCTCCCTTTATACCAACTCCTGCACCTCCAGCCACCAGTCTGTCAAGCTGATCAAGTTTGCGGACGACACCACCCTCATCGGGCTCATCTCCAACGGCGACGAGTCCGCCTACAGGAGAGAGGTGGCCCAGCTGGCGTCCTGGTGCAACAACAACAACCTGCAGCTGAACGCTGTGAAGACAGTTGAGATGATTGTGGACTTCAGGAAAGTCACAACCCCTCTGCCCCCCCCCCTCACCCTCACAGGCTCTCCCATCACCACTGCAGATTCCTTCCACTTCCTAGGCACCACAATCACCAGGGACCTCAAGTGGGAGCCGACCATCAGCTCCCTCATCAAAAAGGCCCAGCAGAGGATATTCTTCCTGCGGCAGCTGAGGAAGCTCAAGCTACCCACCAAGATGTTAATGCAGTTCTACACAGCTATCATCGAGTCCATCACCACCACCTCCATAACCGTGTGGTACGCAGGAGCCACTGCCAGGGACAGACTAAGGCGCGTCGTGCGCACTGCTGAGAAGGTGATCGGCTGCAAGCTCCCATCTCTCTAGGATCTGTACATCTCCAGGACCCGGAGGCGTGCTGGCCGGATCATAGCCGATCCTTCACACCCTGGTCACGTACTGTTTGCCCCTCTCCCCTCAGGTAGAAGACTTCGGTCCATTCAGACTAAAACCTCCCGTCACATGAACAGCTTCTTCCCCTCTGCCATCAGACTGCTGAACACTAAGTGACTTATTGACTCTCGTGCACTATGTACAGCAGCTCAACCAGACTCATGTCAATCATCACTGTTTTCTTTTTGCATTACCGACTGCACTATATGGTTCTCCACAATATCTGCTGCTCGCTAATATATTTAAAACTGCTGACTAGTATTACTCATTCTTATTCTACACTTTATTGCATGTATAGTTTATTTATTTTATTTTATCATGTTTAATGTTGCAGCATTGCACCGAGACAAATTCCTAGTTTGTGTACTACATGAACAATGGCAATAAATCTGATTCTGATGCACAGGGTATATACAGGGTGTGCATCCACAGGTGTGGTTAATTTGCCATAATGCTCCTACCCCAAGGATCGTTGTCAGTTGGTTATAGGTTCACTTTCATTCATAAAACCGTGTTAACATGCGTAAACGTACAATTTTTTTTTAGCCCCACTTGATCAACTGTATTGTTTTAAACACCATTTTAATGTTTTTAAGTCCTGTAAAATTTTACCAGTTAGTTTAACTGATCATTCACTTGTTTGTCAGGTTTTCATAAAGAATTTTGCCCCCAAAAGTGCATATTGGCATTTTAACTCAGTTTTGTGGCGGGTTGGTGTAACCCCCACAACAGACTGGACAGACACAGCGCTCGGCTAGAGCAATTAACAGAACAGTGAAATGTGTGTATTAATGTCTACAGGCAGCCCCGCTTCCTCTGGCTCACTACTGTGATGTTAATGTGCCTTTCATGCATTGTGTTCATGCGTCCTGTCCTTACTGTGACCTAGAGACTGAGATCAATATGTAGATGTGCCTTGTAACCTCTTTGTCTTGCAGCTGGAGCAGAGGCCAGCAATCTGCCTATTGTGATGTATGTCTCTCAAATGCAAATGTCTCATGCCTGTTCTGCAGTCTCTTTGATCATACCAACTGCTGGGGAATGCTCTTTTATGTATTGTTGTAGTTTGGTATATATACTGCACTGTAACCCATGCTCACCCTCTCATTCACTTACTCTTCAGCTGCTGCTGCAGACACACACTTTGTGTCTCCTCCTCTGAGAGCCTGAGGATCCCGCTCCGGTCTGCTCACACTTGCACCGGAGCGGGGATCCTGTGAAGGCGGTATGATTCAATAAACCTGTTTAAAACTCTTCACCACGCTGCTTTATTTCATGCCGCTTCAGTTTTAACCTTTTGAGTGTGACTGTTGCTAAATTGCGACATAAAACCCCTAGTGGTCAAGAGTGGTAAAGATTTTTTGTCCATAAAATTGTTCAGATTTCCAAGGCTATAACTTTAGAGTGGTAAGAGATAATGGTTTACTGTCAGTTAGAAAGATGTAAAATATGATCCAAAGTTTCAGATAGGAGTGATTTTTCAGATCTAATTTGCATAATGCCACAGCAGCTATATTGAATTACATAACTCAGTCAAAAGCGGACTTTGGACATATTTACACAAAGAATGGTTCAGTCTTTTGACACCATTTTTTGTACAGAGGTACGTTATCATCTTATCTTCAAAGTATATGAACAAGAAATCAGTAGAATGTTTAAAAAAAAAAAAAAACAAAGAAATTTGTCACTTACCACCGTAAGTGGTAAGGGGACTCGCTTGCTGCCGTGGTTGCTGTGTTCATTTATGCTGTCTCCCACATCTACAAAATCTTATGATTATCCCACATAAATTTTGCTTGTATCCCGTGGCTATTTTGCATGTATGAAGCCATCTAAGTGACGTGCACAACGATGGACGGCAGCCATATTAGCTTTCTGGGCTAAAAGGATGAAAACAGGAAAAAGAAATGAGGAGTTCTTCTTCTTTGGTGTATTACATATCATCAATTGAGTCCTCCAACGCGTGTCTGCCACCTTCTGAAACTGGCAGATCAGTACAAATCTTCAGTGCAGCCGGGGATGTCAGAGTGAGATGACAGGCGCAGCGCCACGCTCTGCCACTAGGGGCACACAAAATCTCACACTCAAAGAGTTAACATTTGATAAAGGTTTTGAAGAGAATTTAAGATTTTTCTGGACTGCTTTTAGACAAACGAAAAAAAGATTTTACTTGTCTTAAGATGCATTCACACCAAACGCAAACAGGCAAATTTTTCATGCAGCACAATTACATTATAAATCAATGTAAACACGCCAACAGACATGAATAGTGCAGACAGGCAAAGTTGTCTTTAAAACTTCTGCAGCTATGTTCAATATTCTGTGGAAAAAAATAATGTCATGCTTAGGTTTACATTATCCGACCAGGGGCTTACCTAAAAATGTCGTCTCAAGCCTCCAGAACTTCACAGATGATGGGCGTTTATGTTGCTAGCGTGCTAGGATGTCCATGGCCAGAAACCGTGGATAAATAACTCCAAAATGCCGATTCAGCTGAAGAGTTCCCGGTCCTCCTGTCTCCCGGTGAGTGAGTTTCATTTTCAAACTAGTTTACTCTAAAATGGTGATACGTTTACTCTGGTGACAGCAGAATCTCAAAGCTAGCTGCTAGCTAGCAGACGCGAAAGCGCAACTATGCAAATTTGCGTGTACTCACGTCTTCCCATTCACTTTGTATGGATTCGCAGCCGCCCGTTCACGTTTGGTGTGAACACACCTTGAGGCAATGGTGGGACCATGGTAAGACTGAAATTAAGCTATTGTGTCAGCAGTATTCACTCAATGTCACACATGACAGCTGTAGATCTATCAGAGATCTGGAGATAGATGTGGTGTTAGAGACCTTTAGTGAGTCCACAGGAAATTGAGGATGTATTGAAGTCCTCAAATCCAAAAAAAAAAGACCTTAGCTCAACTGTTGGACACTAAAGTACAAGGCGCCCTAGTCTGGTCCCGAATTCAGAAGATCACTGAACATCACATCACAGGATGCAACCTCTCTAGCTTCTTCTTCAGTCTGGAGAAGAAGCATGGATCTCCCACTCCCTGGTCTCCGACACAGGGCAGGAACTGATTGAGCCTAAACAGATCAGAAAGCATGCTGTTGAGTTCTATTTCTCTCTGTACACCAGAGAGAAATAGAAGTAAGAAGAAATAGGCCATTGTCCAGGGAGGACAATGGCCTGTCTGAGGGGTTCTGCAGTGGACTATCTCAGGTCTCTGAGGAGACCAACTCACAGTTAGACCGGCCTCTTCAGTTACCAGAATTGTATGCTAGCCTTCAGAGTATGAAGGGGAGGAAGGCTCCGGGAATAGATGACCTCACTGTGGAGTTATGTAAAGCTTTCTGGGACATTTTAGCACCTGACATTTTAGAGTTTTTTAATGAAAGTTTGTGTTCAGGCTTTCTGCCGACATCCTGCTGCAGGGCTGTTGTCACCCTCCTGCCAAAAAAAGAAGATTCACAAGACATAAAAAACTGGTGGCCCATGTTTCTCCTCTGCACGGACTACAAGATTTTGCCCAAGGCTTTGACTAACAGGCTGAGAGAAGCTATGGAGCAGGTCATCCATCAGGACCAGACGTACTGTGTACCGGGTCCAATATCTACCTAATTCAAGATGTTTTGGAAGTCTCCAGATCACTGGATATAAATGCTGATCTGATATCTCTAGATCAGGAAAATGCTTTTGACCACATTGAACATGACTTCCTCTGGAAGGTCATGGAGAGGTGTGGGTTCGTAGCCAAGATACAGGTGTTATATGCTGGTGTTGAAGGTATACTGAAAATCAGTGGCAGTTTGTGTGCTCCTTTCAGAGTGCATAGAGGCATCCGGCAGGGCTGTGCTTTGTCTGGTATGCTTTATGCACTCTCCCTAGAACCCCTCCTCCATAAAATATGCACAAGCATTGATGGCCTTGCCTTACCTGGTTTTAATAGAAACATAATTTTATCTGCCTATGCAGATGATGTAATTGTTTTTATAAAAAATCAGATTGACATTAAATTGATTTAACTGGTGCTTTCACCCTTTTATCAGCAGCAAGGTTGAACTGGAGAAAAAGTGAAGCCCTTTCTGTTGGTGATTGGCTCGGTGGCCTCCCAGTTCTTCCACAGGACATGGCATGGAAAAAAAATGGCACAAAATACCTGGGGGTTTTTCTTGGTAACAATGTCATGGTCCGGAGGAAGTGGGAGAACGTGGGTGAAAAAATTGAAGGCAGAATGAATAAGTGGAGATGGCTGCTCCCTCAGATGTCCTACAGAGGGAAGATGCTTGTGCTAAATAACCTTGTTGCCTCCCTGCTATGGCACCGATTAACCTGCTTAGATCCCCCATCAGGTTTACTGTCCCAGATCCAGACAAAAATTGTGAACTTTTTCTGGGACAATATGCACTGGGTGCCACAGGGGGTGCTGTTTTTACCCAGAGAGGAGGGGGGACAGGGCCTTATACACCTGGCCAGCAGAACTGCCACCTTTAGGTTACAGTTTGTGCAGAGGTTTCTGATGGGGCCGGCAGATCTATTGTGGAGAGAAGTGGCCAGATGCATCTTCAGGCATGTGAGTAATCTGGGACTGGATTATGCTTTGTTTTTAATTAATTCGAAATGTTTAAATTTCAGTGAATTGCCTCCATTTTATCAACGTGTTTTTAAGTTCTGGTGAAGCGGCATGAAATAAAGCGGCGTTGGTGAAGGTTTTAAGCAGGTTTATTAAATCATACCGCCTTCCCCGCTCCGGTGCAAGTGTGAGCAGACCGGAGCGGGATCCTCAGGCTCTCAGAGGAGGAGACACAAAGTGTGTGTTTGCCGCAGCAGCTGAAGAGGGAGTGAATGAGAGAGTGAGCATGGATTACAGTGCAGTATATATACCCAACTACAACAATACATAAAAGAGCATTCCCAGCAGTGGGTATGATCAAAGAGATTGCAGAACAGGCATGAGACATTTGCATTTGAGAGACATACATCACAATTGGCAGATTGCTGGCCTCTGCTCCAGCTGCAAGACAAAGAGGTTACAAGGCACATCTACATATTGATCTCAGTCTCTAGGTCACAGTAAGGACAGGACGCATGAACACAATGCATGAAAAGCACATTAACATCACAGTAGTGAGCCAGAAGAAGCGGGGCTGCCTGTAGACATTAATACACACATTTCACTGTTCTGTTAATTGCTCTAGCCGAGCGCTGTGTCTGTCCAGTCTGTTGTGGGGGTTACACCAACCCGCCACACGCTCCCTCCCAGAGGGCTCGGCAGGCGGCCAAGGTCTCGATCATGCAGCTTGGGCAGCGAGCAGGAGAAGCTCTGTGCAGACGGGGGCGGGGGGGGTAAGTGCCGGCCGGGAGCGGTGAAATCGTCCTGGCCGCGCAAAAATTGCTTGTTGTTCCGCGATGTCGAGGGGCTGTCCCGCTGAACTTGCGGAGATCACAAGAAGAAAAATTAGTCTCTGACTCCTCTCATGGCCATGAAGAAAATAGGAGCGGCTGTAAGAAAAAAAAAAAAGGAACAAAAGCAGAGGGACTTGGCGTGTGGGAAAAGCTGACGGCTGAATTCCCCTTGTATGCTGTGGCTAAGACCATAAAATCCAGTGAGCAAGCTGCGTGCCTCAGGTGTACGAGCAAGCCTGAAGGGCCAGTGTGCAGCAGAAGGAAGGCGGTCAGTGGAGCCGTATGTGTCCCATGCGTGGTGCGCCGTCCTCGTAACTCCCCGGTGCGTGCGCCGGGGTTCCGTGATGGGTGGGCAAGCTGGAGAGGAGAACCAGGGTCAGGAATCTTGGTGGAGATCGGCGCAGACGGCGCCGATAAACATCTATGATGAGCTGTGGTTGCAGATTAGTCATGGTGCATTGGAGCGTTGAGGGGAGATAGACTATTTTTGTTCCTCAGGCTCGGGTAGATGAGTGGGATCGCTGAGAGGGAGGAGTAGCAGTGAGAGGGAGAAAACGTTCTGTGTCCCTCGGCTGGTCCAGCGTGGACGTCCCGATCTCAGGCGAGGGTCGCGCCATGACGTTGTCTGCAGTTTTCCCGGTCGTGGGTGATGTCCAGAGAGTAGCTCGCCTGTGTTGGCTCCGCGTCGAGGTCTCCCTGAAGCAGAAGGGAGGGCAGCTCGTTCGCGTCAGGCTGCTGTGTTCGCTGGCAGCGTGTTTTTTTTCAGCGTCGGGTCACCAGCGTGGCCGTCCAGACCAGAAGGTTGCGTTGCACAAAGCGTGTGCATTCTTGGGGTCACCAGTGAAGCGGCATGAAATAAAGCGGCGTTGGTGAAGGTTTTAAGCAGGTTTATTAAATCATACCGCCTTCACGGGATCCCCACTCCGGTGCAGGTGTGAGCAGACCGGAGCGGGATCCTCAGGCTCTCAGAGGAGGAGACACAAAGTGTGTGTCTGCCACAGCAGCTGAAGAGTGAGTGAATGAGAGAGTGAGCATGGGTTACAGTGCAGTATATATACCCAACTACAACAATACATAAAAGAGCATTCCCAGCAGTTGGTATGATCAAAGAGATTGCAGAACAGGCATGAGACATTTGCATTTGAGAGACATACATCACAATAGGCAGATTGCTGGCCTCTGCTCCAGCTGCAAGACAAAGAGGTTACAAGGCACATCTACATATTGATCTCAGTCTCTAGGTCACAGTAAGGACAGGACACTTGAACACAATGCATGAAAGGCACATTAACATCACAGTAGTGAGCCAGAGGAAGCGGGGCTGCCTGTAGACATTAATACACATATTTCACTGTTCTGTTAATTGCTCTAGCCGAGCGCAGTGTCTGTCCAGTCTGTTGTGGGGGTTACACCAACCCGCCACACTGGAACCTTTTTAATGCTAAACGATGTGAAAACTCTTTTTTGGCTCTTGAGGAAGCCACTGATTTATGTAGCAAGGCTGGTGTCTGCTCCTGGGTTCAATCCCAGCCCCTGACCAACAGTGATCTGTGTGGAGTTTGCATGTTCTCCCCGTGTCTGCATGGGTTTACTCTGGGATTTCTCCGGTTTCCTCCCACATGCCAAAAACATGCAAGTTAATTTAATTGGCATCAACTGGGGATTCTAAATTGTCCTTAGGTATGATTGTGAGGGTGAATGGTTGTCTGTCTCTCTTTGTTGGCCCTGTGATGGACTGGCGATCTGTCCAGGGTGTACCCTGCCTCTCGCCCAAAGATGCTGGGATAGGCTCCAGCCCCCCCCCCCCCAAAAAGGATTAAGCAGAAGAAGATGGATGGATGGATGGATGTCTGCACTGAGACCACTCCTGGGTTGATGGCAGCACTCCTGAAAACAAAGTCTGTGACTCTGCAACAACTGCTGAGCAACAGGAGCAACACTGGCAGACTCCCTGGCCGTGCCTGCCTTGCTGGGTATCTGGTCTGCCAGAATGGCTGTGAGGGTCCTGGAACTTTGGAGGTAGAAGCTTGATGGCAGGGAAAGACGGCTCCTGGTGGACCACAGCAGAAGAGCCACTGAACCCAACCACAGTGACCCTTTCCCAGAGCTCTCCATGAGCCCTGGTCTTGGTGACCTAACTGGACATTTGCTAAAAACACACAACCCCAGACAGCTGACCTTACACAATGCTGACAAAAAGATGCTGTATATCAATTGTGTTAAGGTCATCAACAGAGCAGGACTGCACAGCAGACCCCCCACTGTGTGGACTGAGAAGCTGATTGGGGGACGACTGAATCCACAGTGGAGAGTTTTGTACAAACCACCAATTAAAAAAAAACAGTAGAATTTTACATGGAGCTACTGCCTCAAATGCTTTTATTTCTGTTCTTAATCATGCTGTTTCAAACCAGTACCCTTTCTGCAGTCTCCGAGAGACTGATTTTCATGTTTTTAATGAGTGTAAGAGGGTTACAGTGCTCTTCACTCTTTTAACAAAAGTTTTTAATTTATTTGGCAAAAAATTTTCTGAGGGTCATTTTATTTATGGTGCAGGATACAAAAAAATAAGTCAGTAAAAGTGGCAACTGCTGAATTTTATTACTGGTGAAGCCAAGCTGAAAATACATGTAAGCAGAAAAAATAAAGTAAACCAGTTCAAGAACTGGCCTCTGTGTGGCGCTGCAACATCCGGTCCAGACTGAGACTGGAGGTCAGCTTTTTTAAAATGACTGGGAACTTGGATCCCTTTAGGCAAATGTGGTGCTACAGAAAAAATCCTCTGCAGTGTATGTCAGGATGAACTGTGTGTTGCACATTTTTTATTTAGCTGATTTATTTTATGTGTTCAGCATATTTTAAACATTACGTATGCACTTAGTAGCACTTTTACTTTACTATTACCTTGATGTCCTTGTAAATTTCTAAATAAAGTGTTTTAGTACAAATCAAAACCTTCTTCTTCTTCTTCAAAAGTGCATGGGGAGCAAAAACATATGTAGAAACATGACGTTTTACATTGTGATCAGAAATTCTCCCCACTACTCAGAGACTACCTGTGCTGTGTACATCGGTGGTGCTATAATAACCAGTTTTATGTTTTTGCAAATATCTTGAGGACAGCTGGGCCTAGACTAAAAATTCTTTCATCATTCTATCCTCTAAAATCTTTCACAACTTTTCTTCAATGATCATAAACTCTATAAATGAAGTTTTCGGCACCATACTTTAAAAAATGTGCAAGTGAACTTAACATGAACTCCTCCTAGGCCATTCATCCAAATTGCTTGTGATGAAGCAGAGCTCATCCACAGAGTTTCTCTTTGGCATGTATGGGGGTGTGTGGGGGGAGCTTAAAAGTTCATAGTGGTCAAATTTGACCAAATGTAGTTTTTCAGCGACAGGGAACCAAGCGCAGCAACACCGATGGAAGAAGTGTG
This sequence comes from Pholidichthys leucotaenia, assembly GCA_020510985.1. Taxonomy (NCBI): domain Eukaryota; kingdom Metazoa; phylum Chordata; class Actinopteri; order Cichliformes; family Pholidichthyidae; genus Pholidichthys; species Pholidichthys leucotaenia. The sequence continues at coordinate 247,459,110 of CM035839.1, read as the reverse complement.
TGGACCGAAGGGGAGACTATGGTGAAAAATAAACCCCATTTGGTCAAATTTGACCACTATGAACTTTTCAGCACCCCCCCCCCCCCTTGTAGTTTTGGGTTTATCTCCAGATATACTGATTCAAATTTGATGAAACCTCAGACACAATCACAACAGCATTCTTCAGCTAACCACCAAATTTTATGCAATTCTGTTAATGTTCCAAAAATCATGTTTATGAAATGTTTCTCAGCCATTTTGGAGACCTAGGTTCACATGAACCTGCATCATTCTTTGAACAGCATACCTCTTGTGTGTATTTGAAAACAATGCAGTGCATATTAAGTGTTAAATGATGTGCTGCTCAGAATCAAACATTTATCATTTAAGAATGCTAGAGGCTATATGAAATTTCCCGGGGAGGCCCTGTACAGCATGGCTTTCCTTTGCATTTTAAAGCAACACCAGATAAGATTTTCACTACAAAATAATGTTTGCAAAATAATTTTGATGGTACATGGCATTTAACCATATGAATGCCACTTCCTCTATAGCCTGAGTGAGCCTACATGGCCTGCAACAGCTCTTAGTTTGGTGGAATCACTGAAGGGACAGCAAATGTGGCCTCGGTCCCAGCAGCAAATCACACGGCATGACTTTAGCCACCAACAACAAAATGCCCTGTGGGTGGCTGCTGGGACGGGGTCTTGTGGCCTTTTCATGAAACGGTGGTTTAATAAATTATCTCTAAATCTTGATAAAACATATTTCATGGTATTTAGTAATTTGTGCTATTTGTGCTATGAGATGACTGTTGTTGTGAAATGGCGCTATATAAATAAAGTTGAATTGAATTAATAGAGGGAAAAGCATTTATATTTCATTGGATACAGAAGGTATTAAAATCGATAGAGTAAAAGAAATTCAGTTTTGGGTGTTATTATTGATGAAAATCTATCATGGAAGTCACATAAATAGTATCAAAATGAAAATAGCAAAAACAATTGCAATGTTCCACAAAGACAGTGGTTCACTGGAAAATAAAGCACTGTATTTATTATACAATTCTTTGATGTTCCATATCCGACTTATTGCATTGAAATTTGGGGAACTGCATGTAAAACATACTTTAATCCAGCTTTTATTTTACAAAAAAGAGCAGTAAGAATTATCAGTTTAAGTAGCTATATAGATCCATCAAGCCCTTTATCTGTTCAGTTATTAACATTACATGAAGTAGCTGATGACAGTGTTCTGAAGGTAATGCATAAAGCACACAGGAAATGCTTACCAATCCAAAGAAGATTTGAAAAAACAAACAAACAAAGCCAATATGAATTAAAATGATGTGAGATATTTAAAAATCGGAGATTCAGAACAAAACTGATGGAGCATTGGTGAATGGAGTCAGCTTGGAACAATCTGGATAAAGAACTGAAGCAAAATCAAAAAAAAAACTGTGTTTAAAAATGATTCAAACCGCTATGATAAGAAAATATAATGAAAGATTAACCAGAGTTTTGCTCTGAGTTGTGTTGTTTTATTTAGATATTAAAATGAGCTGTAAATTATGAAGTGGAACATGTGTGGCATGTTGGCCTACAGCTGGGTAGTAGTTGTTTTTTTTTTTGTTTGTTTTTTTTTGGTTAATTAGTATTTTGAGAGAAAGGTCAGATCATTAAGATTTTTCTTCTTTGTGTTCCTTTTCATTCAAGCATGATTTTTTTTTGTTTGTATTGAAGGTTTTGTTTGGTTAAAGAATGAAATAATAATAATGCTTTAAAATCTAATGTGTTTTAAATGCAGCTACTAAACAAAACATAGAAATCTACATCTACTTGGAACCCAGTGATCGTGTTTGCAGCTCTGTTTTTTTGTAAAGAACAGCATTGATTGTTGAACTAATATCGTTCCACAAGTGTGAACCACTTCCCACCACACAGAAAGTGGGACATTTAATTCTACAGTATGTCACTGTACCTACTTAACCAGTGTTTTATTGAACCACACATCCCCCAGTTTCAAACTGAAAAGAAATTTTACTTTTTTTTCTAGATCCTCCCATCATTTCTAAAGCCAGGAGTATGGGTACACCAGTTGGACAAAAAGGAGTCTTGCAGTGTGAAGCCTCTGCTGTCCCAATGGCAGATTTTGAGTGGTACAAAGAAGATCGCAGGCAAGTCACATTTCTCAGCTGTGATTTTTAGAGGCTTTCAGTTGTTTGAAGGCGGCATTATAGAGATGCCTGTTGTAGCTGTGGCTTTATTTATTTGAAATGAATGACTGAGTGATGATTTCAACACATGTCCTTGATTCAAGTTGACTTGCTGCAGTAACGTTTACGGCTGTTTTTGCTTTTATTTCTGATGGGGAAAAAAACTTAACAGCTTTATAATAATAAATTATTATTATTTATTATTATTATAAATAATAAACAATTATTATTTATAATAATTATAAATAATATAAAACTGTTATATCAAACTGTTATATCGTGAAAATGACACGAGACGGAAAGCTTCTTGAGGGACATCCAACTCTCCTACATAACACCCCCCCTTTACAAACTGTGAAACCACACACACAATTGAACCACCCAAATTTAGAAACACGAATCACACACTAAGAACAGGGAGAATAATACGCTGTAATAGAACAACCTATCACATTCACACCAAAATAATCAAAATGGACCACGTCTCCTTAAAATACATAAAATAATCCCATATTCCACACATTCACTAGCATATACAGTATATACAGGCATTCACACCAGTTGGACAAAAACCTCAAGAAATGCAGTCTCTACTGGGCCCGCTTCCTGATCCCCAAGGAATTCTTGCTCCAGATCAGGTCTTGCGAGATCTGCACTCCGAGTAACTTGATGTTCTCCACTCCGGTTCCGGCACCACACGAGTTGGCTGCCTTTTGCAACAGCAGCTCAATTCTGAGTCTTTTTATCTTCCTTCTTCTTTCTGATCGGGCACACCTTTCACTCTATATATATCACGGACACACAGATCGCCCCAGAGGTCTCCCGAGTCGGCGGACGGAGCCTCTGTTTACAGCAGGAGACGATACAGCAGGGAAGAGCTAGCTAGCACTCAACCGCCACCCGGTGCTAACGGAGAAACTCGACATACCGGGAGAAACTGAAACGAAAACGACACGGGTGCCGGGCTGGAGTTTAGGCGGCGTGCAAGAAATATAAGACAGAATAATAAACAGCAATGGCAAGAACCAAGCAGACCGCCCGTAAATCTACTGGAGGAAAAGCCCCCTGGAAGCAGCTGGCCACCAAGGTTGCTCGAAAAAAGCGCTCCGGCCACCGGCGGAGTGAAGAAGCCTCATCATTACAGGCCTGGTACCGTGGCTCTGAGAGAGATCCGTCGCTACCAGAAATCCACGGAGCTGCTCATCCGTAAGCTGCCCTTCCAGCGCCTGGTGAGGGAGATCGCTCAGGACTTCAAGACCGACCTGCGCTTCCAGAGCTCCGCCATCATGGCTCTGCAGGAGGCCAGCGAGGCCTACCTGGTGGGTCTCTTCGAGGACACCAACCTGTGTGCCATCCACACCAAGAGGGTCACCATCATGCACATCCACCAACCACAATGCTCCGCACTGTGTGTCTATATATATATATAATATATATTTTATATTATATATTAATATATAATATATATTTATATTAATATGTATGTATACTAGCTGCTCTTGTTTTTTCTTGCCTTCTGATTGTTGCTCTGAGTGTTGCTATCCCTGTGCTGTTGCAATCCTGGAATTTCCCCATTGTGGGACTAATAAAGGCTTATCTAAAAAATAAAATATCAGGTAACTCCAATGTCTCTGGGCAGCCACCATCCAGAAAACTGCCTCGGAGGCCCCGGGCACCCCCACAACATATGCGCCCCCTACCTCTGTCCACCTCCAGGGTCAAAACCCCCCTCCCTGGCGAACATGTCTCTAACCCTCAAAACTGGTCTTCTCTAGGCCGAACCCAGCCGTCGACCCACAGGGGAACCCGACCTGGTCTCCTGTGCCCACCACGTCATCAAAGGACCTCCTTCCTGTGTTGTGCTGTCCCGCTGACCCGGTCCAAACTCTAACCCTGACGATGGCTTTTGGCGTTCTGCAGAACCGCGTCAATTTTTCCCGCTCCACTCTCATGTCCTGCAGCCTCGGAAGCCCTCTTCACGGGGACCCCGCAGTGCCGTACGGTTCCTACACCAAGGTTACCGCGGCCACCGGCACCAGGGTCAACCCTAGCTGAGTTATCATCACACCAGTCACAATTAATACCCAGCTCACCAGACCAGCTTGTGTCCCGAACCGCGCCGTCAACCATGTCTGGCTGTAGCTGCTGTCCCTCGGGGTCCTCTGTGACACTCCCGTGAGCTCCATCTCCCAACCCGGGCACGTTGTCACTGCTCTCAGCCCCCTTGCTCCATGTGTCTTGCTGCGTAGCCTCCGTATCTGGCCGCTGCTCACCTCTGGGACACACACCATTGCCCTCGCCGGGCCTGCTCACCAACCTGGGCTCCTCGCCGCTGCAACCCGTGCTCTCAGTGTTGCTGCTCTGCTGCGCTGTCAGCGTGTCCTGCGGCTGCTGCTTCTCCCCGGGGCCTTCAGCCTGCCCAGCCTCGCTCACTCGCTTTTGGCACGAAGTTAGCTCAGCTAGCCCATCAGTTTCTGGCGCCAAGAGCTCCATCACATGCAGCTTCATGGCCCTCGTCTGACCGTCGAAGTGCCTGGCCAGCCACTCGACAGCATCCTCGTAGAGGTCCGCTCCACCCAGAGCACCGAGGACCTTTTGGCCCTCCGCGCCAATGTTGTGGGCCAGGAGCGCCCGCCGACGTCTCCCATCTAGCCCAGAGCCCTAATATATTCATCAAATGAGGCTCTCCACTCCGGCCAGAGGATCATAGGCTCCCCCTCGCGCTCCAGAAACGGTGCCAACGGTCGAGGCAACCAGCACGCTCCCATTAGTCTCCTCGTCACCAAATGTTATATTGTGAAAATGACACGAGACGGAGAGCTTCTTGAGGGACATCCAACTCTCATACATAACAGACATCTTCATTTAAGTCCTCTGCAACAGTTATGTCACCAAAGTGTCAGTTCTGTCCCATAATTGGCTTGTGAATGTGGGGTGTGCGACTCGAATCCTTGCAGACTTGCATGCAGCTTTTTCCAGTGGATGGTCTGAGATGATGTGAGCAGCCTGAGGGCTGGTAAGATGCTACAAACACAGGCTGTTCTGTATGGTTAAATGGCCCTGACAGTGATGACAGCATTTCCTGTCAGTCCAAGAAATATAAAAATGGGCTCCCAAGAACAAAAAGACGGAGGGTGGTGATAAAATAAATGAGAAACATCTGAAAACATGGAAAAAAGGCAAAGAAAGCGCAGCACAGGGGTGGGGAATGCACAGCTGCTCCAATAAGACAGTAGTGCTCACAGCTCTGGCCCTGAAAGTGAAATGTGTCATTTTTAAAACCATGAACAGGTTGGTGTAATTTGAAATCAAACAACCACACTACTCTTAAAGCATATTTGGATGTAACTGATCTGAATAGGGAACCGTACTCCTGTCTCTGTGCTGAGTTGTGTTTACATGGGAATCTATAGGAATCAATGTAGACAGATCAGTTGTGTGTTTTTGTTTGTTTTTTATTTGAGACAAAGCATCTCTGTTGATTATTTTAGTCATGGGCCAATATATTAGTCATCATCACAGTGATTCATCACAGTGAAAATATCACAAAGCCTGAATGAAGCAAGATTTATTACTGACTGTGGATTCTCCCAGGTGGAAGCAGAGATGTCTGTTAGTGTGAAGGAAATTTAAAGAAACAATACAATATAAACTGTGTTTGGTAAGCTAACTCCCTAGTCGCACTTGGAATGAAGAAATTCTGGATGGGGGACTGGATCCTCACAGCCAAGAACACAGTGAGGGGTTGCGACTAAAGACCGAAGCATTTGTCAGTGATGTGGGGGAAACAAGATTCACAAGAGCAAAACCAGCTTCTGCCAAAATGTTAAAATATACTTATTTCTAATTGAAGATTTTAGCATTTTTACTATCACCATATAACCTAGGAAAGCATTTTAGGAGGTTCAAAGCCACGAACACATCACATCTGAGTGAATGGGACCTATAAAACTGAGAGCTGACAGCCTCAAACTCAGTTTAATTTTGTGTTCATTTATTTATTTATTGGACAAAAGGTTGATCACTCTGTTGATCACTCTATGATCAAAATGTTGGTGTTCTGTTTTTTTTTCCCCTGCCTTCATGGCTCCCCTCTCTCTCTCCCACACACAGGCTCCTCAATGGTCTAAATGGCATTAAGATTGAAAATCAAGGTAAACAGTCGGTGCTCATCGTTTTCAACGTCTCAGAAGAAGACTATGGGAACTACACTTGTGTTGCCATGAACACCATGGGCATCACTAATGCCAGTATAATTCTTTATGGTAAGACCATGTACATCAGTACATTAAATGTTTTTTTTTCTTCAGTTAATTTAACTGACTGAAATTAAATTAATTGAAGGGCGGCGCGGTGGAGCAGTGGTTAGCACTGTGGCAGCACAGCAACTCACCCTTGGCTGGGGGATCCTGGGTTTGATCCCAGCCCCCGACCAACAGTGATCTGTGTGGAGTTTGCATGTTCTCCCTGTGTCTGCGTGGGATTTCTGTTTTCCTCTCACATGCCAAAAACATGCAAGTTAGGTTAACTGCCATCAAACTGGGGATTCTAAATTGTCCTTAGGTATGACTGTGAGAGTGAATGGTTGTCTGTCTCTCTGTGTTGGCCCGTGTTGATAGACTGGCTATCTGTCCAGGGTGGACCCTGCCTCTCACCCAAAGATGCTGGGAAGGGTACCCCCCCCCCCCCCCCGCCAAGCGACCCAGAAGGGATTAAGCGGAAGAAGATGAATGAATGAATGAATAATTTAATTGAATTTTTTTTTTTAATTTTCAGGAAAAACAGGAAAGTCACCCACTGTGTTTTATTTGCCCTTTCACTGGTTGCCATGGTGATTTCAGTGCCCATGTAAATTTAGCTGAGAAATAAGCCACAGGAGCATTTGAATTCCAGCTAATTGCAGTTCACTGTTAGTTCTAGCAGTTATCTGAAGTGGAGAGCATGCAAACAGCCTGATGATGAGCTGCACTATTCTCCTGCAGGTCCAGGCGCCATGCACAATGTAAATGGAGCCGCCATGCTGCACCGTTGCTCCACAAGCCTCCTGCTTGCCGTAACCTCACTGTACCTGCTGAAGTTCTGATATGAAGCATGGCCACCTTGGAGCTTCTCTCAGCACTGAATGGCAAGAACAGACTATTAGTCCTATAGGAAGAATGAAAACCGAAGATCGTCAGTGGTTCACACCCCCTGTTTTCTTTCTTCTTGTCCTTTTTTTCTAAACTTCTGGATTTGTGTCTGTTCTCTGTTGGCTCAGCCAAGGTGAGAGGCATCCACTTGAGGAAGGCAAAAATTGAAATAATGCACTAATCTGATGATGGTAGAACTAATGCATTTGTGTCCCCCCCCCCCAAAACTTTTTGTATGTGTGACAAGGAAAAAAAATACCTGTGATAGTTGACTGTTTATTGCCTAATATTGGAGTGTAAATTCAGATTATTATTAATTATTATAATTATTATTAATGTGTCATGTCCTGTTCTGTACAATACCATTCAGCTTTTTTAAGTAAATGACAAAAAAAGGGAAAAAAATGCAATGTGATTGTTGGAATTTTACTGTATTTTTACAGTTGTATGCAAAACAGAACAACTGATCCTTGATGATAAAGAGTTCTGAATAATGGATATTACACCATGATTTCTCAGGCAAGGTCCTAAAGCATAGTGCATCCAAATTTTTATTACCGTGGTGTGTATAGAAAGTGTACAAACAATGTACAGAGTATTACTGCACTGTTCATTTATCATATAGCATAATTTAAATACCTAATCCTGGTGTCATAGCAGCTTCATGGCATATTCATATTCACAATCTGCTGCTCATTTATGCGAAGGATGATTTTGTTAGGGTGTTTTTTTCACCATTGATAAAAACATCAACACAGCTAGACTTGATGCCTAACCAGAATTATGGCTGGCCCATTAGTGGGTGGTCTAATTAACATCTTGGCATGAATATGATTCCACATAATGCTGGGGTTGACATAGGAAATTGGCTATTGGTACTTGTTTGAATTGATGTGTTTGGGGTTTTATTTTACAGCAACTTTCATTTAATTTCCTTGTGTCTCAGTCCACCTCCAAATTTATGAAAATGAAAATCCATATAATTTATGTATTCTCAGACAGTCAAAACTGGTCATTCTGTTATCTTGGTTGAGCAGCTGACCTTTATGCAATTGCTTTGCTGTGATGATTTATTTGTACTGATCGAGCCACGACAGGTTGCTGCTTATCACACTTTTTTTTAATCAATGCAATTACTGGTGTCTGATTTCCTAGTCAATAAGGGTACAAAAAACTCTATAATAGAAAAGACTGCAGGAAAATTTACACTGTTAAAATGTTAATGACAATATGGTTATATACTATCCTCTTGAACAGATGCTGTTCATGTGCACTGACTTTTAAAAGATGTTATCTTGTTTGATGGAAACTCCAGTCAGTCATTGGTTGTTATGAAGACTAATACTAGAGATACTGAAACATTTTCATATCAGTATGTAAACTTGGTAATATCATGACTACAGTTAGGGTTGGAGTCTAAAGCCCCTGTCACTCCTCAACGATTTAGACAGTGTACGCCGACGTCTAAAAAAATGGCAAATACGTTGGTGCATGTCTAATAAGTTCAGGGTAAGTTTTATAGAAGTTAAGAGCACACTGAAGCATGCTGGTATACATCATAGTGTGGCGAGGTCATCCCAAAATTTTGTAGATGCAAAATTTTTTTTAGACGCATCCAGCATATGGCTCATACGTCTTGCATATGTGGGCCATAAGTTACATGTAAGTTATGCGATCGTTCACACACGTTACTTGTAAGTTACTCTCAAGTCAAAATATGTCAAGATAATGTCTCGTGTCCCCAAAACTTATTTCTAACCTATGAGCAATGCGCTTTGAACTTATGTGTAACTTACTGAAAGTGTTTATAACATAACAGCTACCACATAATGGTGTACTGGCAGTGTTGGTTCACAGGAGGAAGCCGCCAGGACTCCATGGTGAGCAGATGTCCATGTCAAACTGTCATCTGACATTTGTGTCATGTCACATCAGTTGTTTTATCCTTTCCATAGGCGTGACTGACCTGACAGATTTGACAGCTCTGCTTATGCATAAGTTATGATAAGTTAGATTGTCATTGAGAATAAACTGTGAACACCAGCAACACGCTAAACATTCGTTGAAATAGTTGACTATAAGTTATCAAAATGTTCTATATAAGCTACTGATACATTATTTATACTTCCAATTCGTTATAGATACGTGACGCATACACCCAAAATTTTCAATTTTGATACATCAGCAAACGCTGCCTAAATCATCAAGGTGTGACAGGGCCTTTACAGCCTGAAGTGGCCACAAAAGGAACTGCACTTTTAGGGTCCATCCCACTTCTCATTTGTGCTCCTTAACCTATCCCTTGGCCTTTGATGTCAAGGCTGAAGATTGAGGTAGGACAAATGGACGCTACCTGGTTTTTTCACTAGAAAAAAGAAAAGGAAGAGAAAGAAAAACTCATCTTAAAGAGAAAAATGTGCCAAATTTACATGAACAATTCCAATCAGTAGAAAAAGTCAGAAATATACTAGAAAGGAAGCCGTAAATTAACAGAGAAAAATTAGGACCCTCTGGCAGGCCAGTTTTGGTACCCTTGATACCCCTGGACCAGCCCGTTAAAAATATGTGAAATTGCTGCATATCACAACATAATAAACATAAAATAGAAATCACAGATAAAATGAAAGTTGGCCTCAGAAGAAGCTTCATTTATTCTTCAGGAACGAGAAATCAAAGTACAGTCTCTGTCGTAAGAAAACTTAAGTTTGCACAACTGCACACAGTAATCAGGAGCTTCTTGGTCTAAAAATAATCAAGTTTAACCACAGAGTTGACATGATGTGGGGGGAGCACATCACTACTCACCACAGGGACAGTTGCCCCAGTGATCCGATTGCTGAGAGCAGGGACGGGTGTGTGCTGCCAGCTGCTGTCTGTTCGTCACCGTATCTCCTGACCAGCCATAAAATGAACTTGTTGTGGACAGTCGGGCTCTGCTCCAGACTCGGTACAGCAGAAGCCATGGACGATCTCCTCTACGGTTCATTCTCCCATCCTGCCCCAGAACTACACACCGTGGCCCAGTGGGGAGAAATGCCGTAGTGGGTGGTGGACAAGGGAACTCATCTACTCTGGATATATCCAGATTTTTAAACAATTTGTGTTTAAAAAATGTATGTAAGCCAAATGAATGTATGCCATTCACATATCAATGTGAATGGCATACATTCACATTGGAATGTATGGTCAGGCTACATTAAAATAGTTGGCTGTATTAAGGTGCGTTCAGACCAAAAGCGAACGGGCAAATTTTTCATGTGGCCCAATTTCATTATAACTTGATGTAAACATACGAATGGACATGAATTCACTGCCTGAGTGAGTTGCAGACAGGTGAAGTTGCCTTTACAACTTCTGTAGCTGTGTTCAACCTGCTGTGGAAATCCCCAAAACACCGTCATGCACCACATTATCCGACAGGGTCTCACCTGAAAAAAATGTCCCTGCCTCCAAAATTTCACCTGGATGATGGGTTGTTTACACTGCTAGCCCACTACCCTTGTTAACACATCTGTGGCAGGAGTCTGTGGGAAAGAGACTCCGATTCAGCTACAGAGCTCCTGGTCCATCTGTCTCCAGGTGAGTGTCAGTCTCATTTTCAAACTAGTTTACTCGCCAATGTTGGTACTTTTACTCCGGTGATGGCAGAATCTCCAGGTCATTGCTAGCTAGCACTATCTCTTGGACATGAATGCACAAGATTCCATTGTGCTCGCTTCTTTCCATTGACTTTGTATATATTCACGCTGCACATTTGCATTTGGACTGAACACAGCTTTATGCAGCCATCTTGATGAAAAAGTTTTCTGTGATAAATCGTCTTGACCTCTCACCCCTTCCCCTATACCTCAGGAGAACTGGGACAGCACTACCCCTACACGTGAATGCACAAAATGGAGGGGTAGGGCTAAAGGGTGAATTTGGATGCAGCCTTAAGGTGTCTTCAGAACAAATGCGAGTAAATTTAGTTGCACAACCAGAATACATGTTAACTCAATGTTTTACTAAAGATGCACCGATACATTGAGTTAACATGTATTCTGGTTGCATAACTAAATTTATTCATGTTTGGTCTAAACACACCTTTAGAAATCCAAGTATTTGGCACCTTGTAATAAGACTTACGAGGGGGGCTGAAAAGGTCATCGGCTGACCATGATGGAGTGGTCAAATTTGACCAAATATGGTTTATTTTTCAACATTATTTTCAACATCTCCAATGTCAGTGTGTCTGAAAAGAAGCAATGCAGTTAGTATCAGAAAAGGTTGAATTTAATGCATGACTAGTTTCGTTGCTGTAGCATAAGTCTGAGTGTCCACCAAACGCGTTTTTTGTCACCCCACCGCCTTGAACCTCTTTTTTATAGTGCTTTTGCATTGCACTCTGAAAAAAGTCTGAGCCCTGTATCCTAGCAACAGCTTGTCATCAGCACTTTTGCTTTTCCCATGGTCAGACTTTCTACTTATTTTTTAATAGTTAGTTTAGTTAATTCCTTTCACGCCATGAAGGCGCATAAGGCGGCGCCCATCTCTAGCAGTCTCTAAATAGCAATGGGCAGGAAACTATTCTGGCATTGGCAGAAGCTCTACTTTTCCATTGACATGGAAAAGAAAACAGAAGTCTGGGTACAGACATCAACTGGACATGAACAGGAGAACCAGACATCGAACTTGTACAGGAGTTGCGCTTTGACAGTGCATGTTTCAAGGAGTATTTTAAATTGACGAGGATTCAGTTTGAACTGGTTTTGAAGAAGATTGGCCCATCAGTTTCTTGGATGCAGACTAATTACAGAGAGCCCATCTGAGCTGAGTAGTCTATGGTCAAAATTTAATTTATTCTTACATCTTGTTTTCATAAAACTCATGGTGAGATATGCTCCACACACGGTTTCCTAAACTCATAAATGACTGTTGGTAAATTATCATATTTCACATTGGAGCTACTTCCATTTTTTGCAGTTATAAGCTACAAATTCACATAGTATCCATCTTATCTAACACAACAAACTTGTAAGAAATATGACTATGACAAAGGCACAAACGCTCACCTGGCATGCCGATAGATGTGAACATCTTCCTCCCAGCGTTTCCTTTCATATTTTGATCATGATATCCTTTTAGTGTCAGATCAAAGAGTACCTGGTTCTCTGATACAGTGAGACACCATCCTACCATTCTCTTCTTCCTCTTCCACCATCCTATGTCCCACCCTTCTTTAATTCTGATTGACTGCTTAGAACGGTCTGACATTGACGAGCACGGCTGTAATCTGAAAAGTTCAACTTTTTTCAGCCCTGAGTGCCATGAAAACAGTCACAGCCGAGAGTGTTTTGCCGCTGTCAACACTGGACTACATAGAGCAGTGATTCTCAACTGGTGGGTCGCGACCCAAAAGTGGGTCGCGGACCTGTTTTCAGTGGGTCGCGGCCTTTGCCTGGGCAAATAAAAAAGCAAGAAATAAATCAACATAGTGTCATTTAGACTCCTTAACAGTAGATGGCAGTAGGTGGCGGGTGACACCATATTTCGCACCGTAGAAGAAGACTCGCAACGTTTGTTTGTATATGCTAATTGAGCATGGCGAAACGGACTGGATACGCGATCCCTTTGGAATCGACATGGAAAGTGTTACGTTGCCAAGCAACGAAGAGAGTCAGCTGGTGGAGCTATCATGTGACCGCACGCTGAAAAAGAGGTTCACGGAGGTAAGCCCCTCGCAGTTCTGGTGCAGCACTGTGATGAGCGAGTATCCTTCTCTTGCCATTCGAGCAGTAAAAACCCTTCTACCTTTCAGCACTACCTATCTCTGTGAGTGTGGCTTCTCAGCTCTGGTTCAGTTGAAGACAAAACAGAGAAACAGACTGGACATTGAGCATGACCTCAGAGTCGCTTTGTCTAATATAACTCCAGACATTGAGACTCTTGTCAAGAGCAAAAAACATCCCCAGTTCTCCCATTAATTCCTCCAGACTCAGGTCTATGATGTCACTGTTACAGGTTTTAGTGAGTGTTCATTTTCTTCAAAGCACATAACCTTATCAGTAGGTAAATACTGAAAAAACAATCAGAAGAAAAGTCAATTTTGAGACTTGAATTCTTTTGAATTACATTTTTTGTTTAATTTTTAATTTAAAATGCAGCTAATTCAGCATTAAAGGGAATTGTTCCCTCTGTTGTATTGCCACTTACTGGTCATTTTGGTTAATCATTAAATTTGTTCAATCTGTTCAAAATGCACAATCTTTACATTCAATAAATTTGAGAATCTGAAAATCTTTGATTTGGGTCGCGGCTTGTCATTGAGGAGTGATGGTGGGTCCCAAAGCCAGGCCAGTTGAGAACCACTGACATAGAGAATGAATAGAAAATAGTCGCCCACAGCAGAAAAAATGTTTGGTGGACACGCCCCCTAACTCCTTCTTAGTCAGCCTATGAACTGTTCAGCCCCCCTCGTAGATATGAAAATATGGAAATATGAATTTGCATAACGATTCCTCAGTTTTTCCAAGCTTTGGCTTAACTTTTAAAGCAGCTTTACAGGATTTTGGAGTTTTTTGAACCTTGCCATACCCACTGTTGTAAAAAAAAAAAAAAAAAAAAAAAAAAACTAGCGATGAAAGTTTTAATTTGCACTTAATTATGATTAACTGCATTAATTATGATTGTGTGATTAATGTAATTAAAACTTGCACCTCTAAAATCAAATCCCCAATTGCGCTCTGACCGTGAACAGTGATACATGCTAAAAAGGCGGCCAAACACACCACTAGAAGCCACCAACAATGTCCAGCAATCCTATTCACAGCTAACTGTAACAAAGAAGCAAGAGAGAAACAAAGGTGGACCCAATTTCATGATACAATCTTCAGCAAAATTCAGCAAATTAATTTTAAAAAATGAAATCCTTGAAATTAATACATAAATACTCATCTAACTTTTGTGGGGGGGGGGGCAAGTGTGCACAAACCTTGCACACAATTTCTAATGCAACATTTTCTAACAACTTGACACAATATGCTGCAAAACTAACATCTAATTAAAACATATGCAAGCTGGGCTACAAAGCAAACACATAACACAACTTACAAAACTTTCATTGATCAAGACAAAAAAGTTAAACCAGGGTGGCAGCTTGGCCAAGTAGATATGCTGCAACTTCCAGAGTAAACCCACGCAGACAACTCCACACAGATCACTGTTGGTCAGGGGCCGGGATTGAACCAAGGATCCCCTGGCCAAGGGTGAGTTGCTGTGCTGCCACAGTGCTAACCACTCTGCCACCGTGCTGCCCAACAAGGCTAATTCAACAATAGTCTTATACAGTCGATTTTGTCTTTTATCCCTATGAGTAAAAGCTAATTCACTGCGTTCTTTTGTCCGGTCTCTTGCAATGTCCCTTTCTTTCTTTCTTTTCCTTTTTCCAGAATGCCACATCTGTCATGTGTCAACTGTTCATTAAAGATTCCCTCTGACTCCATCCATCCATCCATCTTCTACCACTTTTCCGGAGGTCCGGGTCGCGGAGGCAGCAGTTCAAGCAGAGAAGCCCAGACTTCCCTCTCCCCAGCCACCTGCTCCAGCTCTTCAGAGGGGATACCAAGGCGTTCCCAGACCAGCTGGGAGACATAGTCTCTCCACCGAGTCCTGGGTCTGCCCCGGGGTCTCCTCCCAGTGGGACGTGCCTGAAACACCTCAAGTGGGAGGCGTCCAGGAGGCATCCTAATCAGATGCCCATACCACCTCAACTGACTCCTTTCAATGTGGAGGAGCAGCGGTTCTACTCTGAGCCTCTCCCAGATGACTGAGCTCCTCACCCTATCTCTGAGGGTGAGTCCAGCAATCCTACAGAGAAAGCTCATTTCAGCCGCTTGTATCCGCGATCTCGTTCTTTCGGTCATTACCCAAAGCTCGTGACCATAGGTGAGAGTAGGAACATAGATTGACTGGTAAATCGACAGCTTTGCCTTAGAACTAAGCTCCCTCTTCACTACAACAGACCGGTACAACGTCCGCATCACTGCAAATGCTGCTCCAATCCGTCTGTCGATCTCTCGCTCCATTTTCCCCTCACTCGTGAACAAGACCCCAAGATACTTAAACTCCTCCACTTGGGGCAGGAGCCTGTCCCCAACCCGGAGAGGACAATCCACCTTTTTCCGGCTGAGGACCATGGACTCGGACTTGGAGGTGCTGATTCTCATCCCAGCCGCTTCACACTCAAGCGGCAAACCGTCCCAGCAAGAGCTGTAGGTCATTGCTGGATGAAGCCAACAGGACAACATCATCTGCAAACAACAGAGATGAGATCCTGTGGTCACCAAGCATGACACCCTCCATTCCCTGGCTGCGCCTAGAAATCCTGTCCATAAAAATTATGAACAGGATCGGTGACAAAGGGCAGCCCTGGCGGAGTCCAACTCTCACTGGGAATGACTCCGACCGAGTGTTGGCAATACGAACTAAACTCTCACAACGGTCGTACAGAGACCGAATAGCTCGTAACAACAAGCCCGATACCCCATACTCCCGAAGCACCCCCCACAAAAATCCACGAGGGACGCGGTCAAATGCCTTCTCCAAGTCCACAAAACACATGTAAACTGGTTGGGCAAACTCCCACGAGCCCTCAAGAATTCTCGAGAGGGTAAAGAGCTGGTCCAATGTGCCACGGCCAGGACGAAAACCACATTGCTCCTCCTGAATCCGAGGTTCGACCAACGGCCGGACTCTCCTCTCCAGTACCTTGGCATAGACCTTCCCAGGGAGGCTGAGGAGTGTGATCCCTCTAAAGTTGGAGCACACCCTCCGGTCCCCTTTTTGGAAGAGAGGAACCACCACCCCGGTTTGCCATGCCAAAGGCACTGCCCTCGACCTCCACGCAATGTTGCAGAGGCGTGTCAACCATGACAACCCAACAACATCCAGGGCCTTGAGGTACTCAGGGTGAATCTCGTCCACCCCCGGGGCCCGGCCACCAAGGAGATTTTTAACCACCTTGGCGACCTCAGCCCCTGTGATAGGCGAGTCATCCCCCTCGTCCCCAAACCCTGCTTCCTCTGTGGAAGGCGTATCAGTGGGATTGAGGAGATCCTCAAAGTATTCCTTCCACCGCCTGACGATATCCCCAGTTGAAGTCAACAGTGTCCCATCTGCACCATACACAGTGTGGACGGGGAGCTGCTTTCCCCTCCTGAGCCGCCGAACAGTTTGCCAGAATCTCTTTGAAGCCGACTGAAAGTCTTGTTCCATGGCCTCACCGAACTCCTCCCATACCCGGGTTTTTGCTTCAGCAACCACCCGAGCTGCACTCTGCTTGGCCTGCCGGTACACCTCAGCTGCTTCGGGAGTCCCACAAGCCAACCAAGCTTTCCATAAACTAAGAGAAACAATACATGGCATAGTAATTAGTCTCGCTACATGGGGGCCATCAATGGTCATTTACTTCCTCTCTTATGCACCTGTGGAGACCCTGCCATCAGAAGTTTGCAGGTTATGTCAGAAGCAATGACTTGACCTTAGAAATCAGTGTTTTGTTTTTTTTTTATTTTGGAAGTGCTTGCCCTTCAAAAATGACTTCATGGTTGGAAAGAGGTGGAAGCTGAAGGGAAGGAATTCATAGCCACAGATCAAGTTGGGAACTGAGACATTTTCTTGCTGGAGGCCAACAACATTGGTCAGCATGCCATGCTGCTTGGTTTTGATGACCTACCACAATTTCTGCAGCAGTGGAGCTTGCACTGTCCTGGTAATTGTGGTACCCTTTGCCAGAAAATCCATCATCATTATTCCATGCTGGTCCAAAAAGACTGTGAGCATGACTTTGCCAGCCAAAGGTCGCTTCAACTGGATCACAGTCTCTGGATCACAGTGATGGACCCATGTGTCATCCTGATTTTAACATTGTGGACTACTTGGCAAATGGTTATGCACTGAACCTCCATAATGGTGGCCTCCACTTGACAGATGGTGTCTTCATCAATGGTGCACTGTGGTCGCCCAGTTTGGTTGACTGAAAGAGTGCTGTTTCCAACGTCAGACCACACCTGAACTGTTGATGCCAGTGCTTGACTACATCCTATGATGGGGTGTCCTCCCCATAAGCGGTGTGTGGCCTCTCAAGTACGGATGACATTCAACTAGCTCCATTATCAGTCTTTACTTCACTCTATTTGAACAGTTAAAAGAGAAACTCTTTCACCCTTGGTCAGGGGAAATCTTTAATGAGAAGCCCTCATAGCCCACAAGATGTTGCCAGGCATGAAACCAAAGTTGTGAAGTGTGGTTTCTGATTTCTTGGAATGTGGCAGGGCTGTTCCAGGAATAAGACATTTTCATAATGCCAGTTTGTCATCAAAATGAGTCACAATTTTTAGTTTCCAAAGTTCTGTCTTGCTGCTTTAAAACTTAAAAAAAATGTTGTTTTTTTGACATAATTGCTTTTTCATACGTCCTTCAAAGCCTTTTTTCTTAATTTTAAGTTTGTTCATTGTGTATTGTGTGTATTGACAGCTAAAACAGCATTGCAACAGTACATTTTAACATTATTTTGAGAAGAGTGGTAGTTCTTATGTCAAATGGTTTTATCTGTTTAAATATGCAAAATACAGAATACAAGATTAATGTTGCAGCCATACAGTGGTCAACCCTGCTTTTTCAGTCAACCAAACTGGTGCTTTTGAATATCATTATAATTATCATATATATATATATATATATATATATATATATATATATATATATATATATATATATATATATATATATGAATATATGAATAATTATCATATACAGGCACATCAAAAAATTAGAATATCATGAAAAGGTTCAATATTTTTTGTCACTCATTTCAGAAAGTGAAAGCCATATATTATATAAATTCATTACACAGAGAGTGATATATTTCAAGTCTTTATTTATTTTAATTTTGATGATTATGGCTTACAGCCCATGAAAACCCCAAAGTCAGTTTCTCAAAAAATTAGAATATTACATGAAATTAATTTTAAAAAATAGTTTTTTTAATAGAAATGTTGGCTGACTGAAAAGTATGTCCATGTACACACTCAATACTTGGTCGGAGCTCCTTTTGGAGTTTACTGTATCAATGTGGCGTGGCATGGAGGTGATCAGCCTGTGGCACTGCTGAGGTGTTATGAAGGTCCAGGTTGCTTTGATAGCGACCTTCAGCTCGTCTGCATTGTTGGGTCTGGTGTCTCTCATCTTCCTCTTGACAATACTCCATAGAATCTCTATGGGGTTTAGGTCAGGAGAGTTTGCTGGCCAATCAAACACAGTGATGCCATGCAACACCAGCAGATGACCTCTGTTCAGATCGAAGTAAATTTTGCATTTCATTTGGAAATCAAAGTCCCAGAATCTGGAGAAAGAGTGGCGAGACACAGAATCTAAGTTGCTTGAGGTTTAGTGTTAACTATTTTTTTAAATTAATTTTATGTAATATTCTAATTTTTTGAGAAACTGAATTTGGGGTTTTCATGGGCTGTAAGCCATAATCATCACAATTAAAATAAACACTTGAAATATACCACTCTCTGTGCAATGAATCTATATAATATATGGGTTTCACTTTCTAAAATAAGTGACAAAAAATATTTAACTTTATGATATTCAAATTTTTTGAGATGTACCTGTATGTATCATGTATATATGTTAATCTGAAGAAGCATAAAGTCTTGCTTTCTTTAGGATTTGAATATTTTCCTCCAAACCCCACTCCTGTCTATGCCTATAGTTCACACCGAACCTCAGATAACATGAGCAAGAAAGGTCATCCTGAATGTTCCCTGTAGCTGCTATGAATCTTTTCTTCAGGTGTTGTGAATGTGTGCTTTTTACTTGGTTTGCCCCAGATAAACGGCAGACACTGCTGCCAGGACTGTGGGAAGGACTTTTTTTTTTTTTTGCCTGTGGTTGGGGGATGAGATTTTTCCAGGGACATTTGTCACTCTGCCTCCGACAAAAATGACTAGTGATGAGAATATACATAGAGCACAAGTGATGCTAATGTGATGTTCCTCTATTGTCCAGTTCACTCCTGTGAATATCCATGAGTAAGAAATGTGTTCAAGACAAAGAAAAAAGGGTCAAGACTGCTGTACGTGGAAATGCTTTTGTTGTACTCACATGTTAAAGTTCTGTGCTTGTGACGATGGTGAACCAGTCAGCTGCCAATTATGTGATGGGAAGTGACCACTTTTTTGAGGGTCTGCAAAAAGAAAAAAAGAAGGAAAAAAGGAACAACTGAGACAAGTGAGACATGCATTAGTTGCCTGTAAAGGGTTTCTGCCACCCTATTCCCTTGCAAATAGATGACAATGAAAATATTGATGTCAAAAACCTTGAATCAGCTTGTTTAAAATCCATATTAAAAAAGAAACTGATACTGTCATTCACTTAAGGTGCATTTTTGCATGACACCATGAGAGTGACAACAGTGCTATTTTTCTTCTTTTCTTATGCATTCAACTTTATTGCTAAAGGTCATCAAGGTATAGCTCACTGAGTATTTCAGAGGTTGCAGTATTCACTATAAACTTGTCATTTGCAATGTTTCATCCCCTTCCTCCAAAGAGGTTTTTCACAGTGCACGATCCCATTGATGACTGCACTGTTAATGGGTTTAAAATGTTTTGTGACTTTCTCTCTTACTGGAGGTTGAGCATATAATAGTCATTATTGTGGTATATAGTCATCGCATCATTTGATTGAGAGATTGCAAAAAAAGTCCATAAACTAGTTATATGTGATTTCAAGTTGCCAGTCATTTGTTCTGTCTCTTTGATTTTTGTGTCTTTTGTAGGGATGCACTTTTTTTTTTTTTTACCAGTTCTCAACAAGTAAATATATTTTAATGGAATCTCTGTTGGTTGTACGTGCAACAACAAGAACTGCTCATTAAAATTTCTGTTGACTTGTTTCCCATAGACTGAGAGGAACCAAACTTGGCACAGTTATGTCTTTCTCTACATACTGAAGGTACTACAAAGGATTGTACACGTCTCCCATCTTCAGTCTTTCAATTTTTTCAGAAGCCATGACTTGACCATGGAAATCACAATTTTGTCATCTTGGAAGTGCTTGCCCTTCACAAATAACTTCATGGTTGGAAAGAGGTGGAAGTCAGATGGTGTAAGGTGAAGCGAGGAGTGAGGATAGATGTCATAGCTGCCGGACAGTGCTTCTTTCTGGGCAACATGAGCGTTTTGAACCAGGCATTGTCTTGCAGGAGGTGAACACCTTTGGTCTGCATGCCATGCCTCTCAGTTGTCTTGTGCAATTTCCGCAGCAGACCTTGCCCGCCGAGATTTGGACACATGCCTTCTTTGAAGGGGTCCGTCATCGTGCTTTCATTGCTTTAACTGGCATTCAGTCAGGATCATAGTAATGCATTCATATTTCCTCCTGTCTTATTTTCAAAGACAGACATGGTCATCAGAGCCTTGGAGCTCTGGTTCCTGGTTGCTCCTACTTTTCTAAAGGTCGGAGCAACCAGGAAATCCATTGTTCGATAACTTCCGCATGTGCAAATGGTAATGAACGATTTTTTTCAGACCCCACGCTGACCTTGACATCTTGGCTTACTTAGCAATGCTCCATAATAGTGGCCTCCACTTTTCGGATGGTGTCTTCATGGCGCACTGTCATCACTCGTGAATGGGTGCCATTTTTACCAATATCTGACCACAATCTGACTGTTCTTGCCAGTGCTTGACTATGTCATTAAATGGGGCTCCTCCCCATAAATCATTTTCATCTCATCAAATATCTACCATGATGTGCAGCCGTTCAAGTATAGGAACCTGATGACTGCTCTGCATTCAACTGGCTCTATTATCACGCCTTAGCACCTGTAAAAGATCTGTATATACTATATAGTATACACAGAGGGGAAAATAAGTGAAGAGTTCTTTGGCAAAAGCAGATAAGTCCAGTTGAGTTCAAAATGAGGGAAAAAAAAACACTTTTTCATCAGAACATTTATAGGTGTTAGTATTTCCAAATCAGCTTTTAAGACATGGTCACTTGAAATATGAGTATATCAGACATAATAAAGCAAAAAAAATCAAACGTCAACTCATTGTTACTTTTTGGCAATTTATTAGTACGTTTTTGGGTTTTTTTTGTTTTTTTTTGTAAAAACAGACAAGTCCACAAGCCATTTTTTGCAAACACAGATAAGTCCCAAAAGCCATGCTATTTTGTCTGGAACATATTTAAATGTCTATAAGCATCAATGTAGTATGATTGACACACTGATTTAGGCATATCCACTTAGTAAAATGGTATAATATAGCTATAATAAAGCTATAATTCAAGATTCAAAAATTTTATTGTCAATACAACTATATGTACATGGCATACAGGAGAGAAGAGCTTCACATCACAACATAAACTACCTAAAGGTATTTATATTTAATAATTCAGCAAAAACGATTTGATTTAATACATATTTACTACAAGTTACATCCAGGTATTCATTTTCTTACCACCTTTAGTCTGTTACATTTTACTGTCTCACGTGAAGACGTCATTAACCATGATGCAAAAACAAGCCCAGTAGTGTCCGAAAGCAGTTAATTTTAATGTTTTATTGAGTTTACTGTATAGTCCACTATATCTAAATTCACTATACAGAGAGATGGGAGTGAGTGAGTGAACATTCCGAACACAGCCAGGGAAATCAGTCAGAAGGAGCAGATGGGGAAGGCAGCCAAGATGAGTCACATGACCCAAATTCCAACCGCTGATTTGCCCTGTGGAGTTATCTGCTTTTGTAAAAAAAAAAAAAACTTTTGGATCGTTTATCAGCTTTTGAAAAAAAAAAAAAGAATTTGTAGCATCTATAACATAGGACATATCGGCTTTTGAGACAAAATTATTTGAACTTCTACGAGTAGGTAATGTTAACAGTTGTTTGATGTAAACAGTGAAATTTTGTGGCGTTCATCATTTTTTGCAAACAAACTCTTCAAGTGTTGACCATGTCAACATTTTTCTGTTTTGTTCACACAGTTGCCTTGATTTCTTTGTATGTATGGATTACTTGGGTTGTTACTGATATCTGGTGAAAATCTCAGGTCAATGGCTTCATCAGTAATATGTTTAATGAGAAAAATGTTGACGTGTTCAATACTTATTTTCTCCACTTTGTGTGTGTGTCTGGTCTGTATCCCCCACAAACACACACACACACTGGAGAAAATAAGAATTATAAGGTAAGATAAGATAAGATAAGCCTTTATTAGTCCCACAATGGGGAAATTTCAGGATTGCAACAGCACAGGGATAGCAACACTCAGAGCAATAATTAAGAAGATACGAAAAATATAAATAAGAGCAGTGGATATACATACGTACACATAAATATATATACAAAGTGCGGAGCATTGTAGCAAGATGGAATAAACAGCATAACCATCTACTTAGTTATCCTACATAGTATGAATATGTACCCATACATATCGTCACCCTCCGTAGCGACTGATATTGTCCTAGTTGTATACTGGAGGGGACCATTTGTGTAAGTCTGTTGTGTCTTTTGCATTCAATACTATTAGGTCGTCACATTTTTTTGCTATCCCTGTGAGCAGCCCTGCTTAGGTTATACACTCTGACAGCCATAGGTAGGAAGGACCTGCGAAACCTCTTGGTTGCGCACCTAGGATGATGTAGTCTATTGCTAAATGAGCTCCTCAGTGTGTTCAATATGTCCTGCATAGGGTGGGACTCGGACTCCAGCGGAGATGACAGTTTAGCCACCATCCTTCTCTCTCCTATCTCCTCCACTGGATCAAGGCGTTGCCCTAGGACAGAGCTAGCTTTCTTTATTAGTTTGTTCAGTCTCTTCCTATCGGCTGCTGTAATGCCGTTGCCCCAGCAGACCACTCCAAAAGTGATGGCTGATGCCACCACCGTGTCGTAGAATGTCTTCAGCAGCGCCCCTTGTACACCAAAAGACCTGAGCCTCCTCAGCAAGAACAGCCTGCGCTGTCCCTTCTTGTAGAGTGCGTCGGTATTGTGTGACCAGTGTAGTTTATTGTTCAGATGAACACCAAGGTACTTGAAGGATGTCACCATCTCAATGTCTGTTCCCTGTATGTTTACTGGAGCTGTGAGGGGTTGTCCTTGCCTGCGGCAGTCCACCACCAGCTCCTTAGTTTTCCCCGTGTTGATCTGGAGGCAGTCCATGAAGTCCTGGATAAGTCCTCTGTACTCAGCTTCATCTCCGTTGGAGATGAGGCCGACGATCGCAGAGTCACCAGAGAACTTCTGTAGATGGCAGTGTGTTGTGTTGTGTGAGAAGTCCACAGTATAAAGGGTGAACAGGAAGGGAGCCAAAACCGTTCCCTGGGGAGCCCCCGTGCTACCGATGATCGTGTCAGACACACAATCTCGGGTTCTCACAAACTGTGGCCAGTTAGTGAGGTAGTCCAGGATCCATGATGACAGGTGCTGGTCCACCCCTGTGCACAGCAGCTTGTCCTTCAGGATCATCGGTTGAATGGTGTTGAAAGCACTGGAGAAGTCAAAGAACATGATCCTCACCGCATTCCCGGGCTTCTCCAGGTGGGACAGAGAACGGTGAAGGAGGAAGATCATCGCATCCTCCACCCCAATGCCACGCTGGTAGACGAACTGGAGTGGATCCATCGCTGGTCCCACCAGGGGGTGGAGGTGAGCAAGGAGCAGTCTCTCCAGGGTCTTCATCATGTGAGATGTCAGGGCCACTGATCTGTAGCTGTTCAGGTCTTTGGGGTGGGAAGTCTTTGGTACAAGTACCACACAAGATGTTTTCCACAACTGTGGTACCCTCCCCAGCTTCAGGCTCAGGTTGAAGATATGCTCCACAATCCCACGCAGCTGGTCTGCACAGGACTTGAGGAGCTTCGCGCTGATGCCGTCCGGTCCTGCGGCCTTCCTCGCCTTGATCTTCCTCAGCTCCATCCTCACCTGGTTCTTAGTGAGGGTCAGGTTGGGGGGCTGTGTGCTGGGAGTGTGGGGGGGTGTTGGTGGAGTGGGGTGTGGACAGCAGGTCTCGATGACTTAAGAGGCAGCAGTGGTTGTTGTGCAGTCGGGGGGGAGGGTGACTGGTCAAACCTATTAAAAAACAGGTTCAGATTGTTCGCCCACTCCCTGCCCCCTGTGGCCTGGGGGGAGGTATTCTGGAGGCCAGAGATGGTTTTAAGGTTTCTCCAGACCCCGCCGATGACGCTCTGTTGCAGCTTGTCCTCCATCTTCTTCCTGAAGCTGTCCTTGCCTTCTCTGAACTTCCTCCTCAGCTCCCTCTGTACGGACTTCAGCATCTCCCTGTTCCCCGACCTGAAGATCCTCTTCTTCTCTCTCAGAAGTGTTTTTATCTCAGGGTTGATCCAGGGTTTGTTGTTCAAGCAACACCGTATGGTCTTGGTGGGTACGGTGTTGTCCACACAGAAGCCGATGTAGTCCATGATGGTGTGAGGCCATCGATGTCCTCACCATGTGGATCGCAGAGCTGCTCCCAGGCAGTGATTTCAAAACAGTCCTTTAGCGCGTCCATTGCCTCCTCAGACCATAACTTCACTGTGCGCATGACCGGAGGTTGTCTGTGTACTAAGGGTTTGTACACCGGCAGAAGATGAACCAAGTTGTGATCCGATCTCCCGAGTGGGGGGAGTGGTGATGAGGTGTACGCCTCCTTAGTATTTACATAGAATAAGTCCAGTGTTTTATTGTCTCTAGTGTGGCATGTGACATACTGGGTGAACGTGGGTAGAATGGGGGACAGTGAAATATGGTTGAAATCGCCTGAGATAAGGAGAAGAGCATCTGGGTGTTCTGTCTGCAGCCTGCCAGTTACTGAGTGGATGACGTCATGCGCTGTCCCAGCGTTCGCCGTCGGATTTGCATAAATAACAATGCAGATCACGTGTGAGTATTCCCTCGGGAGATATGTAGGCCGCGTGCTAACAGCTAGCAACTCAATGTCTTTGCTACAGTGCTGTTCCTTAACCGTGATATGTCCTGGTCTGCACCAGTTGTTATTGACATACATTATCACTCCTCCGCCCCTTGTCTTCCCACTGTCTGGTGTTCGGTCTGCCCGTATTGCGTGGAAACCCTCCAGTTCGATGTTAGCATCTGTTGCTAGTTCTGTTAGCCACATCTCAGTGTATATAGCATCAAACTACTCTACCTGAAGACACTCTCGTAGCGGAAGATAGCCGCTAGCTCATCAGTCTTACTGAGTAGAGATCGAACATTCCCCAAAATAACGGATGGGAGGGTGGGTCTGTACCTTATATTCCTCGCCCGTCGTCTTACTCCAGCTCGACACCCACGCCGTTTTTGTCTTATTTCTCCGTCTTTCGTCTTATTTCTCCAATTTATCGTATTGTACAGTAGCTACAAAAGTCTTGGACTCCAGTCTTGTAAGCTGAGCATTCCACTACTTTTTTTTTACATTTCATGTAGGAAAAGGAAATGAAGACAATAGCTGGAAAATCAAAGACTTAATATTTATATTTATATATTTTAGAGGTTTTATTATTCAAATATGCAAGGACAAATGAAATTGTTTGTGCATGTTTAACATGCTTGAAAATTAATATTTAGTACTAAACTTCTTTTTTCTTCAGGACAACCTGAACTCTCTCAATTTTTCTTGTAGTTTATTTAAATAGCTTCCCAGGCTTCTTGGAGCTTTCCTGCTGATTGTGGCTGACTCCTGTTCCGTTCTTTGTCAGATGATCCCACATTTTAAATTTGGATTCAAATCCTTCAGACTCGTTTTCAGTAGCCACGGTTACAGTGTGCAATCTGATTACAGTTCAGATCAGAACTTTACTGTTTGCATGGATCCTGAAAAAGTTGATCCAATTAGGATGTGCGCTTCCATGTGTCACACGTTTGAATGGACTAAATCATTTTGACATGAGCACAATTATTCGACATTCCGGAAATAGTAAAAGAAGAAGCAACTTCCAATGTAAACAAACCCCTCTTTGTGTCTTTCTCTTTTTGAAATGAACCTGTATTGTGTTATTCAGACTGTACTTTTGCTTCTGCTGGTCTCCGTAATGAAGCTACAAGCCCAGCAGTCCATACTTCTGCAAATGACGAACAGAGGGAGAGAGCAGGATGATACACACCGGTTCTGTTTTACTCCCGCCATGTCTTCTGCTAGCTGCTGTAAAAGTGGAAATACGTAACGTTGACGTGTGGCTGACATACAGACATGTGCAGTAAACATATTTTCTACCCAAACTTTGGAATAAGTGTTTATATGCACACCAATGGGCGGCACGGTGGCAGAGTGGTTAGCACTGCGGCAGCACAGTAACGCACCCTTGGCCGGGGGATCCTGGGTTCGATCCCAGCCCCCGACCAACAGTGATCTGTGCGAAGTTTGCATGTTCTCCCCGTGTCTGCGTGGGTTTACTCCGGGATTTCTACGGTTTCCTCCCACATGCCAAAAACATGCAAGTTAGGTTAACTGGCATCAAACTGGGGATTCTAAATTGTCTTTAGGTATGACTGTGAGAGTGAATGGTTGTCTGTCTCTCTGTGTTGGCCCTGCGATGGACTGGTGATCTGTCCAGGGTGGACCCTGCCTCCCACCCAAAAATGCTGGGATAGGCTCCAGCTCCCCCGCGACCCGAAAAGGATTAAGCGGAAGAAGATGAATGAATGAATGCACACCAATAGGATTAACAATCGACATAACACACCTGTCTCAATCAGAAGGAAATTTTGATCCGACTGAGTGTGATCGGGTTAGAATATTCAGATTGGTGTGTTTACATGAAGCATTTTTATTCTGATCAGGCTTTTAATCTGATTACTTGTGTCCAAGTAATCAGTACGACCAAGGTTCTTGAGTCAACATGGCTGCTGTTTTCAATCCAGTTTTGTCAATTGGGCATATCTCAGCTTTTTTCTGCTTACTGTATTTCCCTTCCTAAAGAATGATTTCTTCCACTTTCTGATGAGGCTTCAGTCACTGGTAATGGATCAACTGAAGGGCCCCCAGTTCCTGTGTCAGGTCTGTGCTGGATTTGTTCCTGTTTCTAAGACATGGATTTCAGATATTGTTAATCTGCAGTTCTTCTTTTCACCCAGTTTTTTTTTTTTAAAGAGGAAAATTGACAATGTTCATGCACAAGGATGAAAGGACTAAAACTGCTTGAAAAAAGCAATGATTGTGGAAGATCTTCGGAAAGCTAGGAGAATTATTGTTTAAGAGCACTTTAAAAATTACAAGGTCTGACTGCCTGAAAGTAAAATATAAAGACATGAGGAACTGATTAAAACTTTTGCACAAAATTTTTTGTCCCCAATTACAACAGCTACCATAGTGGTGGCCTAGTTGTTGAGCATCCACCCTACAACTGGGAGGTTGGGGGTTCAAGTCCCAGCTGGGTCATACCAAAGATCCTATAAAAATGGTACTTCCAGCTTTGTAGCTTGGTGATCAGTGTAATAGAATGGGGGAAGGAGGAGTTGATTGTGGTGGTGCCTTGAATGGCAGTGACCCCTCTGATTCTAAATGTGATTAACATTGTAGATAGGAGAAATGTAATTTTGTTCTACTGTAAATGATTGATTCTATTGTAAATGAATGATATAATACAAATGGCTTCTTCTATTTTTAGAAATTTTCAGATAACTGAATTGTCTTAAGTATCACAATGACTCAAAAAGCCATTTATTTAATACACATTGATGAAAAATACTTCAATTTGTGGAGTGCTGAAAGTGATAATTTCCTCCAGACAGTTTTTAGTAATGATAAGATAAATTCAGTCAATAAAACTGCAGCGGTTAAGTTGGGTTCCAAGTATGTCACATTGTACAAAATTCTGAGGTTTTGTTTCCAATATTTTTTTAATTATTTTGGTGAGTTCTTATATTTATTTAATAGGTTAATGGGTGATTTAGCAATAGAAGAAACACAAAGGGTTGCTCTGATTTAGACTCCAGGGTCCTCATGTAGAAAGGGTAATTACGCACAAAAACATGGCATACATCCTTTTCCACGGAAAATTTCAGATATATCAAGAATGAAATGACTGTAGAAATATGTGCAGCCCAACACCATCTTCATGGCTGGCATACGTACATTTTGACTGTTATTGGTCTGTTGCCAACAGAGGTGATGTTGGGAGACTGATAATGATGTGGAAGTGATTGTACACACCAGAGACACATGATGAACAAACATCCAAGTGTGTGCAATTAGATGAGTGGATATAAAAGCAAGCACAAAGAAGTGCAGAGAATGCCTCTAACAACAGCAGTGTTAGCATAATTAGCGGATATTGCAAATCGCACAGTGAGAAGAGAAAGGGTATTTTAGAGACAGAAGATTTTGTGGAACAGGATGATGACTGGTTTGTGAGCCAGTTTAGGTTTCCACGGGCAGACCTTGTGGAACGTGCCCTGTGCACCCCAAATATCATCCTGTCTTCAAGGCTTCATTACAACTCATTGGTTTGAGTAAGTGACTTTCTTTGTTGCTGATTAAACTACAGCATCACAGCATTCTACCAATCCCCCAATTCGCTCTGTGTGTACAATAGTTATGTCAATAACCACATGCGTAAAGTTTGAAATGCAACAGTCTCACCCGTTCCCCAGCACACTTCATTCATTTAGTAGTGTGTGTAATCCATGTACTTTGTAAATAACTATAAAGGATGTGATTTGCATTTTTGACACAAAATATGTACTTGCCGAGTTTAATGTGATCTGCTTTCAACTGTCAGGTGATCGTGGCTACTCACTAAATAGGTTCATATTGTCTTCTTTTTCGTTTTCCTTTAATTCAACCAGCTGATCCACCCAGCTGGTCACAAATTGATTGATTATTCAGTCATCATTTAAAATAATATTGTATAAAAGATACAACATACATTTAAAAACAATGAGATGGCACAAGAAAGTGCGCACACTTATTTCCAATGTGGTCCTTAAAAGGAGGTCGCAGCTGGTTTTGTACCTGCAACCTTTCGCTTTGAAATATGGCACTGTAAACATTGAGCTATACACAGTAGAAATCACAGCAATCAGCTGATGCTTCTGAGGATGACTGCAAACGTCAATCTAAACATGTCAAAGTTAAATAAACATTTCCTTCTTGTCCCTGTCTGAATAAAGGAAACAGAAAACTAATCTTATAGGGCTGTGAGCAGGCTATTCAATTACCTGTATCCATCACTAATGCCAGAGGACAGCATGCCAAATAAAACATTTTTTATGTGCCTTTACCTCATTCAGGAGCACCTCCAACTCACATTCCATGAAATTCAATTAAATCCATTATTTTTTATCGTGGATACAGGAGACTCAAATGTGCAAGACTTGTATTTGCATACCTATTTTCTTCTAAATGCATATTCAAATGTAGGCGTGTCAAGAGAGGAGTCTGGTATTTCCTTACGTGCGTTCAATTTCATGCAGATTGGAATGTACGAGGAGATGTCACCGGGGGTATCAGAGGGGACAGTAAGGACTATGCACCCCCCGGGGAGAGGAGTAAATGCCAGAGAGAAGAAGGGTGTTGGAGCAGAGCCGGCATTATGTTATGTTAATGTGCCACATAATTCTTTGTTCAGACAACAATAGTTATGGTCAGAAGTGAGGGTCTCTATGCATGGGAATAAAGGTATAAAAGAGGGATGCACAGAGACCCAAGAGATGCTTTTGCTGTAAAATATGTTGGAGGAAGAATAAAGTAACTGTGTCATCCAGCTTGTTGTCTTGCCTGCCTCCTTTCTCCACTCTGGTGACCCCAAGACGTGCCATGGAAAGCGAGCCGAGCACCGCCCCGGAGACTGCCTGGAGGGAGAGCACCAGCGCCTTGTGCGTGGTCTCAATCGAACTCCCAGGTTTCTGGCTTCACATCCCGACCATGTGGTTTTTGCACATAGAAGCTCAGTTTGCACTCTGTGGGATAACAACGGACGATACCAGGTATTACTATGTGGTCGCTACACATAGTAATTGAACACCTGCCACTGAACAGGTGACGAGCCTGCTCCAGGAGCCACCGGCCCCAGGAAAATATGAGGCAGTCAAGAGGATGCTTCTCCAGTGCTATACAGAAGTGAGCTCGCGTTTGAGTCGTGGCAGGGGAGAAGGGATGCTGGACTGTCAGGATTACTCTCCAGCAACCTGGGATAGAAGTGGGTCTGCTCAGTTTGGGCAGAGCTCTTTTCAGGACATGGACAGACTAGCAAACAATGCTAGGAAGAGCCTGTGTTTAGCCTCTTCATCAAACACTCAGATCTTTTCTGGATACAATTTCCTCTTGATTTGAGACAGTTCTCACCTTCACCTGTTTGCATGTTGCCATTAAACCCACAATGAGTCTAAATCATAAAATGTTGGTGAATCTGTGAGTAGATTTGCTGCGTGTCCAACAAATGCATTTTTTTTCCCCACTGTGGGCAACTACAATATTTTCTGTTCATTTTCTATGCAGTCCAGCATTTAATGGGCTCAGCGCCCTCAGGGCTACAATGCTCTCAGCGGTCAGCATACTGTGTCGCTGCGCTCATGTCACTGCACACCTCTCTCACCATCCGATCAGAATCACACTAAATACTTGAAGGGACACGTGCTTTCTTACCAGGTTGATGTGGTTTAGTCCAGTGAGTGGAGTGTTTCAGAGCAAAATCTGCAAAATCCATTGTGACAGGTCAAGCGGATGCTTGGATACTGGGGAGAGCGCTTTTTTGGAAATAGGTTGTGAGTGTTTTTACTTTCCCTCTGGATACGCAGCCTTAATCCTTGAGGTGCCTTTAAAATGAATATACACTCTCATAAAAGTCCACTGCATCAAATCTATTAATAAATTTCAGACCTAACCATATAAGATAAGATAAGATAAGATAAGCCTTTATTAGTCCCACAACGGGGAAATTCCAGGATTGCAACAGCACAGGGATAGCAACACTCAGAGCAACAATCAGAAGGCAAGAAAAAAACAAGCAAGCAAGAGCAGCTAATATACATATGTACGTATTACTATAAAATATATATATATACACACACACACAGACACACAGTGCAGAGCATTGTAGCTGGATGGAATAAATATATGAATATATGAACACACAGTGCAGAGCATTGTAGCTAGATGGAATAAATATGTAAATATATAAACACCCACAGTACGGAGCATTGCAGCTAGGTGGAATAAATATACAAGTATATAAACACACACAGTGCGGAGCAATGTAGCTAGATGGAATAATATGTAGATATATAAATATATAAACACACCCAGTGCTGAGCATTGTAGCTAGATGGAATAAATATGTAAATATATAAACACACACAGTGCAGAGCATTGTTGCTAGATGGAATGAAACAGCATAACCGTCTACTTAGTTATCCTACATGGTATGACTATGTGCCCATACATATTCTCACCCTCCATAGCGACCGGTATGTTCCTAGTTGTATGCCGGAGGGGACCATTGTGTAAGTCTATTGCATCTTTTGCATTCAAAAAACTATTAGTTTGTTACGTCTTTTTGCTATCTCTGCGAGCAGCCCTGCTTAGGTTGTACAGTCTGACAGCCGTTGGTAGGAAGGACCTACGAAACCTCTCGGTTGTGCACCTGGGATGATGTAGTCTGCTGCTAAATGAGCTCCTCAGTGCATTCAGTATGTCCTGCATAGGGTGGAACTCGGACTCCAGCAGAGATGACAGTTTAGCCACCGTCCTTCTCTCTCCTATCTCCTCCATCGGATCAAGGCGCTGCCCCAGGACAGAGCTAGCTTTCTTAATCAGTTTGTTCAGTCTCTTCCTATCGGCTGCAGTAATGCCACTGCCCCAGCAGACCACTCCAAAAGTGATGGCTGATGCCACCACCGTGTCATAGAATGTCTTCAGCAGCGCCCCTTGTACACCAAAAGACCTGAGTCTCCTCAGCAGGAACAGCCTGCGCTGTCCCTTCTTGTAGAGTGCATCAGTATTGTGTGACCAGTCTAGTTTATTGTTCAGATGAATACCCAGGTACTTATAGGATGTCACCATCTCGATGTCTGTTCCCTATATATTTACTGGTACTGTGAGGGGCTGCCCATGCCTGCGGCAGTCCACCACCAGCTCCTTAGTTTTCCTCGCGTTGATCTGGAGGCAGTTCCGATGGCACCAGTCCACGAAGTCCTGGATAAGCCCTCTGTACTCAGCTTCATCTCCATTGGAGATGAGGCCAACGATCGCAGAGTCATCAGAGAACTTCTGTAGATGGCAGTGTGTTGTGTTGTGTGAGAAGTCCGCAGTATAAAGAGTGATATAGTATATTAGGTTTATATGGGCAGCACGGTGGCAGAGTGGTTAGCACTGCGGCAGCACAGCAACTCACCCTTGGCCAGGGGATCCTGGGTTCGATCCCAGCCCCCAACCAACAGTGATCTGTGTGGAGTTTGCATGTTCTCCCCGTGTCTGCATGGGTTTACTCCGGGATTTCTCCAGTTTCCTCCCACATGCCAAAAACATGCAAGTTATGTTAATTGGCATTAAAATGGGGATTCTAAATTGTCCTTAGGTATGACTGTGAGAGTGAAACGTTGTCTGTCTCTCTGTGTTGGCCCTGAGATGGACTGGCGATCTGTCCAGGGTGTACCCTGCCTCTCACCCAAAGATGCTGGGATAGGCTCCAGCCCCCCCGCGACCCAAAAAAGGATTAAGCGGAAGAAGATGTATGTATGTATGTATGTATGTATGTATGTATGTATATATATATATATATATATATATATATATATATATATATATATATATATATATATATATATAGTATATAGTATACTATATACTATAGTATACAGTGATCCCTCACTTATCGCGGTTAATGGGTTCCAGAACCGACCGCGAAAAGTGAAAAACCGCGAAGTAGCGTCACCCCTAATGACGTCACCCATAAATAATACGTACATTCGTTCTCTCACTCTCTCGCTCATATGATACGTGTGTGTGTGTGTGTGTAAGTGTAGATACATAAATAGATGTAAATAAAGTGTACATAAATATGTTTTTAGAACTCTTTTATTCTTATAACAAGATACGTAACTCAAGATGAAGATGATTTAATGCAAAGGTTAATGAGAGCTTTATTGCTCCTCAGGCGACGCCTCATCGTCAGGTGCTAGAGGCGCAGCATCGTCGAGGGCAGCTTCCGATAGAGCTGGAGAAGCTGCAGCAGGCGGCGTAGTGGCTCGACGGGAAGACTATTTCGCACAAAAAGGCACAAGAGAACAGCGAAAAGTTCCACGCGGTGAGACAAAGCAACACGAGCGATAAAGAACAATGAATGCGGTCTTCCTTCGCTGGGTATGGGCACTCGGCAGGGAGAGAAGCTGGGTAAAACGTCTCAGCCAATCAGCTTGCGAGATTCCCGAGCCGAGCCAACACGAGAACAGTGAACAGAGAGGTGGATTTTGAGTTGTGCGGGCTCTCCATGTTGATACCTAATGTTCTAATGTAGTCTTCCTGCCTTCTGCTAGCGCCCGCCCATTTTTTCTCAATTTTGAATTTTTGATGAATATTTTTGAAAAATCCGCGATGCACTGAGGGCGCGAAAGGTGAGGCACGAATATATATATATATATATATATATATATATATACACACACACACACTATACAATATATATATATATATATATATATACAGTGGGGAAAAAAAGTATTTAGAGAAAAAAAAAATCCAGAAAATCACATTGAAGGATTTTTAATGAATTAATTGGTAAATTCCTCGGTAAAATAAGTATTTGGTCAATAACAAAAGTTCATCTCAATACTTTGTTATATATCGTTTGTTGGCAATGACAGAGGTCAAACATTTTCTGTAAGTCTTCACAAGGTTTTCACAGACTGTTGCTGGTATTCTGGCCCATTCCTCCATGCAGATCTCCTCTAGAGCAGTGATGTTTTGGGGCTGTCGCTGGGCAACACGGACTTTCAACTCCCTCCAAAGATTTTCTATGGGGTTGAGATCTGGAGACTGGCTAGGCCACTCCAGGACCTTGAAATGCTTCTTACGAAGCCACTCCTTTAGTTGCCTGGGCGGTGTGTTTGGGATCATTGTCATGCTGAAAGACCCAGCCATGTTTCATCTTCAATGCCCTTGCTGATGGAAGGAGGTTTTCACTCAAAATCTCACGATACATGGCCCCATTCATTCTTTCCTTTACACGGATCAGTCGTCCTGGTCCCTTTGCAGAAAAACAGCCCCAAAGCATGAGGTTTCCACCCCCATGCTTCACAGTAGGTATGGTGTTCTTTCTCCTCCAAACATGACAAGTTGAGTTTTTACAATAAAGTTCTATTTTGGTTTCATCTGACCATATGACATTCTCCCAGTCCTCTTCTGGATCATCCATATGCTCTCTAGCAAACTTCAGACAGGCCTGGACATGTACTGGCTTAAGCAGGGGGACACGTCTGGCACTGCAGGATTTGAGTCCCTGGTGGCGTAGTGTGTTACTGATGGTAGCCTTTGTTACTTTGGTCCCAGCTCTCTGCAGGTCATTCACTAGGTCCCCCCGTGTGGTTCTGGGATTTTTGCTCACAGTTCTCGTGATAATTTTGACCCCACGGGGTGAGATCTTGCGTGGATCCCCAGATCGAGGGAGATTATCAGTGGTCTTGTATGTCTTCAATTTTCTAATAATTGCTCCCACAGTTGATTTCTTCACACCAAGCTGCTTACCTATTGCAGATTCAGTCTTCCCAGCCTGGTGCAGGTCTACAATTTTGTTTCTGGTGTCCTTTGACAGCTCTTTGGTCTTGGCCATAGTGGAGTTTGGAGTCTGACTGTTTGAGGTTGTGGACAGGTGTCTTTCATACTGATAACGAGTTCAAACAGGTGCCATTAATACAGGTAACGAGTGGAGGACAGAGGAGCCGCTTAAAGAAGAGGTTACAGGTCTGTGAGAGCCAGAAATCTTGCTTGTTTGTAGGTGACCAAATACTTATTTTACCGAGGAATTTACCAATTAATTCATTAAAAATCCTTCAATGTGATTTTCTGGATTTTTTTTTCTCATTTTGTCTCTCATTGTTGAGGTATACCTATGATGAAAATTGAAGACCTCT
Organism: Pholidichthys leucotaenia; assembly: GCA_020510985.1. Classification (NCBI taxonomy): domain Eukaryota; kingdom Metazoa; phylum Chordata; class Actinopteri; order Cichliformes; family Pholidichthyidae; genus Pholidichthys; species Pholidichthys leucotaenia. The sequence continues at coordinate 247,423,674 of CM035839.1, read as the reverse complement.
CTTATCTTTTAAGTGGGAGAACTTGCACAATTGGTGGCTGACTAAATACTTTTTTTCCCCACTGTATATATATATATATTTTTTTATGCTGTTTTTGTCACAACCCCCCTATTTTTTTCAATTGCAAAAACACAAAGTATACAATTTGTCCAAAAATAAGCTGCAAAGTGCAATACTTCTGATGAGGTGAGTACAGCCTTACATCGGTCAGTAATTCATAACAGTACTGGATTTGATACATTGTGGAGAAGTGTGGAAGGACGAGGCTGAGTTTATTTCTCAAGTCCAGTTTTATTCACATTCACATTCTCCAACATCCAAAAACAGAAAGAGAATGCATCCCCCAACATCTGTCCCTTTTAAACCCCAGGACATCAAAGCACACAGTCACATTGTCTTTTAATCACAAATCACAATGCATCGCCTTCCAGGTCTTCTTGCCTCCACCTAAAGTCCTGGTGGTCAGGAAATCCTTCAAGGCCATCTCTTTGCATACAAAAGGCCAGATTTCACATCCTCCTGTTACCCCTAGGAGGTTCAGTCCTTTTGTTCCTCTGAGACGTGAAGCCTACAATAAGCATACAGTAATATACATGTGAAGCATATGAAACCCACATATGTGCACCACATGACCCCCTCCAAACGTCGATGATGGAACAACATAACCACAGATTGCATGTCATAATAAAATCACTACACATCAGTCCGCGTGCCGCTTGGGCCTCAGCCTTCTCCCGTACCTGCTGTGGAGCTGCTGCCTGCGGATGAAAACTGTTAGTCAACCTCTGTGGGTGTTCTGGGGAATGCTCTCTAGGGGGTCTGCCGTGCCGAGGAGCCTTAGCCAACTACACAACTTTGTCAGCTACCACAAAAGCGGGTTTGAGCCTGTTTATGCCAATCATTTCTTTTCTGCCCCCCAAATCTAGCAAAAAATGCTTATCCCCTGTTTCCTGCACTCTGTATGGTCCATCATAAGGTGGGCGTAAAGGTGGACGATGGGCATCATGTCTGACAAAAACAAACTCCGCATTTTTTAAAGCCTTAGGCACAAAAACACGCAGAAAACTGTGGTGAACGGGGCCAGGGTAGCGTGCTCGGGCCCGTGCTATTCTGTAACCGCTGAGCCGGGGAGCACTCTGGCGCTGGATTATCTGGGAGAAATTCCCCGGGCAGCCGAAGTGGCTGTGCGAAAACTAGCTCAGCTGGGGAGGCTTCTAAATCCTCTTTAGGTGCAGAACGCAACCCCAATAAAACCCATGGTAGCTTGTCCACCCAATTTGCATCCGTAAGCGACGCTCTGAGAGCCGCCTTCAGTGACCTGTGAAAACGTTCACATAACCCGTTAGCCTGCGGGTTGTACGCGGTCGTGCGGTAGATCGTTGCCCCCAGGCTGCGGGCCATCGCTGACCAAAGTTTGGAAACAAATTGAGGGCCTCTGTCGGACGTAATGTCCGACGGGACTCCAAAACGCACTACCCATGCTGTTAAAAACGCGCGCGCCACCTCCTCGGCTGTGGTTGACGACAGCGGAACCACTTCCGGCCAGCGCGTGGTGCGGTCAACCATTGTCAGAAGATGTGTGCACCCTTGTGAGGGCGGGAGGGGGCCTACGAGGTCCACGTGGACATGATCAAACCTTTTAGCTGGGATGTGAAACGGCTCCAAGGGAGCTCTCATGTGTCTATGAACCTTGGCCAGCTGACAAGCCATGCAGGCTGCCGCCCACTCTCTAACTTGCTTGCGCAGGCTCGGCCATACAAATTTCTCTCCTACCATTTTGACTGAAGCGCGCACTCCCGGGTGCGCCAGAGAATGGATTGAGTCAAAAACGCGGCGGCGCCACGTGGCTGGAACCACAGGACGCGGCCGCCCAGTGGAGACATCGCAGATTAGTGGGGGCATACTGTCTTGCAGCACCCTGTTCTCCAGCCTTAACCCTGTTGGTCCAGACTGGAGCACGCGCACATCCGCGTCGCTAACCTGCTCCGCGGCCATGGTTGCATAATCTCTCCCCACGCGGACCAGGGCCGCGTGCACTTCCGCGTCGCTAACCTGCTCCGCGGCCATGGCTGCAGAATCTACCTCTATGTGGGCTGGAGCCGCCATGGCGCGCGAGAGGCAGTCCGCCACTACATTAAGCTTACCCGCCACATGCTGGATATCGGTAGTAAACTCCGATATCGTGGCCAGCTGTCTCTGCTGCCGACCCGACCAAGGTTCTGAAATCTTGGCCATCGCGAAAGTCAGCGGCTTGTGGTCAACGAACGCCGTGAAACGGCATCCTTCCAGCCAGAACTGGAAGTGGTGAATGGCCAAATGGAGAGCTAACAACTCCCTGTCGAATGCGCTGTATTTTCGTTCGCTGTCGCGCAGGGTCTTGCTGAAAAAGGCGAGCAGTTGCCAGGCTCCGGCTACATACTGTTCCACGACCGCCCCTATGGCCACATCTGACGCGTCAGTAGTGAGCGCTATGCGGGCCGTTGGGAGTGGATGTGCCAACAACACAGCATTTGCCAGGGCTGTTTTGACTTCAGAGAATGCGCGCTCTCGCTCCGGAGACCATTCGACTTTATTTGTAGGTTTTTGTTTTTTTAGTGCAGCATACAATGGTTGCATGAGCTGCACTGCGCGGGGGAGGAAACGGTTATAAAAATTCACCATTCCCAAAAACTCCTGTAATGCTTTGACCATTTGTGGTTGGGTAAAATTTGTTACTGCGCGCACTTTGTCAGGCAGAGGAACCGTTCCTTCTGGGGAAACGCGATGCCCCAAAAAATCAATCTGTGTCACCCAGAACTGACACTTCGCTGGGTTGATTATTAACCTGTGCTCTGCCAACCTCCGGAAAACTGCCATGAGGTGGTTTTCGTGTTCGTCTTCGGACGCGCTGGCTACCAATATGTCGTCCAGGTAGACGAACACGAAAGGGAGATAGCGCAAAACCACGTCCATCATGCGTTGGAACGTCTGCGCCGCGCCTTTAAGCCCAAACAGCATGCGCAAAAACTCGAAAAGCCGGAAAGGAGTTATTACCACTGTTTTGGGTATGTCCTCAGCGCGCACTGGGACCTGGTGGTAACCGCGTACCAAGTCTATTTTAGAAAAAACGCGCGCCCCCACTAAATGAACCGAAAAATCTTGGATGTGCGAGATCGGGTAGCGGTCAGCATTGTTCAACCTGCGGAAATCACTGCAAGGTCGCCACAAGCCATCAGCTTTCGGGACCATGTGAAGCGGTGAAGCCCATGGGCTCTTCGAACGCCTGATGATGCCCAACCTTTCCAGGTTGGCGAACTCCTCGTGTGCTATGGTCAGTTTAGCTGAATCCAAGCACCGAGCTTTTGCAAAAACGGGCGGTCCGGTGGTAGTAACAAAATGTTCCACCCCGTGTTTAGCCACGGTCGCCGAAAATGTTGGGACCGTGAGTGCTGGGAACTAAGGAGTGTGTGGAACTTACCACCTGCAGCTGTGACGTTGGCTTGTGCTGTTGGCGAGGCCACTCGAGCTGTACAGGGAATAGAATAAAAAGAGAGTGCATTAACCAGGCGTCTGTTAGCCAGATCGACCAACAAACCATGTGAGCACAAAAAATCAGCACCTAACATGTTGAAATTGACTGCCGCTATGACGAAAATCCACTCGAATTTACAGCCGTGCAAAGACAGAGGCAGAGTCCTCTCACCGAAGGTCTTAATCGCTGAGCCGTTCGCTGCTGACACCCCGGGACAACTGGAAGGCGCCAGCTGGTCAGCGTAGGAAGGTGTGATGAAACTCAGCTGGGAGCCTGTGTCCACGAGGAAATGCCTCCCCGAGCGCGCATCCCTCAAGTAGAGCAGCTTGTTCTCCTCTCCGAGGGCCGCAGCTGCTACCGACTCCCGGTCTTGGCGTTTCCCGAGCGCTTGAAATGGCACGGTGGAATGCACTTGTGTGCCCTCTCTGCGAAGCGGCGATGGTAGAAGCAAAGGACGTCATCTGCTCCGTGTTTCCTGGCCCCTGCCGCCACCGTCGTCGGTGAGTCTGGTGCTGCAGCCTCAGGCCCCCTGCCATCTCCGGACGTTGCGCCTAGCTCCGCTGCCGCAGCCGTAGCCTCACACCGTTTATTGGCGTCGACGAGTCGTTGTGCCTCCTGGCCCAGCTTGTGGTAGTCTCGTCGGGCCAACAGTGGTGAACTGGCCAGGGTCACTCTCACCGCTGATGATAAGGTCCTGAGGAAAAGGTGGGTGAAGATGAAGTTATCATCTTCAGAGTCTCTCAAACTCAACATCTTCCCCATCAGGTCTGCAGGTCTGTCACCCTCAAATTCAGTCAGCGCCAGGAGCCTCTCTGCTCGCTCCTCCACTGAGGGGGTGAAGTAACGGATTAGTGCAGCCTTCAACGTGCTGTACTTGTCGCTGTCCGGTGGGTGGTTGATCAGGTTCTCCACTCGCTGGGCTGTGTGGTTGTCCAGCTTTGCAACCACATGGTAGAACTTTGTGGCGTCTACCGAAATCCTCCGGAGGTGGAACTGTGCCTCGACTGCGTTAAACCAGTAGCGCAGATTGTTCTGCCAGAAGTCCGGTAGCTTGAACTGTGGTTGCATTTGTTTGACTGGCTCCTGACGAGTCTGGCTCGGGAGAATCATCTCCGCTCATGATACGTCTTACATCACTTCTGTGGAGAAGTGTGGAAGGATGAGGCTGAGTTTATTTCTCAAGTCCAGTTTTATTCACATTCACATTCTCCAACATCCAAAACCAGAAAGAGAATGCATCCCCACACATCTGTCCCTTTTAAACCCCAGGACATCAAAGCACACAGTCACATTGTCTTTTAATCCCAAATCACAATGCATCCCCCTCCAGGTCTTCTCGCCTCCACCTAAAGTCCTGGTGGTCAGGAAATCCTTCAAGGCCATCTCTTTGCATACAAAAGGCCAGATTTCACATCCTCCTGTTACCCCTAGGAGGTTCAGTCCTTTTGTTCCTCTGAGACGTGAAGCCTACAATAAGCATACAGTAATATACATGTGAAGCATATGAAACCCACATATGTGCACCACATGACCCCCTCCAAACGTCTAAGATGGAACAACATAACCACAGATTGCATGTCATAATAAAATCACTACACATCAGTCCATGTGCCGCTTGGGCCTCAGCCTTCTCCCGTATCTGCTGTAAGCAGGCTGTACCACCTCCGCGGCATCTTCCTGCTGTGCAGCTGCTGCCTGCAGATGAAAACTGTTAGTCAACCTCTGTGGGTGTTCTGGGGAATGCTCTCTAGGGGGTCTGCCACGCCGAGGAGCCTTAGCCAACTGCACAACTTTGTCAGCTACCACAAAAACAAGTTTGAGCCTGTTTATGCCAATCATTTCTTTTCTGCCCCCCAAATCTAGCAAAAAATGCTTATCCCCTGTTTCCAGCACTCTATATGGTCCATCATAAAGTGGGCGTAAAGGTGGACGATGGGCATCATGTCTGACAAAAACAAACTCTACATTTTTTAAAGCCTTAGGCACAAAAACACGCGGAAAACTGTGGTGAACGGGGCCAGGGTAGCGTGCTCGTGCCCGTGCTATTCTGTAACCGCTGAGCCGGGGAGCACTCTGGCACTGGATTATCTGGGAGAAATTCCCCGGGCAGCCGAAGTGGCTGTGCGAAAACTAGCTCAGCTGGGGAGGCTTCTAAATCCTCTTTAGGTGCAGAACGCAACCCCAATAAAACCCATGGTAGCTTGTCCACCCAATCTGCATCCATAAGCGACGCTCTGAGAGCCGCCTTCAGTGACCTGTGAAAACGTTCACATAACCCGTTAGCCTGCAGGTTGTACGCGGTCGTGCGGTAGATCATTGCCCCCAGGCTGCGGGCCATCGCTGACCAAAGTTTGGAAACAAATTGAGGGCCTCTGTCGGACGTAATGTCCGACAGGACTCCAAAACGCACTACCCATGCTGTTAAAAACGCGCGCGCCACCTCCTCGGCTGTGGATGACGACAGCGGAACCACTTCCGGCCAGCGCGTGGTGCGGTCAACCATTGTCAGAAGATGTGTGCACCCTTGTGAGGGCGGGAGGGGGCCTACGAGGTCCACATGGACATGATCAAACCTTTTAGCTAGGATGTGAAACGGCTCCAAGGGAGCTCTCGTGTGTCTATGAACCTTGGCCAGCTGACAAGCCATGCAGGCTGCCGCCCACTCTCTAACTTGCTTGTGCAGGCTCGGCCATACAAATTTCTCTCCTACCATTTTGACTGAAGCGCGCACTCCCGGATGCGCTAGAGAATGGATTGAGTCAAAAACGCGGCGGCGCCACGTGGCTGGAACCACAGGATGCGGCCACCCAGTGGAGACATCGCAGATTAGTGGGGGCATACCGTCTTGCAGCACCCTGTTCTCCAGCCTTAACCCTGTTGGTCCAGACTGGAGCGCGCGCACATCTGCGTCGCTAACCTGCTCCGCGGCCATGGTTGCATAATCTCTCCCCACGTGGACCAGGGCCGTGCGCACTTCCGCGTCGCTAACCTGCTCCGCGGCCATGGCTGCAGAATCTATCTCTACATGGGCTGGAGCCGCCACGGCGCGCGAGAGGCAGTCCGCCACTACATTAAGCTTACCCGCCACATGCTGGATATCGGTAGTAAACTCCGATATTGTGGCCAGCTGTCTTTGCTGCCGACCCAACCAAGGTTCTGAACTCTTGGCAATCGCGAAAGTCAGCAGCTTGTGGTCAACGAACGCGGTGAAACGGCATCCTTCCAGCCAGAACTGGAAGTGCCGAATGGCCAAATGGAGAGCTAACAACTCCCTGTCGGATGCGCTGTATTTTCGTTCGCTGTCGCGCAGGGTCTTGCTGAAAAAGGCGAGCGGTTGCCAGGCTCCGGCTACATACTGTTCCACGACCGCCCCTATGGCCACATCTGACGCGTCAGTAGTGAGCGCTATGCGGGCCGTCGGGAGTGGATGTGCCAACAATGCAGCGTTTGCCAGGGCTGTTTTGACTTCAGAGAATGCGCGCTCTCGCTCTGGAGACCACTCGGCTTTATTTGTAGGTTTTTGTTTTTTTAGTGCAGCATACAATGGTTGCATGAGCTGCGCTGCACGGGGGAGGAAACGGTTATAAAAATTCACCATTCCCAAAAACTCCTGTAACGCTTTGACCGTTTGTGGTTGGGTAAAATTTGTTATTGCGCGCACTTTGTCAGGCAGAGGAACCGCTCCTTCTGGGGAGACGCGATGCCCCAAAAAATCAATCTGCGTCACCCCAAACTGACACTTCGCTGGGTTGATTATTAACCCGTGCTCTGCCAACCTCCGGAAAACTGCCGTGAGGTGGTTTTTGTGTTCGTCTTCGGACGCGCTGGCTACCAATATGTCGTCCAGGTAGACGAACACGAAAGGGAGATAGTGCAAAACCACGTCCATCATGCATTGGAACGTCTGCGCCGCGCCTTTAAGCCCAAACAGCATGCGCAAAAACTCGAAAAGCCGGAAAGGAGTTATGACCGCTCTTTTGGGTATGTCCTCAGCGCGCACTGGGACCTGGTGGTAACCGCGTACCAAGTCTATTTTAGAAAAAACGCGCGCCCCCGCCAAATGAACCGAAAAATCTTGGATGTGCGGGATCGGGTAGCTGTCATGCGCTGTAGCGTTGTTCAACCTGCGGAAATCACTGCAAGGTCGCCACAAGCCATCAGCTTTCGGGACCATGTGAAGCGGTGAAGCCCATGGGCTCTTCGAACGCCTGATGATGCCCAACCTTTCCAGGTTGGCGAACTCCTCGTGCGCTATGGTCAGTTTAGCTGAATCCAAGCACCGAGCTTTTGCAAAAACGGGCGGTCTGGTGGTAGTAACAAAATGTTCCACCCCGTGTTTAGCCACGGTCGCCGAAAATGTTGGGACCGTGAGTGCTGGGAACTAAGGAGTGTGTGGAACTTACCACCTGCAGCTGTGACGTTGGCTTGTGCTGTTGGCAGGGCCACTCGAGCTGTACAGGGAATAGAATAAAAAGAGAGTGCATTAACCAGGCGTCTGTTAGCCAGATTGACCAACAAACCATGTGAGCACAAAAAATCAGCCCCTAACATGTTGAAATTGACTGCCGCTACAGTGGGGCAAAAAAGTACTTAGTCAGCCACCAATTGTGCAAGTTCTCCCACTTAAAAGATGAGAGAGGTCTCCAATTTTCATCATAATGGTATACCTCAACTACAAAATGAGAAAAAAAAATCCAGAAAATCACATTGTCTGATTTTTAAAGAATTTATTTGCAAATTATGGTGGAAAATAAGTATTTGGTCACCTACAAACAAGCAAGATTTCTGGCTCTCACAGACATGTAACTTTTTCTTTAAGAGGCTCCTCTGTCCTCCACTCGTTACCTGTATTAATGGCACCTGTTTGAACTCATTATCAGTATAAAAGACACCTGTCCACAACCTCAAACAGTCAGACTCTAAACTCCACTATGGCCAAGACCAAAGAGCTGTCAAAGGACACCAGAAACAAATATTGTAGACCTGCACCAGGCTGAGAAGACTGAATCTGCAATAGGTAAGCAGCTTGGTGTGAAGAAATCAACTGTGGGAGCAATTATTAGAAAATGGAAGACATACAAGACCACTGATAATCTCCCTCGAGCTGGGGCTCCACGCAAGATCTCACCCCGTGGGGTCAAAATGATCACGAGAACGGTGAGCAAAAATCCCAGAACCACACGGGGGGACCTAGTGAATGACCTGCAGAGAGCTGGGACCAAAGTAGCAAAGGCTACCATCAGAAATACACTATGCTGCCAGGGACTCAAATCCTGCAGTGCCAGACGTGTCCCCCTGCTTAAGCCAGTACATGTCCAGGCCCGTCTGAAGTTTGCTAGAGAGCATTTGGATGATCCAGAAGAGGATTGGGAGAATGTCATATGGTCAGATGAAACCAAAATAGAACTTTTTGGTAAAAACTCAACTTGTCGTGTTTGGAGGAGAAAGAACACCATACCTACTGTAAAGCATAGGGGTGGAAACATCGTGCTTTAGGGCTGTTTTTTTGCAAAGGGACCAGGACGACTGATCCATGTAAAGGAAAGAATGAATGGGGTCATGTATCGTGAGATTTTGAGTGAAAACCTTCTTCCATCAGCAAGAGCATTGCAGATGAAACGTGGCTGGGTCTTTCAGCATGACAATGATCCCAAACACACTGCCCGGGGAACGAAGGAGTGGCTTCGTAAGAAGCATTTCAAGGTCCTGGAGTGGCCTAGCCAGTCTCCAGATCTCAACCCCATAGAAAATCTTTGGAGGGAGTTGAAAGTCTGTGTTGCCCAGCGACAGCCCCAAAACATCACTGCTCTAGAGGAGATCTGCATGAAGGAATGGGTCAAAATACCAGCAACAGTGTGTGAAAACCTTGTGAAGACTTACAGAAAACGTTTGACCTCTGTCATTGCCAACAAAGGGTATATAACAAAGTATTGAGATGAACTTTTGTTATTGACCAAATACTTATTTTTCACCATAATTTGCAAATAAATTCTTTAAAAATCAGACAATGTGATTTTCTGGATTTTTTTTCTCATTTTGTCTCATAGTTGAGGTATACCTATGATGAAAATTGGAGACCTCTCTCATCTTTTAAGTGGGAGAATGTGCACAATTGGTGGCTGACTAAATACTTTTTTACCCCACTGTATGACGAAAGTCCACTCGAATTTACGGCCGTGTAAAGACAGAGGCAGAGTCCTCTCACCGAAGGTCTTAATCGCCGAGCCGTTCGCTGCTGACACCCTGGGACCACTGGAAGGCGCCAGCCGGTCAGCGTAGGAAGGTGTGATGAAACTCAGCTGGGAGCCTGTGTCCACGAGGAAATGCCTCCCCGAGCGCGCATCCCTCAAGTAGAGCAGCTTGTTCTCCTCTCCGAGGGCCGCAGCTGCTACCGACTCCCGGTCTTGGCGTTTCCTGAGCGCTTGAAATGGCACGGTGGAATGCACTTGTGTGCCCTCTCTGCGAAGCGGCGATGGCAGAAGCAAAGGACGTCATCCGCTCCGTGTTTCCTGGCCCCTGCCGCTGCCGTCGTCGGTGAGTCTGGTGTTGCAGCCTCAGGCCCCCTGCCATCTCCGGACGTTGCACCTAGCTCTGCTGCCGCAGCCGTAGCCACACGCCGTTTATTGGCGTCGACGAGTTGTTGCGCCTCCTGGCCCAGCTTGTGGTAGTCTCGTCGGGCCAACAGTGGTGAACTGGCCAGGGTCACTCTCACCCTGGTAGGGTCCTGAGGAAAAGGTGGGTGAAGATGAAGTTATCATCTTTGGAGTCTCTCAAACTCAACATCTTCCCCATCAGGTCTGCAGGTCTGTCGCTCTCAAATTCAGTCAGCGCCAGGAGCCTCTCTGCTTGCTCCTCCACTGAGGGGGTGAAGTAACGGATGAGTGCAGCCTTCAACGTGCTGTACTTGTCGCTGTCCGGCGGGTGGTTGATCAGGCTCTCCACTCACTGGGCTGTGTGGTTGTCCAGCTTTGCAACCACATGGTAGAACTTTGTGGCGTCTACCGAAATCCTCCGGAGGTGGAACTGTGCCTCCACTGCGTTAAACCAGTAGTGCGGATTGTTCTGCCAGAAGTCCGGTAGCTGAACTGTGGCTGCATTCGTTTGACTGGCTCCTGACGAGTCTGGCTCGGGAGAATCGTCTCCGCTCATGATACGTCTTACATCACTTCTCCACACCAGTATGGAGAAGTGTGGAAGGACGAGGCTGAGTTTATTTCTCAAGTCCAGTTTTATTCACATTCACATTCTCCAACATCCAAAACCAGAAAGAGAATGCATCCCCCAACATCTGTCCCTTTTAAACCCCAGGACATCAAAGCACACAGTCACATTGTCTTTTAATCCCAAATCACAATGCATCCCCCTCCAGGTCTTCTCGCCTCCACCTAAAGTCCTGGTGGTCAGGAAATCATTCAAGGCCATCTCTTTGCATACAAAAGGCCAGATTTCACATCCTCCTGTTACCCCTAGGAGGTTCAGTCCTTTTGTTTCTCTGAGACGTGAAGCCTACAATAAGCATACAGTACATGTGAAGCATATGAAACCCACATATGTGCACCACAACATTACTATTTTTGGGGTAATAAGTGTTTTTTTCAGACTATTCTGCAGACAATCCTCTGGCCCAGGCCATGGCCAGGCGATGAGATCTCTGCCAACCTGCGTCAAGAAGAGATGCTGCCTGAAGCACTTGGCACTCTTCCAGATGGGGTCCACACAGATCAACAGGACATAGGCACTACATCCATGAATCTTCTCTCTGTTCTTCCTCCTTTCCTCCTGCCTGGCAGCTCCATCTTTAACATCCATTGTCCAATATCTCCACTATCCCTCCTCTGCACATGTCCAAACCATCTCAGCCTTGACTCTCTTGCTTTGTCTCCAAACCGCTCAACCTGAGCTGTCCATCTGATATAGTCATTTCTAATCTAATCTAATCTAATCATTTAGTAACTCCCAATCTTAGCATCTTCAACTCTGCCACCTCCAGCTTCACCTGCTTTCTTTTTGTCAGTGACACCATCTCCAAATCATACATCATAGCAGGTCTCCTCCTCTTCCCCATTCTCATTGTCAGCCATGTTAACACTGCTCTTTTATATCAATCCCAACACACCAAGACTATTTTTGTTGTATTCATTTTTTTTTATTGCCATGCATTTTGCAAGGAAAAAGAACCAGGCCTCCACTGAAACTTTATGTGATTAAGCGCTGTTGTCCATGGTGGGTTGGAGGGGGGGGGGGGGGTGCATCACACTGAAAATCTGTTTTCCCTGTATTTTGAAGGTAGGTGCTTCGATTCATTTGATAATTTTGAAAAAGCATTGGAATATGTCAGGGTTACAGTATGTCAAAAATATGTAGTTATAATGGGAGTCAGTGGGACCAAGTTAGGCCCAAGGACTGTTGGTATATATAAAAAGCTCCTATTCTTGCAATAGAGGGAGCCATGGAATTTTAAAAGTTGTCATGGAGACAATGGAGACTTGGTGGTGGTTTGAGGAGGGACAGGAAAGAATTCAAATGTTGGCAAAAAAAAAGTGAGAGAGCAAGAGAGAGAGAGAGAGAGAGAGAGAGAGAGAGAGAGAGAGAGAGAGAGAGAGATTTTTGATTTTTAAAAGATCTTTAATAAACACACTTGTCCCTCAGTCAATACAATTTCTATATCATGCTATGTTACACAGAAAATTAATCCCCCAAAAAACGCCCCAAAAAAAGCTGTCCATCATGAACTGAACAGAGGACATTCTCCAGGGACCAGAGGGTCCTGAAACCTTCCACATCCCCATAAAAAACTGAAAGTCCAGCCTGATTCTGGCTTTAAGTAGCCTCACAAATAAAATTTTGGCATCAACATCATTCTCAACATTCTCAAGTTTTCTTCTCCGGCTTACATAGATAGCCAACTTTGCCTGCCCTAAAACAAAGTTCAGTAGTTGACACTTCTGCTTAAAACGACGATTGTACATAAAACCACAAATGAAAACCTGCTTAGAGAAAACTTCCTTAAAAATATGAAAAAGTTTTGTGAGAAGTTCAAAGAGGCCACTCAGGCGCTGACATTCAATAAAACAATGAAAAACTGTCTCCCTAGAGGAACAAAAAACACACTGATCACTGACACTGCTGTTAATCACAGAAACAAAAGCATTGACTGCTATAATACCATGCAGGACCCTCCACTGTAAGTCTCCATGCCTCTTAGGGAGAGGGGCTTTGTAAAGAGCCCTCCAGGCAGGCCGATGCCCTTTTCCTAGTTTAAAATAGGCTCTCCAAGGAGTGTCCACACAGGTGTTCAATCGGTCCTTGTTGAGTGCCATCACCACCAGTCTGTAGAGTGCCTTACCACTGGCTCCTCCAAAGTCCACACCAGTGGGAGCACAGAATGCCAGTAAGGAGCAAGGAGCGACGTCAAAGTCCATATAGAGCGTGAGAGAGGGAAAGGGGTCAGTGCTTTCTGGCTGCAGCGTGCCATTGCTAAAGTCCAAGAGTAGGGAGTGCTCAAGTCCATGAAGCTCCTGTTTCCAGTGTGCAAGAAGACCATCGATGAAACGATTCGACCTGACACCAAGATGAGCTGCTAAAGCTGAGGCGTTGTTGAGGCCAGGACCAGCCAGTTCCACCACTTGCTTCAGAGTGAGAATGTTCCTGGAACACAGCCTATCAAGGAAGGTCCTTCCAACTCCCGGCAGGACACCAAGGCGACCACCAAAAACCAGCGGCTCCCTCAACAACCAGTAGAGGGAATCGCATGGCCCTCTTTGTTTTTTAAAAAGAGTCCACACTGAAAAGAGACTGCGGTAAAAACTGGGTAAAGACAGTGCATTAGAGTTCTTGAAATCCATTAAAAACACAGGGAGGTCTAGCCCAAGCCCAAGGACTCTCTGTAAAATAACACAGGCCAAAGGCCTCCATACCAGGTCCTGGGGGCCCGTCAGCAGTCTCTGTATGAAAGTCAGTCTAAAAGCAGCACCTCTACTAGCTAAATGAATCACTCCTTGCCCCCCCCTCCTCTTTGGGAAGAAATAACAGGGCTTGAGGAACCCAGTGGAGTCCACCCCCCCAAAAAAAGTCCACCAAAACAGACTGAATTTTGGACAACAAACCAGCAGGGGGGTCCATGCACATGAGGCGGTGCCACAGGGATGAGGAAACAAGATTATTTAAAATGAGCACTCTTCCTCTAAAAGATATTCTTGGCATTAGCCACTTCCACTTGTTTAGTCTCCCGTTAATCTTCTCTATGACCCCATCCCAATTTTTTTGCTCAAACTGCTGATTTCCAATAAAGACACCAAGATACTTAAAACCTCCTTTTTTCCAAATCAACCCACCCGGCAGCGTAAGCTGATTTTCTAGTTTCTCCCCCACCATCAGAGCCTCGCTTTTTCCCCAGTTTATCTTTGCAGAGGAAAGTTGGCCAAAAAGATTGACACTTCTAACCAGAACGTCAATGTCACTCTGCTTGTTTAGCAGAATGACTACATCATCTGCATAGGCCGACAGCTTGAACGTGGTGTCACAGCCAGGAAAAGTAACTCCTGATAGATCCCTTCTCAGGCAGTGAAGCAAAGGCTCTATGGCGAGGGAGTACAGCATCCCTGAGAGAGGGCAGCCCTGCCGAACCCCCCTCTGGACTTTTAAAGGGGCAGACAGGCCCCCATTTATCTTCAGCACACTCTCAATGTCACTGTACAAGACCCGTATCCTGGCTATGAAGCCTGGGCTGAACCCAAAAGCTGTTAAAACTGTCCATAAATATTGGTGTTCAACCCGATCAAACGCCTTTTCCTGGTCAATTGAAATCAAACCAGTTTCTACCGCCAATGAACCAGAGACCTCCAAAATATCCCGAATTAAAGTGACGTTGTCACTAATCAGCCTGCCAGGCACACAGTAAGTCTGGTCTACATGAATGAGCTCGCTCATCACCTTTCTCAGTCTTCGGGCCAGAGCTTTTGAGAGAATCTTGTAGTCTGTGCAGAGCAGAGAGACTGGCCTCCAGTTCTTTAGGCTCTGGAGGTCCCCCTTTTTCGGCAACAGTGTGATGATGGCCCTCCTGCAGGTCGTGGGTAGGGTCCCCCTTTCCAAGCTATCTTGGAGAACCTCCAGCAGGTCTGGACCAAGCAGGGGCCAGAATTCCTTAAAAAAGTCCACAGAGAGACCATCTATGCCTGGTGATTTTCCATTCTGGAGGCTCATTAGCGCCGTATGCAGCTCAGACAGAGACAGTGGAGCATCCAAGCCGGCAACAAGGTCCTCTGAGAGCACTGGAAGACCATCAAGGAAAACCTGGCCCAGTGACGTGTCCTCCCTCCACTCTGCTCTAAACAATTCACTGTAAAAGCTAGCAGCGTGTTTCCTGATCTCTGCTGCTGTGGAGATTGTTCTCCCGTCATCGCCCAACAAGGAGTGAATGAGCTTTCTCTGTCCATTTTTCCCCTCCAGTCCAAAAAAGTACTGGGAGGGCGAGTCCATCAGAGCTACATCCATGTAGCGTGAGCGGACCAGAGCACCCTGTGCGGTGACCCCTAGCAAGCTAGCCAAGGCTGACCTTTTTGACTTGAGAGCCTCTAAGTGCTCCTGTTTTCCTGTAGAACTGAGTAACTCCTCTAGCTCTACCACCTCAGTCTCCAGAACTTTCAAGGATTGGGTCAAGCTACGAGTGACATTTTGAGTGTACTGTTGGCAGAATTGTTTTATCTGTGCCTTACCAAAATCCCACCAAATTTGGAGAGAACTAAAAGAAGATTTTTGTTCCCTGTGTGACTTCCATACATCATGAAA
Source organism: Pholidichthys leucotaenia (assembly GCA_020510985.1). Taxonomy (NCBI): domain Eukaryota; kingdom Metazoa; phylum Chordata; class Actinopteri; order Cichliformes; family Pholidichthyidae; genus Pholidichthys; species Pholidichthys leucotaenia. The sequence goes on along the minus strand of CM035839.1, from coordinate 247,408,376 downwards.
AACTCCCTTAAAAAACACATCATTTAAAAGTGTATTATTAAAATGCCAAAAAGCACTCTTACACTTTACATTTTCAATGAAAACAGAACAAATCAGCAGGCAGTGATCAGTGAAACCAACAGGACAGATACAACTATTTTTAAAAACACTCATTTGGTGTTTAAAACCATAGAAACGGTCTAACCTAGCCATAGATAAGAGGTTATCTTTAGCATGGCTCCAGGTGTACTGCCTCTGGTCCCCATGATGTGATCTCCACACATCGGCCATTTCATGTGCCTTCACTAGTTCCCTCAGCCTATTGGCAGAAGCAGGGTGAGGTTCCTGATGGTTCCTGTCCAGTCTGTGGTTTAATGTACAGTTAAAATCACCCCCCAGAAATAAAAAACTATTTGGATTACAGGATCTAACCGTATCTGATAGCATATTAAAGACCCTGATCCTTTCTGCTCTCTGGGTTGGCACATACACGTTTATAAGAACCAAGTTTACGTTTTCAAACTGTACCTTTAGCAAGAGTACATGTCCTTTCACCACCTCTTCTACCTCATAAGAGACAGGCACACAACCCGTAGAGAAAAGTACAGCCACCCCTCCACTATTATTGGATTTGTGGCTAAAAAAAAAAGCAGCCATCCCACTCTTTTCTCCACTGGCACTCAATGTCTACAGTGCTGTGAGTCTCCTGGACCATCAGCACGTCAAGTGCCTTTAAATTAAAAAGCTTGTATAAAGAGGCCCTTTTTACAACATCCCTGGCCCCGTTTATATTAAGAGTGCCAATTCTAAGGTGGGGCATTAAAAAGGATAAAAATAAGGTACAGTAAAAAAACACACACATAGCATAAAAGGGAAGAAACAAACTAAGAGTCAACATGACTGTTAGTAATTTGTGATTTCAGTTTGACAACCAGTTTCTTTAAACGAAAAATTTCCTGATCAGTAAAAGTCTCATTCCCATCATTCAGTTTCATCAGCTTGCGAGCTGATGCCACAAATAACTCCAGATCTGGAAAGTAATTTTCCACTTTCACAGCTCTGCTCCCCTTGGTCACCTGGAGAAATTGCCTAATTTTGGTAAAACAATAGGAGCTTTGCTCCTCCTGCGTCTGCATCATTTCAGACTCAGCTCCACTTTCGTCAGAGACGCTCTCATCTAGTAAATCTAACTTCCCAACCCTACTAGATTTAGCAGAGCTCTGCAAGTTTTCAGCACTTTTTCTTTTTTGTGCAGCTTTAAAAGGATCCTCTTCAGCAAAACTACATTCCTGCATTTCTTCATGAACTGCAACGTTTGTCATGCAGTGTTTGCTCTGTGTGTCCCCTACAGCCTCAAACCGCTCCTCCCCCGCCTGCAAAGTCTGTTCATTCACGTTCCTTCGTTTAACTGCACTTTTACTTACACCCTCCACCTGTTTACCCCGGGTGACAGGCTCGTCACAATGATCAGAGCTGCCGCCAGACAGAAATTCCCCACCATCACTGTTTGGGGGGGCAACTACCGCGCCCGCCGCGGCCACCCCAGCAGAGGCGGCCGCGGCCGCCCCAGCACAGGCGGACGCGGACGCGGACGCGGACGTGGACGTGGACGTGGACGCCCCCGCAGAAGTAGAAGCGGACGCGGCCGCAGTCGCGGTCGCAGCCGCGACCGCCCCAGCAGAGGCGGGCGCCGCAGCGGCATCCGCCGCACCACATGTAGCACTACCCTCCGGACCACCAGAAACAGCGGCGTCACCTTCCTTACCGCCAGTGCTCTTTGTGTTCGCCTTTTCAGGACATGACCTAATAAGATGGCCTTCTGCGCCACACGCAAAACACTTCATGGTTTCAGATGTTGCAAACACCAAGTAGCTAAAGCCGTCAATCCTGAAATTAAAAGACGCGTTCAGTTCAGCAGAGCTGTCTTTCAACACCATGAAACACTGCCTCCTGTGACATACAACATGCTTCAGCAGGGGTGATTTACTACCCAGAGAGACCATTCTGATAGGGGACACAACCTGGCCAAAACGGGACAACTCTCTAATCAGCTGATCATTTTTAACGAAAGGAGGAGCGTTTGAGATGGTGATCCTCCTAGACGGGTTCGCCAGCGGTAAAACGGGAGTAAAAGTGTCACCTATGACCACTCCCTGTGCCACCACCTGATCAGCTTTTTCAGTCGAATCCAGAAAGATCACAATTGCGCTGTTCATCCTCGATGCTGATTTTATGCTGCCATGCCCAACCACCTGTCCTACAGCGAGGCTGGCCTCCTCCACAGAACAGGGAACTGTCGGGAGGATTCTCACACCATGACGCCGGGTTAAGCGCTCAAACTCCACACCACCATCAATCACCGGCATGATGCCGGCCGGGAAAAACCGGCAGCAGAAGCTACCGTTCCCCAACACACTCACTCCAACACTCACACCCCAACACACCCACACTCAACCCACTATATTAAACACACACACCTCAAACACACAAGATAGAGAAAAAGTTAGAAAATACAAAGTTTAAAGTACTCACTCGACACCACTCCACACCCCTGCTCCCACAAACGCCCACGCATGCGCACGAGAGAGAGAGAGAGAGAGAGAGAGAGAGAGAGAGAGAGAGACTTTTTGACTTTTAAAAAAGCTTTATTGTACAATTCAAAAATGCAAGAACACCAATATCATGGCCCCAAGTGTGTCACATCTCAAAAGTGCAAGCACAACTCATCCCCCTGACCCACAGAACACAAAACATTCCCTACAGTCCATCTATTGGTGAATGCCTCCAAATCGTCCAAGAGAGAGAGAGAGCGAGAAAGACAGAGAGAGAGAGAGATTGATTTTTAAAAGATCTTTAATAAACACACTTGTCCATCAGTCAATACAATTTCTATATCATGCTATGTTACACAGAAAATTAATCCCCCAAAAAACGCCCCCAAAAAAGCTGTCCATCATGAACTGAACAGAGGACATTCTCCAGGGACCAGAGGGTCCTGAAACCTTCCACATCCCCATTCCCCATAAAAAACTGAAAGTCCAGCCTGATTCTGGCTTTAAGTAGCCTCACAAATAAAATTTTGACATCAACATCATTCTCAACATTTTCAAGTTTTCTTCTCCGGCTTACATAGATAGCCAACTTTGCCTGCCCTAAAACAAAGTTCAGTAGTTGACACTTCTGCTTAAAACGACGATTGTACATAAAACCACAAATGAAAACCTGCTTAGAGAAAACTTCCTTAAAAATAGGAAAAAGTTTTGTGAGAAGTTCAAAGAGGCCACTCAGGCGCTGACATTCAATAAAACAATGAAAAACAGTCTCCCTAGAGGAACAAAAAACACACTGATCACTGACACTGCTGTTAATCACAGAAACAAAAGCATTGACAGCTATAATACCATGCAGGACCCTCCACTGTAAGTCTCCATGCCTCTTAGGGAGAGGGGCTTTGTAAAGAGCCCTCCAGGCAGGCCGATGCCCTTTTCCTAGTTTAAAATAGGCTCTCCAAGGAGTGTCCACACAGGTGTTCAATCGGTCCTTGTTGAGTGCCATCACCACCAGTCTGTAGAGTGCCTTACCACTGGCTCCTCCAAAGTCCACACCAGTGGGAGCACAGAATGCCAGTAAGGAGCAAGGAGCGACGTCAAAGTCCATATAGAGCGTGAGAGAGGGAAAGGGGTCAGTGCTTTCTGGCTGCAGCGTGCCATTGCTAAAGTCCAAGAGTAGGGAGTGCTCAAGTCCATGAAGCTCCTGTTTCCAGTGTGCAAGAAGACCATCGATGAAACGATTCGACCTGACACCAAGATGAGCTGCTAAAGCTGAGGCGTTGTTGAGGCCAGGACCAGCCAGTTCCACCACTTGCTTCAGAGTGAGAATGTTCCTGGAACACAGCCTATCAAGGAAGGTCCTTCCAACTCCCGGCAGGACACCAAGGCGACCACCAAAAACCAGCGGCTCCCTCAACAACCAGTAGAGGGAATCGCATGGCCCTCTTTGTTTTTTAAAAAGAGTCCACACTGAAAAGAGACTGCGGTAAAAACTGGGTAAAGACAGTGCATTAGAGTTCTTAAAATCCATTAAAAACACAGGGAGGTCTAGCCCAAGCCCAAGGACTCTCTGTAAAATAACACAGGCCAAAGGCCTCCATACCAGGTCCTGGGGGCCCGTCAGCAGTCTCTGTATGAAAGTCAGTCTAAAAGCAGCACCTCTACTAGCTAAATGAATCACTCCTTGCCCCCCCTCCTCTTTGGGAAGAAATAACAGGGCTTGAGGAACCCAGTGGAGTCCACCCCCCCAAAAAAAGTCCACCAAAACAGACTGAATTTTGGACAACAAACCAGCAGGGGGGGTCCATGCACATGAGGCGGTGCCACAGGGATGAGGAAACAAGATTATTTAAAATGAGCACTCTTCCTCTAAAAGATATTCTTGGCATTAGCCACTTCCACTTGTTTAGTCTCCCGTTAATCTTCTCTATGACCCCATCCCAATTTTTTTGCTCAAACTGCTGATTTCCAATAAAGACACCAAGATACTTAAAACCTCCTTTTTTCCAAATCAACCCACCAGGCAGCGTAAGCTGATTTTCTAGTTTCTCCCCCACCATCAGAGCCTCGCTTTTTCCCCAGTTTATCTTTGCAGAGGAAAGTTGGCCAAAAAGATTGACACTCCTAACCAGAACGTCAATGTCACTCTGCTTGTTTAGCAGAATGACTACATCATCTGCATAGGCCGACAGCTTGAACGTGGTGTCACAGCCAGGAAAAGTAACTCCTGATAGATCCCTTCTCAGGCAGTGAAGCAAAGGCTCTATGGCGAGGGAGTACAGCATCCCTGAGAGAGGGCAGCCCTGCCGAACCCCCCTCTGGACTTTTAAAGGGGCAGACAGGCCCCCATTTATCTTCAGCACACTCTCAATGTCACTGTACAAGACCCGTATCCTGGCTATGAAGCCTGGGCTGAACCCAAAAGCTGTTAAAACTGTCCATAAATATTGGTGTTCAACCCGATCAAACGCCTTTTCCTGGTCAATTGAAATCAAACCAGTTTCTGCCGCCAATGAACCAGAGACCTCCAAAATATCCCGAATTAAAGTGACGTTGTCACTAATCAGCCTGCCAGGCACACAGTAAGTCTGGTCTACATGAATGAGCTCGCTCATCACCTTTCTCAGTCTTCGGGCCAGAGCTTTTGAGAGAATCTTGTAGTCTGTGCAGAGCAGAGAGACTGGCCTCCAGTTCTTTAGGCTCTGGAGGTCCCCCTTTTTCGGCAACAGTGTGATGATGGCCCTCCTGCAGGTCGTGGGTAGGGTCCCCCTTTCCAAGCTATCTTGGAGAACCTCCAGCAGGTCTGGACCAAGCAGGGGCCAGAATTCCTTAAAAAAGTCCACAGAGAGACCATCTATGCCTGGTGATTTTCCATTCTGGAGGCTCATTAGCGCCGTATGCAGCTCAGACAGAGACAGTGGAGCATCCAAGCCGGCAACAAGGTCCTCTGAGAGCACTGGAAGACCATCAAGGAAAAACCGGCCCAGTGACGTGTCCTCCCTCCACTCTGCTCTAAACAATTCACTGTAAAAGCTAGCAGCGTGTTTCCTGATCTCTGCTGCTGTGGAGATTGTTCTCCCGTCATCACCCAACAAGGAGTGAATGAGCTTTCTCTGTCCATTTTTCCCCTCCAGTCCAAAAAAGTACTGGGAGGGCGAGTCCATCAGAGCTACATCCATGTAGCGTGAGCGGACCAGAGCACCCTGTGCGGTGACCCCTAGCAAGCTAGCCAAGGCTGACCTTTTTGACTTGAGAGCCTCTAAGTGCTCCTGTTTTCCTGTAGAACTGAGCAACTCCTCTAGTTCTACCACCTCAGTCTCCAGAACTTTCAAGGATTGGGTCAAGCTACGAGTGACATTTTGAGTGTACTGTTGGCAGATTTGTTTTATCTGGGCCTTACCAAAATCCCACCACAATTGGAGAGAACTAAAAGAGGGTTTTTGTTCCCTGTGTGACTTCCATACATCATGAAAAACTCCCTTAAAAAACACATCATTTAAAAGTGTATTATTAAAATGCCAAAAAGCACTCTTACACTTTACATTTTCAATGAAAACAGAACAAATCAGCAGGCAGTGATCAGTGAAACCAACAGGACAGATACAACTATTTTTAAAAACACTCATTTGGTGTTTAAAACCATAGAAACGGTCTAACCTAGCCATAGATAAGAGGTTATCTTTAGCATGGCTCCAGGTGTACTGCCTCTGGTCCCCATGATGTGATCTCCACACATCGGCCATTTCATGTGCCTTCACTAGTTCCCTCAGCCTATTGGCAGAAGCAGGGTGAGGTTCCTGATGGTTCCTGTCCAGTCTGTGGTTTAATGTACAGTTAAAATCACCTCCCAGAAATAAAAAACTATTTGGATTACAGGATCTAACCGTATCTGATAGCATATTAAAGACCCTGATCCTTTCTGCTCTCTGGGTTGGCACATACACGTTTATAAGAACCAAGTTTACGTTTTCAAACTGTACCTTTAGCAAGAGTACATGTCCTTTCACCACCTCTTCTACCTCATAAGAGACAGGCACACAACCCCGAGAGAAAAGTACAGCCACCCCTCCACTATTATTGGATTTGTGGCTAAAAAAAATGCAGCCATCCCACTCTTTTCTCCACTGGCACTCAATGTCTACAGTGCTGTGAGTCTCCTGGACCATCAGCACGTCAAGTGCCTTTAAATTAAAAAGCTTGTATAAAGAGGCCCTTTTTACATCATCCCTGGCCCCGTTTATATTGAGAGTGCCAATTCTAAGGTGGGGCATTAAAAAGGATAAAAATAAGGTACAGTAAAAAAACACACACATAGCATAAAAGGGAAGAAACAAACTAAGAGTCAACATGACTGTTAGTAATTTGTGATTTCAGTTTGACAACCAGTTTCTTTAAACGAAAAATTTCCTGATCAGTAAAAGTCTCATTCCCATCATTCAGTTTCATCAGCTTGCGAGCTGATGCCACAAATAACTCCAGATCTGGAAAGTAATTTTCCACTTTCACAGCTCTGCTCCCCTTGGTCACCTGGAGAAATTGCCTAATTTTGGTAAAACAATAGGAGCTTTGCTCCTCCTGCGTCTGCATCATTTCAGACTCAGCTCCACTTTCGTCAGAGACGCTCTCATTCAGTAAATCTAACTTCCCAACCCTACTAGATTTAGCAGAGCTCTGCAAGTTTTCAGCACTTTTTCTTTTTTGTGCAGCTTTAAAAGGATCCTCTTCAACAAAACTACATTCCTGCATTTCTTCATGAACTGCAACGTTTGTCATGCAGTGTTTGCTCTGTGTGTCCCCTACAGTCTCAAACCGCTCCTCCCCCGCCTGCAAAGTCTGTTCATTCACGTTCCTTCGTTTAACTGCACTTTTACTTACACCCTCCACCTGTTTACCCCGGGCGACAGGCTCGTCACAATGATCAGAGCTGCCGCCAGACAGAAATTCCCCACCATCACTGTTTGGGGGGGCAACTACCGCGCCCGCCGCGGCCGTCCCAGCAGAGGCGGCCGCGGCCGCCCCAGCACAAGCGGACGCGGACGCGGACGCCCCCGCAGAAGTAGAAGCGGACGCCGCAGCGGCATCCCCTGCACCACATGTAGCGCTACCCTCCGGACCACCAGAAACAGCGGCGTCACCTTTCTTACCGCCAGTGCTCTTTGTGTTCGCCTTTTCAGGACATGACCTAATAAGATGGCCTTCTGCGCCACACGCAAAACACTTCATGGTTTCAGATGTTGCAAACACCAAGTAGCTAAAGCCGTCAATCCTGAAATTAAAAGACGCGTTCAGTTCAGCAGAGCTGTCTTTCAACACCATGAAACACTGCCTCCTGTGACATACAACATGCTTCAGCAGGGGTGATTTACTACCCAGAGAGACCATTCTGATAGGGGACACAACCTGGCCAAAACGGGACAACTCTCTAATCAGCTGATCATTTTTAACGAAAGGAGGAGCGTTTGAGATGGTGATCCTCCTAGACGGGTTCGCCAGCGGTAAAACGGGAGTAAAAGTGTCACCTATGACCACTCCCTGTGCTACCACCTGATCAGCTTTCTCAGTCGAATCCAGAAAGATCACAATTGCGCTGTTCATCCTCGATGCTGATTTTATGCTGCCATGCCCAACCACCTGTCCTACAGCGAGGCTGGCCTCCTCCACAGAACAGGGAACTGTCGGGAGGATTCTCACGCCATGACGCCGGGTTAAGCGCTCAAACTCCACACCACCATCAATCACCGGCATGATGCCGGCCGGGAAAAACCGGCAGCAGAAGCTACCGTTCCCCAACACACTCACTCCAACACTCACACCCCAGCACACACACACTCAACCCACTATATTAAACACACACACCTCAAACACACAAGATAGAGAAAAAGTTAGAAAATACAAAGTTTAAAGTACTCACTCGACACCACTCCACACCCCTGCTCCCACAAACGCCCACGCATGCGCACGAGAGAGAGAGAGAGAGAGAGAGAGAGAGAGAGAGAGAGAGAGAGAGAGAGAGAGAGAGAGAGAGAGACTTTGACTTTTTAAAAAAAGCTTTATTTTACATTCCAAAAATGCAAAAAGACCAATATCACTGGCCCAAGTGTGTCACATCTCAAAAGTGCAAACATAACTCATCCCCCTGACCCACAGAACACAAAACGTTCCCTACAGTCCATCTATTGATGAATGCCTCCAAATTGTCCACCATTTGATAGTAAGAGAACTCCACCTGGAGTCTGACTTTCAACAAGACCTTGAAAGCAGACACAGGATCCACATTGCCAGCGTTGCTAGCCCGATTTTTCCTCGTCAGCCAGATGGCAAGTTTAGCGGTACCAGATAGGAAGTTCATCAAAGTGTGGGCAGCCTTCCTTGCCACTTTATACTTTGGACCGTAAATGAACAGACCAAAAGAGAAACGTTCACCCAAAGCCTGAAACCACTCGCACAAAATATCAAAAAGTCCAGATAAACAAAAACATTGGACAAACAAATGCTCGAGGGTCTCAACTTGAGAACAAAACAAACATTCCCCCCCCCACAGTCGGATCGAGGTGTGCTCTGTATTTATTCGTAGCTATTGCCCCATGCATAATCCTCCACTGGAGATCTGCTGTCCGTTTCTCAATAGGTAGCTTGTACATGCACCGCCAGCTGCCTTTCAGGGAGACCTCTGGCCTCCAAAAACCCGCCCACCTCGACTCCGTGACATCCTTCAGAAAGCGCAGATTCAGAACCTTCACACAGATGTGATACACCGCCCTTGTCCCGACAAACTGGAACTTGCCCAGGCGAGGAATTCTGAAGGTCAGCAGGTGATCCTCTCCTCCCTGCCACTCCCCCACAGCTGGAGTTATGGAAATTGCAGGAAAGGTGGACACAGTGTCGTCATCCCATTGATTGGAAAGAGTGCGGTTTGTCGCAAACGCTCAAAGTGGTTGCGGCAGGGCGGCGCACACGTCCCCCACCACCCTTTGCAGCAGTCTGACAGATGTAATGTTGGCACTCCGCCTCAGCGTATCCATCGATGTGGTCGACATCTTTATTAGATGACCAAGCTTGGTACAGCATGCTTCCCGCAAGCAAGACTGAGAGACTGCAGCACCTCAGCGTCGATGAGTCGATTGAAAAACAGTGGTTCCTCGAACAGCCACATGCCCGGTGTCTTGTCCCGGATGCGGCCCACATTGAAGACTCGCCATGCATGCAAGACAGACGTGTAAAAAGCAGATAGTCCAGTAAGGTCCACCTCCCCAGATGTCACGAGGAAGAGCTACTTATCATAGCCCAAGCGACCAACTCTCCTCAGGAGCAGTTTAGCAATGTCCATCCAGCAGGGTCCGCATCCATAAAGGAGGCGTTGTGCAGTTCGAAGCCTGAAGCAGGCGATCTTGGAATGTATGTCCACCAGGCCCTGTCCCCCCTCGGCCACAGGCAGGTAGAGAACAGGCGCACGGACCCAGTGGCGACCAGACCAAAAGAAGTCCACGATGATCTTCTGAACCTCCTCCATGAGGCTCCTGGGCGGTGTCAAAGCCACCAGCCTATGCCAAAGAGCCAAGGCGACCAGATTATTTGCGACCAGAACCCTGCCCCTATATGACAGCTGTGGTAGCAACAACCATTTCCATTTAGAAAAGCGAGCACACACCTTGTCCTTAACACCCTCCCAGTTCTTTCGTTCAAAAGCCTCCGAACCCAGAAAAACCCCCAACACTTTGAGACTGGCCGTCCCCCACTGAAGACCGCCGGGTAGGCGAGGGATGCCTTGACGCGACCAGTGGCCCACCAATAGACCCTCACTCTTGGCCCAATTGACCCGTGCAGAAGATGCCCTTTCATAAACTGTCAAAGTGTCCACCAGACGCTGCACATCCCCGTGGGAGGTGATGAAAACGTTGACGTCATCCGCATAAGCAGACAAGACGATCGGGCGGCAACAGCTTGATGGCCCCGGTAGAATCAGCCGCGGTAGAATCCACCCAGCCGAGTGCGCAACCTGCACAGCAAAGGCTCAATAGCCAAGCTGTACAGCTGACCCGAGAGTGGACACCCCTGGCGTATTCCCCGGTGTACAAAGATTGGCCGACTCAGGCCTGCCCCCATCTTTACCAAACACTCAGCTCCAGTATATAGCAGATTGACCCACCTCAAAAACATATTGCCAAAACCAAACCCCCTCAGGGTGGAAAACAAATAGGAATGGTCAACCCTATCAAAAGCCTTTTCCTGGTCCAAAGACACAATCCAGAACTGTAAGTCATGACATTTACTGAGCTGGAGAACGTCATGTATGAGGAAAACATTGTCCATAATGTTTCGGTCAGGAATACAATATGTTTGATCCTTATCTACGATCAAACCCAAGACAGTGTTCAGTCTGTTTGCCAGGGCTTTAGAAAGCACCTTGTAGTCCGTGCAAAGAAGAGCCACGGGCCTCCAGTTTTTCAGCAGGGCCAAGTCCCCCTGCTTAGGCAACAGAGACAGCACTGCACGGCGGCAGGAGACAGGTAATGTTCCCTTCCTGTAACAGGCAGTCAGAACGCCATAGAAGTCTGATCCAATAATATTCCAAAAATGATTAAAAAATTCTGAAGAAAGAGAGAGATTTTGATTTTTAAAAGATCTTTAATAAACACACGTCCATCATTCAGTACAATTTCTATGCCATGCTGTATTACAAAGAAAAATTATTCCCCCAAAAAACGCCCGAACAAAAGCTGCCCATCGTGAACTAAACAGAGGACATCCTCCAGGGACCAGAGGGTCCTGAAACCTTCCACATCCCCATTCCTCATAAAAAACTGAAAGTCCAGCCTGATTCTGGCTTTAAGTAGCCTCACAAATAAAATTTTGGCATCAACATCATTCTCAACATTCTCAAGTTTTCTTCTCCGGCTTACATAAATAGCCAACTTTGCCTGCCCTAAAACAAAGTTCAGTAGTTGACACTTCTGCTTAAAGCGACGATTGTACATAAAACCACAAATGAAAACCTGCTTAGAGAAAACTTCCTTAAAAATGTGAAAAAGTTCTGTGAGAAGTTCAAAGAGACCACTCAGACACTGACATTCAGTAAAACAATGAAAAACTGTCTCCCTAGAGGAACAAAAAAACACACTGATCCCTGACACTGCTGTTAATCACAGAAACAAAAGCATTGACAGCTATAATGCCATGCAGGACCCTCCACTGTAAGTCTCCATGCCTCTTAGGGAGAGGGGCTTTTATAAAGAGCCCTCCAGGCAGGCCGATGCCCTTTTTCTAGTCTAAAATAGGCTCTCCATGGAGTGTCCACACAGGTGTTCAATCTGTCCTTGTTGACTGCCATCACCACCAGTCTGTAGAGTGCCTTACCACTGGCTCCTCCAAAGTCCACACCAGTGGGAGCACAGAATGCCAGTAAGGAGCAAGGAGAGACATCAAAGTCCATATAAAGCATGAGAGAGGGAAAAGGGTCCGTGCTTTCTGGCTGCAGCGTGCCATTGCTAAAGTCCATGAGTAGGGAGCACTCAAGTCCATGAAGCTCCTGTTTCGTGTGCAAGAAGACGATCGATGAAAAGATTTGATCTAACACCAAGATGAGCTGCTAAAGCTGAGGCGTTGTTGAGGCCAGGACCAGCCAGTTCCACCACTTGCTTCAGAGTGAGAACATTCCTGGAACACAGCCTATCGAGGAAGGCCCTTCCAACTTCCGGCAGGACACCAAGGCGACCACCAAAAACCAGCGGCTCCTTCAACAACCAGTGGAGGGAAACGCATGGCCCTCTTTGTTTTTTTAAAAAGAGTCCATACTGAAAAAAGACTGCGGTAAAAACTGGGCAGACAGTGCACTAGAGTTCTTAAAATTCATTAAAAACACAGGGAGGTCTAGCCCAAGCCCAAGGACTCTCTGTAAAATGGCACAGGCCAAAAGCCTCCACACCAGGTCCTGGGGGCCCGTCAGCAGTCTCTGTATGAAAGCCAGTCTAAAGGCAGCACCTCTACTAGCTAAATGAACCACTCCCTGCCCCCCTTCCTCTTTGGGAAGAAGTAACAGGACTTGAGGGACCCAGTGGAGTCCACCCCCCGAAAAAAGTCCACCATAACAGACTGAATTTTTGACAACAAACCAGCAGGGGGGTCCATGCACATGAGGCGGTGCCACAGTGATGAGGACACAAGATTATTTAAAATGAGCACTCTTCCTCTAAAAGATATTTTTGGCATTAGCTACTTCCACTTGTTTAGTCTCCCGTTGATTTACATCTGCATAGGCCGACAGCTTGAACGTGGTGTCACAGCCAGGAAAAGTGACTCCTGATAGGTTCCTTCTCAAGCAGTGAAGCGAAGGCTCTATGGCGAGGGAGTACAGCATCCCTGACAGAGGGCAGCCCTGCCGAACCCCCCTCTGGACTTTTAAAGGGGCAGACAGGCCCCCATTTATCTTCAACACACTCTCAATGTCACTGTACAAGGCCCGTATCCTGGCTATGAAGCCTGGGCTGAACCCAAAAGTTGCTAAAACTGTCCATAAATATTGGTGTTCAACCCGGTCAAACGCCTTTTCCTGGTCAATTGAAATCAAACCAGTTTCCACCGCCAATGAACCAGAGACCTCCAAAACATCCCGAATTAAAGTGACGTTGTCACTAATCAGCCTGCCAGGGACACAGTAAGTCTGGTCTACATGAATGAGCTCGCTCATCACCTTTCTCAGTCTTCGGGCCAGAGAATTCTTGGACCGGCGCAAGACGGACTAAAGCGAAAGCATTTGCCAAGAATGTTTTCATTAATCAAGAAAAATTAATTAAGAAAGAATCTTATAGTCCGTGCAGAGCAGAGAGACTGGCCTTCAGTTCTTCTTCAGTCCCCTTTTTTCGGCAACAGTGTGATGATGGCCCTCCTGCAGGTCGTGGGTAGGGTCTCCCTTTTCAAGCTATCTTGGAGAACCTCCAGCAGGTCTGGACCAAGCAGGGGCCAGAATTCCTTAAAAAAGTCCACAGAGAGACCATCTATGCCTGGTGATTTTCCATTCTGGAGGCTCATTAGCGCCGTATGCAGCTCAGACAGAGACAGTGGAGCATCCAAGCCAGCAACAAAGTCCTCTGAGAGCACTGGAAGACCATCAAGGAAAACCTGGCCCAGTGACGTGTCCTCCCTCCACTCTGCTCTAAACAAATTACTGTAGAAACTAGCAGCATATTTCCTGATCTCTGCCGCTGTGGAGATTGTTCTCCTGTCATCATCCAACAAGGAGTGAATGAGTTTTCTCTGTCCATTCTTCCTCTCCAGTCCAAAAAAGTACTGGGAGGGCGAGTCCATCAGAGCTACATCCATGTAGCGCGAGCGGACCAGAGCACCTTGTGCGGTGACCCCTAGCAAGCTAGCCAAGGCTGACCTTTTTGACTTAAAAGCCTCTAAGTGCTCTTGTTTTCCTGTAGAACTGAGTAACTCCTCTAGCTCTACCACCTCAGTCTCCAGAACTTTCAAGGATTGGGTCAAGCTACGAGTGACATTTCGAGTGTACTGTTGGCAGAGTTGTTTTATCTGTGCCTTACCAAAATCCCACCACATTTGGAGAGAACTAAAAGAGGGTTTTTGTTCCCTGTGCGACTTCCATACATCATGAAAAACTCCTTTAAAAAACACATCATTTAAAAGTGTATTATTAAAATGCCAAAAAGCACTCTTACACTTTACATTTTCAATAAACACAGAACAAAACAGCAGGCAGTGATCAGTGAAACCAACAGGACAGATACAACTATTTTTAAAAACACTCATTTGATGTTTAAAACCATAAAAACGGTCTAACCTAGCCATAGATAAAAGGTTATCTTTAGCATGGCTCCAGGTGTACTGCCTCTGGTCCCCATGATGTAATCTCCACACATCGGCCATTTTGTGTGTCTTCAGCAGTTCCCTCAGCCTATTGGCAGAAGCAGGGTGAGGCTCCTGATGGTTCCTGTCTAGTCTGTGGTTTAATGTACAGTTAAAATCACCCCCCAGAAATAAAAAACTATTTGGATTACAGGATCTAACCGTATCCGATAGCACATCAAAGACCCTGATCCTCTCTGCTCTCTGTGTTGGCACATACACGTTTATAAAAACCAAGTTCACGTTTTCAAACTGTACCTTTAGTAAGAGTACATGTCCTTTCACCACCTCTTCTACCTCATAAGAGACAGGCACACAACCCCTAGAGACAAGTACAGCCACTGTACAATACAGCCACTGTTATTGGATTTGTGGCTAAAAAAAATGCAGCCATCCCACTCTTTTCTCCACTGGCTCTCAATGTCTACAGTGCTGTGAGTCTCCTGGAACATCAGCACATCAAGTTTGTTTAAATTAAAACGCTTGTATAAAGAGGCCCTTTTTACATCATCCCTGGTCCCATTAATATTAAGAGTGCCAATTCTAAGGTGGGGCATTAAAAAGGATAAAAATAAGGTACAGTAAAAAAAAACACACACATAGCATAAAAGGGAAGAAACAAACTAAGAGTCAACATGACTGTCAGTAATTTGTGATTTCAGTTTAACAACCAGTTTCTTTAAACGATATATTTCCTGATCAGTGAAAGTCTCATTCCCATCATTCAGTTTCATAAACTTTCGAGCTGATGCCACGAATAACTCCAGATCTGGAAAGTAATTTTCCACTTTCACAGCTCTGCTCCCCTTAGTCACCTGAAGAAATTTCCTAATCTTGGTAAAACAATAGGAGCTTTGCTCCTCTTGCGTCTGCATCAGTTCAGACTCAGCTCCACTTTCCTCAGAAGCGCTCTCATCCAGTATTTCCAAATTCCCAACCCTACTAGATTTAGCAGAGCTCTGCAAGTTTTCAGCACTTTTTCTTTTTTGTGCAGCTTTAAAAGGATCCTCCTCAACAAAATTACATTCCTGCATTTCTTCATCAACTGCAACGTTTGTCATGCAGTGTTTACTCTGTGTGTCCGCCACAGCCTCAATCCGCTCCTCCCCCACCTGCAAAGTCTGTTCATTCATGTTCTTTCGTTTAACTGCACTCATTTCGCCCTCCACCTCTTTACTCCGGGTGACAGGCCCGTCACTATGATCAGAGCTGCCACCAGACAGAAATTCCCCACCATCACTGTTTGGAGGGACAACTACCGTGCCCGCCGCGGCCGCCCCAGCAGAAGCGGACGCAGACACGAAAGCGGCCGCTCCAACAGAAGCGGCCGCAGATTACTAACTAACTAACTAACTAACCTGCACTTATATAGCGCTTTTCTAGTCACAAAGACCACTCAAAGCGCTTTCATTAATACTAACCCTCTATTCTAAGGGCCTATAGGAAACAGATATCTAGGGACAATTTAGAACAGCCAATTAACCTAACATGCATGTTTTTGGCATGTGGGAGGAAACCGGAGAAATCCCGGAGTAAACCCACGCAACACGGGAAGAACATGCAAACTCCACACAGATCACTGTTGGTCGGGGGCTGGGATCGAACCCACGATCCCACGATCCCCACAATCCCCCGGCCAAGGGTAAACTGTGCTGCCGCAGTGCTAACCACTGCGCCACCGTGCAGCCGAGATGCAGCCAGATGCAGCCGCGGACGCCCCAGCAGAAGCAGACGCGGCCATGGCCACATGTAGCGCTACCCTCCGGATCACCAGAAACACTGGCGTCACCTTGCTTACTGCCAGTGTTCTTTGTGTCCACCTTTTCAGGACATGATCTAATATGGCCCTCTACACCACACGCAAAACACTTCATGGTTTCAGATGTTGCAAAGACTAAGTAGCTAAAGCCCTCAATCCTGAAGTTAAAAGACATGTTCAGTTCAGCAGAGCTGTCTTTTAACACCATAAAACACTGCCTCATGTGACACATGACATGCTTCAGCAGGGGTGATTTACTACCCAGAGAGATCATTCTGATGGGGGAAACAACTTGGCCAAAACGGGACAACTCTCTTATCAGCTGATCATTTTTAATAAAAGGAGGAGCATTAGAGATGGTGATCCTCCTAGAAGGGGTCACCAGTGGTAAAACAGGAGTAAAAGTGTCATTTATAACAACCCCCTGTTCCACCACCTGATCAGCCCTGTCAGTGGAATCCAGAAAGATGACAATTGCACTGTTCATCCTCGATGCTGATTTTATGCTGTCATGCCCAACCACCTGTCCTACAGCGAGGACGGCCTCCTCCACAGAACAGGAAACTGTTGGGAGGATTCTCACACCATGCCGCCGGGTCAAGCGCTCAAACTCCACACCACCATCAAACACCGGCATGATGCCGGCCGGGAAAAATGGGAAGTAGAAGCTACCGTTCCCCGACACACTCACACCAGCACTCACACCCCAGCACACACACACTCAAACCACTATATAATAAACACACACACCTCAACACACACGATAGAGAAAAGTTAGAAAAAACAAAGTTTAAAGTACTCATTCACACCACTCCACACCCCTGCTCCCACAAATGCTCACACATGAGGAAGGCGCCGGGACCGGACGGCATCAGCGCAAAGCTCCTCAAGTCCTGTGCAGACCAGCTGTGTGGGATTGTGACGTATATCTTCAACATGAGCCTGAAACTGGGGAGGGTACCACAGCTGTGGAAAACATCTTGTGTGGTACCTGTACCAAAAACTTCCCACCCCAAAGACCTGAACAGCTACAGACCGGTGGCCTTGACGTCCCACTTGATGAAGACCCTGGAGAGACTGCTCCTTGCTCACCTCCGCCCCATGGTGGAACCAGCGATGGATCCACTCCAGTTTGCCTACCAGCATGGCATTGGGGTGGAGGATGCGGTGATCTTCCTCCTTCACCGTTCTCTGTCCCACCTGGAGAAGCCCGGGAATATGGTGAGGATCATGTTCTTTGACTTCTCCAGTGCTTTCAACACCATCCAACCGATGATCCTGAAGGACAAGCTGCTGCGAGCAGGGGTGGACCAGCACCTGTCATCATGGATCCTGGACTACCTCACGAACCGGCCTCAGTTTGTGAGAACCCGGGACTGTGTGTCCGACACGATCATCAGTAGCACGGGGGCCCCCCAGGGAACGGTGCTGGCTCCCTTCCTGTTCACTCTTTATACTGCAGACTTCTCACACAACACAACACACTGCCATCTACAGAAGTTCTCTGATGACTCTGCGATCGTTGGCCTCATCTCCAATGGAGATGAAGCTGAGTACAGAGGGCTTATCCAGGACTTCGTGGACTGGTGCCATCGGAACTGCCTCCAGATCAACGCGAGGAAAACTAAGGAGCTGGTGGTGGACTGCCGCAGGCATGGGCAGCCCCTCACAGCACCAGTAAATATACAGGGAACAGACATCGAGATGATGACATCCTATAAGTACCTGGGTGTTCATCTGAACAATAAACTAGACTGGTCACACAATACTGACGCACTCTACAAGAAGGGACAGCGCAGGCTGTTCCTGCTGAGGAGACTCAGGTCTTTTGGTGTACAAGGGGCGCTGCTGAAGTCATTCTATGACACGGATGTGGCATCAGCCATCACTTTTGGAGTGGTCTGCTGGGGCAGTGGCATTACTGCAGCCGTTAGGAAGAGACTGAACAAACTGATTAAGAAAGCTAGCTCTGTCCTGGGGCAGCGCCTTGATCCGATGGAGGAGATAGGAGAGAGAAGGACGGTGGCTAAACTGTCATCTCTGCTGGAGTCCGAGTTCCACCCTATGCAGGACATACTGGATGCACTGAGGAGCTCATTTAGCAGCAGACTACATCATCCCAGGTGCACAACCGAGAGGTTTCGTAGGTCCTTCCTACCAACGGCTGTCAGACTGTACAACCTAAGCAGGGCTGCTCGCAGAGATAGCAAAAAGACGTAACAAACTAATAGTTGTTTGAATGCAAAAGATGCAATAGACTTACACAATGGTCCCCTCCGGCATACAACTAGGAACATACCGGTCGCTATGGAGGGTGAGAATATGTATGGGCACATAATCATACCATGTAGGATAACTAAGTAGACGGTTATGCTGTTTCATCCCATCTAGCAACAATGCTCTGCACTGTGTGTGTTTATATATTTACATATTTATTCCATCTAGCTACAATGCTCCGCACTGTGTTTTTTATATATCTACATATTATTCCATCTAGCTACATTGCTCCGCACTGTGTGTGTTTATATACTTGCATATTTATTCCACCTAGCTGCAATGCTCCGTACTGTGGGTGTTTATATATTTACATATTTATTCCATCTAGCTACAATGCTCTGCACTGTGTGTTCATATACTCATATATTTATTCCATCCAGCTACAATGCTCTGCACTGTGTGTCTGTGTGTGTGTGTGTATATATTTATTTTATAGTAATATGTACATATGTATATTAGCTGCTCTTGCTTGCTTGTTTTTTTTCTTGCCTTCTGATTGTTGCTCTGAGTGTTGCTATCCCTGTGCTGTTGCAATCCTGGAATTTCCCCGTTGTGGGACTAATAAAGGCTTATCTTATCTTATCTTATCTTATCTTACATGTGCACGAGAGCGAGAGAGAGAGAGAGAGAGAGAGACAGAGAGAGAGAGAGAGAGAGAGAGAGAGAGAGAGAGAGAGAGAGAGAGAGAGAGAGAGAGAGGAAAGAGAGTAAACCGGGAAGTTCCGATTAGCAAGGCAGAAATGAGGGCAGCTTTGAAAAGGATGAAGATTGGTAAGAGGGTTGGTCCAGATGGAGGTATGGAGATGTTTAGGAGAGATTGCAGTGGATTTTTTAACAAGATTGTTTAACACAATCTTGAAGAGTGAGAGGATTCCTCAGGAGTGAAGGCATACATGTCCAGGACATGTATGAAACCAGTGAGATGGTTGTGAGGTGTGCTGTAAGAGTGACAGATGGATTCAAGGTGGGGGGTGGGATAACATCACGGATTGGGGAAGAGCCCCTTCTTGTTTGCCATGGTGATGGACAGGCTGACCGACAAGGTCAGGCAGGAGTCTCTGAGGACTACGATGTTTCCAGACAACATTGTGAGCTTGAGCAAGAGTAGGGAGCAGGTGGAAGAGAACCTGAAGAGGTGGAGGTATGCTCTGGAGAGAAGAAGAATGAAAGTCAGAACAGAAAGGCAGAAAAGAAAGACAACACAGAATACATACACCTGAGAGGGAGGCAAGTGTAATGCTGAAGATCCAAGGAGCAGAGGTAGTGAAGGTGGATGTGTTTAAATACCATGGGTCAGCCATCCAAAGCAATGGAAAATGCACAAGAGAGGTGAAGAAGAGAGCGCAGGCAGGATGGAGTGGGTGGAAACAAGTGTCAGGGGTGATTTGAGACAGAAGGGTAGCAGCAAGAGTGAAAGGGAAGATTTACAAGATGGTAGTGAGACCTGCTATGATGTATGGTTTGGAGATGGTGGCACTGACAAAAAGACAGCAGGCGAAGCTGGAGGTGGCAGAGTTGAAGATGCTGATTGGGATTGACTTGATGGGACAGGATTAGAAATGAGTATATCAGGGAGAAAGCTCAGGTTGAGCGGTTTGGAGACAAAGTAAGAGAGGCAAGGCTGAGATGGTTTGGATATGTGCAGAGGAGGGATAGTGGATGTATTGGACAATGGATGTTGAAGACGGAGTTGCCAGGCAGGAGGAAAAGAGGAAGAGCACATGTAGTGATTTGCTCTGCCTACCTGTTGCCTAATTGCCTCCACAGCTGCGCATACACCTGCTCTCTTCATCAGCCTGCCTACTTAAGCCATGCTGCCCTCAGGTCTGCACAGAGCCGTCAACCTCCTCCTCCTGGGGGCGGACCGAGCTCACCCTGCACTGCACCAAGTTCACCTCTCACCTCCTCTGCAACCTGGGCCGAAGACACTGTCCCTCTGGCCGGAGCCTTCGGGACCTCACCTGTGCGACTCACCAACTCGCCTACAGTAAGACTGGTCTATTACTGAATCATCTCTCCCGTTTGCTGGCAAAAATCCCCCTGTCTCTGCCCTTCCCTAGGGTTGCCAGTCTGTACGGTGCTCTGCTCACCCCGGCTGTGACATTTATGCACACACGCACACATTTTACAATCACATTGCACAATAAAGATAATTGAGTTTATTCTTGGGTCTGTGTCTGCCTTCTGGGTCATAAATCATGTCAGTACATATCCGTCAAAACGACCCAGCAGACAGTGCGTTAGTGCACAAGGTTAACATCTTAGACGCTTGAGTAGACCAATTATCCAATCAACAACAGGTAATACTCACACAGGGATGTCAGGGAATATATCCGCGCCTGTCCCCAGTGTGCCACTGGTAAGATGTCCTCCTCTCCTCCGGCTGGCCTGCATCATCCTCTTCCTATCCCCGGCAGGCCCTGGTCCCATGTGGCTTTTGATTTCATCACCAGCCTCCAATCCTCTGGCAATAACACCGTCATCCTCACCATAGTGGACAGATTCTCCAAGGCAGCCCACTTCATTCCCCTGCACGGTCTGCCCACGGCTAAGGAGACTGCAGACCTGCTCATCCTCCATGTGGTGCAGCTTCACGGTATTCCCCTGGACATAAGTGTCCGACCATGGGCCCCAGTTCATCTCGCAGGTATGGAGAGCCTTCTGCAATGCCACTGGGGCTACGGTGAGCCTGTCCTTGGGGTACCACCCACAGAGCAACGGCCAGTGTGAGCGTGCCAATCAGGAGCTGGAGGCAGCATTACGATGTGTCACCACCGCTAACCCAGCGTCCTGGAGCTCCTACCTGCCATGGGTTGAATACGCCCACAACACCACCGTTTCATCTGCTATAGGCATGTCCCCATTCGAGGCTTCTTTGGGCTACAACCCCCCGCTGTTTCCCAAGGAGGAGGGAGACATCATGGTGCCGTCAGTGCGGGCCCATCTGAAGCGCTGTTGTCGGCTGTGGAAAGCTACCCGGGCCGCGCTGCGACGCACAGCAAATCGCAACTCCACCATCACCAACCACCGCAGGACCTCAGCTCCACCCTACCGGGTTTGGCAACAGGTATGGCTAACTACTAAGAATATCAACCTCAAGGCCGAGTCTAGGAAGCTCTCACAGCGTTTCATTGTCCCGTTTGCTATTGGACATATTGTGAATCCTGTGGCTGTGCGCCTGGCTCTGCCCCCCTCCCTCCGCATCTGTCCCACCTATCACGTGTCCCAGGTGAAGCCATTCTGCTCCAGCCCTCTGTGCCCTCCTCCCAAGACGCCACCTCCACCGGTTGTGATCGATGGCGACCCTGCGTGGAAGGTCAACGCCATTCTGGACGTCAAGCGCCGGGGTCGTGGCTTCCAGTACCTCGTGGACTGGGAGGGTTATGGTCCTGAATGGAGGTCCTGGGTGCGCTCCTCCTTCGTGTAGGATCCTCAGCTCATCAGGCACTTCCACCAGACGTACCCAAGTAGGTTGGATCGTCCACTGAGAGGCGTCACGTAGGGGGGGAGTACTGTAGTTATCCGCTCTGCTGCCAGAGCGGATAAGTGTAGTTATCCCCTGTAGTTATCCCCTGTAGTACTGTAGTTATCCGCTCTGCTGTGCGCGCAGCTGTGGAGGCCTAATTGCCTCCACAGCTGCGCGCACACATCAGCCTGCATCAGCCTGCCTACTTAAGCCGCACTGCCCTCAGGTCTGCACAGAGACGTTAAGCTCCCTGGTCTGGCAAGACCTTTTCACCTCTTCATCACCTGCATGAAGAGGTGACAAAGACACCTCTTCATGCAGGTGAAGAAGATACACCCCTGCCCTCCTGTGATTCCTTTTCACCTCATCGTCTTTCTGGGAGTCCTAGCTCCCCAACTCCAAATAAGCCAACTCCTAATTTCATCTCCACGCTTCACTCACTCCCCTGTGCACAGGTGGAAATCTGTGGTGGCGGACCAAGCTCACCCTGCACTGCACCAAGTTCACCTCTCACCTCCTCTGCAACCGGGGCCGAAAACACTGTCCCTCTGGCCGGAGCCTTCGGTACCTCACCTGTGAGACTCACCAGCTTGCCTACAGTAAGACTGGTCTATTACTGAATCATCTCTCCCGTTTGCTGGCAAAAATCCACCTGTCTCTGCTCTTCCCTAGAGTTGCCAGTCTGTACGGTGCTCTGCTCGCCCCAGCTGTGACACTAATGCACACACGCACACATTTTACACTCACATTGCACAATAAAGATTAATCTGAATTTCTTCCCACTGATTGCTGATAAGTGAAAACACCTGCTGAAGAGACTGGGCAGAAGAGAAAACGTGCAGGGTCTTGGCCTTCCATAGCACATGATTGGACACCCCTGCCCTAAAGGGAACAGCTGAAAGGAGGAGAGAGTTCACGATTCACTAACGTAGACTCAGAGTCAAGTCCAAAGTCTCCAAAAATTTCCAGTTAGGCTGTGTTTTTTGGTTGTTTTTTTTTTTATCAGCATATTCAAATATATGAAATAAACACAATCAAGGGAGGGGAAAGCTAAAAAGAAACATCCATGATGCAACCTGGAGGAGGCCAAACTCACCTTCCTCACATGTGCTGAAATTCCTGATGAGAACGTGAACCATCTTTAATAATACACCAGTCTAATGATTGGTAATGATTGTTTATGAAATTTATGCCATGTATGGCAAATAAGTATGAAGGCAAACCAAGATAAATTTACACAGAAATTAAGGTCATCATCAGATCTGCTATATTTGAAAGTTATAATTTATTGTATATTTTGTGTAGATTCATGTAGATAACTGAGACTGATGTGTGCCCACAATACCAACATAAGGAACATCTCTGAGAGAATAAGTACTTCACCAAAAAAACTTCAACAGAAAAATATGAAATATAAAAACATTATCAGTAGGTATATCAGTATATTGCAATGTAACTTTTGTTAATACTGATTTATAGATTAATAAATTAATATTTATTTATAGATTTATAAAAATCTGAGTGAAAATAAATGCTAGCATTAGCTAACATTCACCACTCACCTGTCCAGAAGTCTCCTGAAGTTAGATGCAGTAAAGACATGTAGACAAATAACTGTCTTCATTTGTACCAGCTAAGCTCCTCATGTGTTTAGTAAAGCACTTAAAAACTAAATTCAAAATATAAGCAACACTGACCTGCAGTGACAACGAAGCTTTATCAGGGAAATCGTTTTGATGTATGCACAGAGCTTGTACTTTCGGTATAACAAGGTCACTTCCCCTGATGGTTTTTTGCTGTTACTTTTCTAAGCTACTGACAGGTCACAGAAAAAGAAGTTCACATTTCAAACGACCAAGTGCAAAAACTGAGAAAAAAGAAAAAAAAAAAACAGTTGAGGGCTGTATATGAATAAATAAGTATGAAGGCAAACCAAATCTTGTATAGGGTCCCAAAAACTAGGAGACAATCCTGCTGGTGGGGAAGCAGTATGGTTCATTTTAGACCAGTAGTTATGTTTAGGGACAACTTGTCATTGGATTAAAGTCCACCTGAGAAACATAACAAAATCTGTGTCACTTATTCCATACCCTAAAGCATGATATATTGCAGTCACTTTGGCAGAAACTTTACCAGAATGGGACCATCTAAAGTTAAAAAAAAAAAAAAAAAACAGGCTTCTCCCACATTTCAGTAGATATTCTGCCATCAGGATATTCAATTCAATGAGCTTTAACAGACTGGGAGGATTGCCGTCTTAAAAGAGGTCACTTAAGAAGAACAGAAAATTTTCATGCCACAAAAAGGTTACAGCACTGATGGGCCATGTTAGCACACATCATTAAAGAATCCTGCATCTCCTCCCTGTTGGGATCAAGAGTTATGTTTTTTTCTCTTCGTATGTCACTTATCTGGATCACTGCCTTCTAAATGCCCATCAATGTTAACCCTCCATAATTCTAAATAAACAAGCACAACTGCTGTCAAAACTGATTGGGGATTCATCCAGTCCCTGAAGAGTGACATCAATATCTGCATGTAGTAGATCCTGGACTCTTTCCAGAATAATGCCATTATTTCAAGTTTGGTAAATGGGTGTCAGGGCAAGTTTGCCACTTTGTGTTTTTTTACTGAGTTGCAGCTGAAAAAAAAAAAAATAATAATAATTTTGAAGCACAGAATCGAAGAGAGGGAAATTTTTCTCTCTCCTATTGTGTTTTCCTCACCCTCCCTTCCCCTCTTCTGTTCCCATTCTGCTGACAGGCGCGTCACTGACGCTGCCGCATCACTGAAAATGTCGTTCTCAGTGTCAAGTCAAATCCCTCGTATATTTATCAGTTATTTACTGTGAATGTACTTGGCAATAAATCTTTTCTGAGTTCTGAGTTCTGAGTTCTGATGCACTCACCTGACACATCTGTGAGATGTTAATTGAAAAAAAAAATCCTTCTCGGTATTTGCCCTGTGTGTACTTTAAGAAAAAGGAGTAATGCAGCTTTAACAATGCAGGTACATTTTGTGGCGCTGAAGTGAATAGATCAAATTAATAAGGGGAGTTTGTTATCAATATCCCAAATCATATCCCAAATCATTCAGCGTCCAGGAAACCAAAGTCTTTGGGTTCTGGGGGGAGTATGATTGCAAAGCTGAAACTTAAAGGAATTGACGGAAGGGCACCACCAGGAGTGGAGCCTGTGACTTAATTTGATTCAACACGGGAAACCTCACCCGGCCCGGACACGGAAAGGATTGACAGACTGACAGCTGTATACATATGTTATAGAGCAAATACAGCTGGGAAAATAAGTATTGAACACATCAACATTTTTCTCATTAAACATATTTCTGATGGAGCCATTGGCTGAGATTTTCACCAGTTATCAGTAATTCCCAAAGTACATACAGACAACAAAATCAAGGCAACTGTGTTCACAAAACAAGTAATATTTAATAAAGTGCGTGACACAGGGAATAAGCATTGAACACATAAAGAAAAAGAGGTGCAAAAAGGCATAGAAAGCCAAGAAACCAGCTGAAATCCATCAGAATTTAAGAAGCAATCCCATCCCCCATCAGTTCAAATTAATTTCAGCTGGTTAAGTCCTAACTGATAGTGTTTTAAAAGTCTGTGAATATCAGCTTGTCACACCACAAAGAACTCATGATGGGTAGAAGTAAAGAGCTCTCTCTAGACCTTGGCAACCTTATTGTGGCAAAACATAATGATGGCATTGGTTTCAAGTGTATTTCTAAACTGCTGAATGTTCCAGTGAGCACTGTTGGAGCCATCATTCATAAGTGGAAAGAATATAATTTTTCCATAAACCAGTCATGACCAGGAGCTGCTTTGCAAGACTTCTGACAGAGGAGTCAAAAGAATTAACAAAACAGATATCCAAAAGCCAAACACCACTTGTGTAGAGATTTAGAAAGACCTGGAATTAGCAGATACTGTTGTATCAAAGAAAACAATAAGTATTGCATTGAACCAACATGGGCTCTATGCCTACTCACCTTGCAAGACTCCATTGCTGAAGAAAAAGCCTGTTGAAGCTTGTTTAAAATTTGCTGCACAACATTTGGGCAAGCCAGTAAAATATTACCAAAATTGAACTTTTTGGATGTAACAGCATGTTTGGAGGAGAAATGGCACTGCAAATCCCATCATACTATGAGGATATTTTTCAGTACATAGTATAGGCAGACTTTATAAAATTGAAGGAAAGATGAATGTACAAATGTACAGATACATCCTTGATAAGAACCTGTTGCCATCTGCCAAGATGGTGAAGAAAGGACGGTGGACATTTCAGCAAGGTAATGATCCCAAACACAGAGCCAAGGGAACTCTCAGCTCGCTCCAGAGAAGGAAAATAAAGCTGCTAGAATGGCCCAGTCAGTCACCTGACCTGAATCCAATTGAAAATCTATGGAAGGAACTGAAGATTAGAGTTCATAGACGACACCCACAGACCTTCAAGATTTGAAGACAGTTGGTGTGGAAGAATGGGCTAAAATCACTCCACAGTAATGCCTGTGCCTAGTTTCTCCATGCAGGCAGTGTCTGTAAGCTGTTATTACCAACAAAGGCTTTCCTACTAAATATTACAGTAAATTAATTTCAATTCAATTCAATTCAATTCAACTTTATTTATATAGCGCCATTTCACAACAACAGTCATCTCATAGCACTATCAACTGTAGGGGTTGTATCAACTGTGGGTTCCCCACAGTTGCAGAAAGACCCCAGCAATCAGGCGATCCCCTGTGAGCAAGCACTTGGCGACGGTGGAGAGGAAAAACTCCCTTTTAACAGGAAGAAACCTCCAGCAGAACCAGGCTCAGGGAGGGGCAGTCATCTGCTGCGACTGGCTGGGGGGTGAGGGGATAGAGAAGAAGAAAAGAACAGACATGTAGAGAGCAAACAGCACGATGGGGACTCAATCTATGGGAGAGAACAAGCAAATGTTAATGACCAGCAAAAAAAAAAAAATATATATATTTCATAGAGAGTGAGGAAAGGAGTGAGGCCAAGTGCATTACTGGAGGTCCCCCGGCTGACTAAACCTATTAGCAGCATAACTAAGGGAGGGTTCAGAAACACATGATCCCTCCCTAATTGTAGGCTATATCAGAAAGGTAGGTTTTAGTCCTATTCTTAAAAACAGAGATCGAGTCTGACTCCCGAATCCAGATTGGCAGCTGATTCCACAGGAGAGGAGCTTGATAACTGAAGGCTCTGCCTCCCATTGTACTTTTGGAGATTCTAGGTATTACAAGTAATCCTGCATTTTGGGAGCGTAGTGCTCTGTTAGGATGATACGGTAGTATCAGATCTTTTAAATAAAAAGGAGCCTGATTGTTTAGAGCTTTGTAAGTAAGAAGAAGGATTTTAAACTTAATTCTAAACTCTATGGGAAGCCAATGAAGGGAGGCCAGAACCGGAGAGATATGATCTCTCTTTCTAGTACCTGTTAAAACTCTTGCTGCAGCATTTTGGATCAGCTGAAGACTTTTTAAAGATGTTTTAGGACAGCCTGATAATAAAGAATTACAATAATCTAATCTCGAGCTAACAAAAGCGTGGATCAGCTTCTCAGCATCACTCTGAGACAAGATGCTCCTAATCTTGGCAATATTACGCAAATGATAGAAGGCAGTCTTAGAAACAAATTTAATATGTGAATTGAAGGACAAATCCTGATCAAAAATAACTCCAAGGTTCCTCACAGAGCTATTAAGAGAAAGAGTAACTGCATCCAAACTGAAAGTTTGATTTGGAAAGGAATTTCTAAGGTTTTTTGGACCAACAAGAATGACTTCAGTCTTATCTGAATTTAATAGCAGGAAATTACAAGTCATCCAAGCTTTGATTTCCTTAAGACAGGCTTCTAACTTGGCTAATTGATTAGTATCATCTGGCTTCATTGACAGGTATAATTGTGTGTCATCTGCATAACAATGAAAATGTATACAGTGCTTTCTAATAATGTTGCCTAACGGAAGCATATATAAACTAAAAAGAGTTTCACCAAGTGTATTCAATACTTATTCCCTGTGTCATTACAGGGAATGACACAGGGAATGTGTGTAGAGAGTGAGGAAAGGAGTGAGGCCAAGTGCATTACTGGAGGTCCCCCGGCTGACTAAACCTATTAGCAGCATAACTAAGGGAGGGTTCAGAAACACATGATCCCTCCCTAATTGTAGGCTATATCAAAAAGGTAGGTTTTAGTCCTATTCTTAAAAACAGAGATCGAGTCTGACTCCCGAATCCAGATTGGCAGCTGATTCCACAGGAGAGGAGCTTGATAACTGAAGGCTCTGCCTCCCATTGTACTTTTGGAGATTCTAGGTATTACAAGTAATCCTGCATTTTGGGAGCGTAGTGCTCTGTTAGGATGATACGGTAGTATCAGATCTTTTAAATAAAAAGGAGCCTGATTGTTTAGAGCTTTGTAAGTAAGAAGAAGGATTTTAAACTTAATTCTAAACTCTATGGGAAGCCAATGAAGGGAGGCCAGAACCGGAGAGATATGATCTCTCTTTCTAGTACCTGTTAAAACTCTTGCTGCAGCATTTTGGATCAGCTGAAGACTTTTTAAAGATGTTTTAGGACAGCCTGATAATAAAGAATTACAATAATCTAATCTCGAGCTAACAAAAGCGTGGATCAGCTTCTCAGCATCACTCTGAGACAAGATGCTCCTAATCTTGGCAATATTACGCAAATGATAGAAGGCAGTCTTAGAAACAAATTTAATATGTGAATTGAAGGACAAATCCTGATCAAAAATAACTCCAAGGTTCCTCACAGAGCTATTAAGAGAAAGAGTAACTGCATCCAAACTGAAAGTTTGATTTGAAAAGGAATTTCTAAGGTTTTTTGGACCAACAAGAATGACTTCAGTCTTATCTGAATTTAATAGCAGGAAATTACAAGTCATCCAAGCTTTGATTTCCTTAAGACAGGCTTCTAACTTGGCTAATTGATTAGTATCATCTGGCTTCATTGACAGGTATAATTGTGTGTCATCTGCATAACAATGAAAATGTATACAGTGCTTTCTAATAATGTTGCCTAATGGAAGCATATATAAACTAAAAAAAGTTTCACCAAGTGTATTCAATACTTATTCCCTGTGTCATTACACTTTATTAAATATAACTTGTTTTGTGAACACAGTTGCCTTGATTTATTTGTATGTATGGATTACTTGGGTTGTTGCTGATATCTGGTGAAAATCTCAGGTCAATGGCTCCATCAGAAAAATGTTTAATGAGAAAAGTGTTGACGTACAACATAAATGTTATATAAGATATTAGATTAGATTAGATTAGATTAGATTAGATTCAACTTTATTGTCATTACACATGTATGAATACAAGGTAACGAAACACAGTTTAGCATCCAATCAGAAGTGCAAAGGACAGCAGTGCAGTATATACGGTAATTAACAGTATGTGCAATTTAAGCAAATACAGTGATCCCTCACTTATCGCGGTTAATGGGTTCCAGAACCGACCGCGAAAAGTGAAAAACCGCGAAGTAGCGTCACCCCAATGACGTTATCCATAAACAATACGTACGTTCATTCTCTCACTCTCATATGATACGTGTGTGTGTGTGTACGTGTACATACATACGTAGATGTAAACAAAGTGTACATAAATATGTTTTTAGAACTCTTTTATTCTTATAACAAGATACGTAACTCAAGATGAAAATGATTTACTGCACAGGTTAATGAGAGCTTTACTGCTCCTCAGGTGACGCCTCATCGTGAAGTGCTGGAGGCGCAGGATCATCGAGGGCAGCTTCCGATAGAGCTGAAGCTGCAGGAGGCGGCGTAGTGCCTCGACGGGAAGACTATTTCGCACAAAATGGCACAAGAGAACAGCAAAAAGTTCCACGCGGCGAGACTAAGTAACACGAGCGATAAAAAGCAATGAATGCGGTCTTTCTTCCCTTCATGGGTGCTCGGCAGGGAGAGGAGGTGGGTGAGACATCTCGGCCAATCAGCTTGCGGGGTGAAACGTCTCGACCAATCAGCTTGCGAGATTTCCGAGCCCAGCCAACACGACAACAGCGAACAGAGAGTTGTGCTGCTCTCCGTGTTGACACCTGATGGTCTAATGTAGTCTCCCTGCCTTCTGCTAGCGCCCGCCCATTATTTCTCAATTTTGAATTTTTGATGAATATTTTTGAAAAATCCGCGATGCACTGAGGGCGCGAAAGGTGAAGCGCGAAGTAGCGAGGGATCACTGTATATGCAAATATATGCAGCAGTGCAGAAAGTTAAGAGTACTGTTATGTGCAAATAATGTGCAATAAGTTAGATGTAGTTATGTAGTTATGCAGTTATGTACAGGTGAGGATGGTAAGAGATGATGGTAAGAGAGTCAGCGGGGAACTAAGTTCAATAACGTGACAGCTGTTTGAAAGAAACTGTTCCTAAACCTGCTGGTTCTAGTCCGAAGGCTTCTGAAACGTCTTCTGGAGGGGAGAAGCTGGAACAGTCCATGAGCAGGATGGTTGGAGTCCCTAAGAATGCTGCGTGCCCAGCGCAGACATCTTTTCCTGTAGACGTCCTCTATAACTGGAAGTTATAGAGGACGCATCCCTGTGATGCGCATCCCTGTGATGCGTTGGGCGGTTTTCACCACCCGCTGCAGCGCCTTGCGGTCAGCGACAGAGCAGCTCCCATACCAGACTGTGATACAGTTGGTCAGGGTGCTCTCTAACACGCAGCGGTAGAAGTTGCCCAGGATGTCAGTTGACAGATGGTTCTTCTTCATTGTCCTCAAGAAGAAGAGGCGCTGATGGGCCTTCTTGATCAGGCTGGTGGTGTTAACTGACCAGGACAGGTCCTCCGAGATGATGGGTCCCCAGGAATTTGAAGCTGGGGACATGTTCAACAGCTATGCCATTTATATGGATGGGGTCATGTGTCTCTTCCCTCTCCTTCCTGTAGTCCACTATGAGCTCCTTGGTTTTGCTGGTGTTAAGGAGCAGGTTATTGTCAGCGCACCAAGTAGCCAAGTGCTCAACCTCTGCCCTGTAATCTGACTCGTTGTTGTCCCTGATGAGTCCAATCACCATGGTGTCATCTGCGAACTTTATGATGGAATTGGATCCATACATAGGCCTGCAGTCATGGGTGTAGAGGGAGTAGAGGAATGGGCTGAGCACACAGCCCTGTGGTACACCAGTGTTGAGTGTGATGACGGAAGAACGGTTGGGGCCTGACCTAACATGCTGGGGTCTGTTGGTCAGAAAATCCATGATCCAGTTGCAGGTGGAGGTACTGATTCCCAGGTCCCCAAGTTTAGTGAGCAACTTGGAGGGGATAACTGTGTTGAATGCTGAGCTGAAGTCAACAAACAGCATTCTTGCGTAGGTGTTCTTGTCATCCAGGTGTGAGAGTACATAGTGCAGCGCTGTAGAAACTGCATCCTCTGTACTCCTGTTGCTCCGGTAGGCAAATTGATGAGGGTCCAGTGTAGGGGGCAGGCCTTTTTTGAGCTGTGCCAAGACCAGTCGCTTAAAGCACTTCATGACTATGGGCGTCAGTGCCACAGGGTGATAGTCATTTAGGCACGATGGTGTTGAATGTTTCGGCACTGGAACTATTGAAGTGGTCTTGAAGCACGCTGGTACCACGGCCTGGGCCAGGGACAGATTGAAGATGTCTGTGAAGACCCCTGCCAGCTGCTCAGCGCATGCCCTCAGCACACGCCCAGGAATGCCATCAGGGCCAGCAGCCTTACGTACGTTGACATGACTCAGTGCGTTACGGACGTCAGTGTGGGTGAGTGTGAGGTGGTGGAGGTCATCAGAGGGTGGGAAATTGATGTTCTTTTCGTTGTTGTCCTTGTCAAAACGAGCATAGAAGTCATTTAGCTCATTGAGAAAGGGCACAGTCATGGCTATAGGTATGGAGTTGCTGGGCTTATAATCAGAGATAGCTTGAATGCCCTGCCACATACGTCGGGGGTCAGAGTCCCCAAAATGTTCCTCCACCTTCAGCTTGTAGCTGTGTTTGGCCTTCTTGATGCCCCTCTTCAGATCTGCCCTGGATGAACTGTAGGCCTCTGCATCACCAGATCTAAAGGCATTGTTACGTGCTTTTAGCAGAAGCCGCACTTCTCTGTTCATCCACGGCTTCTGATTTGGGTACGTGGTGATCTGTCTTTCCGTGGTGACACTGTCAATAGTGGTGTTGATATGGTCCAGGACTGAGTGGGTGTAAGAGTTGAGATGAGATTGAGATGAGATTCAACTTTATTGTCATTACACATGTATGAATACAAGGTAACGAAACGTGACTTGGCATTTGGGCACGCTCTGCAGAGCGCATCCAAGGCCGGGGCAGCCGCTAGGCTGTTTATGTGTTTATGTGATGTTTATGTGGGAGCCACAGGTAGCCTGAGAGGTGAACATACTCCAGTCTGTGTTCCTAGACTTCTCCTGGAGTACAGAGTCAACCCCCTCTGGCCACACTTTGATGATCCTCACTGATGGCTTCACCCGGTTGATGAGCGGTACATACTTGAGGGTAAGGAACAAGGATAAGTGATCAGATGTAAGACTTTTGCTTGTCTCAAGGATAAATCTGTCTTTTTCTCAGACCTGAGTTGACAGTATATATTTAGTCATTATAATAAAATCAAATCCTGTTTAAAACAAATCTGTCAATAATATACAATATTAAGTCTGCATTCCCATATGCTAATAGGGATCATATCACTACATACTGCCACTTTTTCGGGGGGAGGAAAAAAAATGGTCAATGAAAAAATCAGGATCAATGATCTTGATCACTTCACTGTGGGTTGGTGACAATTTCATGTTATACAGTACTTTTTTATGGGATGACTTTTTCTGTCACCTTGGTTGGATTTTGTCATTAAAAGTACCTTTTTTAAAACCTATTTTTGGCTTAAAGTAAACAGATTCAAATTATTTTCCAAGGGGGACTTTTATATTATAGTCACCATTAAAATTTAGAAACAGCAGAGATTAACAGCACATGTTTCATGCTGATTTTTGAGGACAGGGTAGATGGAAGATGAGGTGATCTTGGCCTGGGAAACCGCTCCTCTTATACTTCTCCTGTGCTGCTATCTGTTGTTGGCCTCCTCACTCTTGAGCTACATCTCTGTATGTGGACTCATCTCCTCCTGATACGAGCCCCACTACTGTTGTGTCATCTGCAAACTTCACTATGTTTGTGGGATGAACAGGTATGCAGTCATATGTGCACAATGAATACAAAGTGGGGCTCAACAGTTGCAAGTTCTATATACGGCTGTGTATGTGTCATCTGTTGTTACGCCCTCCAGGCTCCTACGAACCTGTAATCGGTCTGATCTGGCCAAATTATCCCTTTTGCCCAGGTAGAACCAAAAAGGGTACTACACCTAAAAGTGAGTGGGTGTTACCCTGTTACACAAAAATCTGGCGAGCCCAGCCAGGAGCCTGGAGCGTTGCGACAACAGATGTGGATTCTGTTTTGACCCCTGACCAAATAGTTTATATACTATCAAAATGGATTTCGTGGAAAAACATGGTGTTAAAGTCCCTAATGCAGTCATGGTCAGTGGTGTTGTTGACAAAGAAAGAGACACAGACATTTTTGAGTTTCTAGAGCAACATGGCATTATCCGTAGGGTGCTTAGTATTAATGATAACTCATCGGACTTTGACAAAAGTCATATTGTAGAGTTCGAGTCTGGATTAATCATTGAAGCATTAGCACCTACGTCGCCGTGCTCCTTTCCATCCACTGACAATCCTGAGGTTAAGTACTGCATTCAAGCTCTAACTGATGTCTACACTAAAACTGTAGGGGGCAGTGTTACTGAGGCTTATCTTAGCAACCTGAGGGGTTTAGCTAAGCTAAGTGGAAAAGGTGTTGAAGAGGAGGTTATGTCCACAATAGGGAAGTCTACTGAAGCTGCTGAGACAGCTGAAATGGTCTCTGCTGACGCTGATCTTGCTTCCCCTACTGTAGAACCCACACAAAGTGGAGTCTCTCCTCCACTCCAAGTTGAAGCGCCTCGCACCCCTAAAACCACTCAAGCACTCTTCCAAAGCCCTCTTAGACCAAACTTAACCACTTGCGCTCCGTTGTTCCGTGGGCGGGCAAGTTTCTGCGTCCTAGGGCGCATGAGGGCGCATGAGGGCGCATGAGGGCGCACGAGAGCGCACTCGTGCGCGCTCGGACGCATGACGCATGATAGATGGTGTGGCCTCCAAGCGCCACTGAAAAAAAAGCTGCAGACACAGCCGCGAACAGATTAGTTCATCTGATTGACCTCTCATTCGACTAATAAGAGCCTTGAATTGGGTTTCTGAAACCTTGAAGAACCAATGAATGAAAACCTAGGAAAAGAGGACCCGCCTACTGTGAATGCAGGAGCCAATTGAAGCACAGAAGTTCGGGCTGGGTGAAGAGAGATTTACTGTTGCAGCTGATGAAAAAAAAGGACGCTGGACGAACCTGCTACAGATCCAGCAGCATGGAGAACACCCACAAGTGGGACCTGCACTCATTCCAGCAGAATAGACATTTAGGATTCTCTTCCGTCATCATAGACCGACGGAGGCCGACGACAAAAGTCGTAAATCATACGCCAAAACGGCAATAATGGAATTATGTTTTGACCGGGATCCACGAGCGGACCAGCGTCGCGTTCGTCGCGTTCGTCTGACAATGGGGAAGAGAAGTTCGCCAGGACTCTGCTGCTGTGAAGAGGTAAGGTGTTATAAGCTAAATTATTATTTCTCCCTGAAAATTGTAATCAAAAAATGACTTTTGACTGATCGGTAAATTACAACTGTTCGGCGCACGAAGTACGAAGTGCGTGCGCCGCGATAAATGGTTCATTTGCCGTGTTCGGACCGTGAACGTTCCCCCCCCCCCGCTGCAGAAGAGGAGCGGGGGGGCGTTCACGGTCCGAACGCCCCCCGGTCCGCGGGGGGAAGCATATGAGTCTATTCCGTCATGTAGCGATGGCCGTCCTCTGTAGCGGGGGGGGGGGGGGACACACATACAGTAGCAAGGGGGGGGAAGCCGCTGTGACAGCATTGAGAACAACGAGTGTAATCCGTCATGTAGCGAGGGCCGAACTCTGTCCTTTGTAGCGAGGGGGGGGGACAACTGAATGTGTCTGTGTTACATTCAGGGCTGTGACACAGACACAGCCCTGAATGTGACCTTTCATTAGAGCCCAAAATGAAGATTCTACATTGAATTATTCAAAAGTTACAGACGTTTTTCCAAACTGTGCCATTTGGCACAATTTGGCACAGTTCCAAAACGCCTGGGAACTACCTGAGAACAAAGCTGTGTAAAATATTCATTTTTTGTGGTATTGTTACCAAATTTGGATCTCAGCTTGATAACACTTGGTTCTACATTTCTGTTGCATTTTCCAGCCGGATCGGACAGCTGTGTGTTATTTGCAAGCATTTGTATCCAAAAAAACACCGTGGCCAAATTTATTTTCTTCAAGTTCAGTATGTTTAGATGACTGTAACTCAGTGGCCGGAGCATTTAGAGAGATTATGGGTTTTTTTGCCAAAAAATTCAAAGTGTTTTCTTTTAAATGAGACCAACCCCATGAAGATGCTGCAAAGGGTTGAAGAACAGCTTTCGATTTACTTTGGGCACGTTATTTTTTGGCATTTTTAGGAAAATTGCCCGGAGTGCAAGGGGTTAACACCTCAAATGTTGAGTCCAGCTGATTTTAACCCACCCGAGGTTCAGAAAATCGTAGTCGAGCATGTCATTAAAAATGCAGAGAAACCGTTAAATGCCCATTCCTCTTTGAGAATCAGAGCTTTCTCTGGCAAAATGCCAAGACCATATAATGAAGCTGATTATGAAACATGGCGTTCACATGACTTGATGATGGAAGATACTTCTTTGTCTGACTTGGAAAAATCTCACAAGATCTTTGAAAGTCTTCTTGCTCCTGTGTCTGATATTATTCGCCCTCTTGGGCCTGAAGCCACCTCTACCGACTATCTTAAGCTGTTGGACTCAGCTTTTGGGACTGTTGAAGATGGTGAAGAACTGCTTGTGCGATTCATGAACACTTTTCAAGATTATGGAGAAAAACCCTCTGCATATCTGCATCGTTTGCAGGTGGCGCTCAATCTCACAGTGCGTAGAGGCAGTCTAGAGCCACAGGAAGTGGACAAACAGCTCCTCAAGCAGTTTAACAGAGGCTGCTGGGATGATAATCTGCTAAAGGAGCTACAGCTGTAACTAAAAGATAAACATCCACCTGAGTATGCAGAATTATTGCTTCACCTTCGCACTGTTGAAAACAGACAAGAAGTTAAAAACACCCGCTTGAAAAAACACTTGGGCGCCACAAAACCAAAAGCAGCCTCCTACGAACAGTCACCGAAACAAGTACAAATAGTGAAGTAGAGTCTGACAGTCTGGAAGAACTGAAAAAGCAAGTCGTTGATCTAAAAAGCCAATTAGCTGCTGTCGTGAAACAAAACCAACAAGCACCACCGAAGAAAGACCCAACTAAGAAATCTGGAAATAAAAAACCTGATCATGCCAAACCTGAAAACTTACCTTCATCCAGCCGTCCCAATACTAGGCCCAAACCATGGTATTGCTTTCGCTGTGGTGAAGATGGGAATATTGTAGCCACTTGTGAGTCAGAGCCAAACCCTGCACTTGTAGCTGCAAAACGCAAAGAACTAAGAGTAAAAAGACAGATTTGGGACAGTCAGAACCCCACATCCTCTTTAAAGCTGAAGTCTACCCCTGTTGTGGGACAAACAGAGGCTAGTTCAGAGATGACCCATCCCAAACCAAAAGCTCCATTCAAGACACGTGCTAAACTGAAGTCCCACTACAAAACAGACCCCTTTAACTTTCCTAATGGTCTAATTGGTACAAAAAGTACAGCACAAGTGAAAATGAATGGCTGTACTGTGAGCTGTTTGTTAGATACAGGCTCCCAGGTGACTACTGGGCTGCACGGACGTACGGGCTGCACGGTGGCGCAGTGGTTAGCACTGCGGCAGCACAGTTTACCCTTGGCCGGGGGATTGTGGGGATCGTGGGATCGTGGGTTCGATCCCAGCCCCCGACCAACAGTGATCTGTGTGGAGTTTGCATGTTCTCCCCGTGTTGCGTGGGTTTACTCCGGGATTTCTCCGGTTTCCTCCCACATGCCAAAGACATGCATGTTAGGTTAATTGGCTGTTCTAAATTGTCCCTAGATATCTGTTTCCTATAGGCCCTTAGAATAGAGGGTTAGTATTAATGAAAAGCGCTTTGAGTGGTCTTTGTGACTAGAAAAGCGCTATATAAGTGCAGGTTAGTTAGTTAGTTAGTTAGTACTGTCCCAGAGTCCTATTACAGACAGTACTTATCCAACCATGAGATTAAGCCACTTTTTGAGCTGTTAGAAGTGGAGGGAGCTAATGGTCAGAGTGTACCTTACTTAGGCTACATTGAAATGTAGCCTAAGTAAGGCTACATTTCACTGTAAGTGAAAGTGACATTTTACATGTCACTTTCCCAAAAGACTTTCTCGGTATTGAAGCCGAAGTGCCAACATGACTTGCCTTAGTGATTCCTGATGTACATGCAGCTGATCAGTCCTTAGTGTTAATAGAGACAAACACATTAGATGTACTTTACGAGCTGTACTCTGATGCATGTTCTGAACTGCAGCCAACCATGTCACTTGGTTATAAGGCAGTGTTAAAAGTCCTTGAGTTACGGCACAGACAGTCCAAAGACACTAGCCTTGGTTTAGTGACCATGCGCAACAAAGAGCCACAGTTAGTTCCTGCAGGCCAAACAGTTGTTCTAGATGGCGCTGTAGCTGTGTCAGCCAGCAACAGTGAAAAATCTGTCTTGTTAGAACACCCGGTAATGTCAGCTTTACCTGGTGGTATCCTAGTAAAGCCATGTCTCATAAACTTACCTGAAAGAGCACCTTACCTTGTTCCAGTTATACTCACCAATGAGTCGGAACATGACGTGACAGTCCCTCAGAAGTGTGTCATTGGAGAAATTTGTGCATATCAACGAGTCCTATCGCAAGAACACTCCGTGAAAGTTACAAAGTCCAAAACTGAACCAAAGTCCACTCTGAAGTTCAACTTTGACTCTTCCCCCATTAGCGCTGAATGGAAAGAGCGCCTAACAGAAAGTCTTAGTCAAATGCCTGAAGTATTTGCACAAAACGATCTTGACTTTGGCAAAATGGATCAAGTGAAACACACAATCAAATTATCAGATGAAATACCGTTCAAACACAAAGCACGTCCCATACATCCAAATGACCTGGGAGCGGTCCGTAAGCATCTCAAAGAACTCCAACAAGCAGGTGTGATAAGAGAGTCCACTTCTCCATTTTCTTCGCCTATTGTAGTGGTGCGAAAGAAAAACGGCAATGTCCACCTTTGTATTGATTACAGGAAGCTTAACATGCAGACTGTAAAAGATGCTTACGCCCTCCCCAACTTGGAGGAAACATTTTCCACCTTGACCGGTTCACAGTGGTTCTCCGTCCTCGATTTAAAGTCGGGGTACTTACCAAATTGAGGTAGAGGAGGTGGACAAACCAAAGATGGCGTTCGTATGTCCCATGGGCTTTTGGGAATTCAAAAGAATGCTCCAAGGCATTACAAACGCCCCCAGCACATTCCAGCGCCTTATGGAGAAATGCATGGGTGACAAGAATCTGCATGAGGTGATTATGTTCCTCGATGACATCATTGTATTCTCCAAGACACCCGAAGAACTTAAAGTTCTTAATCGCCTAAAAGAGTACAAGCTTAAACTCTCCCCTGAGAAATGCAGATTTTTTCAAACTTCTGTCAGATACCTTGGTCACATTGTGTCCAGTAAAGGAGTTGAGACCGGCCCCGAAAAAGTGAAAGCCCTAAGTACCTGGCCTGTGCCCTGTGATCTCAAACAGCTCCGCTCGTTCTTAGGCTTTTCAGGGTACTATAGGCGGTTCATTAAGAACTATTCCAGCATCATTAAGCCCCTCACTGACTTAACATCAGGCTACCCTCCTTTGCGCAAAAGCACAAAGCCCAAAGCTAAGCCTGCCCAGTACCACGACCCAAAGACACCGTTTGGCGAGCGATGGACTTCTTCCTGTGATCTTGCATTCAAAACCATCATTGAAAAGCTCAGTACTGCACCTGTCCTGGGTTTCGCTGACCCTCAGTTGCCATATACACTCCATACTGATGCCAGCACTACAGGGCTTGGTGCCGCCCTCTATCAAGAGCAGGAGGGCCAGACTAGGGTCATACAGTGGGGAAAAAAGTATTTAGTCAGCCACCAATTGTGCAAGTTCTCCCACTTAAAAGATGAGAGAGGTCTCCAATTTTCATCATAGGTATACCTCAACTATGAGAGACAAAATGAGAAAAAAAATCCAATAAATCACATTGTAGGATTTTTAATGAATTAATTGGTAAATTCCTCGGTAAAATAAGTATTTGGTCAATAAGAAAAGTTCATCTCAATACTTTGTTATATACCATTTGTTGGCAATGACAGAGGTCAAACGTTTTCTGTAAGTCTTCACAAGGTTTTCACACACTGTTGCTGGTATTTTGGCCCATTCCTCCATGCAGATCTCCTCTAGAGCAGTGATGTTTTGGGGCTGTCGCTGGGCAACACGGACTTTCAACTCCCTCCAAAGATTTTCTATGGGGTTGAGATCTGGAGACTGGCTAGGCCACTCCAGGACCTGGAAATGTGTCTTACGAAGCCACTCCTTCGTTGCCCGGGCAGTGTGTTTGGGATCACTGTCATGCTGAAAGACACAGCCACGTTTCATCTTCAATGCCCTTGCTGATGGAAGGAGGTTGTCACTCAAAATCTCATGATACATGGCCCCATTCATTCTTTCCTTTACACGGATCAGTCGTCCTGGTCCCTTTTTCTGCAAAGAAAAATACCCCCATGCTTCACAGTAGGTATGGTGTTCTTTCTCCTCCAAACATGACAAGTTGAGTTTTAACCAAAAAGTTCTATTTTGGTTTCATCTGACCATATGACATTCTCCCAATCCTCTTCTGGATCATCCAAATGCTCTCTAGCAAACTTCAGACGGGCCTGAACATGTACTGGCTTAAGCAGGGGGACACGTCTGGCACTGCAGGATTTGAGTCCCTGGCGGCGTAGTGTGTTACTGATGTAGCCTTTGTTACTTTGGTCCCAGCTCTCTGCAGGTCATTCACTAGGTCCCCCCGTGTGGTTCTGGGATTTTTGCTCACCGTACTCGTGATCATTTTGACCCCACAGGGTGAGATCTTGCCCACGCAAGATTATCAGTGGTCTTGTATGTCTTCCATTTTCTAATAATTGCTCCCACAGTTGATTTCTTCACACCAAGCTGCTTACCTATTGCAGATTCAGTCTTCCCTGCCTGGTGCAAGTCTACAATTTTGTTTCTGGTGTCCTTTGACAGCTCTTTGGTCTTGGCCATAGTGGAGTTTGGAGTCTGACTGTTTGAGGTTGTGGACAGGTGTCTTTTATACTGATAACAAGTTCAAACAGGTGCCATTAATACAGGTAACAAGTGGAGGACAGAGGAGCCTCTTAAAGAAGAAGTTACAGGTCTGTGAGAGACAGAAATCTTGCTTGTTTGTAGGTGACCAAATACTTATTTTACCGAGGAATTTACCAATTAATTCATTAAAAATCCTTCAATGTGATTTTCTGGATTTTTTTTTCCTCATTTTGTCTCTCATAGTTGAAGTATACCTATGATGAAAATTGGAGACCTCTCTCATCTTTTAAGCGGGAGAACTTGCACAATTGGTGGCTGACTAAATACTTTTTTGCCCCACTGTAGCTTATGCAAGCCGGGGGTTGTCTAGAAGTGAGTCCCGTTACCCTGCCCATAAATTAGAATTTTTGGCTCTAAAGTGGGCAGTAACGGAGAAGTTCACAGACTATTTATATGGCAGTCATTTTACTGTTGTGACAGACAGTAACCCCCTGACGTATATTTTGACTACTGCTAAGATGGATGCCATGAGTTATAGGTGGCTAGCTGCTCTGTCGACGTTTAACTTTAAGCTCCAATACAGAGCAGGCAAGCTTAACTCAGATGCAGACGGCCTCTCTAGACGGCCACATGGCGAGTTACTTAATGACGCAGTGTCCCAAAAGGAGCTTGACCGCATACAGCAGTTCACTCAAACACACTTGTCTCTTCCTGAAAGCAGTTTAAGTTCTGAGGTAGTGTCTGCTATATGTGAAAAACACCTTGTCTGTAGCTCTCCAGACAACACCTTCCCTTTGGTTCAGGTGCGCACCACCTGCCTGCCATCTCCAGCAGCCTATTTATTCCATCTGGACCAGTGCTTGGTGCGGAGTCATCTCGTTCCTTTCCCAGAATCCTGCTATGCCAGCCTTCGAGCTTCCCAACTCATCGTGCATCTACACGTTGGCTTCCAAGCCATTGGTGTTCCCTGTCCGGGTCTGCGCCTCCCGGACCATCCTACAACAAGTAAGCCACCACGCTTTCCTTTCACCCTGTCTGCTTCCCCTGTGCACAGGCGGAGACCCGTGGCGGCGGACCATTCCCTTCCCGGTGGCAGATAATCAACCTCCCTCGCCAACTCCCAGCTCACCGGCCGCCTGCAGGCACTGTCTTCCTGGCTGCAGCTTCGGCGCTACCTGGGCTACATCCTACCACCTTGACAGTAAACACAATTACATCCAAAGTGACCGACGGGCTAAGCTGTTACTAACTGCCTCTGTCTCTTCCCAGGGTTGCCAGGTCGTACAGTGCTCTGCCGGTCCCAGCTGGAAATCCAGATTATATTACATTACACTACACAGCACACATCCACTCACGTACATTTATTCAATAAAACGGTTAATTTATCTACCTGGAGTCGTATCTGCTCTGTGGGTCACAAACGCCATGTCAATAAGTTGTATATATAGAATGTCGGGAACTTGCATTGAGACATTCAGAGATAAATTAGTTGAGCTGTACAATAATGTAGCTAGTAAGAAAATGGTTGTAATCTGTGGAGATTTCA
Organism: Pholidichthys leucotaenia; assembly: GCA_020510985.1. NCBI lineage: Eukaryota > Metazoa > Chordata > Actinopteri > Cichliformes > Pholidichthyidae > Pholidichthys > Pholidichthys leucotaenia. The sequence goes on along the minus strand of CM035839.1, from coordinate 247,366,416 downwards.
ATATTGATTTACTAAATCCATTTCAACAAAATGTAATTACAGAGTTCATGAATTCTATGTACAATATGAGTCTATATCCCACAATAACTCATCCCAGTAGAATCACAGTTCACACTGCTACACTTGATAACTTGTTTGTGAATATTATTGATAAGAAACTAGAAAGTGGATTATTGATAAATGAGTCATCATGATTATGATCATTTGCCAGTCTTTGCACTTATCCATAGCCACACGGGGGCCAATACAGAAAAAACTTCACAAATTGCAATCAGTTCTTTTAAAGAAGATCTGCTGAAGCAGGACTGGACAAAATTCTATGTATCAGATGTTAATGAAGCCTATGACACCTTTATGAACATTGTAACCATTCTTTATGAAAAAAATTGTCCATTAGTAAAGAAAAAGCTTAAACAGAAATTTGTTGACAAGCCAACCAAAGGATTACAAAAAGCATGTAAAAAGAAAAATTCAAAGCTTTTCTAAAGGACAAAAGAAACAGAGCAGCGGTATAAAACATACAAAAATAAGTTAACATATATAATGAGATGTAGTAAAAGAGACTATTACAGTAAAGAGTTGGAGAAAAACAGAGATAATATTAAAAATACATGGACAATACTTAACAATATTCTTGGAAATAAAAACAGAAATACAAGCTACCCAACCAAGCTTTCAAAAAAAAAAAAAATGACAGAGTGTGAATGCAGTCTCACCTGTAGATGAATTTGATAAATTTTTTGTTAACATTGGTCCTAATTTGGCTCGACAAATACCCATAACAGCACCTACAGGTGATACAATAAGCAAAAATATTGCTATAAAAGATTCCATTTTCATAAAGAACACAGAGGTCATTGAAATTGTTAAATTGTTTAAAACATCTACGGATTGTAATGGTATTGACATGCTTTTAGTCAAAACTATCATTGAATGCTTAGTGCAGCCACTGACATATATTTGTAACCTGTCTCTCCAAACAGCTATATTTCCCAATGCAATGAAAATAGCTAAAGTAATTCCGATATACAAGACAGGAGACAGAGGGGAATTTTCAAACTGTAGAGGATGCCTTTCACAGACGAGACTGAGTTTATTTCTCAGGGTTGGTTTATTGAGAGGTCACATCCTCTAACAAGCACAGAATCTCAGAAAAGAGGCAGAACAATCGTCCTTCACAGTTCTTATACTCTCCAAAGTCACAAACCCCCAACATCAAATAACACACCCCCAACCCAAAGTCCTTTAGTAAACATACAGCCCCCGAGGCTCCTTGGCGTCTCCATTGTCTCTCATCCTTCTAGCCTCCGGGGCTCCTGCTGGGACATTCTCTCCAACTTCCCGTCTCCTGCAAGAGCAACTTCACACCTCCCGTAGGTCTCTGCAGGGTCAGGTCCTCTTTGGCCATTAAGATGTGAAGCTTCCAGAATATGCACCGTCATGCCTACTAGGTATATGTGGGGAATATGAATACCATATATGCGCCCTAAATATGCGCCATAAAACTATAGACCAATTTCACTATTGTCGCAATTTTCCAAGATACTTGAAAAAATATTCTGTGACAGAACTGACAACTTCATAATAAGAATAATTTATTGTTTGAGCAGCAATATGGGTTCAGACACAAGAGGACAACTGCATTTGCCAAATGGAATTTATAGAAAAAATATTGCCCTGATAACTTGGCTCCATCAGGGTTGACAGTACATGGCTTTGTGAGTGCTTCAGACCCTTTATATTTAAACTTTTTAGATGCGCCTGTTTAAGAGTATGTGAACCATTTTTTTAACTTTTATGATGTTCTTCAGGTACAGTGCTAGGTCATATGACAAGACTCCTTCAAAGAGGTTATGACCTAAACAAGGCGGGAGACCAGGTTGGGAAACGTGAAAAGATTCAAGGGTATTAAAGATACATTTATTTCTCTGACATCTTGAATGTGGTCAGCCTGGAGATTAGCTGTCTCCAAGCATTTAAGATCTGCCAACAGCTCTGAGAAAACTTTGTCCATTCCAAAACGCTTAAGGTCATTCTCAACGCACAACAAGACTAAAAACATATTATCAGTATTTGAACGCAAATGAATGGGTAAATTTGCTAATGAAAGATAGACTGCAAGAATTTTGTGCGTCTTTTTAGCAGAACCCAGGGGATTCACAATTTCAAAAGAATCTTGGTACAAAATCAGTTTGAGGCTTTCAGGGTTTTCATTAAAGAACTGGTGACATTTGAAATTTTGTCCATCATATAAATCTGTATAAACCTCTACATCAGGATCTCCAAACTGATGTGACTGTGTATTCCTCCATAAATGCGACTGTAAAATGCTTTTCAGAGTTTCTGACACTGGTATGTGGTACGCACATTTTTGTGTCATGTTCTCATCCATTCCCAATGCCACTTTTTGGGGTTCAGTGTATTTAAAAAATTCTGCGAATGTCTGATTTCTAGAGTATGTTGTTCTTAATTGTCCCTGATGACAGGCAGAGAACAACTCTTTAATGCAGTCACAAATTTTAATGACTGCTTCATCTGATAAGCTCATATCTTTTAATAAAGAACTTACTTTGGTTATTGTATAGCCTTGACCTAACTCATGCACATTTTGCATTTCCTCAACAATGGTCGGTATAGTAGAGGCCAGAATAAGCAGCTGTCCTTGCAGTTTAAGATAAAAGAGATACATATTTCTCAGATACAACTGACTATAATTTTCTGGCATATCACTGGCTGCACTAGTTGTAGGCATGGCTTCATATGCGTTTTCTGAATCATCTGTACTGGCAATGACATTTGGGGGCTGAGGGCGAGTTTCCCAGTACATTTCATCAATACCATCAGGGGAGCATGCTTTATGCTTCCTACACATGTGAGAGGTAAATGATGACTTTTTTGTAAATGTGTGCTTACAACCACTTACTGGACAAGACACAGACCTGCCCTCTCCAATGTGATCATTTAAGTGAGACACTAGCTCTTTCACCGTGTTAAAATGGCGGCACATAAGGAAACTGCACATTTTAAATCCCCAACAGCAGCTTTAGGTGCAGCTTGCAGTGCAGGTGCATTGTGTAAACGATAAAAATGGCCCTTGAAAGCTGAGTAAGTGGTAAATGTTTGGCTACAGTTGGCGCCAACACATTTGAAAAGACAACGAGGCTCATTCCTATGCACTCTGCAATGTAGCACATAGCCTCTTAATGTGGCTAATTTCTTCTTACAAAACACGTAGATGATCAGTTTTAGGATTTCAAGTTTCGCCTGTCCTTTTCAGCTAAACTAAATTATCAGGCATTGACTGGTAGCTAGCTAGCTAGCTAACGAAGACCAAATGTTTTCAGCACACATTTTTGTTCTGTCTTGAAAAAAAAAAAAAAAGAGACGCTTACCATGGGAACTTTCAATTCTCTGAACAGCCACAGACCCTCCAAAAAACGTGTGTTAGAATCTTGATGTGTTAGACTCGTTGAAAACTTTCTAAATAACAAGGTAGTCTTGAAAGTTTCTGCTCTGCTGCTGTGAACGCCACTCTGCAGACGGCTCACTCTGGCTCTTTCGTTAGTGACGTCGGCAGCAGCCGTGCTCATGAGCTAGTGCTTCTCCCGCTCCTCCCGCTATTATCCAATCAGAGACGAGCTTCAGTCGCAACTATGCTCGTGGGCTCGTGCTTCTTCCGCTCCTCCCGCCATTATCCAATCAGAGACGAGCTTCAACTGCGCTCTCCGAACTTCAAGGCGGACTCAATGCACAGTGAGACAGTACAGGTTAGAGGAGGCACTGTTAAGGTGTGTAGCCTGTGACGATGATACAATGCTCAAATTAGGCCTATTATAATTTTTTTTTTATAAATATAAATTGAAAACCAGTAGGCCTAGGCCAAGTATTACATTAAAATTTAAAGACTAAAATATTGTTCATAGGCCTATAGATACACATCTCAGTATCTCAGGTTCACAAAATGTTTTGTGCAAACATTTTTATTACCTCAGTTTGCATCGTTTCAATCATGGTAAAAGTGCAGCATAAACATGTAAAAGTGACTTACATATATTTTTTGTATTTTTAAAAACAACTGACTAAAACTATAGTTTGTACAATATGTGCATGTCAAAATAACAAAATTGTTTTATGAGTATTGCAGTATTTCTCTGTGTTTGTTACCAATATTTGTAGTTTTAACCAATAATTTTCATTATATTTACATATTACTGTTGTAAATACAACAAAAACAATCTGTTTTATAGTTTACAAAGGTTGACTGTGATTTAAACCAAAAATATATGTTTTTGGGTTTACAATACTGTTCTGTAGGGATTTCACATAGTTTTTATGTAAATTTCACAGTCATTTTTTACAGTGTGCTTTTGCCAACAGACTGCTCAAAAACTAAGTCTTCTGTGTGGACACAGTTCTAAAATACAGCAAAGAAAGTCCACACCACTGACAATAATATATGAGTGTGGGCTGACAGTTCTGAGCGTGAGCAGAACAAATCCAGGAGCAGTCTCAATCTAACTGATCACAGGATGATGGACTTAACTGTAGCTCCAGACATCTGTGCAGGAAGACTGTAGCTGTGCATGAATCACAAGTGGGAGCTATTTACATCACCCTTGTCTATGTCTCTGGCAGGGCACATTAACTCAGTCAAAATGACTGTCTTGCCTACATTTTTATATATCTTTTAGACTTTCTTCTTTTTTGGCAAGGAATGTGTATCACTAAAACCCACCTTCAAAAAAATAAATTTATCAGTGGCTTTGCTCTCCCAAATTTGTGTTTTTATTATTGGGCTGCAAACTTGCGTTGGTCTATAGTGACCAATCTAACTGCCCTGACTGGGTAGCGATGGACTTACACTCAAGCAAAAACATTTCTATCCCTGTGCTGCTTGGATCCTTAATCCCTCTTCCCTCCTCTACATCCACTTATGCAGTAGTTACCAACACTCACTAACACTAGAAAAGCACTCAGAGAGGGCATATATCTTCCAAGGACCCTTCCTTCCCTCCCTTTGTCCATCTATCTGTCTGTACCTCCCTGCCTCCATCCCACCATACATTGCAAGATAGGGCCTTGGTAGAGGTATGCACTCCTAGATCCACTCCAAATCTAATGGGTTTGTCTGCTTCGTTAACAGTACGCTTGCTCTGTCGTTATTGACCTAATAGTGGACAAAACATTTGGCGACAAGGTAAAAGCGGTGATCGAGAGGTCCTTTGCCAATTTTCAGCCATTTTTGGAAGTACCAGGCAAGCCACCCGTGCCTTGGTGGTTTGCCACATTTGCCAACTATTTGGGGCTTTGAACCTCGGCAAACTCAAGAAGCGTTGCGAGAGGGTTTTGGTCCATAATTTGGGCATGGAGGGGCAGAAGATTTTGGAAAACTTGGGAGGAGCCGATAGTTTTGACAAGATCGTGGAGCTAATGACACGCTATTTTCACGCTCCTGAAAATGTCACTGTCAGACGCATTCAGTTTTGACAGTGCTGCTACGCAGCAGTGCTGTAGTGTAGTAGTGCTGTAGTGCTGACAGTGCTGTTGACGCAGTCAGTTTTCACAGTCTGCTTGGGACAGTCTGTGAGAAGATTCATAGCGGACCTCCGTGAGCTGGCAAGGGAATGCAAGTTTGGAGACCTGGAGGATAAATGGTCCGGGACCAGCTGGCGGAACATGTCTGGTGTCCCGCAGCTTGGTTGAGGCTTTTAACCCACCCAGGAGAGCTGATGTTGACTGCCACTATCGAGCTAGCTCAGAAATTTGAGGCAGCTGGGATAATAGCGAGAGGCCTCAATGAGAGAGCCACTCCAACCCAGGACAAGCCTTGCTTAAAGGGGCTGAATTTGGACCCTGAGGATGAAGAGAGCGGGGATGACGTATAGGCCTCCATGGTCAAGATTAGGTCCGCCCCAGGAATGCCCAGATGTTACGGCTGTGAGTCCCCTAAACCCTGCTATAAGTCCAGGGAATGTCCAGCACAGGGCAAGCACTGTGGGAGGTGTTTCTTACTGAACCACTTTGCCAGGACCTGAGTGAATTTTAAGCAGAGGGATCGACAGCGTGAGGCAGGTCCCTCGCCAAAGACTCCGACGATAGTCTATACGGTTTCCCCAGAGACGAATGGTCGTATCAGCTGTACTGTCTCGCTGGATGGCGTTGAGGTGCTGCTTTTGGTGGACACTGGAGCGGTGACCTCCGTTTTAAACCTAGCGACAGTGAAGAGTTTGTTTCCTCACCACCAAATAAATATCAATAAAGGAGCTGCATCATATTACAGTTACGGCATGAACAGGTTGGCTGTCTTAGGATTTTTGGAGTTGGAGGCAAAGTACAGATCTGTGATGTTGCCGGATGTTCAAGTTATTGTCACCACTACCAGAGCCAATATTATGGGGTGCAATATGTTTAATGGACTGGGTTTTTACATCACTAACGACACCGGAGAGGAGTGGTCAGGCTGCGGGTTGTGGAACCAACCTGCTCTGGGTGTGGGAGATGAAAAGGTGTGGGATCCTGATTGGTCCGGCGTTACTGGAGGAGAGCACACCCGTCGTCACGTGACACTGCCCCGGGACGGACCTGATGCCAGAGTCCATGGTACCCTTGGTGTGGGTGCTGGACGGCACGGCAGGACCCCCGGGGTGGCTAGTAAGCTTGAGACACTTGGGCTGAGGACTGAGGGGGTGAGACCACAGAGTGCAGTGTTAAAGCACTCCAAGTGACAGCCTTCAAAGAGGACTTCAAACCAGAATCAGAATCAGAATCAGAATCAGAATCAGGTTTATTGCCATTGTTCATGTAGTACACAAACTAGGAATTTGTCTCGGTACAATGCTGCAACATTAAACATGATAAGAGAAATAAACTATACATGTAATAAAGTGTAGGATAAGATTAAGTGATACTGGTCAACAGTTAAAATATATATTAGCCAGCAGCAGATACTGTGGAGAACTATATAGTGCAGTCGGTAATGCAGGAAGAAAACAGTGATGATTGACATGAGTCTGGTTGAGCTGCTGTACATGGTGCACGAGAGTCACTTAGTGTTCAGCAGTCTAATGGCAGAGGGGAAGAAGCTGTTCATGTGACGGGAGGTTTTAGTCTGGATGGACCGAAGTCTTCTACCAGAGGGGAGGGGGGCAAACAGTACATGACCAGGGTGTGAGGGATCGGCTATGATCCGGCCAGCACGCCTCCGGGTCCTGGAGATGTACAGATCCTGGAGAGATGGGAGCTTGCAGCCGATCACCTTCTCAGCAGTGCGCACGACGCGCTGCAGCCTTAGTCTGTCCCTGGCAGTGGCTCCTGCGTACCACACGGTTATGGAGGTGGTGAGGATGGACTCGATGATGGCTGTGTAGAACTGCACTAACATCTTGGTGGGTAGCTTGAGCTTCCTCAGCTGCCGCAGGAAGAACATCCTCTGCTGGGCTTTTTTGATGAGTGAGCTGATGGTCAGCTCCCATTTGAGGTCCCTGGTGATGGTAGTGCCTAGGAAGCGGAAGGAATCAGCAGTGGTGATTCAGGTGAATCAGCAGGCCGGCAAGACGACCAATTCCGAGGAGGAGGCTCACTTACACTGTAGTGGCCCAAGGAAGCAGGACAGAGCTCCCCTGCAGAGTCCGCCGAAGGGTTGAAGTTTGGCTGAGAGGGTCACACGGAACCCGCGAACAACGCGCGGACCAGGAGAGGCTCCAGGTGGTGGCTGCCCGGGCTGACAGGTGTTAGGGCCTGTCAGACAAGATGTGGAGGCACCCCAACGAACTGTGCCATGTAGTGGAGAAGAAGAGGCACCGCAGTTCAACCCCAGAGGCCAGGAAGAGAAGGCGCTCTGGATGGGAACCACGGGATGGCAATCCAGGGGCGGGCACGCCACAGGATGTGACTGGGGGTATGTTTGGTTTCTGTGTTTAAGGTTTCGTGCTCCTATGTCAACTTGTATATAGTTTTTAGCTTTATTGGTGTGTGGCCCCGACTATTCAGAGTAAGCGTAAATAAATATTTTATAAATTGACTGTTATTGAGTGATAAATCTTAAGAAATGGTGATAATATTGAGAAATTGTGTAATTTGTTTGAAAAAAGAAAGAGAAGAAGAAAAGAGTAGAGAAAAGGTAGGTTTGGAGGAAATCAATGGCTAATTAATTTCTGTGAATACTGAAAATGATAGGAGATGCTGAATTGCTTGATTTAAGTAAATGAGTGTTTAAATTGATAATGTAAAGGAATGCAAAATTTTATTGCTCATGTGGGAGCTGCCCAACACTGTTGCTATTGTGATGTGCCCAAGTGTGGGGTAGCTGTGTTCGGGTGGGGGCCGCCAATAGGGGGCTAGATATGTTTTATATTTGTATTGTTATTGTGGACCGTATATTTGTTATGATTGTTCAAGGGATTAATTTCGGTAGAAACACGGCTTGTGTGGAGAGAGGAATAACCAGGCCAAGCATTCATAGCAGATGAACTTTATTCCCTCTCACACATCTCTCAGAATCAGAAAACACTGACCTCATGTCACAGGGACTCTCTTTTATTATTACAATACTCACACATCTCTGTTGCCTGAGGTCTTGCATCACAGTTCATTCTCGCATCACAATTCCTATTGTCCCCCAGCCTCTTAATCCCCATGCTCTTCCGTCAGAGGAATTTACTGCATCTCCCTTCCTTCCAGTCTGAGATGAATACCACAGCATGGGTCCCCCATACCCCCCCCCCGCCAGTGTCTCAGACTGAGCGCAAACTCTCACGTCCTCTTGGCTTCAGCCTCCGCCCATAGCTGCTGTAATGAGGGGTCTTCGGCTCCGCGGTGCTGCTGTGCCGGTGGGGGGTTCCTGGGGGTGTGTCCGTCTGTGGGTGGATAATGGAGGGGGGGGAGACATTCAGCATGCTCGTGTGACTGCTCTGATGAGTCGTTTACCTGGGGAGTTCTCAGGGGGGTCTTCCACACCGAGGAGCTCGAGCCAACACCACCTGCTCGTCTGCCACCACAAAGGCGGGTTTAAGCCTGTTTATACAGATTTTCTCCCGGCGACACCCCAAGTCTAACGCAAAATGTTTGTCCCCAGGTTCCAGCACTCTAAATGGGCCATCGTAGGGTGGGCGCAATGGGGGTCGGTGGGCATCGTGCCTCACAAACATGGACGCCACGTCCTTCAAGGTTTTCGGCACAAAAGCGTGGGGAAAACAGTGGTGGGCCGGGCCAGGTAGCGTACCTGCATCTGTACTATGCTGTTAATGCGGGACGGATGGGTGTTCAGCGCGGGGTTATTTGTTAAAAATTCCCCGGGGAGTTACAGTGGCTGAGAAAAAAAAACAAGCTCTGCTGGGGAAGCCTCCAAATCCTCTTTCAGTGTGGAACGCAACCCTAACCCAACCCACCCCACTCACCCCACGGCAACTGGTCCACCCAATTTGCATCTGTAAGCGAAGCCCTGAGCACTGCTTTAAGTGACCTATGGAAACGCTCGCATAACCCATTGGCCTGTGAATTGTATGCGGTTGTGCGATGAATTGCGACACCCAGGCCCCGGGCCATCGTGGACCAGAAGTCGGAAACAAGCTGAGGGCCCCGATAGGATGTGATGTGCGAAGGGGTGCCAAAACGTGCCACCCATGTTGTCAAAAAAGCGCGTGCCACGTCTGCGGATGCGGTGGAAGCTAGCGGGAGTGCTTCTGGCCACCGTGTGGTGCGGTCCACCACTGTCAGGAGGTGCATGAACCCCTGCGATGGCAGGAGGGGGCCCACAAGGTCCACGTGAACGTGGTCCAATCTCTTAGCTGGGATATGGAACGGCTCCAAAGGGGTCTTTGTGTGCCTGTGCACTTTGGCTCGTTGGCACGTTACGCAGGCTGCAGCCCACTCTTTCACCTATTTGCGCAGGCTCAGCCAGACGAACTTCGCTCCCACCATTTTGACTGACGCACGCACTCCTGGGTGCACCAGGGAGTGAACTGACTCAAAAACGCGGCGGCGCACGCAAGAGACATTCCGCCACCACGTTAAGTTTACCGGCCACATGCTGAATGTCGGTCTTAAACTCTGAGATCACAGCCAGCTGTCTCTTCTGCCAGCCCAACCATGGTTCCGAAACCTTGGTCATCACGTACGTTAGCGGCTTGTGGTCCATGAATACAGTGAAGTTGCGCCCTTCCAGCCAGAACTAGGAGTGGTGTATGGCCAGGTGGAGAGCCAGTAACTCTCTGTCGAACGCACTGTATTTACGCTCACTGTCACGCAAAGACCTGCTAAAAAAGGCCAGTGGCTGCCAAGAACCGGTGACGCATTGCTCCACAATGGCCCCTATGGCCACGTCCGAGGCGTTGATAGTGAGCGCTATCTGAGCCGCTGGGTCCGGGTGCACGTTTGGCGTTTGCCAGGGCTGTTTTAACCTCAGAGAATGCCTGCTCCCGCTCAGGAGTCCAGTCGACTCTGTCCGCCGGTTTCCATTTCTTGAGTGTGGCATACAACGGCTGTATGAGCTGGGCTGCGCGGGGGAGGAAACGGTTATAAAAGTCAACCATTCCCAAAAACTCCTGCAGTGCCCTGACCATCTGAGGCTGGGGAAAATTCGCCCCTGCGCTCACCTTGTCCGGCAAGGGTATTCGCTCCCTCCGGTGAGATGCGGTGTCCAAAAATTGATCCCTGTCACGCCGAACTGGCATTTCACGGGTTGACCCGTGCTCCTCTAACCTCCGGAAAACTGTCCTGAGGTGGGTTACATGTTCGTCCTCGGACGCACTGGCCACCAGGATGTCATCCAGGTAGAAGAACACAAATGGCAGCACACGCAAAACCGCATCCATCATGCTTTGGAATGTCTGTGCCGTGCCTTTTAACATGAAAGGCATGCATAAAAACTCAGACCAAATGGGGTTATTACTGCCATTTTAGGTATGTCCTCCGCGCGCACCGGGATCTGATGGTAACCACGGACCAGGTCTATCTTAGAAAAAATGCGTGCCCCGGCGAGGTGAATGGAAAAATCCTGAATGTGGGGGATCGGGTAGCGGTCGTCCTCTGTAGCATTGTTTAATCTGCAGAAATCTCCGCAAGGTCACCACGATCCCTCGACCTTAGGGAGCATATGTAGCGGGGATGCCCATGGGCTGTTTGATCATCTGATGATGCCCAGCCTTTCCAAATTGGCAAACTCCTCACGCGCTATGGCCAGTTTAGCTGTGTCCAGGCGCCGAGGTCGTGCAAAAACGGGCGGCCCGGTTTTGGTAATAAAGTGTTCCGCCCCGTGTTTAGTGATGGCCGCCGAAAACGTCAGAACCGTGAGTGCTGGGAACTGGGTGAGCAGTGTGTAGAACTTACCACCTGGAGTTGTGACGTTGGCTAGCATTGTTGGCCTTGCTCCTCGAGCTGTACAGGGGAGAGAGTCAAAAGACATTTCGTTAATCAGGCGTCTGTTAGCAACATCGACTGTGTGCACACAAAAAATCAGTGCCTAAGATTGGGAAACTGCATGCCGCTATGATGAATGTCCACTGTTACATACGGCCGTGCAGGGATACAATCAGTGTCCTCTCACCTCTCAGTCAGTGTCCTCTCACCATGTCTGAGCCATTTGCGGCTGTCAGCTCGGGGCCGCTAGCTCCTGTTAGCCGGTCGGCATAGGACAGCAGGATGAGGATCTTTTGGGAGCTGAAGTCCATGAGGAACCGTCTCCCCATGCGTGAGTCTGTAATGTAGAGCAGCTTGCTTTCTTCACCAGCGGTCGCAGCTGCTTCTGACTGCCAGTCCTGGCGTTTTCCAAACGCTTGAATAGGCATGGTGGCACGCATTGGCGTGCGTCCTCTCCAAAATGGCGGTGGTAGGAGCAAAGCGTGTCTCTCTGGCACATCCTGGCCCCCGCTGCCACTACCATCACTGGCTCCTTGTTTCCGCTGGCCGTCTGTGAGCACTCTGGTGGTGAGGATGATCCGATCTATCTGCCTCGTGGGCTAGCGCACCGTAGTCACGCGCAGCCAGCAACGGTGAGTTGGCAAGGACCGCTCTGGCCACTGTTGGGAGGTTCCGGAGGAAAAGGTGGGCAAATAGAAAATGCCCGTCGTCCGTGCCCATCAACGCCAACATCTTCTCCATCAGTTCAATCGCCGAACCGTCTCCTAACTCGGAGTGCGTCAGGAGCCTCTCCGCTCTCTCGCAGTCCGAGAGCATGTCGCGCTGGGTCAGCGCGGCTTTGAGAGTCCCGTATTTGTCGCGGGCTGGGGGCTGTTGGAGCAGGCTCGCTACTTGCTGAGTCGTGTGAGCGTCCAGCGCTCCGACCACGTAGTAATATCTGGTGTCATCTGCCATTATTCCCCGGAGTGCGAACTGGGCCTCGGTGTGGAGAAACCAAGACTTCGGGTCGTGCAGCCAAAAGTCTGGTAGTTTGACCGAAACGGCGTATGCGTTGCAGGAGCTTCCTGTCCGGGTCATCTCCGGGGTGTTTGCCTCGTGTTCCATTATTTGTCAAGGGTCACCAGTGTGGAGAGAGTAATAACCAGGCCAAGCATTCAGAGCAGATGAACTTTATTCCCTCTCTCACATCTCTCAGAATCAGAAAACATTGACCTTATTGTCGCAGAGACTCTTTTATATTACAACACTCACACGTCTCTGTTGCCTGAGGTCTTGCATCATAATTCATTCTCGCATCACAATTCCTATTGTCCCCCAGCTCCTTAATTCTCATGCTCTTCGATCAGAGGAATTTACTGCATATCCCTTCCTTCCAGTCTGAGATGAATACCACAGCATGGGTCCCCCATACTTGTTTTATTTTGGACTGTTAGGGACAAGATGACAGAATTATCTGCCTGGCCATGTAGGGGACACTTGTAGTCCACCCAGCCCCCCAGTCTTGGTTGTGTGTTAACACAATCAAGGATAGGTTGTTTATTTTTTCTGTAAATATGTTTTATGCTTAGAGTGTGAGTTGGATGATGAATTTGGGTGGACCAACCTGTGTGCTTGCAATTTTTTTTAAGGGGGGATGAAATGAAACGCATTTTCATTTCATCCCCCCGCATTTTCATTTCATTTAATATATATATATATATATATATATATATATATATATATATTGTAGAAGAGCTTGGAATAACGAGGTGATGTGACTTATAAACCAAAGTTTATTATCAGCTTCGCTCCTCTAACAAGTCTCATCTAGTGCAGATGCAGAAGTAGAAAGAGAGCGAACACATTTGGCTCTACATACTTACACTTACACATAACAAAAGACACGCATATCAAAGCTGACATCCCGCATTATCTTAATCCCCCTCCTTTGTCTTCGTACCCCTCCACCTGGCCCCGGGAGGTCAGGGCAACCTATCTGGTCTCCACCGCAGCGCCTCGGATGCTCTTTGATCTCCACTGGCGGTTGAGACCTTTTGTCCTGTTCTGAGGTGTGAAGTCGCTTTACATATGTAATCACCAAACATTCTCACATGCTTATACATATGTAGGTTATGGGATATATGATTAATATAGACCACACACACACACACACACACACACACACACACACACACACACACACACACACACATATATATATATGTGTGTGTGTGTGTTATTTATAGTAATATGTACATATGTTTACTAGATGTTCTTGTTTTTTCTTGTCTTCTGATTGTTGCTATCCCTGTGCTGTTGCAATCCTGGAATTTCCCCATTGTGGGACTAATAAAGGTATCTTATCTTATCTTATCTTAAAATGTAATTTTCATTTACATATGAAAATTAATAGCATTAGTAAGATGGCAGCCAGGCTGCCTGGGGAATGGTCATGGGTGGCGGATTGCCATTTCCAGTGGTGACGCCACCCAGGGTATAAAGGGCAAGGGCGGAAGGGGTTCCTTCTCTTTCGCTGTTGATGCCCTGGCCTGCTGGAGAGCACTGGAAGTCAGCAAGGTCTTGTATATAGTTCTGTTAATAAAGCTCCGCTTTATTAACAGATCTCCGCTAACAGAACTCTCATTCTGTCATTATTGACCATGGCCACAGCAATATCCATAATTAGGTCCTCTAACGACAGGTGACACCTGTTGTTAGAGAAATGCCGTATGAAGTCCCTGAAACTGTTACACTGGGAAAAGAACATCCAGAAGTATTTACAGCATGTATGGTGACTTGTGCTCAGTCTTGAAGTGCTGACAAAAAAAAAAAAATCTAATGACCCTGATAAATCCTTTTTTGCTAAGCTTGTAGAGGTGGCTCCATGCTCTAAGTTTTCTCGTAAAGCTCTGGTTTTAGAACAGGAAGAGGATCCTTCTGTAGCGTCATTATGGCAAAGGGCAGCTACTACTGAGGAACTGAAGGGTGTAGCTGAATGATTTTTCCTTCAAGATGGAGTCTTGTTTAGAAAGTGGCACCCTCGGGATCACAGTGCTGATGAATCCTGGACTGTACTAACTCAGATCATCTTGTCTGTAGCCTTTAGAAAGGCTACATCTGGAGCTCATGAAGCTTCCATCACTGAGCATTTAGGTATCTGTAAAACTCAGGAGAAAATCAGCAGAAATTTTTATGTTCCCCAGAGGCATAAGGACATTGTGGCATACTGTCGTAGATGCCATGCATGTCAGGTAGTTGGAAAGCCTTACCAGTCAGTTCCTGTTGCTCGTCTTTGTCCTTAGCCAGTCATGGAACCTTTTTCAAGAGTATCAGTGGGATCAATGGTGTTGGCCTTTTACCAAAAACAAAGAGGGGGAATGAGTACCTCCTCACTGTCATAGATGCTACGACAAGGTTTCCAGAAGCAGAACCATTGAGATCAACTAAGGTCATAGTGGTTCATTTCTGTTCAAGGGTTTTCTTACCCTGGGATGTTCAGCATGATCGTGGATCCAACTTCATTACTGTCCATCGTCGGTCCAACTTCACTACTGTCCACCGTGGGTCCAACTTCTGGTATATTTCAGGATGTGATGCACGAGCTGGGAATTAAGCAGATTATGTTATCAGCTTACAACCCTCAGTCTCAAGGTACTATCGAGAGATACAATCAGACATTGAAGTCTATGATTAAGACTTACTGTGTCAGTTAGTCAAATGATTGGGATGCAGCAATGCCATTTTTGTTGTTTGCCATCAGAAACTCGGTGAATGAGGCTACTGGTTTTAGCCCATTTGAACTGGTATAAGGACATCAGATTACGGGACTCTTAAAAATGATTAAAGAACAACTGCTGCAGTCTGCTTTGTCTGCAGAAGCTCCTAGTGGAATAGATATAGATAGATAGATAGATAGATAGATAGATAGATAGATAGATAGATAGATAGATAGATAGATAGATAGATATGCCTGTTTTCCACTAGCCCAGCACACCTCGGTACGGCTCGGTTCACTTCAGTACGGCTCGGAATGCTTCTGTCTCCATTGGTGTTGTGCTTGTGCTGTGATGGTTTGTTAGGAGGTTTTAGAAGCGGGGCAGCAGCAGATTCTGAGCGAGGCGGGGCCACACTCCCGTGACATTACGCACCGACTGAGTCCTTATTTAGACAAAAAAGGATTCAAGGATTATTGCCTTGCTCGCTCTGTGGATTTATCTCACAATTAATTTTATCTCATAATTAAGCTGCAACAACACAAGTCACTTTTGTTTTGAATTAACTGCCAAATGACCTAGAAATAAAGAGCTGAAACTTGTTTTTATTCGTATTAAATAATGAGACGTGGCACACTGGCCTACACCAAATTATTATTTTTTACATCCTAGGGCATTTTGGATGTACTGAATTAAAAAAAATTCATGTTTTTCACCTTCAGGTCAACGTTTGGAACAACAGTATTAGTATTTTCCGTTTAGATGATGCTACACTCCTTCTAAAGTATTGTAATTCTCTGAATTTGGAATGCTGATAGAACATTCAATTTACATATACTTACTTTTTTACATTGACTTGTAAGCTTGATCAGTCTCTCCTGCTGCATTTTAAAGTCAACTGTAAGCTGTGCAACTTCTTATAAGTTAACATAAAAAATGTACCCAAAGTTTAGAACTGGATCATGTGGGGCTAATTTTTTATGATATTTCAATAAAAAGAACAGAAAGCTTACAAAAACATTTGTTTTTTGGTCTAGTTAAAAATTACATTACCTTTACAATGGTTAGGTAATGTAATTACCTAACCTGATCAGGAAGATCAGTATCATTTTGATCAGATTAGGCAATGGAATTTCTATGAAATTATACTGTTTTATAATTCAGTGTTATAACAGACAAACCACACTTTCCAAAACAATTCCATTTTATTATATACAAAATATTAAAAGAAAAAAAAAACTTTGCAACACAACATATGAAGGTTAATCGACATTTTATACACGCCGACCACTGAGTGTCTCTACACCAGCTTCCCAAACTGGGTCACGACTCGGCTGAATGAAGCGTCTCTGCCAGCTGTGGGTCAGGAAGGCTCGGTTGAATAATCCGGACGGGCTGTCGCGGCGGACGCGTGGGATGATTCTACAAGGAAAATGCACACAATAAAATACAGCACAATAGTTTTTAACAAGAATACATAAGCTTATTTCAGCGTATTGTTCACATGAATAATTAAAATAAAAGCTTGAGTCCGCAGTGTGCTGCAATTAAGCAGCGATCATCATCCACAAATGAACAGCTTTTTTATTGCATAAATAAACTGAGCGTCTTACCGAATATATTTGCGAAAAAACGCACAATAAAAAAAAATTAAAACTCACCGTTAAAGAACTCCGATGTCGAGACCTCCCGGTATATTTTTTCATTCCGGGCAGCTCCGTCTAACTCGCGCTGCATACGTTCGTCTGACAATGCAGTGAGCAGACACTGCAGCTCCTTACTGGTCCATGGAACACCCTTATTACGCGAAGCCATTTTTGATAGAGAATAAATGAAAATAGCACAGCAATACACTGAAAGGAACCGCCAACAGTGGTTGCGTGCTGAGTAAAGGCAGTCGTGAAGATTCTTTTTTTTTTTTTTTTCAAAAACTTTATTGAGAAGGTCGTGAAGATTTGGTAGATGAGGAGGAGGAGAGGGGCGGTTACAACCTGACCAATCAGCGCCGGTTACGACCTGACCAATCAGCGGCGACCAGTCTGTTAACGTCACAACACGGCACAGCTCAGCACTGCTGTACCTTGCCCTTCAGCGGGGCTGAGAATTGCGGCTGTTAAACCGTGTTGGGGCTTGTGGAAAAGCGTACAAAGCGTGCTGAGCTGTCCCGTGCCGCGCTAAAGCGTGCTAGTGGAAAAGGCCCAATAGATAGATAGATAGATGTACTTTGTTGATCACAAATTGGGAAATTACAGTGTTGCAGTATGTAGCTTTGTTCAGAGACCGTTTACATACAGCTTGTGAACTACCCCAGAATAATCTGCAAGCAGCCAAATGATAAGAATGATAAGAAGGCAGTGCAGCATACCTTTAACCCCTTAACGCCTGAATTTATTTCCAATTATGAAAAAAAAATTTTGACGTGTTTTTGCTTTCTAGTAGATGCTAAATTAAGTTGAGAAAGTTAATTTGACTATAGCACATAAAATAGATATAATTTTAGGAATGATGCAAATTAGCGACAACAGGCATCTATGGTATAAAAAAGGTAAAAAAGCACCTGTTCCCATCTCAAGTATGAAGAGTCTTTATGCAACAAAGTTATTTTCAGTATTTTCAACTCTCATGCCAAACTATAACCCTAACCCTAACCCTAACCCTAGCAATCAGGAAATGGATGGTGCTCCATCTCTGACCGTTCCTACGAGAAACTAATGCTTGCAAAAGGTTCCTAGGTATGTGTTGGAAGTGCTCCAACCGGAAGTGGAGGAATACAGACGGTATTTTGGTTGCATTTGGAGCAGAAGCGGTTTGATGTGAATTCGCGACGACAGGCGTCAAGGGGTTAAGGGAGGAGACCAAGTTTTGGTGAGAAACTGGGGGTCAAAATGTGTGGCCCTTACAAGGTTTTGAAGAAAATGGGTGACTGTAATGATGTTGTGGAGACTTGATTGGAGACACAAATCACGTTTGTGCCACATGAACCTTTTGAAGCCTTATGCTCATGACAATTCATCGGTGGTGTGTGTTGCATCACAGGTTGCAGTGGAGGATGAGAGTACAGATGAGTGTGAGTCAGTTGAGCCTGTTACAGCTAGGCTCAAGAATTTTACTGCCTTGGCCAGTCTTCAAGAATCCTTAGAACATCTGACTTCAGAACAAAGAAAGGAAATATTAGATCAGGTGGGTTGACGTTTTGTGAGGCCAAGAGCAGCCAAGGTGCAAGCTATTTTAGGGTACGGTCACACTTCAGGTTTTAATGCTCAATAGTTTAAACTTACACAGACTACGGCTCCTCCTGATAAACTTTCCTGTCCACTAAGAGGATTCCATGGTGCTGAATCATCATAAGTTACCTAAAGAAACAGAAAAACAAAATACAAATACAATCTGCAATACCAGTGTAACATGTAACATGTCTAGTTCTGAAGACAAAAAACCTACAATGTACTGTACACTATACTCACCATAATGTGGCTGACATCATGTACATCTTCAGAGCCATTGTCGGAGTCATAGTGAGAGGAATTTTCATTCAGATTCTGTGTTGCAGAAAAGAATACAAAGTATTGATAAACCTTTGTTACACAATATGCGCACAGTCACCAGCCACCAACAGGATCTAGCATGTGGGAGATGCTATTCCAACCAGTTGTCTTCCCTCCAAACTTGATTAAAGAGATACATGGGTTGCCAGAGCGGCAAAAATACAGTATTTATTTATGTATCCTTGAAGAGCACCTGGTTGGACCATTTTATCCATTTTTAAGCTTTTAAAAAAAACAGAACTGTACTGACCAAGAGCAGCACTCTCACTTCTGCCTACCTACAAGTTTGATTAAAGAGATACTCCACATCCCCAAATCAGAAGTATCATCTCAGTTAGTAGGGCTACCGGTGAGTAGTTAGTAGTAGTTAGTAGTCAGTAGTTAGTGAGTAGTTAGTAGGGCTATCTCAGTTAGTAAAGCTACCGGTGTAGCTTTACCATGACATCACAACACTTCTGACTACTGACTATCCCTAACCTATTGCTGCCCAACCTGTAATAAACACACAAAACAGATCTCCGAACAGTGACCCTGTGGAGAGCGTGAAAAGATGAGGCTGAGTTTATTTCTCAAATCAGGTTTATTCACTTGTCTCCAACATCCTCCAAACAGAAAAAAGAGACCCATCCTCCCACATCTGTCCTTTTTATACCCGGGACATCAAAGTACAGAGTCACATTGTCTTTAAATCCCAAGACACAACACATCATCCCCCAGGTCTTCTCCTCTCCACCTAAAACCCTGGTGGTCAGGAAGTCTCTCAAGGCCATCTCTAAAGATCACATTTCGCACCCTCCCGTTATCCCCAGGAGACCCAGACTTATTGTTCATTCTGAGATGTGAGGCAACAGTAATATACATATGCAGCCTAAACAACTCAAATATGTGTGCCACATGACCCCCCCCCCAAACGTCTAAGATGAAACAATACAACACAGTCTGCACATCATGATAAAATCACAAACATCAGTCCAAGTGTTGTTTGGGCTTCAATCGTCTTCCGAACTTGCTGTAAGCGGGCTTTACCACTCCCGCGACGCCATCCTGCTGTGAACCTGCTATCTGAGGATGAGAACTGTTAGTCAATCCCTGTGGGAGCTCTGGGGCATGCTCCCTGGGAGGTCTGCCGCGTCGAGGAGCCCTCGCCAACTGCACAGCTTCGTCAGCCATCACAAAAGCAGGTTTGAGTCTGTCTATGCCAATTGTTTCCCTCCTGCCCCCCAAATCTAGCAAAAAATGCTTATCACCTGTTTCCAGCACTCTAAATGGGTCATCATAAGGCGGTCGCAGGGTTGGGCGCTGAGCATCATGGCTGACAAAAACAAACTCCGCATTTTTTAAAGCCTTAGGTACAAAAACGTGCGGAAAACTGTGATGAACGGGGCCAGGAAGCGTGCTTGCTCCCGTGTCGCTCAGTAACCGCTGAGCAGGGGGGCACTCTGGCGCAGGATTATCCGGGAGAAACTCCCCGGGCAGCCGGAGTGGCTGCGCAAACACCAACTCAGCTGGGGAGGCTTTTAAGTCCTCTTTAGGTGCAGAACGCAACCCCAATAAAACCCATGGTAGCCTGTTTACCCTATTTGCATCCGTAAGCAATGCTCTGACGGCTGCTTTCTGAGGGCTGCTTTCAATGACCTATGGAAACGTTCGCATAAACCATTAGGGGTGGTACACGGTAGTGTGGTGGATTGTTACCCCCAGGCTGTGGGCCATCGCTGACCAAAGCTCGGAAACAAATTGAGGACCTCTGTCGGATGTAATATCCGACGGAACTCCAAAACGCGCTACCCAAGCCGTTAAAAACGCACGCGCCACCTCCTTGGCTGTGGTTGATGCCAGTGGGACCACTTCAGGCCAACGCGTGGTGCAGTCCACCATTGTCAAAAGATGTGTGCACCCCTGTGACGACAGGAGGGGGCCTACGAGGTCGACATGCACATGATCAAACCTCTTGGCCGGGATGTGAAACGACTCTAAGGGGGCTTTAGTGTGTTTGTGTATTTTGGCTCGCTGGCAAGCCATGCAGGCTCTTGCCCACTCCTTAACGTGCTTGCGCAGGCTCGGCCACACAAACTTCTCTCCTACCATTTTGACCAACGCATGCACCCCCAGGTGTGCCAGAGAATGAATCGAGTCAAAAACGTGGTGGCGCCACGCGGTCGGCACCATCGGATGCGGTCGTCTGGTGGAGACATTGCAGATTAGGGGGGGCATACCATCTTGCAGCACCCTGCTCTCCAGCCTTAACCCTGTTGGTCCAGACTGGAGCGAGCACACGTCCGCATCGCTAACCTGATCCGCGGCCATGGCTGTGGACTGGGGCCGCGTGTACTTCCGCGCCGCTAGCCTGCTCCGCGGCCATGGCAGTATAATCTACCCCTACGCGGACTGGAGCAGTTACGGCGTGCGAGAGACAGTCTGCCACTACATTGTTTACCCACTACGTGTTGAATATCGGTAGTAAACTCTGAGATTGCAGCCAGCTGCCTCTGCTGCCGGCCTGACCACGGCTCCGAAACCTTGGCCATCGCGAAAGTCAGCGGCTTGTGGTCAACGAACGCAGTGAAACGACGACCTTCCAGCCAGAACTGGAAGTGGCGAATGGCCAAGTGGAGCGCTAACAACTCCCTGTCGAACGCGCTGTATTTTTGCTTGGTATCGCGCAAAGTCCTGCTGAAAAAGGCAAGCGGCTGCCAAGCCCCAGCAACATGCTGCTCTACTACCGCCCCTATGGCCACGTCTGACGCGTCAGTAGTGAGCGCTATGCGGGCCGTTGGGTCTGGATGTGCCAACAACGCAGTGTTTGCCAGGGCTGTTTTGACCTCCAAGAATGTGCGCTCCCGCTCTGGGGACCATTCGATTGCATTTGTGGGTTTTTGTTTTTTTAGCGCGGCATACAGTAGTTGCATGAGCTGCGCTGCGCGGGGAAGGAAACGGTTATAAAAATTCACCATTCCCAAAAACTCCTGTAATGCTTTGACTGCTTGTGGCTGGGGAAAATTTGTTACTGCACGCACTTTGTCAGGCAGCGGAACTTCTCCTTCTGGAGAGACGCGGTGCCCCAAAAAATCAATCTGCGTCACCCCGAACTGACACTTCGCTGGGTTGATTATTAACCCGTGCTCTCCCAACCTCCGGAAAAGTGCCGTGAGGTGTTTTTCGTGTTCCTCTTCGGACGGGCTGGCTACCAAAATGTCGTCCAGGTAGACGAACACAAAAGGGAGATCGCGCAACACCGCGTCCATCATGCGTTGGAACGTCTGCGCAGCGCCTTTAAGCCCGAACGGCATGCGCAAAAACTCAAAAAGGCCAAACGGAGTTATTACCGCTGTTTTGGGTATGTCCTCAGCGCGTACTGGGACTTGATGGTACCCGCGGACCAAGTCTATTTCAGAAAAAATGTGCGCCCCCTCCAGATGAATGGAAAAATCTTGAATATGGGGGATTGGGTAGCGGTCGTGCGCTGTAGCATTGTTCAACCTGCGGAAATCACCGCAAGGTCGCCACGAGCCGTCAGCCTTAGGGACCATGTGAAGCGGGGAAGCCCATGGGCTGTTCGAACGCCGGATGATGCCCAACTTTTCAAGGTTGGGGAACTCCTCGCACGCTATGGTCAGTTTAGCTGCATCCAAGCGCCGAGCTTTTGTAAAAACGGGGGGACCGGCGGTAGTAATAAAATGTTCCACTCCATGTTTAGCGACGGCTGCTGAAAATGTGGGAACCGTGAGTGCTGGAAACTGAGTGAGGAGTGTGTGGAACTTACCGCTTGCCGTAGCGACATTGGCTTGTGCTGTGGCCACCCACAGGTCACTCGAGCTGCACATGGAATAGAGTAAAAAGAGAGTGCATTAACCAAGCGTCTATTGGAAAGATCAACCAACAACCCATGTGAACACAGAAAATCAGCCCCTAACATGTTGAAGCTCCCCGCGGCTATAATAAAAGTCCACTCAAAAGTATGGCCTTGCAGGGACAGAAGCAGAGTCTTCTCACCGAAGGTCTTAATGCTCGAGCCGTTCGCTGCCGATGCTCCGTGACTCCCGGGGCCTGCCAGCCGGTCAGCATAGGTTGGCGTGATGAAACTCACTTGGGAGCCTGTGTCCATGAGGAATTGCCTCCCCGAACGTGCATCCGTCAAGTAGAGCAGCTTGTTCTGTTCACCGAGGGCCGTGGCTGCTACCGACCCTTGGCTCTGGCATTTCCCGAGCTCTTGAACTGACACGGTGGTATACACTTGCGTGCCCTCTCTGCGAAGCGACGATGGTAGAAACAGAAGTCATCTCCTCCGCGATGTTTGGCCTTCACCGCCGCCGTTGCCGGTGGGTCTGCTGCCACCGCCTCTGGCCACCTGCCATCTCCGGCCCTCGCGTCGAGACCTGTCACTGCTGCGGTGGCCGCGCACTGTCTGCTGGCGTTGAGAATCCGCTGTGCCTCCTGGGCCAGTGCACGGAAGTCCCGCTGGGCCAACAACGGTGAACCGGCCAGGGTCGCTCTCGTCTCTGACTGTAGGGTTCTCAGGAAAATGTGGGTGAAGAGCAGGTCATCGCCATCTGAGCCCCTCAGCCTCAGCATGTCTTCCATCAGGTCAACGGGTGTGCTGTCTCCCAAGTCGTTCAGGGCCAGGAGTCTCTCCGCTCTTTCCTGGACTGAGGGAGTGAAACGCTGGATGAGCGCAGCCTTCAACCCGGCGTATTTGTCTTCGGCCGGTGGGCGCTGCACCAGGCTCTGCACATGACGAGCCGTGCGGTTGTCGAGCTTGGCGATAACGTGGTAGAATTTCGTGCCATCTGCCGTTATTCCCCGGAGAGCGAACTGAGCTTCGGCCAAGAGGAACCAGGAGTCTGGATTGTCCTGCCAGAAATCTGGTAGTTTGACTGAGACTGCATTCGCCTGGCTGGTTCCTGGCGAGTCCGGCTCGGGGGAATTTCTTTTGTCCATGATACGTCTTAAGGTCACCAGTGTGGAGAGCGTGAAAAGACGAGGCTGAGTTTATTTCTCAAATCAGGTTTATTCACTTGTCTCCAACATCCTCCAAACAGAAAAAGAGACCCATCCTCCCACATCTGTCCTTTTTATACCCGGGACATCAAAGTACAGAGTCACATTGTCTTTAAATCCCAAGACACAATACATCATCCCCCAGGTCTTCTCCCCTCCACCTAAAACCCTGGTGGTCAGGAGTCTCTCAAGGCCATCTCTAAAGATCACATTTCGCACCTTCCTGTTATCCCCAGGAGACCAGGACTTATTGTTCATTCTGAGACGTGAGGCAACAGTAATATACATATGCAGTCTAAGCAACTCAAATATGTGTGCCATAACCCCCCCCCCCCCAGCAAAAAATAAATGTGTTAATATTGCACTATAATGCATGTGCTACAAAGGCCAGATTCTTGCAGAAGTTTAAACTTATAGTCTTCTGCTCCTGAAAAACTTTGTAGTCCACTGAGAGGAACCCAAGGTTCAGAATCATCATCCCAATAAAACAGAAAAAAATAACAAAATGCCAGTAAACAAAAATGAACACCCATACAGTCTACAAACCAATCTGCACGTTACCCGGATGTATGTAACATGTTAACTCCACAATATATTTTTAATACAAAACCTAAAATATACTGAACACTAAATCTGCACAATTAAAGACTGCCTGAAATGCAATGAATAATACTGTAAGTGTTTCATTAACATGGATCATGCATACAGAGCATGAGATGGTTTTGTCTTCTGTTGAAAATCCAGCACACACCTTTCTCTGGCAGCGGCGCACTCCATCTCTCTGCCAAAGAACAAACACATTGTTTAGTCTTGCCCACTTATATATCTCAAGTGAGCATCAATATGTGGGGCCTATGTTAGCATTATTAAAGCAGACAATTCATTTTTAAAAAGTTCTATTGTCAGTGCAGTATTAAACATTGTCACATTGTAGAGCTGAGTCTCTCAGAGCTCTGGTGATTTTTCTGTGCTCTACATGAAATACCTTATTTGAAAATAGCTGATCAACGAGCTTGTCTATCTCCTATTTAAGGTTTTTCAGAATCTGAAACTTACATGACCCTCTTCTGTAGTTCCCCATAGTCTTTCTGAAGATGGTTCACTTAGGGGGATCCAAGCATCAGAACTGGCATGGGCTCTTGTCTAAACAAAAGATGACGGTTTCCATCTAATGACTGCAACAAATTTGACAAAAATATGTATCTTGTAACTCAGTCACAATATCCATCCAGCCATCCATCTTCTTCCGCTTAATCGTTTCGGGTCGCGGGGGGGGGGGGGGGGGGTGCTGGAGCCTATCCCAGCATCTTTGGGCGAGAGGCAGGGTACACCCTATCGTCATTGCCAAAATGTACTCTACACATAGACTACACATCTTTCAAGATATTGATGAAGATATCTGTTGCTGGAGATGCATCTGGTAATACAATAGTAATTATTAAAAATAAGAAAAAAATAGTTCTATTTTGTGATAAGTACAATGTTCTGGCTACATATAGCACAAGTACAGTATAGTACATGTTTACAGTTCATGACTTACCAGATCCTGGTTTGGCTGGTCAATCTTGGTATCGCTCATTGCTTCCCTAAAGTGATAGAAAACATAGATTCATATTAATCTTTGAATACATGATTCTCGAGCTTGATTCCCCCTGAGGAAATACATAGATCTATTAAATAAAAATGCTACTGTAACATGATCATATCAATAGATGCAAAATGATAAATGATGTAATGCTAAATGCAAGTAGAAGGTAGTAGCCGTGTTGTAACTAATTTATGTCACCCCAAGTTGCCTCTCTTCGGCTAGGCAACATCATGGCTAGAGTCACATCCAAAGCAATAAAAATAATAAAATATAATAATAATAATAATAATAATAATAATAATAATAATAATAATAATAATAATTATTATTATTATTATTATTATTATTATTATTATTATTATTATTATTATTATTATTATTATAACAATAATCCTCTTGTCTATCATCCCTAGGCGACATCATGGCTAGAGTCACATTCAAAGCAATAAAAAAGAATTGTCCCCTCCATCATCCCTGTCTAGAAATCAGTTTGCAACTGTTTGCAGCAGATATAAATATCGTGTGCTGTATAAATAGCCAGAATCAAACAGAAAGGACTAACCTTTTTTTTCCATAATCGTCTTGTTCTTCTTGGAATATCCGTTTCTGAACCAGTGAGGATATATTTTCTTTTCAGCGCAATGCTAGGTGCGAATGTTGGTTGCTTTAAGCGAGCAGAAGAAACGGAGAGGCACAACTGTAATATATACTATATTGTGGGACACATATGTGGGTTTCATATGCTTCACATGTATATTACTGTATGCTTATTGTATGCTTCACGTCTCAGAGGAACGAAAGGACTGAACCTCCTAGGAGATAACAGGAGGATGTGAAATGTGGCCTTTTGTATGTAAAGAGATGACCTTGAGGGATTTCCTGACCACCAGTGACTTTAGGTGGAGGCGAGAAGACCTGGAAGAAGACGCATTGTGACTTGGGATTAAAAGACAATGTGACTGTGTGCTTTGATGTCCTGGGGTATAAAAGGGACAGATGTTGGGGGGTTCTTTCTCTTTCTGTTTTTGATGATGTTGGAGAATGAAATAAACCTGACTCGTGAGATAAACTCAGCCTCGTTATTTCCACATTCTCCACACTGGTGACCCTAAGACGTATCATGACTGGAGGAAATTCTCCCGAGCCAGACTCATCAGGAGCCAGCCAAATGAATGCAGCCACAGTTCAGCTACCAGACTTCTGGCAGAACAATCCGCGCTCCTGGTTTAACGCGGTCGAGGTGCAGTTTAACCTCTGGAGGATTTTGGTAGACGACACAAAGTTCTACCATGTGGTTGCAAAGCTGGACAACCACACAGCCCAGCGGGTGGAGAGCCTGATCAACCAGCCGCCGGACAGCGACAAGTACAGCGCGTTGAAGGCTGCACTCATCCATTACTTCACCCCCTCGGTGGAGGAGTGAGCAGAGGGGCTCCTGGCGCTGACTGAATTTGAAAGCGACAGGCCTGCGGACCTGATGGAGAAGCTGTTGAGGTTGAAAGACTCTGATGATGATCACTTCATCTTCACCCTTTTCCTCAGGACCCTACCGTCAGCGGTGAGAGTGACCCTGGCCAGTTCACCACTGTTGGCCCGACGAGACTACCGCGAGCTGGGCCAGGAGGCGTAGCGACTCATCAACGCCAATAAACGGCGCGCGGCCACGCCCACGACAGCAAAGCTCAGCACAACGTCCGGAGATGGCAGGGGGCCAGAGGCTGCAGTACCAGACTCACCGACGACGGCAGCGGCAGGGGCCAGGAAACACGGAGCAGACGACGTCTTTTGTTTCTACCATCGCCGCTTCGCAGAGAGGGCACGCAAATGTATACCACCGTGCCATTTCAAGCGCTCGGGAAATGCCAAGACTGGGGGTCGCTAGCAGCTGCGGCCCTCAGAGAGGAGAACAAGCTGCTCTCCTTGAGGGATGCGCGCTCGGGGAGACATTTCCTCGTGGACACAGGCTCCCAGCTGAGTTTCATCACACCTTCCTCCACTGACTGGCTGGCGCCTTCCAGTGGCCCCGGGGTGTCAGCAGTGAACGGCTCTGCGATTAAGACCTTCGGTGAGAGGACTCTGCTTCTGTCTTTACACGGCCGTACATTTGAGTGGACTTTCGTCATAGCTGCAGTCAATTTCAACATGTTAGGGGCTGATTTTTTGTGCTCACATGGTTTGTTGGTTGATCTTGCTAACAGACACCTGGTTAATGCACTCTCTTTTTATTCTATTCCCTGTACAGCTCGAGTGGCCCAGCCAACAGCACAAGCCAACGTCACAGCTGCAAGTGGTAAGTTCCACACACTCCTCACTCAGTTCCCAGCACTCACAGTCCCAACATTTTCGGCGACCGTGGCTAAACACGGGGTGGAACATTTTATTACTACCACCGGACCGCCCGTTTTTGCAAAAGCTCCGCGCTTGGATTCAGCTAAACTGACCATAGCGCGCGAGGAGTTCGCCAACCTGGAAAAGTTGGGCATCATCAGGCGTTCGAAAAGCCCATGGGCTTCACCGCTTCACATGGTCCCGAAAGCTGATGGCTCGTGGCGACCTTGCGGTTATTTCTGCAGGCTGAACAACGCTACAGCGCACGACCGCTACCCGATCCAGCACATCCAAGATTTTTCAGTTCATTTGGTGGGGGCGCGCGTTTTGTCTAAGATAGACTTGGTACGCGGTTACCACCAGGTCCCAGTGCGCACTGAGGACATACCCAAAACAGCGGTAATAACTCTGTTCGGACTATTCAAGTTTTTGTGTATGCCGTTTGGGCTTAAAGGTGCGGCGCAGACGTTCCAACGCATGATGGATGAGGTGTTGCGCGATCTCCCCTTCGTGTTCGTCTACCTGGATGACATATTGGTAGCCAGCGCGTCTGAAGACGAACACGAAAACCACCTCACGGCAGTTTTCCGGAGGTTGGCAGAGCACGGGTTAATAATCAACCCAGCGAAATGTCAGTTCGGGGTGACGCAGATTGATTTTTTGGGGCATCACGTCTCTCCAGAAGGAGCGGTTCCTCTGCCTGACAAAGTGCGCGCAGTAACAAATTTTCCCCAGCCACAAATGGTCAAAGCGTTACAGGAGTTTTTGGGAATGGTGAATTTTTATAACCGTTTCATGAGCCGCGCAGTGCAGCTCATGCAACCATTGCACGCTGCACTAAAAAAACAAAAACCCACAAATAAAATCGAATGGTCTCCAGAGCGAGAGCGCACATTCTCTGAAGTCAAAACAGCCCTGGCAAACGCTGCGTTGTTAGCACATCCAGTCCCAACGGCCCGCATAGCGCTCACTACTGATGCGTCCGATGTGGCCATAGGGGCGGTCATGGAACAGTATGTAGCTGGAGCCTGGCAACCGCTCGCCTTTTTCAGCAGGACCCTGTGCGATAGTGAACGAAAATACAGCGCATTCGACAGGGAGTTGTTAGCTCTCCACTTGGCCATTCGCCACTTCCAGTTCTGGCTGGAGGGACGCCGTTTCACCGTGTTCGTTGACCACAAGCCGCTGACCTTCGTGATGGCCAAGATTTCAGAAACTTGGTTGGGCCGGCAGCAGAGACAGCTGGCCGCGATCTCGGAGTTTACTACCGATATCCAGCATGTGGCGGGTAAACAATGTAGTGGCTGACTGTCATGCCGTGGCGGCTCCAGCCCGCGGCTCCAGCCCGGTAGATTTTGCAGCCATGGCCGCAGATCGGGTTAGCGACACAGAAGTGCGCGCGGCCCCAGTCCGCGTGGGGATAGATTATGCAGCCATGGCCGCGGATCAGGCTAGCGACGCGGATGTGTGCGCTCTCCAGTCTGGACCAACAGGGTTAAGGCTGGAGAACAGGGTGTTGCAAGATGGTATGCCCCCCCTAATCTGCGATGTCTCCACTGGGCGACCGCGTCCTGTGGTACCGGCGGCGTGGCGCCGCCGCATTTTTGACTCGATCCATTCTCTGGCGCACCCGGGAGTGCGCGCGTCGGTCAAAATGATGGGAGAGAAATTTGTATGGCCGAGCCTGCGCAAACAAGTTAGAGAGTGGGCGGCAGCCTGCATGGCTTGTCAATGAGCCAAGGTACACAGACACACGAGAGCTCCCTTGGAGCCGTTTCACATTCCGGCTAGGAGGTTTGATCATGTTCAAGTGGACCTCGTAGGCCCCCTCCCGCCCTCACAGGGGTGCACACATCTTCTGGCAATGGTTGACCGCACCACGCGCTGGCCGGAAGTGGTCCCACTGTCGTCAACCACAGCCGAGGAGGTGGCGCACGCGTTTTTAACGGCATGGGTAGCGCGTTTTGGAGTCCCATCGGACATTACGTCCGACAGAGGCCCTCAATTTGTTTCCGAACTTTGGTCAGCGATGGCCTGGGGGCAACGATCCACCGCACAACTGCATACAGGCAGGCTAATGGGTTATGCAAACGTTTTCACAGGTCATTGAAGGCGGCCCTCAGAGCGTCGCTTACGGATGCAGGGTGGACAGGCTACCATGGGTTTTATTGGGGTTGCGTTCTGCACCTAAAGAGGATTTAGAAGGCTCCCCAGCTGAGCTAGTTTTCGCACAGCCACTTTGGCTGCCCGGGGAATTTCTCCCAGATTATCTGTCGCCAGAGTGCTCCCCAGCTCAGTGGTTACAGAGTAGCATGGGCTCGAGCATGCTACTTGGCCCCGTTCACCACAGTTTTCCGAGCGTTTTTGTGCCTAAGGCTTTAAAAAATGTGGAGTTTGTTTTTGTCAGACACGATGCCCATCACCCACCGTTACGACCACCTTACGATGGACCATATAGAGTGCTGGAAACAGGAGATAAGCATTTTTTGCTAGATTTGGGGGGCAGAAAAGAAATGATTGGCATAAACAGGCTCAGGCTTTTGTGGTGGCTGACGAAGGTGTGCAGTTGTCTAAGGCTCCTCGGCACAGCAGACCCCCTAGAGAGCATTCCCCAGAACACCCACAGAGATTGACTAACAGTTCTCATCCTCAGACAGCAGCTCCCCAGCAGGAGGGCGCCGCGGAGGTGGTAAAACCTGCTTACAGCAGATACGGGAGAAGACTGCGGCCCAAGCAGCATGTGGACTGATGTGTAGTGATTTTATTATGACATGCAGACTGTTATTACGTTGTTCCATCTTAGACTTTGGGGGGGGGTCATGTGGGACACATATGTGTGTTTCATATGCTTCACATGTATATTACTGTATGCTTATTGTATGCTTCACGTCTCAGAGGAACAAAAGGACTGAATCTCCTAGGAGATAACAGGAGGATGTGAAATGCGGCCTTTTGTATGCAAAGAGATGACCTTGAGGGATTTCCTGACCACCAGTGACTTTAGGTGGAGGTGAGAAGACCTGGAAGAAGACGCATTGTGACTTGGGATTAAAAGACAATGTGACTGTGTGCTTTGATGTCCTGGGGTATAAAAGGGACAGATGTTGGGGGGTTCTTTCTCTTTCTGTTTTTGATGATGTTGGAGAATGAAATAAACCTGACTCGTGAGATAAACTCAGCCTCGTTATTTCCACATTCTCCACAATATTAATAATATATATATTACATAATATATATTTAGCAAAAATGTCAAAATATAGGTTTGCCCTTGTTAGTTGGGCGAAGGGACCTGACAAAGATAAAACCAGCATCGTTCCCATCAGCTGGATAATTGATTTTGACCCAGCTGCTACTACTGACAAATCTTGTTGAATGTTGAACAACTACCAGCAAGAAGCCTGCTAATGGATGGCCCATCAAAGATGTTGTAGTTCTTCAGTTAGCAGGCAAGTCGGTCTTACACACACTCTCACACTTGACCTATCACTTATTTCCTACCAGTTACTGTATTATCAAATACAACAACAAAATGTTCTATGTCAAAATGTGTATCCCTTATTTCACTATTTTGCGGTCTAAAATTTGGCACATTATTTATTCTGTAGGTATTTATTAATTACAGTGGTGTTTAGTTTGATATTAAATCTATCCTTATAAATTAATGTAGAAAAAGAGGCTACACTGAGAGCTGCTGAGTGGGAACTGGAAGCGCAGGAACTAAGGGGGAACATGCTGGCCAAGAAGGTGAGAAAAGGAAAATGCCTGGACTTTGGTGAAGAATATTTCGGTACTGGTGACAAAGCCTCTGGCTCTGGAAATCCAAAACAGGAAATTCAACAGAGATTGATATCACATTATGTATCGTTTGTGCAATGGATTATCCATGACTAAATAATAAAAATTAATATCTTTGCCCTATAGAAAAAGGCCAAAGTTGTTGCTCAAAGATGTGTGGAGGAGGAATTCCTGTCAGGGAACAGTCAGTTCAGCCCCGGTCCAGCAGAATCATCAAGCCAGGAAAGCGATGACTTTACCAGAGATCTGCAGAGCCAGATCAAGGCTTTACATAAAGAAAACTCCAAACTGCGGAACATGGCAGTTAAAGGCATGTATTGAGTATTTTGTCATCAAATATATATCATATGATATTAATCCATTCAGACCTGGGGGTGATTCTAAAGATGCTATCTAAATCTAAAAAGCAATCACCCATATCAGCCCGTGTGGTCAGATAGGTGGGCTGCAGGTATTTTAAGAGCATGTTTGAAGAATCACGAGCATATTTATCACTCACACAGGCATGACAAGCAGAAAAATGAGGTTGCAACTTGTCTATGTCATTTGTCATTGGCTGCACGGTGGTGCAGTGGTTAGCACTGCGGCAGCACAGTTTACCCTTGGCTGGGGGATTGTGGGGATCATGGGATCGTGGGTTCGATCCCAGCCCCCGACCAACAGTGATCTGTGTGGAGTTTGCATGTTCTCCCCGTGTTGCGTGGGTTTACTCCGGGATTTCTCCGGTTTCCTCCCACATGCCAAAAACATGCATGTTAGGTTAATTGGCTGTTCTAAAATTGTCCCTAGATATCTGTTTCCTATAGGCCCTTAGAATAGAGGGTTAGTATTAATGAAAGCGCTTTGAGTGGTCTTTGTGACTAGAAAAGCGCTATATAAGTGCAGGTTAGTTAGTTAGTTAGTTAGTTGCGTGGGTTTACTCCGGGATTTCTCCGGTTTCCTCCCACATGCCAAAAACATGCATGTTAGGTTAATTGGCTGTTCTAAATTGTCCCTAGATATCTGTTTCCTATAGGCCCTTAGAATAGAGGGTTAGTATTAATGAAAGCGCTTTGAGTGGTCTTTGTGACTAGAAAAGCGCTATATAAGTGCAGGTTAGTTAGTTAGTTAGTTATGTGATTGTGCAAGTAACAACCATCAGTCACAGTCTGTATTATTTATACTGGTTAACATTAACAGTAACTGGTTGTTACTGTTAATGAGCCCAGGGTAAACGAGTATGATACGTACATGATGTATACGAGTATGACTTGACTTGACACGTACATGAGACTTGACACGTACATGAAGTCAGTGTCAAGTCTATAACTTGCTCCTGTTATGATTATTTTAATGATACATCAATTGATTCGTAGCTTCTTGGACAGTATTGGTCTTCATGGTTGGTCTGTATATTTTTTTATACTTTTTTCTCAGAAATTCAAGCTCTGTTGGTGGAGGTGAGAAAGCATATGTCCGTCAACACCACCACCACCAACAAAGATGTTGACAACCGCCCCACCAAACATGCTGATGAACCTGATGCTGAGAGTGACGGCCCAGGTGAAACATCACTTTGCACACCTTGCAGACCTTCACAAGTAAGTATTTATTATTTGGAAATTTTCTAACATTAAAACTTACAGCATTATTGGCATCTTATTGCTTGTGGGGTTTTTCTTTTTTTTTTCTGTCTATGCATTCTAATGCTTGTAGTGACTTTCCTTGTTTCATCCTTCCTCATGATCTTATTTTTATATTATTTTTGTTTACATAAGGTGAAAATCGGGAACGATGACGTGACTATCTCATCACATTGTTGGGAGACTGCAAAAAGTTGTACCACTCCCAATGGTATGGCACGGGTGCTACGGGGCTCTTTGATGTTGAAGTCCTCCTGAAGTCCAACCTGAAAGGAGGGGTCAGCAAATTGGATCCCAATGCTGAGCGTCGGCAGGCTCTCGACCCAAGGAAACTTCAAGCTTTGCAAGGTAAGTAGTTCTCAGAGTTGGTTGCCTTCCAGTTTTGATTGTATCTCTGCCAGGAGGGTGGATTTTCCCTCTGGTTGTACAGCAAACCAGAGCAGGGGGTATGGGGCAGGAGGAAGGAGTGGAGGCGGGGGGACAGAAAGCTGATTACCCATCAGAAATGATTACCCACCCCAATGAGGATTGAGGTGGGTAATCATTGTTGTTCTATTCCACAGATGCTGTTGTAAAACAGTTTCCGAGGGCCAAGGAAGCTGATGTGAGAAAGTCCATCAACAGTTGAAGCTGCGAGCTAAGACACCAGGTGAAGTTCAAGTTGCAAGTTTAATTTATATTTTGTACTGGTATGTTGCACTGTTGCAGGATAAGTTGAGTTTAAAGTTTGTTTAAAGTTAGCATTATTAAGAATTGTTAAGAATTGTTAAGCACTGTTAAGAATTTGCACTGTTTAATCATAACTTCTGGTTCCAGCACCACACGAGTTGGCTGCCTTTTGCAACAGCGGCTCAATTCTGAGTCTTTTTATCTTCCTTCTTCTTTCTGATCCGGTGATAACTTTCTGATCCGGCACACCTTTCACCTTTCACTTTTCCGACACACAGATCACCCCAAAGGTCTCCCGAGTTGGCGGACGGAGCCACTGTTTACAGCAGGAGATGATACAGCAGGGAAGAGCAAGCTAGCACTCAACCGCCACCCGGTGCTAATGGAGAAACTCGACATACCGGGGAACTGAAGCGATTATATATATATATATACAGTATATTAACACAGTACCAGTAAATATACAGGGAACAGACATCGAGATGGTGACATCCTATAAGTACCTGGGTATTCATCTGAACAATAAACTAGACTGGTCACACAATACTGATGCACTCTACAAGAAGGGACAGCGCAGGCTGTTCCTGCTGAGGAGACTCAGGTCTTTTGGTGTACAAGGGGCGCTGCTGAAGTCATTCTATGACACGGTGGTGGCATCAGCCATCACTTTTGGAGTGGTCTGCTGGGGCAGTGGCATTACTGCAGCCGATAGGAAGAGACTGAACAAACTGATTAAGAAAGCTAGCTCTGTCCTGGGGCAGCGCCTTGATCCGATGGAGGAGATAGGAGAGAGAAGGACGGCGGCTAAACTGTCATCTCTGCTGGAGTCCGAGTTCCACCCTATGCAGGACATACTGAATGCACTGAGGAGCTCATTTAGCAGCAGACTACATCATCCCAGGTGCACAACCGAGAGGTTTCGTAGGTCCTTCCTACCAACGGCTGTCAGACTGTACAACCTAAGCAGGGCTGCTCGCAGAGATAGCAAAAAGACGTAACAAACTAATAGTTTTTTTGAATGCAAAAGATGCAATAGACTTACACAATGGTCCCCTCCGGCATACAACTAGGAACATACCGGTCGCTATGGAGGGTGAGAATATGTATGGGCACATAATCATACCATGTAGGATAACTAAGTAGACGGTTATGCTGTTTCATTCCATCTAGCAACAATGCTCTGCACTGTGTGTGTTTATATATTTGCATATTTATTCCATCTAGCTACAATGCTCAGCACTGGGTGTGTTTATATATTTATATATCTACATATTATTCCATCTAGCTACATTGCTCCGCACTGTGTGTGTTTATATACTTGCATATTTATTCCACCTAGCTGCAATGCTCCGTACTGTGGGTGTTTATATATTTACATATTTATTCCATCTAGCTACAATGCTCTGCACTGTGTGTTCATATATTCATATATTTATTCCATCCAGCTACAATGCTCTGCACTGTGTGTCTGTGTGTGTGTGTATATATATATATTTTATAGTAATACGTACATATGTTTATTAGCTGCTCTTGCTTGCTTGTTTTTTTTCTTGCCTTCTGATTGTTGCTCTGAGTGTTGCTATCCCTGTGCTGTTGCAATCCTGGAATTTCCCCGTTGTGGGACTAATAAAGGCTTATCTTATCTTATCTTATCTTATCTTATACTAGCTGCTCTTGTTTTTTCTTGCCTTCTGATTGTTGCTCTGAGTGTTGCTATCCCTGTGCTGTTGCAATCCTGGAATTTCCCCATTGTGGGCCTAATAAAGGCTTATCTTATCTTATCTTAAAGTTGCACTTTTAAAAATGTACCTCTCTACCTCTACATCCTCAGGATTTGTTTTTGATCTGATTAAAAGAAAATAAAGATGACTTTTGATAGACACCATTAGTCTGTGTTATCATATCATTGTTTGCTCATATATATATATATATATATATATATATATATATATATATATATATATATATATATATATATATATATATATATATATATATATACACACACATATATATATATATATATATATGTGTGTGTGTGTGTGTGTGTGTGTGTGTGTGTGTGTGTGTGTGTATATGACACATATACATATACATACTCTGTATATATACATATACATACTCTGTATATATACATATACATATACAGTACATACTCTGACATATGCATATACATATGTCATATACACACATATATATGTGTATATGACACACACACACACACACACACATATATATATGTATATATATATCATATTTCCATATAATTTCACATATATTTAAAATATATTCTACCATATATTAAACATATATATGTACAGTTGTGTTCAAAATAATAGCAGTCCCACATCACTAGCAAGATAAATCACTGTTTTTGTTAGAATTTCAACTTCTACATTGCAAGTAAGTTTCTAGAAGGTTTAGTAAAGGTATAGAAAACCAACAGACCCAACAGGCATGACGTGCATGCTGCTGATTCTGTGAAACTGAATCATTAACTGAAAGGGGCGTGTTCAAAAAAATAGCAGTGCTGAGTTCACTTAGTGAGGTCATTCTGTGAAAAAAAATAGGTGTTAAACAGGTGGCCTTTATTTAAGGATCAAGGCAACTGACGCTGCATATGCTGGCTGTGCATTTGTCCTTGAAAAACAGAGTAAAATGGGTCGTTCAAGACACTGTTAAGAAGAAGAGTGTTCTTTGATTAAGAAATTAATAAAAGAGGGAAAACCTATAACGAAGTGCAGAAAATGATAGGCTGTTCAGCTAAAATGATATCAAATGCTTTAAAATGGCAGCCAAAACCAGAAAGGGGAGGAAGAAAAAGAAAAACGACTATTCGAATGGATTGGAGAATAGCCAAAGTGGCAAAGGCTCAGCCAATGATCAGCTCCAGGAGGATCAAAGAAGATCTAAGGTTGCCTGTGAGTACTGTAACAATCAGACGACGTCTATGTGAAGCCAAGCTACCAGCAAGAAGCCCCCGCAAAGTCCCATTGTTAAAAAAAAGACGTGCTGAAGCGGTTACAATTTGCATTGACTGGCCTAAAAAGAAATGCTGTAATATTTGTTGACTGATGAGAGTAAGATTGTTCTTTTTGGGTCTAAGGGCCACAGACAGTTTGTCAGATGTCCTGCAAACACTGAATTCAAGCCACAGTACACAATGAAGACGATGAAGCATGGTGGTTCAAGCATCATGATAGGGGATGTTTCTTCTACTATGGTGTTGGTCCTATTTATCGCATACCAGGGATCATGGATCAGTTTGAGTACATCAGAATACTGGAAGAAGTCATGTTGCCGTATGCTGAAGAGGAAATGCCTTTAAAATGGGTGTTTCAACAAGACAATGACCCCAAACACACTAAAGACAGATGTCAACACTATTTTTTTGAACATTATATTTCTTGACTTTCTGTAAAATATTATCAAATTCAATTACTTTTTCCAATTTTCTTGCTTTGACATAGAATGTGCAGTGTCCCCAATGCATTTGTGTTCATTAAAATACAACTTATTTGAAGATTTTTGACGTTTATTCACATTTTTCAACAAACTGCTATTATTTTGAACACAACTGTACATATTTTTCCATATATTGTTCCATACATTTACAATACATTCTACCATATATTGCTCATATATCTTTACATATATTTCATTTATGTTTCCATATAATTTTCCATATATGTATAATGCATTTACCCTATATTGAACATATATATGACACTTTATCTTTACATATATTACCAATACATTTTCCCATATAAATCACAATACATGATGGTGGATATTTTTATAAATATAAAATTACATATATTTTGGGATATATAAACACATATATTATTCATTCATGTTTAATATATTGCACTATATGGAAAGCAGCAATCATTTGTATATTTTGCAATATATTGCAATATATTACATGAATATATAATATATTGTGTAATATATGTATTGTGGGTGACCCCCACAGCCTACGGACAAGCAGAGCACTCAGCTGGAGCAATTAGCACAACAGTGAGATGTATGGACTGATATCAATAGGCAGCCTCTCTTTGTCTAATCCTGGTGCCAGTAATCTTGCTATTGATATGTGTGACTCTAATGCAAATGTCCATGCCTTCCTGCTGTTACTGTGATGCTAATGTGCCATGCATGCATTGTCTAGCTGGGTATGTAAGTCAACCATATCGCTTGCTCTATCTTACTGCTTTTTGATCACACGCATTGCCTGTTTGCTGACTAGAGACTGAGGGCTCGCTCCAGCGCGCTTACACAGCGCTGGAGTGAGTCCTGTGATGGAGGATGAATAAAACATCCTTTTAAACTTCAGTTCGCCATGTCCTGCCTGCACTTATTCCGTGCCTCCACACAGAGTTCTATTATTACATCCGCCACACTGGTGACCCCGAATACGAGAACACGCTGACGACGAACGAACGCAGCCCCCGGCGGTGACTCCCGACGACGAATGAACGCAGCTGCCTGACACAAATGGACTGCCCTCCCTTCTGCCACACGGGAGACCTCGACGCAGAGCCAACACCAGGCGAACTCCCTCGGAGATCATCCACGACCGGGAAGGCTGCAGAAAACGTCATGGTGCGACCCTCGCCTGAGATCGGGACAGCCACGCTGGGACCAGCCGAGGGACAAAGAGCGTCTACTCCCTCCCACCGCTCCTCCGCATCCACACGAGCATGCACACACCTCGTCCTCTCTCCACAACGGCGACCTCCAGGGCCAGAGGGAGAACACAGCGCGTGGACCAGAACGCACCATGACCCAGCACGAGCGAACGACAGCAACAGCCCGAACAGGGATGACCATCGGCGCCGACGACGCTGATCTCCATCAAGCTCCCTGACCCTGACCCGCCTCGCGACAGCAGACCTGCCATGCACCGAACCCCCGCATGCACACCGGGGGGGTACGAGGACAGCGCACCACGCACTGGACAATACCGGCTCCACAGACTGCCATCCTCCTCCGCCGCTGCACACGCCCAAGAAACACGGCCGACCGCCACCCTTGGAACCTTCAGGGCTGCTCACACACCTGAAGCAGACACGCAGCATACAGGACTTTGTATGGGTCTCAGCCACGGCGCACAAAGGGAATCCAGCCATCAGCTGTCCCCGAGGGCTTTAAGGTTGCGCGTGCACCTAAAGCCAAAACGTCAAGTCCCTCACACTGTTTCAGTTCCTGTTTTTCTTCATAGCCGCGAGAGGAGTCAGAGACAAATTTTTCTTCTCACAGCCGCAGTGGATCTCCACCACGTTCAACGGGACAGCCCCTCAACATCGTGGATCCACATGCAATTTTTGCACGGCCCAGA
This sequence comes from Pholidichthys leucotaenia, assembly GCA_020510985.1. Lineage (NCBI taxonomy): Eukaryota > Metazoa > Chordata > Actinopteri > Cichliformes > Pholidichthyidae > Pholidichthys > Pholidichthys leucotaenia. The sequence goes on along the minus strand of CM035839.1, from coordinate 247,327,483 downwards.
CAACTTCGCCGTCCCGGGCCGGCACTTGCTACTCCCACCCCCCCTCCCTCCACCTCCGCCTGCACAGAGCTTTTCCCGCAGCTCGCTACCAAAGCCGGACGATCGAGGCCTCAGCCCCCTGTTGAGCCCTCTGGGGGCTGAGGTGTGGTAGTGTGGGCGACCCCCACAGCCTATGGACAAGCAGAGCACTCAGCTGGAGCAATTAGCAGAACAGTGAGATGTATGGACTGATATCAATAGGCAGCCTCTCTTTGTCTAATCCCGGCGCCAGTAATCTTGCTATTGATATGTGTGACTCTAATGCAAATGTCCATGCCTTCCTGCAGTTACTGTGATGCTAATGTGCCATGCATGCATTGTCTAGCTGGGTATATGTCAACCATATCGCTTGCTCTATCTTACTGCTTTTTGATCACACGCATTGCCTGTTTGCTGACTAGAGACTGAGGGCTCGCTCCAGCACACTTACACAGCGCTGGAGTGATACCTGTGATGAAGGATGAATAAAACACCCTTTTAAACTTCAGTTTGCCGTGTCCTGTCTGCACTTATTCTGTGCCTACACCTGGGTTCCCTTATTTCATCCGCCACAGTATCATCAATATATCATTCCATGCATTTAAAACATATAATATATTGGGAAATGTATTGGGAAAATAGAATATATTACAATCTATTTCAAGTAATAAATTGGTAAATATATTTTCCTTTCATAAGGGACAACAAGCGTCTCACTGAAGTTATTTTAACCAAAGGGGGTAACACTAGCTATAAGGCGGAAGGGTGCTCTAACTTTCCCTCAGTTAGAATACACATTTTTGTTATCTTTTGTTTAATGAGTAAAACAAGGTTAATTTTTGTTTTGTACTTGCAGTTAAATCACCCGCTTTTCCAGAGATAAATAAATACAAGATTAGACATCAATATATGAGCATTCCTTAATAAAGAAACAAATATTTAATGGGGTGTCCTAACTTTTTCACATGACTGTACAGCTGGGAAAATAAGTATTGAACACAAACATTTTTCTCATTAAACATATACCTGCAGGAGCCATTGACCTGAGGTTTTCATCAAATATCAGTAAGATTCCAAGTAATCCATACATACAGTACAAAGAAATCAAGGCAACTGTGTTCACAAAATGAAAAATTTATAAAACAAAAAGTTATATTTACTAAAGTGTAATGACACAGGGAATAAGTATTGAACACACTTGGTGATATTCATGTAATATTTAGTAGAAAAAGCCTTTGTGGGTAAAAAGAGCTTCCAGACACCTCCTGTATAGAGCAACTAGGTGAAGGCATTGCTCAGGACTGACTTTTAGCCTATTCTGAGCAGAGCCCATGTCGATGAATGCACTATTGTTTTCTTTGAAGCAGCAGTACCTGCTATCTCTAGGTTTTTCTGGAGCTCCCCACAAGTGGTCTGTGGCTCTTGAATAACTCTTCTGATAATTCTTATGACTCCTCTGTCAAATTTTGCAAGGAGCTGCTTGTTGTGGCCAGATTATGGTAAAATGTTATTTCCACTTCCAAACAATGACTCCAACAGTGCTCACTGCAACAATCAGCAGTTCAGAAGTGCACCTGTAAACCAATGCTATTATTGCTTTGCAACAATAAGGTTGTTAAGGTCTAGAGAGAGCTCTTTGCTTCCACCCATCACGAGTACTTTGTGGTATGAAAATCTAATATTCACAGACCTTTTTACAGGCTATCAGTCAGGACTTTACCAGCTGAAATTAATTTGCACTCATGGGGGATGGGATAGCTTCCTAAATTCTGATGGAGTTCAGCTGGTTTCTTGACTTTCTGTGCCTTTTTGAACCTCTTTTTTCTTCATGTGTTCAATACTTATTCCCTGTGTCATTCCACATCATTAAATAGAACTTTTGTGAACACACTTTCCTTGATTTCTTTGTATGTATACATTACTTGGGTTACTGATATCTGGTGAAAACCTCAGGTCAATTGCTCCATCAGATATGTTTAATGAGAAAAATGTCAAAATGTTGATGTGTTCAATACGTACTTTCCTCCACTGTAAAAAGAATTGAACAAAATAGATATCTGCTTTCCAGAAGATTTACTTTGCCAAAAGGAGCTGTGCACATATTTGATATGTGCTATTTATAAATATTTATAGATTCCTCTTGCTAAATAAAACTTTAATTCTTTAAGAAAACAGATACACATATGTGTATGTGCGCAACAGTGTGTGTGCATGGCTTGCCAGGAAACATACAAAACAAAGGGAGAGGAAGCTATCAGGCGGTATCTTCCGGGTTTTCAAGCATGAATCACCTTTTTGAGGTCATGCCACAGCATCTCAATCTTGCTGGTGTGTTTTGGATCATTGTCCTGCTGTAGAACATATGTAAGTGGCTTGAGGTCATGAACAGATGGTCAGACATTCTCCATGATTTTTTGGTAGACAGGAGCATTCATGGTTCCATTTACCACAGCAAGTTTTCCAGGTCCTGAAGCAGCAAAACAGCCTTAGACCATCATATTACCACCACCATATTTTACTGTTGGTATGTTTCTTTTCTGAAATGCTGTTACTTTTACGCCAGGTGTAAGAGGACACATATCTTCCAAAAGGTTCAATTTCTGTCTCGTCAGTCCAGAGTATTTTCCCAAAAGTCTCGCAGATCATCAAGATGTTTTCTGGCAAAAGTGAAACAAGTCTTTCTGTTCTTTTTGCTCAGCAGTGGTTTTTGTCTTGGAACTCTGCTATGCAGGCCATTTTTGCCCAGTCTCTTTCTTATGATGGAGTCATGAACACTGACCTTAACTGAGGCAAGTGAGGACTGCAGTTCTTTGGATGTTGTTGTGGGGTCCTTTGTGACCTCTTGGATGAGTCATTGCTGTGCTCTTGGGGTAATTTTGGTTGGCCAACCACTCCTGGGAAGGTTCACCACTGTTGCATGTTTTTGCCATTTGTGGACAGTGGCTCTTACTGTGGTTTGCTGGAGTCCCAAAGCTTTAGAAATGGCTTTATAACCTTTTCCAGACTGATAGATCTCAATTACTTTTTCTCATTTGTTCTTGAATTTCTTTGGATCACAGCATCATGTCTAGTTTTTGAGAATCTTTTGGTCTACTTAATTTTGTCAGACAAGTCCTATTTAAGTGATTTCTTGATTGAGAATAGGTGTGGCAGTAATCAGGCCTGGTGTGGCTAGAGAAATTCAACTCAGCTTTCCAAAGATGTGATAAACCCCAGTTAATTTATGTTTTAACGCGGGGAGGGCAATCTCTTTTCCACACAGTATCATATAGGTTTAGATTTTTTTTTCACCCTTAATAATAAACACCATTTAAAAACTGTGTTCTGTTATCTTGTTATCTGTGTTCTGTTACTTGTTATCTTTAACATTTAAATTTGTTTGATCTGAAACATTTGTGTGACATACAAAAAAATGAGAAATCAGGAAGAGGCAAACACTTTTTCAACCACTGTATATAAATTTTTGGCGGTTTTAACTTTCATGTGTATTTTCTTTGTCTATGCTGTGTGTGCTTCTGTTAATTTGGTTGTCTCCTGTCATGCTGCTGTTACACTGTAATTTCCCAGTTTGGGATCAGTAAAGTACATCTATATCTATAGGTTTTAAAACACAACCTAGATTTACGCTGATTCTGGATGCAGTACATTACAGCTGTGTTCCAGCCTCCACAGCAAATAGTTCCCATTCTCATCAATTTTCTAATCCCCACCTGGTCCAGACCACTGCGGAGCGAATCTGGCTCGTCAATGAGCCATGATTGATAGACATGGGTCTATTTTTACCTCCGCCAAAGGGGGAGGTTATGTGATCATCGGCGTTGGTTTGTCTGTCTGTTTGTCTGTCTTGTTTGTCTGATTGTTAGCTAGATAACTCAAAAAGTTATGGACGGATTTTCATGAAATTTTCACAGACTGGCAGAAATGGGGTATCCTACAGATGATTAGATTTTGGTGGTGATCCGGATCACGGTCAACAAGAAAACCGCCATTACGCAAAATGCCATTTTCGTGAATAACTACTAAACCACTAATCCTATCATTGTCAATCCAATTGTTGTGAATCCAATTGCTAGTCATATGTTTTCACGGTCAAGGAATCTGAAAACGTACACACAAACACTATATGGGGGGAACTGTGGTGCTAAACCGCCATTACGGAAAATGCCATTTTCGTCAATAACTACTGAACCACTAATCCTATCATTGTCAATCCAATTGCTTGTCATATGTTTTCATAGTCAAGGAATCTGAAAACATACACACAAACACTGTATGGGGGGAAATGTGGCCGCCATTACGGAAAATGCCATTTTCGTGAATAACTACTGAACCACTAATCCTATCATTGTCAATCCAATTGCTAGTCATTGTTTTCATGGTCAAGGAATCTGAAAACGTACATACAAACACTGTATGGGAGGAACTGTGGCCGCCATTACGGAAAATGCCATTTTCGTGAATAACTACTGAATCACTGCTTGTCATATGTTTTCATGGTCAAGGAATCTGAAGACTGTATGGGGGAAACTGTGGCGCTTGGTGGAGGTCTGCGCTCTCCGAGTGCTTTTCTAGTTGATGCCTGCCGTATCCAGTCTGCAAGGAAATCCTGTGATATCTTGCGGTATTTATAGCCATTTGATCCTTAAAAATGATTTAAGGATCGTCTGTTATTTTCTGTGTTTCAGCACTTGGGGTGGGGGTGGGGGAACTCAGGCACACTGCATGGAGTAGACGTCCTTTTCAGAAGCTCCTCCGCGCCAAATTATAATTTAGCACTATTCCTTATTTTATTGGCCTTGGACACTTTCTTAACAAAGGGGAGTCTGCCATGTTTGCACTATTGGTAGAGTACGCCAAAAAAGATGTCTAAACAAAGCAACTTCCCTTGGCAAACCTCAGCTAATGCTAACAGTGCTAGCCTGGCAAGCTATGCTAGCGGAGCACTTCCTAGCAATTTCTCCGACGACGGCCATGGTGATGAAAACAAACTACCACTGTTTTGGGAGAAAATCTCAAACAAAATTCTTAGCCACATCAACAACAGCTTTGATAAATTGGACCAGACTCTGCAAGCTCTACAAAACATGCAAACTGAGCTACTTAAAAAGGTGGAACTCATGGAAGGGCAACTATCGGAGCACGATAACCATATAAGCTGCCTGGAAAAGACATTATCCACCATGAAAGAAGAAAATGGCACACTCGAACTAGCAACAGATGCTAACATTGAACTGGAGGGTTTCCATGCAATATGTGGAAACCCTCCCACTGTCTTATGTTCCAGACCGAACATAAGACAGTGGGAAGGCAAGGGGCGGTGGAGTGATGATGTATGTTAATAACAACTGGTGCAGACCGGGACATATCACGGTTAAACAACAACAACACTGCAACAAAGACATGGAGTTGCTAGCTGTTAGCATGCGGCCTACATATCTCCTGAGGGAATACTCACACGTGATCTGCATTGTTATTTATGCAAATCCAACGGCGAACGCTGGGACAGCGCGTGACGTCATCCGCTCAGTAACTGGCAGGCTGCAGACAGAACACCCAGATGCTCTTCTCCTCATCTCAGGCGATTTCAGCCATGTTTCACTGTCTCCCATTCTACCCACGTTCACCCAGTATGTCACATGCCACACTAGAGACAATAAAACACTGGACTTATTCTACGCAAGCACCAAGGAGGCGTACACCTCATCACCACTCCCCCCACTCGGGAGATCGGATCACAACTTGGTTCATCTCCGGCCGGTGTACAAACCCCTAGTGCACAGACAACCTCCGGTCATGCGCACAGTGAAGTTATGGTCTGAGGAGGCAATGGATGCACTAAAGGACTGTTTTGAAACCACTTCCTGGGAGCAGCTCTGCGATCCACATGGTGAGGACATCGATGGCCTCATTCACACCATCACGGACTACATCAGCTTCTATGTGGACAACACCATACCCACCAAGACCATATGGTGTTGCTCGAACAACAAACCCTGGATCAACCCTGAGATAAAAACACTTCTGAGAGAGAAGAAGAGGATCTTCAGGTCGGGGAACAGGGAGATGCTGAAGTCTGTACAGAGGGAGCTGAGGAGGAAGATCAGAGAAGGCAGAACTCAGAACTCAGAACTCAGAAAAGATTTATTGCCAAGTACATTAACAGATAACTGATAACATAACGAGGGATTTGACTTGACACAGAAAACGACCTGCATTCCCGGTGACACGGCTGCATCTGTGAACGCGCCTGCCAACAGAAGGGTACAGGAAGCATGGGAAAGGGTAATACAATAGGAAGGAGCAAAAAAATCATTGATTTCAGAATAGTGGTCATATATGATCAATATTATGATTACAAGAAAAAAAGCCCTCAATGCACAGTCAGCAGACAAAAAAGATCACAAGACACAGAGAGAGCAGTGAGTGAATCATCTTTATCATCAGTTTTATGAATCAGTATGAGTGTAATGTTGAAAGTAGGTGTTGTATCAGTTAAGAACAACAAGGACTCTTTGGCAGGAGATGTTTTGTCTGGCTGCTGGCATTTTTCCTTGGAGCCATGCAGCTGCCTGTCCGAAGGCCATGAGCTCAATGTTTTGAAAACAAAGACTGCAGATGATCAGGAGGATTTTTGTGAGGAAGTCAGATTTCGTTGAATAGTACTGATCACAGAGAGAAAAGAACTTTATATTCTCTTACAGATTCAGTACTTAATCCTTCATTGCTGGACGTTGAATCCATCGTGGATGGCCCTAAGCGTAATCATGATGTAATCCACCTTCCGAGACAGTTCTCCATTTGCCGCTATCAGGGTCCTCTCCATTTTTTCAATTTGATGGATGCACCTCGCCTGGCCAGCATTTTGATAGGTTGTATCCATCTTCAACAATTTGCGGTACACCAGGACAATCCCAGATCCAATCAGAACGATCCCAATCACCATTACTACGAAGACGTATAAATCTTCTACATCTTCGATAAAAAGATCAGTCAGGCACAAGAGTTTCCAATTACTTGTTTCCCGTAAATAGCCCGCAGCAGCCGTTCCTGCGGGGCAAACAACCTCGCCCGGGGCACTTTTCCTCGTTGAAAAGATAGTGTCAATTGCGTTCAAAGCCCAGCTTATTAATTCCATAATTTCTTTCGATAATCAGCAGTAAAGACGCAGACAGACGACAGCAAGCTGGGATCCAGTTAGTTAGGGGAGGAGGAGATAAGTCAGAGCAGGAGAGAAGAAAAAAGCGTCTGCTCTCTTTGGAGGGCGGAAGTGAAGAGGCAAGGACAGCTTCAGGAAAAAGATGGAGGACAAGCTGCAACAGAGCGACATCAGCGGGGTCTGGAGAAACCTTAAAACCATCTCTGGGCTCCAGAATACCTCCCCCCAGGCCACGGGGGGCAGGGAGTGGGCAAACAATCTGAATCTGTTTTTTAATAGGTTTGACCAACCGCCTCCCCCCCCGACTGCACAACAACCACCACTGCCTCTGAAGACATCGAATCCTGCTGCCCACACCTCACTCTACCAACACCCCCCCCCCACTCCCAACACACAGCCCCCCAACATGACCCTCACTAAGACCCAGGTGAGGACGGAGCTGAGGAAGATCAAGGCGAGGAAGGCGTCGGGACCGGATAGCATCAGCGCAAAGCTCCTCAAGTCCTGTGCAGACCAGCTGTGTGGGATTGTGGAGGTCATCTTCAACCTGAGCCTGAAGCTGGGGAGGGTACCACAGTTGTGGAAAACATCTTGTGTGGTACCTGTACCAAAGACTTCCCACCCCAAAGATCTGAACAGCTACAGACCAGTGGCCCTGACGTCCCACATGATGAAGACCCTGGAGAGACTGCTCCTTGCTCACCTACGCCCCCTGGTGGGACCAGCAATGGATCCACTCCAGTTTGCCTACCAGCATGGCATTGGGGTGGAGGATGCAGTGATCCTCCTTCATCGTTCTCTGTCCCACCTGGAGAAGCCCGGGAATCCGGTGAGGATCATGTTCTTTGACTTCTCCAGTGCTTTCAACACCATCCAACCGATGATCCTGAAGGACAAGCTGCTGTGCGCAGGGGTGGACCAGCACCTGTCATCATGGATCCTGGACTACCTCACAAACCGGCCACAGTTTGTAGAACCCGGGACTGTGTGTCCAACATGATCATCGGTAGCACGGGGGCCCCCCAGGGAATGGTTTTGGCTCCCTTCCTGTTCACCCTTTATACTGCGGACTTCTCACACAACACACTGCCATCTACAGAAGTTCTCTAACGACTCTGCGATCATTGGCCTCATCTCCAACGGAGACGAAGCTGAGTACAGAGGACTTATCCAGGACTTCGTGGACTGGTGCCATTGGAACTGCCTCCAGATCAACGCGAGGAAAACTAAGGAGCTGGTGATGGACTGCTGCAGGCAAGGACAACCCCTCACAGCACCAGTAAACATACAGGGAACAGACATAGAGATGGTGACATCCTACAAGAAGTGTTCATCTGAACAATAAACTAGACTGGTCACACAATATTGACGCACTCTACAAGAAGGGACAGCGCAGGCTGTTCCTACTGAGGAGACTCAGGTCTTTTGGTGTACAAGGGACGCTGCTGAAGACATTCTGCGACACGGTGGTGGCATCAGCCATCACTTTTGGAGTGGTCTGCTGGGGCAGTGGCGCTACAGCAGCCGATAGGAAGAGACTGAACAAACTGATCAAGAAAGCTAGCTCTGTCCTGGGACAACGCCTTGACCCAGTGGAGGAGATAGGAGAGAGAAGGATGGTGGCTAAACTGTCATCTCTGCTGGAGTCCGAGTCCCACCCTATGCAGGACGTACTGAACGCACTGAGGAGCTCATTTAGCAGCAGACTACACCATCCTAGGTGCACAACCGAGAGGTTTTGCAGGTCCTTCCTACCTACGGCTGTCAGACTGTATAACCTAAGAAGGGCTGCTCACAGAGATAGCAAAAAAAACGTGACAACCTAATAGTATTGAATGCAAAAGACGCAATAGACTTACACAATGGTCCCCTCCGGTATACAGCTAGGACAATAATAAGGACAAACATTGCTACGGAGGGTGACAATATGTATGGGTACATAATCATACCATGTAGGATAACTAAGTAGACGGTTATGCTGTTCATTCCATCTAGCTGCAATGCTCCGCACTGTGTGTGTTTATATATTTATATATTTATTCCAGCTAGCTACAATGCTCCGCACTGTGTGTTTATATATTTATATATTTATATGTACATATGTATATTTGCTGCTGTTGGTTTTTTTTTTTTCTTGTCTTCTTGATTGTTGCTCTGAGTGTTGTTATCCCTGTGCTGTTGCAATCCTGGAATTTCCCCATTGTGGGACAAATAAAGGCTTATCATCTTATTCTATCTTAGCTTATCTTATCTTATCAAGCCGCCACTGTAGATGACTTCGAAGGCCGTTCACACTGGTGACACTCATTCCAAAGCTCCTGGGTGAGGATAACTTCCATTCTACGGTGATCGCTGACCGAGCACACCGCACCCTGAGACCGCCTTTGTCTGAAGGAGCCAGACCCCGTGCCATCATTATGAGGATCCACTTCTATCATGAAAGAGAGCTGATACTGTGGCTTTGGAGAATGCAGGAGCTGGAAAACAAAGGCAACAAAGTTCTCATTTTTTCCGACTATTCATTGGAGGTGATGCAACGGGAATTCAACGAGGCCTTTGGCAAGCTGCGGGACCTTAAGATGGAGCACTCTCTCCTTTTTCCTGCGAGGCTCCGGATCAAGTAAAAAGGCCAATTGAAAGTTTTCATGGTGCTGGGTGAGGCAATAACATTTCTGAACACTTTAAATACTACATCATAAGAACTGTGTTTATTTGTTCATTAAGGGAGTTCATTTGCTGTTGAAATAACTTTTCTCCACTTGTTTTTTTTAAATGAGACTGTCAATGTGCGTTTTTTGTTTTTTTTTCTATTCTTTCAGTTATACTGGCAGCAGAGTTAAGCCTTTGCCTTGCTTGTTTTTTTCTTTCTCTTTTTCCTTTTTTTTTTGTAGGGAAGCTACGGGTTGCACTGCGTACAAAGTGATCTCATATAGAGGTATGTGTGCCACAATAGGGGAGGCACTTACGGGGTGGGTGGTGAAGATGTTCATGGATATGTTCAGATGGGCTATTCTGCACCATGTCGTGTGTTTCTTATGTAATAAGTTTCGTTATTTTTTTGTGTGAAGTTGGGCTGATAGATTACTTTCATATCCAGGATAACATTGCCAACTGATGGTGCAGCATTAACATAGTGCAGCATTAACATAGGCAGCATTAACAATAATTTAACACTGGTCTTGTGGAATGTGAAGGGGCTTGGCCATGCAGTTAAGAAAGGTCGGGTTTTCTCTCATCTTAAATCATTGAAGGCAGATATTTTACTCCAGGAAATGCACATTAGTGCAAATGCACAACACAGGCTGAGAGCAAACTGAATTTCTTGTGTTTTTCAGGTGCCATTGACTTCCAAAGCTAGAGGGGTAGCTATACTGTTAAGTAAACACATCCCATTCTGCCTAGACTCTATGAAAGCAAATCTGCACAGCAGATTCCTAATGATTCCTGGACATATAAACACCTTTCTAATAACAATGTTGAATATTTACGGCCCCAATATAGATAGTCAGGATTTTTTCTTAAAAGCGTTTGATATTATAGTCCTTTCCAGCTCCAGTGTCATTATTGGAGGTGACTTTAATTGCTATCTGGACCCCCCCCTTTTTTTAGGTATTTTTTATTTAGCGAATGCAAAGTCCTTAAGCCAAGCAGTTGCCTCCTGGTTTGCTGTATGGAGGGTGTGTAATCCTCCTTCCAGTCTTTGGAGCGGGCAAGCCTCTATGATGTGTTCCATTGTTTGCTCCTCTCCACATGCGCACAGTGGGCTAGGGCTACTGCCCCATCTGTGAAGGCTGGCCAAGCAGGGGCCATGTCCAGTCCTGAAGCGATTGAGTGTAGACCACTGTCTCCTTGGGAGGTTGGTGCCCGGGACCTGTTGGTTGGGGTTTATCACCAGCTGTTTGTTTGGGACCTCCTTGGTCTCCCATTCCTCTTGCCAAGCTGTCTGGATGGTAAAGTCAGCTGGGGGAGGGTTTCGTTGAATTTTTTAGGTAGATTATCAACAAAACCACCTCCCACTATTGCTTCAGTGCAGGTACTAAATGATCTAATTAAATCAATGAATATGGCTGATGTATGGAGACTTCAACATCCCACCAACAAAGACACTAGGATTGATTATTTTGTCATCTAAATTATTACCTCACACTATCAATTCCATATATTGTGGTGATGTGAAAATGACGAGGCAGAGTTCTCTCTCAAGTCAGCTTTATTCACAACACCATCATCTCAAAGCAGGAAAAGAGATCCACACAGTAAACTCTCGTCCTTAAATATCAGGACCCTTACACTTCACAGGTCACATGTCTCACAGACAACCTTGCATTATAAAGAAAGTCACAATGCATTTTCTCTCCATGATATCACTTCCACTGTCTCCAATGCATTCCCTCTTAAATCCTTTAATTAAGCCCCCCACAGTCTCAAGCCTTGCATACCAAAGCTAAGATTCTTGCAGCTCCCTGTAATCACTAAAGGAGCTGCTCTGCCTTTGTTCTGACCTAAAATGTGAGTCACAAAACAGGTCCTGTATGTGTGTCCACCACACAAAGCCCCCCCAACATTTTAGACAAACAGAACAACAAGAGAATAACCACATGCATGCCGTGATAATATCAATACACATCAGTCCACTATTTACGGGAGACAAGTAATTGGAAACTCTTGTGCCTGACTGATCTTTTTATCGAAGATGTAGAAGATTTGTACGTCTTCGTAGTAATGGTGATTGGGATCGTTCTGATTGGATCTGGGATTGTCCTGGTGTACCGCAAATTGTTGAAGATGGATACAACCTATCAAAATGCTGGCCAGGCGAGGTGCATCCATCAAATTGAAAAAATGGAGAGGACCCTGATAGCGACAAATGGAGAACTGTCTCGGAAGGTGGATTACATCATGATTACGCTTAGGGCCATTCACGATGGATTCAACGCCCAGCAATGAAGGATTAAGTACTGAATCTGTAAGAGAATATAAAGATTCCTCTCTGTGATCAGTATTATTCGACTTAATCTGACTTCCTCACAAAAATCCTCCTGATCATCTGCAGTCTTTGTTTTTCAAAACATTGAGCTCATGGCCTTCGGACAGGCAGCTGCACGGCCAAGGACAATGCTGCAGCCAGACAAAACATCTCCTGCCAAAGAGTCCTTGTTGTTCTTAACTGATACAACACCTACTTCAACATAACACTCATACTGATCCACAAACTGATGATAAAGATGATTCACTCACTGCTCTCTTTGTGTCCTGTGAACTTTTTTGGTCTGCTGATTGTGCATTGAGGGCTTTTTTTTCTTTGTAATCATAATATTGATCATATATGACCACTATTCTGAAATCAATGATTTTTTTGCTCCTTCCTATTGTATTATTTCCTATGCTACCTGTACCCTCCTGTTGGCAGGCACGCGCCTGCCAACAGGAGGGTACAGGTAGATGCAGCCGTGTCACCGGAAATGCAGGTTCATTTTCTGTGTCAAGTCAAATCCCTTGTATGTTATCAGTGATCTGTTATCAGTATCTGTTAATGTACTTGGCAATAAATCTTTTCTGAGTCTGAGTCTGGGGGCTGCCTAGGCTTCAGCCTCCTGCTGTATCTGCTGTACGTTCAACAGCTCTGCGGCGCTGTCCTGGGGGTTTGCCGTCTGGGGGTGTAAACCTTTTGTCAGCACCTGTGGGTGTTCTGGGGAAACATTACTCTGTGAAGCCCCCCCGCAGTGGTCTACCTCGCCGCGGGGCCCTCGCCAACAGCACCTGCTCATCTGCCACCACAAAAGCGGGTTTGAGTCTGTTTATGCCAATTTTCTCTTTCCTACCCCCCAAATCTAGCAAAAACTGCTTGTCCCCTGTTTCGAGCACTCTGAATGGTCCGTCATAAGGCGGTCGCAGCGGGGTTCGATGCGCATCGTGTCTAACAAAAACAAACTCTGCGTTCTTCAAAGTTTTAGGCACAAAAACGCGCGGAAAACTGTGGTGCGCGGGGCCGGGCAGCGTGCTTGATTCTATGTTGCTCTATAACAGCTGAGACGGGGAGGCGTCTGGCACAGGGTTATCTGGGAGAAACTCCCCAGGCAGCCGGAGTGGCTGCGCAAACACGAGCTCCGCTGGGGAGGCTTCTAAGTCCTCTTTAGATGCAGAACGCAACCCCACTAACACCCACGATAACTTGTCAACCCAATTTGCATCTGTCAGTGACGCTCTGAGAGCCGCTTTCAATGACCTATGAAAACGTTCGCATAACCCATTAGCCTGCGGATTGTACGCGGTTGTGCGGGGAATTGTGACACCCAGGCTGCGGGCCATTGTCGACCAAAGCTCGGACACAAATTGAGGGCCTCTGTTGGACATAATGTCCGACAGAACGCTGAAGCACGACACCCAAGCTGTTAAAAACACGTGTGCCACCTCCTCGGCCGTGGTTGATGCCAGCGGGACCACTTCAGGCCAGCGCGTGGTGCGGTCCACCATTGTCAGAAGGTGTGTGCACCCTTGTGACAGCGGGAGGGGGCCCACGAGGTCCACATGAATGTGATCGAACCTCTTGGCTGGAATGTGAAACGGCTCCAAAGGAGCCCTCATGTGCCTGTGTACTTTGGCTCGTTGACACGCCATGCAGGCTGCTGCCCACTCTTTAACTTGTTTGCGGAGGCTCGGCCACACAAATTTCTCTCCACATGCTGGGCCGTGTTGTTGTCCAGCTTTGCGACTACGTGGTAGAATTTTGTGGCATCTACCGATATCCCCCGGAGGTTGAAATGCGCCTCAACAGCGTTGACCCAGGAGCGCGGATTGTTCTGCCAGAAGTCCAGTAGCTGGACTGTGGGGGCATTCGCTTGGCTGGGGGCTCCTGACAAGGCTGGCCCGGGGGAATTCTCCTCTTGCATGATACGTCTCGGGTCACCAGTGTGGTGATGTGAAAATGACGAGGCAGAGTTCTCTCTCAAGTCAGCTTTATTCACAACACCATCATCTCAAAGCAGAAAAAGAGATCCACACAGTAAACTCTTGTCCTTAAATATCAGGACTCTTACACTTCACAGGTCACATGTCTCACAGACCACCTTGCATTATAAAGAAAGTCACAATGCATTTTCTCTCCATGATATCACTTCCACTGTCTCCAATGCATCCCCTCTTAAATCCTTTAATTAAACCCCCCACAGTCTCAAGCCTTGCATACCAAAGCTAAGATTCTTGTAACTCCCTGTAATCACTAAAGGAGCTGCTCTGCCTTTGTTCTGACCTAAAATGTGAGTCACAAAACAGGTCCTGTATGTGTGTCCACCACCATATCCTAATATCCTGATTTCTGATCATAGTCCAGTATCATTTCAACTTAAAAATATTGTCTACACAAAAGTATAGTTGGCGTTTCAACCCTCTTCTCCTCCAAGAACAGTCTTTTATTGAATACAGGTCTGTACAGATTTAATTTATTGCTGTGAATGATAATAATGAGGTATCTGACTACATTTTATGGGAAACATTCAAAGTTGTGATGTGGAGCCACATTTTCTCCTTTGAAGCCTCAAAAAAACAAGAACTTAACAGCCGCTTTAGGGATATTGAAAAAACACTTCCTGTACTTGAAGAGACATACAGATCTTCACTTTCTCAGTCAGACTACAATAACATCTTAAAACTGAAATATGAATATAATAGTATTCTTAGAAGGCATGTTGGTAACCTTCTGCTAAAACTTAAACAGAAACATTTTAAACTTGGCAATAAACCAGAGAAACTATTAGCAACCCACCTTAGGGGCAAACAGGCTAGTAAAGCTACAGTATCCATAGTCTCAAATCCAAATCTGGTACTATACGAGCTTTCCCCTCTGGAAAAGCTGCCAGCCCAGATGGCTTTGGGTGTGAATTTTATAAAGCATTTCATGAAAAAGTTGCGCCCTCATGTTAAGGATGGTGAATGACTCATGGAAAAACAAGAGATTCCCTAACTCGCTTTATGATGCAAATATTTGTTTGCTTTTGAACAAAGGAAAAGAAGAAACTAATCCTGCTCTTGAATTGCGACCAAAAAATAATAACACAGGTTCTGGCCACAAAACTAAGTAATCATTTCACCTCAATCTTGCATCCTGATCAAACTGGTTTTTATCCCAAATAGATTTTCATTTAGTAATGTTCATTTGCTGCTGAATACAATATAGTCTGCTCATAATGAAAATACACAAGGTGCCATTCTGACTTTACATGACCAAAAGGCATTTGATCAAATTGAATGGCCCTTTATGTTTGAGTCACTGAAACGTTTTGGATTTGGAATAAATTTTATAGAGGGGATTAAAATAATCTAGTCTCATCCAACATCCTCCATTCTTACTAACATGTGTAACAATATGTGATTAATAATTATGATCAAGTATAAAAATTATTTAATTTATATTAATGTATCGGGACTGGAAATTTGCTTCAGGTCCACACACATAAAAAGTTAAACACTCGTGGGGCACCAGCTCTAAGGAGCAATTTGAATCTTTAAATTTACTTTATACCTGTTTAATCACTCAATAAATCAATTAACAATCAGTCTCAAAATTTTAGTGAATTCGATACTGGGGACTTTAAACCAAATTCACAATGAAAAATTCCCAACTTCTCACATATTTATTAAATGAAATGATCATTAAAAGACATTGCAGTGATTTCATTAACCATGAAATTAAACTTGTAAATGATAATGTGAATGTTTGCAGAACCAGGGTTAAAATGTAAGCTGAATTTAGATCAGTTTGAAGTTAACAGATTATGGAAAACATAACGCAAATTTATGGGAAAATTAAAATAACTATATAGAAAATTCTGGATTACTCTTAAGAAAATGAAAATGGAATTTTAATTAAACAAAGAGTTATGTTAATTGCTCTTTAAATTTGCATCTGATTAAATATTATTCTCAAATCTCAGACGTTTGATTCAGCAGATGAATAAAGAATATGCAGCTCACGTGACTCTGGATTAGTGAAGATCCTTCTGCGTCATCCTGCAGTTCTTAGATGACTCCAAAATTCACAATATTTGACCAGCAAATATTCTTTGATGCGGGATGAGATTGGTATGCTTGACCACAAGGGATGCGATACAGAGTGATGGCGTCTTCTTTCTCGTGGTGTGTCGAATTCTTCAGCTGAGTAATGGCGCTGCGTCATCTCCTTCTTCATTGGCAAGCGGCTTTCCCAGGGAATTCGAGAATAATTACAATATCTAATCCGATAAAGTAAAAAAAACTCCTATGCCTTTGTGGAGATGAAATAAACCTCTAATGTATAAGTTGGTCAATAAAAAAAAATTAAAATAAAGTCAAGATTAAAAATGGCAAGTTTAAAGAAAGTTTAACAGGAAAAAATTATAAAAAATAAACGTCTAGAAATGGAGTTTGACTCCAAATTTAGAATTTGAGCTCAAGAAAGAAAGATTTGTTCCTGGACTTTGAATAGAAACAAGAAACACGTGGGAGAATTGTCCTTTGTTCTCCAGTGGTGCTGTGCAGTCATCTGGTGGGAAGAAGAATAGGCAAAAGAGACAAAAGAGGGTGAAAGAGGGTGTCGTTTCCTTTTTATCTGGGGAAACTTTCATGGGCCTCCGTGATTGACAGGATCCCCCAGCCAATAGCCTTCCTTTGTGGGCGGGTTTTATGAACTTTAATCCAATGACAGGCTTTTGTCTGTGATTAACCAATGGAATGGAAGAGCTGGAGCCCAGTGAATGCTGGGTATTTGATACTGGTCCCCATGGAGATGCACACAATTTTAATACACTGGGAATTCCTTAACCTACTTATATATAACATCTAAGTTAGCCTTAGTGATTCATGCAACTTATAGCTAGTGCTTTTAAATTAATATGTAAGAATAAACATTCATTTAAACATTTTAGCATGCACATATTTAAAATCAAGGATTAATATATTTCAGACCCATTACTGACTGTCCATATCAAACATCGAGTCGACCTAATTTTCCATGGTGTCCTGAAAAAGAGAATGTTGAAAACTGAGTCTTAACAATATGTGGTTAAAAGGTTCACTGGTTAAGTCTAGCATGTCCCGGAGTTGCCAGTAGAGGGCAATGTTGAACTGTGGATATTTTGTAGGCCATATGAGGTGTTCCACAGTTCTGTTCTATGTCTCCAAGTTTTATGGGCCAATAACATGTTCAGGAGGAATTCCTGAGACTGGTTTAACAAAGGAATCAGTTCAGTTGTGGTCCTGGTATGAAAGAGTAGATCTTGACTGTCCTTTTCCTGGGTGAAACAATGTCTTTAAGCTGAAGAATAATTTTATTGATGAGCCAAAGTGAAGCTCATCAATAAAATTATTCTTCAGCTGATGAGCCACAGAGCCCATCATGGATCATCACCTTATCGTGGTGGTGGTGGTGGTGGTGGGGGGGGGGGGGGTTGCATGCCCCAGTGATCCCAGGAGCTATGTTGTCCGGGGCAATTTGCTTCTGATAGGGTCACCGAAGATAAACTGGTCCTGGGTGAAGGGCCAGACTAAGAATGATCCAACAGACTCTCATGATAAATTCTAGATCAAGGATTCAGTTTACCCCACCCAGTATGGGGTTACTGGGGCCCCACCCTGGAGCAAGGCCTGGGGGAGGGGCTCGATGGCTAGCGTCTGGTGGCTGGGTTTCCACCCATGGGACCCGGCCGGGCTCAGCCCAAAGGAGTTACACGGGTCTGCCCTCCAGTGGGCTCACCACCTGCAGGAGGGATCATGGGGGTCAGGTGCTATGTGGATTAGGTGGTGGTCAAAGGTGGAGACCTTGGCGGACTGATCCCAAGCTTTCTAAACTGGCTTTTGATACATGGAATGTCACCTCTCTAGTGGGGAAGGAGCCTGAGCTGGTGTACGAGGTTGAGAGATACCGGCTAGATATAGTCGGCCTCACCTCAACACATAGCTCCGGTTCCGGAACCAGTCTCCTGGAGAGGGGCTGGAGCTTGGCCTTTTCTGGAGTTGCCCCGGGTGAGAGGCAACAAGCAGGGGTGGGTATTCTTGTATCCCCCCACCTTTCTGCCTCTATATTGGAGTTTTCCCCGGTGGAAGAAAGGGTTGCTTCCTTGCACCTTTGGGTTGGGAAACAGGTCCTGACCATCATTTGTGGCTATGCACCAAATGATGTTTCACAGTACTCACCCTTTTTGGAGTCTGTGACTGGGGTGCTGGAGGGTGCTCCTCTTGGACACTCCATTGACCTACTGGAGGACTTCAATGCGCATGTGGGCAATGACAGTGAAACCTGGAGGGGGGTGATTGGGAGGAATGGCCTGCCCGATCTGAACCCGAGTGGTGTTCAGTTATTGGACTTCTGTGCTAACCACAGTTTGTCCATAATGAACACCTTGTTCAAGCATAAGGGTGTCCATATGTGCACCTGGCATCAGGACACCCTAGGTTGCAGATCGATGATCAATTTTGTTATCATATCATCAGATCTGCGACCGTATGTCTTGGACACTCGGGTAAAGAGAGGTGCAGAGCTGTCAACTGATCACCACCTGGTGGTAAGTTGGATCCGATAGCAGGGGAGGAAGCCATTCAGACCTGGTAGACCCAAACGTATAGTGAGAGTGTGGCAGGAACATCTGGCTGAGGCCCCTGTCCGGGAGGTCTTCAACTCCCACCTCCGAAAGAATTTCAACCACATTCCGAGGGAGTCTGGAGACATGGAGTCTGAATGGGCCATGTTCTCCACCTCTGTTGTTGAAGCGGCAGCCCAGAGCTGCTGCTGCAAGGTGGTTGGTACATCTTGTGGTGGCAACCCCCGAACCAAGTGGTGGACACCAGCGGTGAGGGGGGCCATTAAGCTGAAAAAAGGAGTCCTATCAAGCTAGGTTGGCTTGTGGGACTCCCAAAGCAGCTGAGGTGTACTGGCAGGCCAAGCGGAGTGCAGCTCAGGTGGTTGCTGAAGCAAAAACCCAGGTATGGGAGGAATTCGGTGAGGCCATGGAACAAGACTTTCGGTCAGCCTCGAAGAGATTCTGGCAAACTGTCCGGCAGGTCAGGAGGGGAAAGCAGTTCCCTGTCCACACTGTGTGTGGTGTGGATGGGGCGCTGTTGACTTTGACTGGGGATATCATCGGGCAGTGGAAGGAATACTTTGAGGATCTCCTCAATCCCACTGATACGCCTTCCACAGATGAAGCAGGGTTTGTGGACGAGGGGGATGATTCGCCTATCACAGGGGCTGAGGTTGCCAAGGTGGTTAAAAATCTCCTTGGTGGCCGGGCCCCGGGGGTGGACGGGATTCACCCTGAGTACCTCAAGGCCCTGGATGTTGTAGGACTGTCATGGTTGACATGCCTCTGCAACATTGCGTGGAGGCCGGGGGCAGTGCCTTTGGCATGGCAAACTGGGGTGGTGGTTCCCCTCTTCAAAAAAGGGGACCGGAGGGTGTGCTGCAACTTTAGAGGGATCACACTCCTCAGCCTCCCAGGGAAAGTCTATGCCAAGGTACTGGAGAGAAGAGTCCAGCTGTTGGTCGAACCTCGGATTCAGGAGGAGCAATATGGTTTTCGTCCTGGCCGTGGCACATCAGACCAGCTCTTTACCCTCTCGAGAATTCTCGAGGGTTCGTGGGAGTTTTCCCAACAAGTTTACATGTGTTTTGTGGACTTGGAGAAGGCATTTGACCGTGTCCCTCATGGTTTTTCGTGGGGGGGGGGGGGTGTATTTTTGAAGACAAAGTTGTACCTAGATAATTTGTTGTGAGGTGCACCTGAAATGAGTAGGGCTGGAAGAGAGGTTCCCAACACTGAACTGGACTCAATTTTTAGCCATTTTGGAGCAGGAAATGGCCAGTCGTCATCAGGGAAGTCTCGATGCCAAAAAGCAAGAACCCTTGCATTTGCAGCCCAGTAGTAATGCCTAAATACAGGAAAACTGAGACCACCTTTGTTCCCATCTTTCTGTAGGTGAGTTTTGGAGACATGAGGTTGTTTATTAGCCCAAACAAAAGAAGATGACTGAGTCCAGCTGTTTGAAGAAAGATAAGGGTAAGATAAATAAGGAAGTTCTGGAAAAGATACAAAAACTTTTGCAGTACAACTATTTTTATGGCATTGATGCGGCCAATTGATGAGAGAGGAAAGAATCTCCATTTTCTGATGCTATCTTTTAGATCGTCATATCATGTCCAAGTAATTCAGTTTAATTAAAAATGGGATTTCAAGGAATTTTAAGTCCAAGATAGGTAAAATGAGTCGTGATCAACTTAATGGTAAAAAGTTCCGAAATGTAGTACCCAAATATGCCAAGGATATGAATTCGGATTTGACCCATTGTATATCCTGATAGCTTTCTAAATGATTTTATCAAATTCAACAACTGGGAATTCATTCAGATACATTCACAAGACTCTCAACATTGCCCAGTCTTATGTCGTGAATACCTGGGTGGCTCCTGATTCCAGTTGCCAAAGGTTCCAAAGCTATTTCAAAGAGGAGGGGAAAGAGGGGGGTCTCGCTGCCTCACCCCTCGTTGCAGCTCAAAAGATTGGGATTTATCCATGTGTAGCATCATCTCACTTTGGCTCCATCCATCCATCCATCCATCCATCTTCTACTGCTTTTCTGGAGGTCTGGGTCACGGAGGCAGCAGTTCAAGCAGAGAAGCCCAGACTTCCCTCTCCCCAGCCACCTGCTCCAGCTCTCCAGAGAGGATACCAAGGCGTTCCAAGACCAACTGGGAGACATAATCTCTCCACCGAGTCCTGGGTCTGCCCCGGGGTCTCCTCCCAGTGGGATGCGTCTGAAACACCTCAAGTGGGAGGCGTCCAGAAGGCATCCTAATCAGATGCCCATACCACCTAAACTGACTCTTTTCAATGTGGAGGAGCAGCGGTTCTACTCTGAGCCTCTCCCGGATGACTGAGCTCCTCACCCTATTTCTGAGGGTGAGTCCACAATCCTACAGAGTAAGCTCATTTCAGCCGCTTCTATCCATGATCTTGGTCTTTTGGTCATTACCCAAAGCTCGTGACCATAGGTGAGAGTAGGAACATAGATTGACTGGTAAATCGACAGCTTTGCCTTAGAACTAAGCTCCCTCTTCACCACGGCAGACTGGTACAACATCCACATCACTGCAGATGCTGCTCCAATCCATCTGTCAATCTCTCGTTCCATTTTCCCCTCACTCGTGAACAAGACCCCAAGATACTTAAACTCCTCCAGGTGGGGCAGGAGCCTGTCCCCAACCCAGAGAGGACAATCCACCTTTTTCCGGCTGAGGACCATGGACTCGGACTTGGAGGTGCTGATTCTCATCCCAGCTGCTTCACACTCAGCGGCAAACCATCCCAGCAAGAGCTGTAGGTCATTGCTGGATGAAGCCAACAGGACAGCATCATCTGCAAACAACAGAGATGAGATCCTGTGGTCACCAAGCATGACACCCTCCATTCCCTGGCTGCGCCTAGAAATCCTGTCCATAAAAATTATGAACAGGATCGGTGACAAAGGGCAGCCCTGGCGGAGTCCAACTCTCACTGGGAATGAGTCCGACCAAGTGTTGGCAATAAGAAACAAACTCTTACAACGGTCATACAGAGACCGAATAGCTCGTAACAACAAGCCCGATACCCCATACTCCCGAAGCACCCCCCCACAAAAAACCATGAGGGACGCGGTCAAATGCCTTCTCCAAGTCCACAAAACACATGTAAACTGGTTGGGGAAACTCCTTAATGGCAGGAGTTTGAGGAGTTCCTCTACATACAGCCATTAATGTCTAAACCGCTGGTAAAAAAAGTGAGTACACCCATAAGTGATAATGTCCAAATTGTGCCCAAAGTGTCAATATTTTGTGTGGCCACCATTATTTTCCAGCACTGCCTTAACTCTTTTGGGCATGGAGTTCACTAGCGCTTCACAGGTTGCCACTGGAATCCTCTTCCACTCCTCCATGATGACATCACAGAGCTGGTAGATGTTAGAGACCTTGTTCTCCTACACCTTCTGTTTGAGGATGCCCCACAGATGCTCAATAGGATTTAGGTCTGGAGACATGCATGACCAGTCCATCACCTTTATACCCTGCTTCTTTAGCAAGGCAGTGGCCCTGCTGGCCATTGCAGTGGCTAGCGGTGCTCCAATCACCATCCCCCCAATTTTAATTGCATTTTGGTAGTCCACACATTTACACACAATTACATCATATAACCGACATACACCCACCATGTTTTGTGCAGGGGGAACAAGTTACAGTCAGTTACACAAGACTGGTGACAGAGGGGAATTTTCAAACTATAGGCCCATTTCACTATTGCCTCAATTTTCAAAGATACTCAAAAAAAAAAAAAATTCTATGAGAGAATTGACAACTTTATAACAAAGAATAAGTTATTGTGTGAACAACAACATGGCTTCAGACAAAAGAAGACAGCTGCATTTGCTCTAAAGGAATTTAGAGAAAAAATATCAATTGCTGTAGAAAATGGAGTATTCAGTCAGGGTATTCTTGGATTAAAAAAAGCATTTGATGCAGTGGATCACAAATTATGGCTAAAGAAATTACAAAATTATGGTATTGGTGGGTAGTACTGTCCTGGTTGTGTAGTTATTTAAAGAATAAATATCACTATGTATGTGTAAGTAACGAAAGCCCAGTTACTTAAAGTAGCACTGAACCCACCTTTTGGCGCAAAAAGTAGAATAGCAGATTAATTCCTTATTACCTATTGTATTTTTCAACACATAAAAGAAATTTTTAGGCAGTGCGATGGCCAAGCTATAAGCCGATAAACTTTTGCCTCTGGCTGGCAGTGCCAAACAAACCGGAAGTAGTGCAGACGACGCTGCGTGACGTCACGAGTGTGATCCCTAACCAAAACAACAATGGCAGATGATAGCAGTTCCAGCAGTCAAGAACACCAGAGTTTTCAGAGTGAAGAGGCATTCAGGATTGGTGACGAGACAGAGGAGGATGCAGGAGTGTGGCAGGTGGCAGGCGTGCACAAGGGCGAGCCCGGGAGACAGAGACCTAATGCACCTGTGACAGCAGCTGGCGGACGGCGATGCAGAGGCGAGGTCCGCCGCCGGGGAATACACCTGTGCACAGGGGAGAGACTGGAAAGACAAAGGTAGGTATGCTTACGCTGTAGATCTTGCTGGGAGATGAGGGGGTTCCTCTGCAGCAAGAGGGCTGAAGGAATCAGACGGCTTCATGCCGAAGCCCAGGGCAGAGTGGCTTATATCCCATGCTGCTGACGAGGCGCAAGTGTGCGCGCAGCTGGCGCTGCTAATGAGCGGCGAGTTGTAACATATCCAGCCTGTGTTGTGTTGTAGCTTAGTTTTCTTTTTTCTCGGTCACATTTTGTCTTAGTTTTGTTTTGAATTGTAATCGCTCTTGCCTGTTTTCTCTTTTGAATTCTTGGATGGAATATGGGTGGGCAATATAAGCTGCGGCTTCAGCCATCACCCATTTCGGATAACTTACGTTGAATTGTATAATCAGATGAGTCATTGTTCAATTTGACCTTGTTGTTATATCATTCAGTTTCTTTCAACCTGTACTGTACTATCCAAAATAAATAAATTCATTCATTCATTCAAAAAATTGGGCCATATATTACAATACTTCTACAGACTATAGTGACAATACACATGAACAGAACTGGCCTCTGCATTTGACTGTGCTATTTATAAATACAGTGATCCCTCACTTATCGCGTTTAATGGGGACCAGAACCGACCGTGAAAAGTGAAAAACCGCAAAGTAGCGTCACCACCACCCCCAAGGGTGTCACAAGCACTATTTTGCACAAAAAGGCACAAGAGAACAGCGAAAAGTGCCACTAAGCAACACGAGCGATAAAGAACAATGAATGCGGTCTTCCTTCGCTGGGTATGTGCGCTCTGCAGGGAGAGAAGCTGGGTAAAACGTCTCGGCCTATCAGCTTGTGAGGTAAAACGTCTCGGCCAATCAGCTTGCGAGATTCCCGAGCGGTGAAGAGGTGGGCGGAGAGGAGTGGAGTGGTGGTCAGAGAGGTGGATTTTGAGTTGTGCGGGCTCTCCGTGTTGATACCTGATGTTCTAATGTACTCTCCCTGCCTTCTGCTAGCGCCCGGGCAACTTTCGTGCCATTTTTTCTCAATTTTGAATTTTTGATGAATATTTTTGAAAAATCCGCGATGCACTGAGGGCGCGAAAGGTGTAATATCTATATCTAGAAACGCATCGCTTCCCGGTCGCTTTTCCTCCCCCTTTCTTTTCTTTCGTCGGCATGACAGCTTTCCTTGGCCACTGAACAGATCTTCCCAGGTGTTGGAAGTGTTTTGTAGTCGACTATCACGACAAAATGCACCAAAAACAACCAGTGTCGACGTGCTCGCAATGGTAAACATGGAGGACTGTGTCACACTTGTGACGTCACGCGGAACTCCGGCTGCACTTCCGGTTAATCAGCGGATTTGTCTGATTTTTCAGGGCGGGAAATTCAAAATCGCGATTTTCTCCAAGATTCCGGGATTTGTGGAGGGGGTGCCAATGATAAATTATCTTTATAATTGTATGTACTATCACCCAGTGCCGTTCAATGCCGTTCAGTTCAGTTCTACTTTAAGGTCACTTGTGGAGTTCCACAAGGTTCAGATCTGGGGCCATTGTTATTTAAACCTGTACATAAATGATACATGTAAAGTTTTGGAAAAATAGAAATTAATATTGTTTGCAGATGAAACTAATTTATTATACAGTGGAAGTAATTTGAAACAACTTTTGGATACTCAGGAATTAGGAAAGCTTAAACTGTGGTTTGATTCAAACAAATTAATGCTCAAGTTAAGAAAAAATTTACAGTTTTTAACAACCATCACAACAACTCAGTATTCAAACTCGGTGTAAATGGTGCAGAGATTAAAAAAAGTATCCAAAATCAAATTTATTATAGTAGTAATTGACAAAAAAATTGTTGCAATACTACTTCGAGTGAAATATTTGAATTGAAAATATACCCTGTATCAATCATTAATACTCCCAACATATTGTGTTGAAGTATGGGGAAATGCATATAAAATAAACAAAGATCCAGTTCTTAGGCTTCAGAAGAGAACCATTAGAATAATAAGCAAAGTTGCTTACAGTGAACCAACAAACCCACTTTTTTCTCAAATTAAAAATTCTCAAGTTGAAAGAGTTGGTTGAAAACCGCAGTAATAATGTTTAAAGTGAAGAATCTATCACATCCCGCATGTATCCAAAAATTGTTTCAAATAAGGGAGACAATATAATCTCAGAGGAACATGTATATTTCAAAAACCTTCAGTTAGAATTACCAAGCAACATGTCAGTGCAGGGAAGTCTGATTGTGGAACGCTTTTGGTTCTGAATTAAAATTATGTACAGTGCTTGGTCAGTTCAAACAAAAACTAAAGGAAGAAATACTCCAAACATACATACAAATTGGAGGTAGATATAAACTGAGCCATCATGGTGTAGATGGGAAGAGAGATGGAGTAGGAATAATCTTGAAGGAAGAGTATGTGAAGAGTGGTCAGGAGGTAAAGAGGAAGTCAGAGAATCATGAGTTTGAAGCTAGAAGTCAAAGGTGTAATGTTGAATGTTGTCAGTGCGCATGCCTCACAACTTGGATGTCTGGTAAAAGAGAGAGAGGAATTCTGGAGTAAGTTGGATGAATTGGTAGAGAATGTTTCCAGAGGTTGGTGATTGAAGCAGGCTTATGGACATGTAGATGAAGGGATCAGAGGTGATGAGGAGGTTCTGGGTAGGTATGGTCTTAAGGAGAGAAATGTAGAAGGACAGATGGTTGTGAATTTTGCTCAAAGGATGGAAATGGCTGTGGTGAACACATACTTCAAGAAGAGAGGAATATAGGGTGACTTACAAGAGTGGAGGAAGGTGCACACAGGTGGACTACATCCTATGCAGAAGGAGAAATCTGAAAGGGATAGGAGACTGCAAGGTGGTGGCAGGGGAAAATGTAGCTAGACAACATTGGATGGTAGTCTGTAGGATGACTTTGAAAAGCAAGAAGAGGAAGAGAGTGAAGGCCAAGTCAAAGATTAAGTGGGGGGAAGTAACAGAAGGAAGCTGGTCACATAGAGTTCAGGGAGGAGTGATACAGACTCTGGCTGGTAGGGAAGAATTACCAGATGACTGGGGAAGTACAGCAAAAGTATTGAGGGACACGGGTAGAAAGGTATGTTGTGTATCCAGTGAACAGAGGAGGGAAGACAAGGACACTTGGTGGTGTAATGAAGAAGGTAGAGGATAGTATTCAGAGGAAGAGGTTAGCAAAGAAAAAGTGGGATTGTCAGGGAGATGAAGAAAGTAGACAGGAGTGTTTGGAATCTAGGTGCATGGCAATGAGTGGTGGCAAAGGCACAGGAAAAGGCATATAGTGAGTTGTATAAGAGGCTAAACACTATGGAAGCAGAAGAGGAACTGTATTGATTGGCTAGACAGATCGAGCTGGAAAAGATGTGCAGCAGGTTAGGTGAAGGACAGAAATAGAAATGTACTAACAAATGATAGGAGTGTGTTGAAGGTGGAAGGAGGACTTTTAAGAGCTGATGAATAAAGAAAATGAGAGAGAGGAGGATGGATGAAGGAAAGGTGGAGAACAAGGAAGTACTGAGGATTAGAAGGAAGAACTGAGGGAAGCTTTGAAGAGGAAAGATTGGAAAGGTGGTTGGTCCAGATGACATACCTGTGGAGGTATGAAGATGTTTTGGAGAGAAAACAGTGGACTTTTGAACCAGACTGTTTAACACAATCTTGGAGTGAGAGGATGCCGGAGGAGTGGAGAAAGTGTTTTGGTACCAATTTTCAAGAACAAAGATGATGCTCAGAGCTGTAGTAACTACAGAGGCAAAAAGTTGATCAGCCACACTTCACTCCTGTTCATCATGCTCATCAAACCAATCTTGATGCTTCCTCTCAGGGTAGCCTAATACATAACTCACAGTCTGATACACCGTATCCTTCAGTGTTGCCCATTTCTCTTCTATGTCATTCTCTGAGTTGTTGCTGTCCCAGTCTTTCAAGTTTTCATCCATTTCTTGTGTAAGTTCTTCCTGCTTCTTTTGGCCTTTCAGTGCACTGGTGTTTAGCTTCCGTGGTGGCTTCACACCCGTCCTGCAGTGCTGTTTTCGTCTGCAAATCCTTAATCTAGATCTCAGCATAACATGATCAGTGCCACAGTCCACGCCTCTCATTGCTCGGGTGTCCAATACATCCCTTCTGTCTCTCTGCCTGACTATGATGTAGTCTAATAAGTGCCAGTGCTTGGATCTTGGGTGCATCCATGTCTTCTTGTGTGTGTCCTTGTGCTTAAATAGAGTGTTGGTTTTCACAAGGTTGTA
Source organism: Pholidichthys leucotaenia (assembly GCA_020510985.1). Taxonomy (NCBI): domain Eukaryota; kingdom Metazoa; phylum Chordata; class Actinopteri; order Cichliformes; family Pholidichthyidae; genus Pholidichthys; species Pholidichthys leucotaenia. The sequence goes on along the minus strand of CM035839.1, from coordinate 247,299,956 downwards.
CTCTGAACATAGTGCAAGTAGAAGTTGTCAATTAGCATTGCACTTACCTACTTCATGACTGCCTAGCACTCCTTTCCATTTCTCAGTGTCCGAACCAACTCTGGCATTAAAATCTCCAACGAGTATCAGCCTGTCATCAGTCGGTACACGTCTGATAGTCTCACATACTGTAAATCACTGTAGAACTCTTCCTTCACCTCCTCTGTGGTTGTCATTGTTGGGGCATATACACTGATGTGGCATACATCTTCCGCTGTAGTGGGAGTCTCATAGTCATTATCCTGTTGTTGATTGGCACCGGTTCCTCATCAAGCATTGCTGCTATCTCCTTTCTAACTGCAAAGCCCACTCCTGCTTTTCTCCTTTCTTGAGTTGATCTCCCACTCCAAAAGAAGATGTACCCATGGTCTTCCAAGCCAGTCAATCTTGTTTCACTCAGTGCAGCTATGTCTACATTGTACCTGTTCATTTCCAGGGCCACAAGTGCAGTCTGTCTTTCTGGGCACTGTGATGTTGTTCTGTCCAGCAGAGTGTGTGCATTCCATTCTGCTACACACAAGGCTGCTGTTTTCCTCTTCTTTTGTCTTCCTGCTCCTAGCTTACTTTTTGCTGCCTGTTGGAGTGTGAACAGATCAGCGCGGACCTTGTGAGCCCGGGCGATGTCGGAGCCAATATGAGTTGCTTTCTGATTGACCATTTCATGAAACTGCTTGCAAAGTATTTGAGTACTGCTAGCTTTTGCTGGACTAGCAGCACATTCTTGGCAGATAAAGGTATTATCAGTGGCAAGGACAAGCCAAGACAAACTGACTTCAGTATCTGTTGCAGTGCCTGACCAGATGATAGGTTTGTTTATCTATTCTCTTTGTGTAGTGCATGTCACAATGCACCGACTGGCACAGTCTACCACAGACCTTGCGACAGATGTGTTTATCTGCCAGGATGTCCAGTCTCACCCCATGTAACTGGGAGTGGTCCACCACAGACCTGTGGCAAATATTGTCTTTAGTTCTGCCAGGATGCCCTGTTTCACCCTCCACATCCTTGGAAGGGCGGGGATGCCAGTTGAGTCGCCGACGGCCCATGAGACAGGTAATACCTGTTTTCATGGTTATCCAGTAGCAAGCAAGCCAATGCCTAACCTGTCAAAAAAAAGGGAGGGATGTAAGTGAGAATAGATTCAATTAATGAAGTGTAATCCAGAGTTAAAATGTGTCTGCTGACATTAAAAGTTCTCAGTTTCCTCAGCAGGTCGAGGCGTTGTTGTGCTTTTTTATAAACGGAGTCAACATGATGTACAAAAGACAGGCTGCAGTCCATCTCTATTCCCAAATTTTTAAAGACTTGAACTTGCTTAATGCAATTAATGCATATTACCCTGGATACTGAGAGGTGTAAAGAGAGTAGCGAAAAGTTCCTCTTTGCTCCCACAACACAAATCGTTAGGCTTTGTGGTGTTTAACCCCAGAGAATTTGGATTAAAAATCTGAGCTAAACCCTTGACCGCCTGCTGCTAACAGGTCAGTGCAATACCATCAGATGAGCCACCAGGGCAATGTCATCTGCATATTTAAAAAGAGTCATTCCTTCACTGTCACAGGAGATATTTGTGTACACAGAGAACAAAACTGGAGATAAAACATAACCTTGAGGAAGACCTGTTTAAAATCAACTTACTAGATGTAAAGCCATTTAAAAATGCCATAAAAATACCTTTTTTTTTTCTTTTTTTTCAGCTGGAAAAAGGTGGATTGTCCTCTCTGGGTTGGGGACAGGCTCCTGCCCCAAGTGGAGGAGTTTAAGTATCTTGGGGTCTTGTTCATGAGTGAGAAGAAAATGGAACGAGCGATTGACAGACGGAGTGGAGCAGCATCTGCAGTGGTGCGGACGTTGTACCGGTCTGTTGTGGTGAAGAGGGAGCTTAGTTCTAAGGCAAAGCTGTCGATTTACCAGTCAATCTACGTTCCTACTCTCACCTATGGTCACGAGCTTTGGGTAATGACCGAAAGAACAAGATCGCGGATACAAGCGGCTGAAATGAGCTTTCTCCGTAGGATTGCTGGACTCACCCTCAGAGATAGGGTAAGGAGCTCAGTCATCCGGGAGAGGCTCAGAGTAGAACCGCTGCTCCTCCACATTGAAAGGAGTCAGTTGAGGTGGTATGACCTCGGTGGCGCAGTGGTTGCTGCACGGTGGCGCAGTGGTTAGCACTGCGGCAGCACAGTTTACCCTTGGCCGGGGGATTGTGGGGATCGTGGGATCGTGGGTTCGATCCCAGCCCCCGACCAACAGTGATCTGTGTGGAGTTTGCATGTTCTCCCCGTGTTGCGTGGGTTTACTCCGGGATTTCTCCGGTTTCCTCCCACATGCCAAAAACATGCATGTTAGGTTAATTGGCTGTTCTAAATTGTCCCTAGATATTTGTTTCCTATGGGCCCTTAGAATAGAGGGTTAGTATTAATGAAAGCGCTTTGAGTGGTCTTTGTGACTAGAAAAGCGCTATATAAGTGCAGGTTAGTTAGTTAGTTAGTTAGTTAGTATGAGCATCTGATTTGGATGCCTCCTGGACGCCTCCCACTTGAGGTGTTTCAGGCAGACCCAGGACTCGGTGGAGAGACTATGTCTCCCAGCTGGTCTTGGAACGCCTTGGTATCCTCTCTGGATTGCTGGAGCAGGTGGCTGGGGAGAGGGAAGTCTAGGCTTCTCTGCTTGAACTGCTGCCTCCGCGACCCAGACCTCTGGAAAAGTGGTAGAAGATGGATGGATGTTGTGGCCTGGCCATATAAAAAACTCTGAATCAATAAAATCAATGATGGGTGAACCTGCAGATCTGCCAGATGGTGTAGCAAGCTGTGTGTACAGTGATAAAAGCAGAAGAAAAGTCCTTAAACAAAATCTGTGGGTGTGAAGAGTTCAGTTGTTTTGTGACGGTGTCTAAAAGTGTAAGACATGTGTCTGCTACACCCCACTTTGCCTCATTAGAAAACTGGAGGGGATCCAATTTGTGTGATATGTTGGTCAAAAAGTCATACACAGCTCGCTCCATACATGTATGGAGCTCGCTCCATACATTTAAGAGCACAGTCAGTTTTTAATGTAAAAAATTGCATTAAGAGTAAAAAAAGGAGTGAAGCCCAGTGCATTGTTGGAGGTCCCTCAGCTGTCTAAACCTATTAACAGCATTACTAAGGGAGGGTTAAGGGTCACCTGGTCCCACCCTAACTATAAGCTACGTTTGTCAAAAAGGAAGGTTTTAATCCTATTCTTTAAAACAGAGATCGAGTCTGACTCCTGAATCCAGATTGGCAGCTGGTTCCAAAGGAGAGAAACCTGATAACTGAAAGCTCTGCCTCCTATCGTACTTTTGGAGATTCTAGGTATTACAAGTAATCCTGCATTAGTGCTCTGTTAGAATAATAGGGTATTATCAGGATTTTTTAATAACAAGGGGCCTGATTACAATACGGTGAAAATGGAGGCCTACAGTAATCAGTCAATGCATGTGTTTGTTACCAGCTTTTCAGCTCACCCAGTAAAAATTAAATGCAACTAAAGCCTTGTAGCAATGCATGGCCATATATTCTTGATTTTTAACCCTTTAAAAATCAAGAATATACACTTTGTGCACTTTGTGATTCTTGGTTTCATGGCCAAGAATCACAAAGTGCTGCAGAGTGCTGCAGAGTGTTTGTGTCACAGTTCTGCGACTGTCATGTGACATGGCCACAAACCATAATAAATTGCCAGTTGTACTAAGAATTCCACCTCACAAGGTGGCAGACACGAATAACTTACTGCTTTTGCCTTGGAAGACTAATGGCCCCCAAAAAATGCCCCCAAAACCTCACTTCTGGGACACCAGAGAAGAAGAGTTTGTAAACAAATGTCAATGTGTGGAATTGCAAGACAGAGGAGGCATTTGCTCCCAAATTTGCCAACTATGATTCTAAAAAAACCAAAGATTATTTAGCTTATGAAGGCAAACATAACATTTTGTGGGGTGGGTGAAGAGGGTGGGTGACGGTGGTCGATGTTCACCTGCCATCGACCCCAGAGCCATGTGACTGGACAGAACAATTGTGCCGGTTCCATGTCGTCACATAAGAGAGATTGTGGCGGAATAAAAGTGAAATTGAGGTGGGAATAATCATAACAGTTTGTGGATGTGGGAGAGAAAGCAAAAATGACCCGGAGAAGACAAAAATAATGACCAGGATGCTGCAAAAGGACGAAGCGAGCCACCTGGCCAGTGGTAAATGACAAATGTCTTTGTTTGTTTACATTGTATTTGATTTTCTGCCTCATATACTTTGAAGACAGGATAACAAAATGCCCAAAACAAAAAAATGGTGACAAAAAACAAACCCATTCTTTGTGTAAATATGTCCAAAGTCCACTTTTGACTGAAAGTTATGTAATTCGATATGGCTGCTTTGGCATTATGCAAATTAGATGTGTAAATTTACCCCTATCTCAAACTTTGGAACAAACCCTACATCTTTCTAATTGACAGTAAGCCATTATCTCTTACCACTTTCAAGTTATAGCTTTGAAAATCTCTGACATCTGAACTGAATATTTTCTTGAAAAAACCTTGACCACTAGAGGGGATTGAGGCTGACAGCACAATGGAGTGCCACAGACATTCACAAGGTTCATTCATTCATTCATTCATTCATCTTCTTCCGCTTAATCCTTTTCGGGTTGCGGGGGTGCTGGAGCCTATCCCAGCATCTTTGGGCAAGAGGCAGGGTACACCCTGAACAGATCGCCAGTCCATCGCAGGGTCAACATGAGAGACAGACAACCATTCACTCTCACAGTCATACCTAAGGACAATTTAGAATCCTGGGTTTGATGCCAATTAACCTTGGCACAATTTTGAGATCAGGCTTTGTTTTCAAAATAAACACAAAGTTAACTCGCCATTGCTGTGTAATGGAGTCGGGGACAACGGGTATTATAATTGTTATGCCAGGCTAGTATAGGCGGCAGTGTAACTTTTTTACAGAACACAGCGACTTCCTGTCACAGTCGATCTCTAGCTGAACTGTTATAAATTAGTAGTTACTGAAAAAAAAAACATATTCAGCAACTACACCATTTAGTCATCACATTGATTGTTTTCATACTGGTTTTGCTGTTTGGTTTTGCAGAGGAAGGATGAGGTACTTTCTTCCTTGAGTTCATCGGTTAAAAACTACAAGTCCCAACATTCCTAGCCTCAAAAACATGGCAGACCACAGTGATGTGAACGAAGCAAAATACATTTAAAAGTAAATTTTATGCTAAAATTATGCAGTGATTTCAATATTACAACATTAACTCCTACAACTGCAATATTTGTTTCTTAAAGTTTGTCACATTTTTTTCCCCAATGTCCCATTTTTTTTCCGTATGGGGAATGCTTGGTTCCATTCATTTAATTTGTTAAATAGTTTTCTCTAAAGTCCAGCTGATTTTTTTTAAGTCTCAATACTAATGTGAACTAAAAACACCACGGTGTGACATGCTTCATTCACTCACTTTAAAATGATTCACTCACTAAACCAAGCAATTTATTAAGCTGAGGAGAATCTTGACATCTGTGTGTGTGTGTGTGTGTGTGTGCGCGTGCGTGTGTGTGCGTGTGCGTGTGTGTGTGTGTGTGTGTGTGTGTGTGTGTGTGTGTGTGTGTGTGAGTGTGTATCACATCTGTAACAATAATCAAATTTTAAAGCTGTTTTTCTTTTCTCTTTCTCTCTCAGGTCCAGTGGTGAACCTGAGGGTCAGCAGTCAGAGCAGCTGTGAAGAGAACAGACTGGAAGCTAAATAAGAATATTGTTTATACCAGAAACTGCTACTGTATTTCAATAAATTAATGTTTGGACAAACTTATTTTTGCAAGATTATTTAAGAAACTCTCAATAGCCATTACACATTAGTGTGAAACATTCCAAATCGTTTTGATTTAATATTCATAATTATGATTTTACTTTTGGAAATTGTGATATCTTTACCTGTTATTTCACAGCATCATACATGTATTGATTAATAAAATCTTTTACTCCAGCATTTTTCTTTGTGCTCCTAATTTTATTCTTGTGCTTCTGGATTTTTATGCCTCTGTGCAAAGGCAACATCTTGGTTGTCCATCGATCCGATGATGACCATCCCTCATGTGTTGTCCTCTTCTTGAGTGAGCACGGAGATGGCTGTTAAGGCCGATCCTCGATCGGCAGACACAGCTGCAGTAGGGGCAAGGATACTACCCAGGTGATAATGCCTTTCTTCGTGCCCGTGCTTCAGCTACATCAGCTCACCTCTTCTCTTCAAAGTAGTCTCGCACCTGGGTAGTGAGGGTGCACCAGCCTGGCCTGTCCATAGCCCACAACTCTAATTGTTTGGGAAGGACGCCAGTGTGTCTGATGTTGAGCTTCACGCAGTTTTTGAATCTTTTGCGTGGTCTGCCTTGGTTCCGCTTCCTAGAGCAGAGTTCGCCGTACATGAGCTGCTTGGGCAGCCTGTGGTCATCCATCCGGATCACATGACCAACCCATTGGAGCTGGGCTTTCAGAATCATGGCCTCGATGCTGGTCATCTCAACTCTGTCCAGGACCTCAAGGTTTGTGACCCGGTCTTGCCAGTGAATGTCCATGATCATCCGTAGACTTCTCATGTGGAACTTCTCCATCTGCTTCAGGTGTTTTTTGTACACGGTCCACGTCTCACATCCGTAGAGAAGGCTGGTGAGTACAACAGCCCAGTACACTTTGAGCTTCGTGGACAGCTGGATGTTGTGCTGGTTCAGGACGCAAGCTCAGAGACGAATGAGAGCTTGACTGGCCTTGCAGATTCTGGTGTTGATTGCCATAGTTGCTGATGGTGCTGCCAAGGTATTTAAAGTTGTCTACCATCTTCAGTTGGGTACCCTCGATGGAGATAGAGGGGGGTAGAATGGTGGAGGTGGGTGCTGGTTGGAACAGTACCTCTGTCTTGCCGAGGCTAATGGTAAGACCAAAAAGGTGGGAGGCTTCTGCAAACTTATTCATGATGATCTGGAGATCAAACTTCGTGTGGGCCATGAAGCACTGTTCACAGTCATTAGTGAACAGTGCCTCCAGGACAATCTTTTCTGCGACCTTGGTCTTAGCCTTGTCGGCGGAGGTCAAACAGTGAGCCATCAAGTCTGTATAGCAGGTATACCCCAAGGTCCAAGTCCCTGAAGGCATGGTTGAGGACGCAAGAGAAAAAGAGGTTGAAGAGGACCGGGGTCAGAACGTACCCCAGCTTGACACCGTTGCTGATGTTGAATGGCTCTGATACCTCTCCACCTGAGAGAACCTGCCCAGTCATGTTGTTGTGAAACTGGTGTATGAGGTTTACAAACTTGTCTGGTCACCCAAGCTTGGATAGGATGATCCAGAGGGCTTCCCTATTCACCGTGTCGAAGTCAGGTTCATAAAGACTGCATATAAGTCCATGTTTTGTTCTAGACATTTCTCCTGCACTTGGCATATGGAGAAGATCATGTCCACGGTGCTGTGGTTTGAGCAGAATCCGCACTGTTTCTGGCAGGTTCCCTTCAGAGATGTTGTTAATCAATCAGTTGAGGAGGACCTGGGCCAGTATTTTTCCGGCAATAGATAGAAGGGAGATACCTCGGTAATTGCTGCAGTCTGACTTGCTACTCTTATCCTTAAACAGGGAGACAACAGTGGCATCCCTGAAGTCTTTGGGCAGTTGATCTTAATCCCAGTGTTGGTGAGGAGGGAATGGAAGATTTCAAGGGCCACAGGACCAGCTGATTTGAATATTTCCACCAGGATTCCATCCATCCCAGGTGCTTTGCCTGAATTGGTCTGCCTAATCGCCTTCAAGTCGTCCATTGTAGGGGGGAGGTCGAGACAGTGGACGGTGGGTTTTTGTGGGATCAGATCGAGAGTGTGGGGGTCTACAGTGGAGGGCCTGTTGAGCAGGTAGCTGAAGTGCTCTCTCCATCGCACATTGATGCTGCGCTTCTCCTTCAGCAGAGTTGAACCATCTGCCAACAGGAGTGGGGTAGTACATGGCTTGGTAGTGTGGCACATATGTTTGGTTCATATTTCCCCACAAGAGTGTGGCACATATGTCTGGTTCATATCTCCCACAAATGTATGGCTTATGTGGATTGTATGGTTTATGTGGATTGGGGCTTCACGTCTGGAGGAACAAGACAGGAGATGGCGAAGAGGTGTGAAGTTGGGCCCTCGTCTCGGAGAAGAGGACCTGGGGGGTTTCCTGGGACACCGGAGAATAAGAGACAATGGTGAATCTTCAGAGACTTGCATTGTGATTGAATGTTTGCAGAAGCACCGTGTGACTTGAGTTCTTAATCCCCCGGAGGTATAAGAATGAGCTGTAACATTATTCTGCCTCTTCTTGCTTTTGAGAATGTTGGATGAATGCGTTCTGGAATAAAGCCGAACCTGAGAAATACACTCATGTCTCGTCATTGAACACATCTTCCACAGTAGGTCCATATACTTCCTTGATGACACTTGATGACACAATTCTGCATGTTGGTGTATCTCTGCATCTCATCTGCCTTCTTCTCCCACCATTCATTCTGCATCTTTCGCAGTGCTGCTTGTGCCTGTCTCTGGAGGTGCTTGAAGCGATCTCACTTAGAAATGGAAGTGGGGTCATTCTGCCACTCAACAAAGGCTTTCTGCTTGTCATCCAGGAGTGTCTTGATGTTCTCGCTCTTGTCGAACCAGTCCAGGTGCGCTCATTTCCTGGGGCCAATGGTGGTTTTTGCTGACTCCATCACCAGTGCTCTAAACTGTTCCCACCTTTGTGTTGGGCAGCCAGTCAGGAATCCATGGGCAATCAGTCGGCCATCCAGATCTTCTGCAAATTCACTATGTCACTGAGGTTGTTCAAGTTCGGTGATGTTGAACACTGGCCTGATGACTTTTGGCGTCTTGCGGTGTGTTGGGGCAATATGCAGGGATAGGATGGATCTGACTAGACGGTGGTCCGTCCAGCACTCTGCTCCACGCATGGCTCTGGTGATCCTGACATGATGAGATGATGAGATGATGAGATGATGATGAGATGTCTCTCTGACGGCAAATGGCAAAGTCTTTGTCTGCTTGTCAGAACAGTGTGTTTGTGATAGTGAGGTGGTTTTCAGCACAAAGGCTCAAGAGCATCAAGCCGTTGGAGTTCAGTTTTCCAGTGCCGTGTGGCCCCAGCATGCCTTTCTAGTTACAGCAGTCTGTTCCGACTCTGGCGTTGAAATCACCTAGCAGAATGAATTTGTCATTGGGGGCATGTCCTTCATGAGGGTACTGAGCTCCGCATAAAAGGCTTCCTTCCCTTCATCACTGCTGGTGAGAGTTGGGGCATACACGCTGATGAGGGTAATGTGCCGGTAACGGTTAAGGGGGAAATGGAGTTTCATCAGCCGTTCATTAACTGACATTGGTAGGTCAGGAAATTGCTTGAGAACCGCTGTCTCAATGGCCAGTCCTACTCCATGAATCCTCTTTTCATCTTTGGCCTTGCCTTTCCAGAAGAAGGTGTAGCCACCTTTTAGTTCGGCCTCAGATCCTTCTTCGGCTAGTCTGGTCTCGCTGAGGGCCACAATGTCAATCCGGTAGCGAGCCAGTTCCCTTGAAATAAGGGCTGTTCTTCTCTCAGGCCTCGAGGAGGCCTCTCTGTCCATAACCATGTGTACATTCCACGCACCAAGAATTAGTTTCTTTCTTCTTTGGTTTCGACCACTTGGGGGGGTAGAACTGCCAGCCGCGGTATGCTGGCCAGATGGAAGGGACAAGCATTTGTTTGGGACACATTTTCTAGTCCTCTCCCTCATGTGAGGGTGAGCAGTGCTGTCCTAAAGAGGCTGCTCAGTAGCCTGGGGGAACGCCAAACTCCACTGTTGTCCCGGGGTCAGAAGGCGAGTGACTATTGCCACCAAGCCGCCTGCGGGCAGGGCTCAAACTACAACTGCCAGTGGTCACCTCCACCTGTTGCTTCACTCATTTCCCATTGCTGCAGGACTGTTGTAGGGTTGTGAGGACTAACACACAAGAGGAAAACCTGTGTGGGAAAGTTTTTTTAAAAGTGGGAAAGTCGATGCACAGGGGCAATCCCACTCTCTCGGCCTCAAAAGCCAGGATCTGGTGGTACGAAAAGAGTCATCATGACCAGGGACTTCCTCGGCTGCAGTGGATGACCACGACATCTATAGTGCCTAGCTGTGCCCTTGTGTTCCACAACACCTGTTGTTGCTGCCTTCATGACCGTTGGGACAAAAGATGACCTCATCCACTCAAGCCACTGACAACAGTCGTCACATACTTGGGTAGGCATACCCTGCTTAACTCACCGGAGGGTTTGAGGCCTGACCGGCTACCCTCACCTGGTTCAACCTGCCTGCCAAAGTGGTTTACTGGGGTGTGGCTGCTGTGCATGCTACAGCTTCGAGGAGCCACAGGTGAGAGTTGAGTGCCAGGTGGGAACCAATGTAGAATGAGCTGTCCTTAAAAGGACATGGCAAGCACCCCCTACAGATGTACTATCCCTCCCCAGACACCCCTGGGGTGTCACCCCGGGGCAACATAGGTATATGGTAATCACTCCAAGTGTCTGTCTGTATGTCTGTCTGTTACCAGCTTTTGCACGGTGGCACAGTGGTTAGCACTGCGGCAGCACAGTTTACCCTTGGCCGGGGGATTGTGGGGATCGTGGGATCGTGGGTTCGATCCCAGCCCCTGACCAACAGTGATCTGTGTGGAGTTTGCATGTTCTCCCCGTGTTGCGTGGGTTTACTCCGGGATTTCTCCGGTTTCCTCCCACATGCCAAAGACATGCATGTTAGGTTAATTGGCTGTTCTAAATTGTCCCTAGATATCTGTTTCCTATAGGCCCTTAGAATAGAGGGCTAGTATTAATGAAAGCGCTTTGAGTGGTCTTTGCGACTAGAAAAGCGCTATATAAGTGCAGGTTAGTTAGTTAGTTAGTAGTTTTCAGCTCACCCACTCAAAATCAACTGGAACTGAAGGCTTGTATCATTCATTGTATGCCATATTTTTTTTTTACTTTTAATTTGTCACAATTTCCAGATAAGGCTTTGTTTTAAAAAATCAACACAAATTTAACTCACCTTTACGATCAATGCAGCTGCAAAAAAGGTATTGTAATAACTATGGCCTCCCACTAGAAGTGGCAGTATGATTTTTTTTCTTTTTTTGCAACCCCTTATTCTACCATAAGATAAGATAAGCCTTTATTAGTCCCACAATGGGGAAATTCAAGGATTGCAACAGCACAGGGATAGCAACACTCAGAGCAACAATCAAGAAGACAAGAAAAACAAGAGCAGCGAATATACATACACTACCATTCAAAAGTTTGGGGTCACTTAGAAATTTCCTTATTTTTGAAAGAAAAGCATTTTTTTTCAATGAAGATAACTTTAAACTAATCAGAAATACACTCTATATATTGCTAATGTGGTAAATGACTATTCTAGTTGCAAATGTCTGGTTTTTGGTGCAATATCTACATAGGTGTACAGAGGCCCATTTCCAGCAACTATCACTCCAGTGTTCTAATGGTACGATGTGTTTGCTCATTGCGTCAGAAGGCTAATGGATGATTAGAAAACCCTTGTTTTATGTTAGGTCTGCAATGCTGTAATTGCTGCAAATGGAGGATTCTTTGACGAAAGCAAAGTTTGAAGGAAAAAATTATTTCAAATACAATATTATTTCTAACCTTGTCAATGTCTTGACTATATTTTCTATTCATTTTACAACTCATGGTGGTAAATAAGTGTGACTTTTCATGGAAAACACAAAATAATTGTCTGGGTGACCCCAAACTTTTGAACGGTAGTGTATGTACATATAAATATATAAATATATAAACACACAGTGCGGAGCATTGTAGCTAGATGGAATAAACAGCATAACTGTCTGCTTACTTATCCTACATAGTATGAATATGTACCCATACATATTGTCACCCTTCGTAGCGACCGATATTGTCCTAGTTGTATACTGGAGGGGACCATTGTGTAAGTCTATTGCATCTTTTGCATTCAATACTATTAGGTCATCACATTTTTTTTGCTATCTCTGCGAGCAGCCCTGCTTAGGTTATACAGACAGCCGTAGGTAGGAAGGACCTGTGAAACCTCTCAGTTGTGCACCTAGGATGATGTAGTTTACTGCTAAATGAGCTCCTCAGTGCATACCATGCCACAGGCACTGAAGCATAAGCACCTTGATGCTTTGGTTATTTAGAGATTTGTGAGAAGAAGGATTTTAAACTTAATTCTAAATTCTATGGGAAGCCAGTGAAGGAAGACCAGAACCGGAGAGATATGATCTCTCTCTCTAGTACCTGTTAAAACTCTAGCTGCAGCATTTTTTAATTTTTAGATACTCGTGCGGGAGAGGCGACTCGCTGTCCTGCAAAGGACAGTGGTACCACATGGGTGAAGCAGCAGTTAGGACTCCCGTCTACCACTGACTGGGCAGGCTGGGTGTGCTTCTCGTGAAGGATCATGGTCCACCCGGTTGGACACAGATGTGAGAGAAGCAGCAGCTGAACCAGTGGATCACAGTCCTTCGCAGGGAGCCAAGCCCAGCCTGCCCAGTTAACGGGAGTCTCGGCTGTTGCTTTACCCATGTGCCACCACTGTCCTTTGCGGTACCACGTGTCCTCGCCCATGCCCCCTTTGCCAGCACACCCGCACACATTGTGCTTTCCATTCCGAATCATCCATTAGACCTACGCAATCACCGCAACTTTATGGTATAATTTTTTTAAGCATTAAATCTATCTTTTTCAAGTCAAATTTGTTGCTTTTCACCTCCTTGTTTTGCTCACAGAGCACTGTGGTTACTGATGCCATAATGCAGCGTATTTTCCAATCAGTATGGAGTCAGTCTGAAACCTCCCCCAGACTTCTAGAAGCCTGGGCATGAGACATAGCAGTGGCTAAACTTTTATTGATAAAAATTACATATTTTGATTGAGCAGTTCCATGCTCAGAGATGCACACTCTCGTAACCTCAGCAAAGCACTTATAAAATCTGAGATTAATCTGATGAATGGTTTGAGAGATATGTGAGGAACATACAGACAGACATCCAGCCAGCCAGACATACACAAACTGAGATTCTTTGCATTTATAGATAGATACTGCCTAGTGGAAGCAAATAAAAAATAAAAAGAATAGGGCCTTGTGAAACACCATGGCTGAGCTTTGAGATCGAAGAAAACTCATTATTGACGTGAACAAACTGGAACCAATCAGATAAGATTTAAACCACTGCAACAAAGTTCTATTAAGTCCAACAAGGTGTTCTAATCTATCAAGTAAAATATTATGATCCATAGTATCAAAAGCTGCACTAAGGTCTTAACGGACAAGTACAGAAACAAGTACATTATCAGATGTGATAAGGAGGTAATTAGTGACCTTCACTAAAGCTATTTCAGTACTGTGATGAGTTCTAAACCCTGATTTCAACTCTTCAAATAAACAATTTCCCTGAAAGTGGTCAAATAATTGTGTAGCAACAAACTCTAAGATTTTTGAAATGAAAGGCAGATTAGAGATTGGTCTCTAGTTAGCTAAAGCATTGGCTTTTTAAGTAATGGCTTAATTAAAGCAGTTTTAAAAGTCTGCGGTACATGGCCTAATGTTAATGAAGATTTGATTATTTGAAGAAGAGCGCTACCCAAAGCTCATGACCATAGGTGAGGGTAGGAACATAGATTTACCGGTAAATCGACAGTTTTGCCTTAAAGCTCAGCTCCCTCTTTACCACGACAGAATGATACAACATCCAGATCACTGCAAGATTTCATTGTTGAATGAAGCCAACAGGACAACATCATCTGCAAACAGCAGAGATGAGATCCTGTGGTTACCAAACACGGCGCCCTCTGTTTCTTGGCTGTACCTAGAAATCCTGTCCTTAAAAATTATGAGCAGGATTTGTGAGGGCAGCCCTTGTGAAGTCCAACTCCCACTGGAAACGAGTCCACCTGAGTGCTGGTAATGCGATGCAAACTCTTACAATGGTCATATAGAGCTGGGATAACTCGTAGCAATGTGCCCGATACCACATACCCCCGAAGGACTCCCCCACTAAAAACCACAAGGGCTGTGGCTGAATGCTTTCTCCAAGTTAACAAAATGCATGTGTGTTGGGCAAACTCCCAGGAAGCCTCAAGGATTCTTCAGAGAGTTAGAGAGCTGGTCCAATGGGCCAGGATGAAAACCACATTGCTCCTCCTGAATGTGGGCAAAATTATAGATTAGGTGTGATCGCCCTTAAGCTGGAACACACCCTTCAGCCCCCCCCCCCTTCCTAAACAGAGGAACCACCACCCTGGTTTGCCATGCAAAAGGTACTGTTTCTGACCACCGCAGTATTGCAGCAGCATGTCAGCCATGACAGTCCTTCAACATCCAGGAGCTTGAGGTACTCGGCGGGGGGGGGGGGGGGTGATCTCATCCACCCATGGGGCCCGGCCACCAAAGAGTTTTTTTTTAACAACCAGAGTGACGACAGCCCCTGTGATGGGCAAGTCTACCCACTGCTCCTCAAGCTTTGCTTCCTCTGTGGAAGGTGTGTCAGTAGGACTGAGGAGATCCTTGAAGTATACATTCCACTGCCCGACAATATCCCCAGTCAAAGTCAGCAGTGCCCCATCTGCATCGAACAGTGTGAACAGGAAACTGTTTCACCTCTCCAGGGTCATTGGACAGTTAGTCAGAATCTCTTAAAGACTTACTTAAAGTCTTGTTCCATAGTCTCACCGAATGCCTCTCTCACTCGAGTTTTTGCTTCAGCAACCACCCGAGCTGCATTCTACTTGGCCTGCCAATATACCACAGCTGTTTTGGGAGTCCCACAAGCCAACCAAGCTTGATAGGACTTCTCCTTCAGCTTGATGGCCCCCCTTACCACTAGTGTTCACCTCTTCGTTTGGGGGTTGCCACCACAAGATGCACCGATGACCTTGTGGCCGCAGCTTTGGGCAGTCACTTCAACAATGGACGTGGAGAACATGGCCCTTTCAGTCTCCATGTCTCAAGGCTCCTTCAGAATGTGGTCAAAGTTCTTCCGGATGTGGGAGTTGAAGAGGACAGAGGCCTCAGCCAGGCATTGCCATCACCCTGGTAACCCCATACCGAGTGAGGTACAGTGAGTCCTGGTTCTAATATTCATCATAAGAGTCTGTTGCATCGTTCTTAGTATGGTCCATTACCCAGGACCATCTTGGGTGATGCTACCAGAGGCAAATTGCCCCGGACAATATAACTTCTGAGATCACAAGGGCAGGCGTAAACAACAGTTACACAACGATAAGGTGACGATCCATGAAGGGCATTCTCTAAAAAAAATCATAATGATGTGCCCTTAAAAAAAAGGGGAATTTAGAACCTAATCTCTATCAGCTTCTTCTATGGAAACCCTTCACGGCCATCTCACCATTGACATCCACTGCCAGGACGACTGCAGCTCCTCAGCAATACGAGTATAATGTCTCCTACAATTCCTAGAAGTCAGCTAGTGGTTTAGCTGACACACACACACATCCCTCCCCGACCCCCCTCTCATCCCCTTCAGCGGCACACATGAAGGCTCCCCCATGCCTTTTTGGATGTCTCTACCCTCCTCCTCCTCCCCCTTCATCTGTCTATTCCTCACAGCTTGTTTATTCAAACAACTCCCTGGCAACACATCCACAGCCTTCTTAGCCTCCCAGTCTTCTCTGTTGGACATGCAGCCAGTCCCTGCTGCCCACCTGTGCATGACATAAGTTTCTGATGTGCACCACCTCCACATAGTCCGCCCCTTCTCTGTGAGCCTGCACCATTGTACTTACAATTGTCATTTCAAGCAGTTACACAAACAATGATCAATCTAATCATAAATTATTTCTACCAAGTTTGTGTAAACTGAGACATTACCAAAATCCTACAGATTATTTCTATCTATAAAAATCCCATCAAAATCAATTCATTATTATTCATCTTGTCCACCGATAACCAGAGAAGAATGATCATACAACCTTGGAAAACATAAATTTGAGCAATTACTCTAAATTGTCACTTTGAATTTAGCTATAGGCAGGGATATTGTATTTCAGTTCTATTTTTTTTTTAACAATCATTTATCCAAAGAAGATTCATCCATGTGGCATTGCATGTTTTTACACCTTCTTCAAAATGTGTAGAATGTGTAGTTTTCTTGCACCAGGTTGTATAACTGGAAATTCACAGCAGAAAAACACAAACTTGGGACTGGGGTCTGATTTTGCTCTTATGTCTTGTAAGTCAGAAAAAAACATGTTACAGAACATGTTACATAACAGAAAAAAAAATGTGATTTTTGATAGCGTTAGCACTGCGGCAGCACAGCAACTCACCCTTGGCTGGAGGATCCTGGGTTTGATCCCAGCCTCCGACCAACAGTGATCTGTGTGGAGTTTGCATGTTCTCCCCGTGTCTGCGTGGGTTTACTCCGGGATTTCTCCGGTTTCCTCCCACATGCCAAAAAACATGCAAGTTAGGTTATTTGGCATCAAACAGGATTCTAAATTGTCCTTAGGTATGACTGTGAGAGTGAATGGTTGTCTGTCTCTCTGTGTTGGCCCTGCGATGGACTGGCAATATGTCCAGGGTGGACCCTGCTTCTCGTCCAAAGATGCTAGGATAGGCTCCAGCCCCCCGCGACCCAAAAAGGATTAAGCGGAAGAAGATGGATGGATGGATGGATGTATCGCATTCATTAACTTTAAAAATTAACACTGAAGTAAATTTTGTTACAGATTGATAATAGATTGGATCTCATTTAAAGTGACATGATATATTTTCAATGTTTCAAAATGTTTTTGATAGTTCACTCTTTGACTGGATGCAGCAGCTATGATCAGTGTCCTCACAGCCAGTCACAGGGCACAACTGTAGTTACCAACAACCCGTGATTGGCTGTTGGGACTGAGATATAGTTGTAGTATTTTCAGACCAAGAGTTACATAGTGCTGATTTAAAAACCCAAGCAATTCTTCAATACACAGTTGAAACTAGACGTTTCCATAGACTATATGAAAAAAAATATATATATCTTTTTTTCCGCACTGCTTGACATCAACTCAGACTAAACTTTTCCTCTTTTAGGTCACTTAATATTACCAAAGTTATTTCTATTTGGTAAATAATTTTTATATTTGCAAATTTTTTTTTTAGAGAATACCCTTCATGGATCGTCACCTTATCGTGGTGTAACTGTTGTTTATGCCTGCCCTTGTGATCTCAGAAGCTATATTGTCCGGTGCAATTTGCCTCTTAGTCAGGCAGATAGGTGAAACAATTGTTCACTTCTGGATAGAAGCAGGAAATTTGGCATAAATGTAGTCCAATAAGTCCTCTTTCATATAAGATTAAGACCCACTTCGAATCTTGCTTGGTACTTGCATTATTCAAGATGGCGTCCAAATATGGCTGCCAAAAAACACGTTTTTGCTTATAACTAGAAAATGTGAGCTTTTAGGGCATAATAATGTATTGTTGACTAATATAAATATGTACATTCTGCACATTTTGAGCCCAAAATCAAGTCTGTATGACAAACGGTTCTTGAGATATAACATTTTGAAAATTGCCACAAACTGTATAATCTTATATCAAAAGTTACAGAGATACAAATGCTGAACAATAGTAATTGAACATTTATGGTATATGTTCATTCGAATCACATTCAAAGATCAATAATAGCATAATGAGAAACCCCAAGAAAGTTAAAAATACAAAACGCAGTCAGTGATATGCCAAATATTATGTAATCGAGTGTAACCTCATTACAACCCATGCATCAACAGAGTGAAGTGACCGAGAAGACCTCCGCTAACCTTCTGCCTGGTGACATGCACCACCACAATAACACAGAGAAGTGCAGCTTAAATTTGCCCTGCTGCACTTGCACAAGCCCCTACAAGCTTTCTTGCAACCACAGTGCACAAGCTCTTGACATACTTTGGAAGCTTCAGGGAGAGTGGTCCACTTTGAGACGAAGCCTTCCCTTGCTTCAGTCCATCCCCAATGTGTAGGACTTGGTAGATTTTGCACTGGATCCAGTGCTTGACCCCACACATAGCCACCTTGATAAGCAGCTCTTTTGATATGTTCTGTTAATGCTGCCTTTGTTGGTGGAATATTTTCAAGTGACTGCATTCCTTGTGCAAAAAGGGTCTGACGAGCTTTGTTTACCTGATACAGTGGGCAGGTACGACTGTACATTATTACCGTGTACCGTTCAAAAACAGCTTCATCCTCTGCTGTTATAACTTCAGGAGTGAAGCTCAGTTTCCTGAATACAGGTGTCACTTCAGGAAAAACTTCCCAAACATCAAATGCAGTCTTCTTGCCCCTGCCAGCAAACGAGGAAGTAGTGTCTGAGCCACTGAAAGCATGGAAGAAGGGAAGGGCTTTGCACTTGTCAGGACCAAGGCTACCTGCCAAGCTGTTTGCTGATATGTAGGTGAAATGTTTTCCCACACCAAACGCCAGCCACAGGTCAATGTCCAGCTGATTTACATATGTAACAGCTAGAACAACATCTGTGTCAACTGTCCTTATCAATACACTCCTGTGGCCTTGAGCTGCACCATGGGCAACATGCAACATAAGCCTTGTATCAGCTTCTTCATGATCAGTTGGATCAATGCCAGCAGAAGCCATGTCACTTGGTCTGTTGCTCACAACATTCACATCAGAAGTTGAAACAAACAAGACACCTTCCACCTCTAGAGAAGCCAGTTCTCTACCAAGGAACTGGAATAGCTCTGCTTTGTTATCGGTGCAGCGCAAAAAGGTCTGCCAGTTACTGGGAATGACAGTGTCAGGAAGCACCCTTCTTCGGATACCTTTGCCTCGAGACACTCTGGTTGCCTTTTTGAGGCTGCTGTCAAGATATCGGTCCCACACTACATCAACACGTTTCACATCTTTAGCCTGATCAATGATGTAAGGCAAGAAAACTCCCCTTGAATACTCTTGGAAAGTCTTTGCTTTACCAGGTGCAAGCATATTCACAACAGCTGCTCCATCAAAGACCTCCATGGTAACAGCTGGTAACAACTGATTTTGTGATACCCCAATGCACTGAAGCAAATCTGACTTCTTGCCTTGACGCAATTTGCCTAGAGCAGACAGTGAAGGAGGATGGGCATTGTTTTCATGTCTGAAAAACTCCTCTATGTTTCCATCACGGGTTTGACAGGCAATATACGTAGAGCCGAGCAAAAAGATTGCAATCAGATTTCAAAGCAGACACCTTAGATTGACTGACATTGTTTGTCACTTCATAAGTACCAAACAGAGGTAGATTGTTTCTTGAAACTGTGTCAGTTAAAGCAACTGTACACTTATTCAGTCTGTTATCAACAAACTCCTGATACTGAGCAATGCCTAATTCATGCACTGATTTCACTGCATTAGAATCAGAATCAGCTTTATTGCCAAGTATATTTACAAGTAAACATACGAGGAATTCGACTTGACATTGGACGCGCACGTTAGGCGCATCCAATGACGCGTCGCCATACAAGGCGCCTGTCATACAGTGGAGGTAAAGAGGGGAAGGGAGGGGGAGGAAAACACAATAGGAGAGAGAAAAAAAACATAGTAATCAGAATAACGCTCGTATAAGCTCATATAAAGCTCAATGAGCCAAATTTTGACTACACAGAAAAAAAAACCCTCATGCACAATTAGTAGACAATATAGATCACACAGACAAGAGTTGAGAGAGGCAGTGTATATATGAGTCAGTATATACTGTATGTGTCAGTTCGTGTAATGTTGTGTGCATTTGTGTAGTGTAGGTGTGACAGTTGCTAGTGAACAGCAGAGGGCGCCTCCAGGCAGTAGATAGATGTTAAAGTCATGTGACTTATAAACAAGTCCGGAGTCTGTCTCTTCGCTTGCAAATGAAGGCACATGGACTGTCCTTGAGAAGTTCATCCGCTGAAAACAGCAGCTGTCTGTCGATTGCTTGGGTTAAGAGCCGCTCCTACCGCTTATCTTGCAGGAGGAATGTAAATACCGGGCACCAAAGAAGGTCAAATCTGCACAGTCAAATCTGCACAGTGCACTCAGAGAATAGAATTTCCTCACCCGAGCAATTCTGTGCTTCAGAATTTCCATGTGCAGGCTTAAACATTAACACACTCTGAAGAGCACTAGCGACTTCAAGATGTATTCCACCATCTGAATCTCCATTCAGTTCGCCACGCCGCCTCGTGCCCTCCCCAACTAGTCGAATTGGTGAAGGAGCTTGCCTGGATCCGCATTTGAACAGCTCTCCACCTTCCTCAATTTTGAAACAAACACCAGGAAACTCCAGAGCCAAAAATAGAATCCTGTGTCGTAGCCAATAGATGTCTTCTGCATCTCCAGTCGAATCATACACTCAGCAGGTTCCAATTCTTGGGCTCCCCCTTGGCCCGATTCTTGTTGAAAAAATAGTGACAATAGCACGTTTAAGCCGCTACCAAATCCATAATTTCCGTTTAGATTAAGATTCAGCAGAAGAAGAGCGACTAAACACAGACAAAAACGCAACATTGCAAGCTGGGATCAGAAGGGAAAAGAGAGGATTAGAAAAGGCGTCTGCTCTCTCTCGAAGCCGGAAGTGAAGAGCCGGAAGCCGGAAGCCGGAAGCCGGAAGTGAAGAGCCGTCTCATTAATAACATGGTGAGGCATTATTTCATTGGTGTCAAGTATAACAAGGTCATTGCTTGTCTCTTTGAAGGGATTTCCCATGTCCTCTAATGAAACTACTAGGTTACAAACATTTTTTGCAAATGCAACCTGGACACTTGGAATTTGATCATGATGCTTGAGATTCACTTTTGCTTATTTTCAGATCTGGTACTCTTTCTCTTTTGAGCACGTACTTTGTTGTACAAACAAACCAAGCAAGTATTGTGATACATTGCATCAAGTGCATGCAGGTCTGTACCAGCAAGTTTAGCAAGAAGCTTGGTATCATTTATTTCTGTTGCACACCATTTAACATTTTCATGGACTTCCATGGTCCGTGCCCTATGCATTTTACCACCCTCATTTTCACAGAAGAAGCAAGTGTCACTGCCACTACTAAAGGTGACATTGGAACGAGTTTTCACAGGGCTATCTGCACTCTCAGAGCTCTTTCTATTCAAAACCCTCTCTAGTTTTAAATTGCTGAACTTGTTGAAACAAGATTTGTGCCATAAGGCTTCCTTAGACTTCAGAGTCTCTGCAATCCCTTGCCCATCATTCAAAAGTTTCAAATCAATTGTTACTGGAACTTCACCAGCCTCAGTAAATTTCATAATGTTTTCAGCAAAAGTTTCATAGCCTGAGCCATATGATGCTCTTGTGCTTTTGGCAGGACAGATTAGCTTCTCTACAGTTTCCAACTGGCAAATGATACATTTTGTAAAATCCATCACATTCACTTGACTGTCACTTCCAGAACTTAAGCAGGCACTGTCTTCTCGTGAATCCATGTTGTCTCCGTTCCTGGTATGCTACGTTAGATTAATTGGTTTCACCACCACCACCACTTCTACAGCACTACAATAACAACTTGGAATACCTGAAAAAAAAAAAAAAAAAATCATAGTTAGGCCTGAAAAAAAGCAATCTGGACATCCCTGTATCTCAATACTGACACTCCCACTGCTGTACCTGAAATGAATATAAGAAGTTGCATTATTGTGATTACTTGAATAAGCCATATCTCAAGAACCGTTTATCATACAGACTTGATTTGGGCTCAAAATGTGCGGAATGTACACATTTATATTAGTCAACAATACATTATTATGCCCTAAAAGCTCACATTTTCTAGTTATAAGCAAAAATGTGTTTTTGGTGGCCATATTTGGACGCCATCTTGAATAATGCAAGTACCAAGCCAGATCCGAAGTGGGTCTTAATCTTATATGAAACAGGACTTATTGGACTACATTTGTGCCAAATTTCATGCTTCTATCCAGAAGTGAACGATTCTTATGAAAATTGGCCCTTATCTGCCTGACTATCTGGCCTTGGGTGAAGTGATCCTTCACCCAAGATGATCCTGGGTGAAGGATCACTTGTGCACACAGATCAGGATGTTGCTTAGTGTGAGTGCACTTCTCCCTGCAGGTAAGGTTCTAGTCAGCATGGTACTGATCTGTCCTCTTAGACAAAACATGGACTGGGATAATGTTAGGGGGAAACAAGTTCAGTGGGCTAAAATATTCACAAAAAAGCATCTCGTTTAAAAGCCAATCAAATACCATGTTCAATTTCACCTGCTTTTGTAATCGGCTGTGCCAATGAAGAAGCCATGAAGGAGGGGCTCCAGGCCATGACTTTCTTTAATAATGACTATACAGAGATATCTGTTGCTAGCTGGTCTGTCTGTCAGGTGAGTGGAATGTCTTGTAATTTTTGTCTGCAGTTGGTCACAATTTAGTTTCATCAGTCTCCAAGCCCTTAGAGGCCTAAGAAACTACCACCTTGGGCAGCATGTACATACAACGTGCTGTTGTCTCACAGCTAGATCGCCACAGGTTTAGCTTGCCAGGCTGGCAGGGGTGGGAACCTTCCGGTGTAAAGTTTGTATGTTCTCCCTGTGCTGTGTGGGTTTCCTCAACAAGCCAAAGACATGCATGTTAGGTTAATTTATGAATCTAAAATTATCCAGCCTACTAGTTTTTTAACTTGTCTTGACTCATGGAAATGACATTGAGAAGGGTTCTAGAGTGGTTAAATACACACACAACTCTGCAACTCTTTGGCGAGAGAATTTATTGCACAAATTTTTTGAACATATTGAAAGTCCGACAAGAGGAAATTAAGAACCTGCCATAATGTTGGAAACTCCTCACCTCATTGGCCTCATGGGCTCTTTTTGAACACATCGTGCCTTTCTGATTTACAGTTCTGATGTCAGTTGGTGTTTCACTATTGCTGTGCCTCTGGTTATTAATATCACTGTCCAAGTGTTGCTGCCAAATGGATACAGTGGACTAAAAGTCCACCAAATGAAAGCATAAAGACTGAACAGGAAGCACTTTAAACATCTGATGACTGTTTGAAAGAAAGTTTATATGTTGTGCCGTAGACTATTTTTCTTCTTATTGTTTTCATTAGTATCCTCATGATGTCTTTTAATTCAGCATGATTGTTAACCACAAAGTGCATTTCCCTTTTTACATAGACGAAGTATCAGCAGGAGGAAGTGGTGTGGTGATAGCTCAGGGCTTCAGTGCATGCACTGTGATATTTCACAGCACTGAGAGTGTTGAAACTAACACGCCTCCCCGTGCAGGGGTGTTTTGTTCCCCACGTTCCATTCCTGTGATGATGACACCTTATTTTTTGCACTCCTACTCGGCATTGATTAGACATCACATTTGACAATGTAAGCAAGTATAGGTGGTCTCTGCATGATTATTTGAGCTGAGTATAAGGCATATAAACCTGACTGAGTTTTTTATGGCAAGTTGTTGTGTTTCATGAGCATAAAATGAAGAATATAATTTGGGTAACTGAGACATAAAGTCAGTCCTTGTGAAATTTCACTACACCTGTTTCTTTTATGCACTAACATGGATGATACTGCTCTGCTGATCTCTATCTATAAATGCAACACATTTCTATCTGTCTGGGTTTTCCTCAGATATCGCTCAAACCGTTCATCAGACTGACCTTAGATTTTATACATGCTTTGCTGAGGTTATGAGGGTGTGCATCCCCAAGTATGGAGTTGCTCAGTGAAAATATGTAATTTTTATCAATAAAAGTTTAGCCACCACTTTCTTCATGCCCTGGCTTCTAGATGTGCGGGCAGGGCTTCTGATTGAATACTTGGCTAATACTGCATCACGACCAGTCACCAGAGCGCTCCACAAACAAAACAAGGAAGTGAAAAGCATAAATTTGACCAGAAAAAGAGAATACTGACAATGTAATGCTTTAAATAAATATATTATAATGTTGCCATGATTGCGTATCTCTAAAGGATAATTCAGCATATGAAATGCAAAACCTATCTGCAGGATTTTCTGATTTGCGGGTTTCACTTTGGATGATGAGAACAAGGAAGGCTGCTCATATCTGTCTGCAAGACAGTCCTGCCCTTTATTGGGACAGAAAATTATTCTGATGAAAAAAATAGCATAACATTCTGCAAGAAAAAGTTTCTTTTTTTTTAGTTTTCTCAAAGTGTATTTTTCAGATAGGTGGTTTTGCATTTCGGCCATCGATATGTGGAGGACATGAGGTGCATGGGTGCATGGGGTGGGGTGCCAAGAGCAGCCGAACCGGCTTTTCGCAGTCCTTCCCAGAGAGCCAAGCCCAGCCTACCCGATTAATGGGACGGCGTCTCTGCTGTTTCACCCATGCTACCGCTGTCCTTTGTGGCACCGTTGGTTCAACATGGTGCTCCTCCCAGTGCACGGCCATCTAGAAATTTAAAGTTAATAATGCCACCATGATTGTGGAGCACAATGGCCAGATGAATTGCATATCATATGCGGACACATATGCACACTTTGACTAAACAAGGACCGTGACAAAAAACGCGCAAATAATGAAATAAATCATTTTTTTTATTTACTGACAAATGGGCAACACTGATACAACAGTTGCAGCCAAGTGCGTCATTCTTCTGAGTATAATAATGTTGGGTGTTTTGTATTTATAATATTGCTAAAATATAAGAGGATGCATTACAATGAGTCTCAAATATTTGTAAACGTGCCCTGTTTATAGTACTGCCTGAGTTTATTGATGATAGACATAAACTACACATAAAAACTAAAGCAATTATAATGATGACTGAACAATTCCCATTCCCCAAAGTGCAAGATGCAACACTTATGAATATAACTCAGAAATAAGTCTGACAAACAAGTGAACAAGGGTTCTAAAACAGTCATTAATATTGCATGTCCCATTCATTTTCAATAATTCTGTAACTAATATTCACACAATCGAATAAATCTCAGTGGTGTTCAGTGTCTTTCATATTTGTCAAAGTCTAACATGTGCCATTGACTACATATAGTCTACACCTCTGTATTCTACTTTCAAACACAGCCTACATTTGGGCCTGGAAAGCCTAATTGGCCTACCTGTTTTCAGACAAGAATATTTGCTTTCTATGTGCATGCATTAGTTTCATATAATGTGAAATATAAGTTGAGTTATGGCATGATAAAGAGAGACACTGGGCGCTATTTCAACATTCTGGTCAGAAGTCTATTGTTTGAGACATCGAACTCATTTATGGGTGTGTCCAAGTCCACTTGGTTATCACGGTAGTGGTAAAACACTTTCTGTATGGGGCAAATAGTGCAAAGAAGCTGGTCAGATTACTCAGAGGTGTGTTTTGGGTAATTCAAAGTGCCTTACACCTGCACAGATGGGCAGGTGTAAGGTGAACTCTGACCATGGGACACACCAAGATCAGCCATCGAATACATATCACAACCTTTTGCACCAAATGGGACTTTCAGAAAATAAATACCTATTCAATATGCCCTCCTGACACTATATTCATTACATATGTCATTGCCTTCTAGTTCAACAGTTCTGGAAAGACGTCACACATACACTACCGTTCAAAAGTTTGGGGTCACCTCAGACAATTTTGTGTTTTCCATGAAAAGTCACACTTTTATTTACCACCATGAGTTGTAAAATGAATAGAAAATATAGTCAAGACATTGACAAGGTTAGAAATATGTATTTGAAATAATATTTTTTTCCTTCAAACTTTGCTTTCGTCAAAGAATCCTCCATTTGCAGCAATTACAGCATTGCAGACCTAACATGATTGCACAATGGTTTTCTAATCATCCATTAGCCTTCTGACGCAATGAGCAAACACATTGTACCATTAGAACACTGGAGTGACAGTTGCTGAAAATGGGCCTCTATACACCTATGTAGATATTGAACCAAAAACCAGACATTTGCAGCTAGAATAGTCATTTACCACATTAGCAATGTATAGACTCTATACATTACACTCTATACTATAGAGTGTATTTCTGATTAGTTTAAAGTTATCTTCATTGAAAAAAAGTGTTTTCTTTCAAAAATAAGGAAATTTCTGTGACCCCAAACTTTTGAACGGTAGTGTACATTATCACAGATGTTGCGCAGCCAGGTTCCCTTTTGTTTACTTGGTGAATTATTGTCCATCACACTTTCCAGTCATATCAATAAATCAATTCTCTCAACCTTAACTGATGCCCAGAAATATCCTTTTTGGAAAAGCCACAAAAATTCAACATTTCAGTATGGATTTCTGTCATAACACAAAAACTGACATGTGCGTGCGCGCACACACACGCACACACACACGCACACACACACACACACACACACACACACACACACACACACACACACACACACACACGGAAATTCAACTGCCTTAGTGCTTTGTTGTTATTATAGTTCAGCCTGTTTGGTCTCCGCCAGTTTGTCTGTCCTTGCACACTCCTTTTTTTTACCCAACATTTACATTTGTCACCAGCCAGCCATTTGTTTATCGCAGCATTTTTCTTGTTGTTTGGCTTTGAGAAACAGTAGTTTAAAACTAGTTTTAGTAGTTAAAACTACTGTTTCTTCAAACAAAGGTGATTACAGGGTGGGTATTTATACTGCTGCCAATTTCTGGCCCAAAAAGTGCAATTTTATGGGTAAAAAGCTGCAACTTTAGCAAAAAGACATAAAAAAAGGTGTAAATTTCCAACTGTTTACAACCTAAAAATGCTGCAGATCTAAGATTTAAGTAAAATGCGGCAAGTTACTTCCGGTTATGGCTGCCACGTAGGACGGACGTGTCTCGCTCTGCTCTGCTCCTGGAGAAAAAAAATCGGCAAATAACTCTCTCATTTGGGACAGAACGTATCTCAGCATTTGGGTGAGGATATGTCGGCGAAGCCTAAGGCTGGAAAACCAGGAAAAGGAAAAAGCGAGCCGCCGAAACAGTCCAAATTAACGGACTTTCAGGTCTGTGACGCAGCAAACAAAACTCCATATATGGCGGAGGAGGCTGGCAACGGTGCGATGTCTGCGCGGGGAGGCGCAGATGCGCTGATGGCTGCCATGAGTTCAATGAGAGCGGACTTTTCCTCTAGATTTGATGGGATTATGACAGCGTTGGAAGGAATAAGAAAGGAATTGGGTGACTGTGTAGAACGAACGGCGCAGATGGAGCTCCGTCTCGCTAGTGCTGAAGATGACGTCACCCGTCTTCAATTAAAGGTGCGCACTTTGGAAAAAAAAAATAAATCTCTGGAAGATAATATTTTGGATTTGGAATCTCGGTCGAGACAGAATAATTTGAGGCTGGTGGGTCTTCCAGAGGAATCAGAAGGTCGGGACGTATGTTCCTTTCTGGAAAAGTGGATTCCGGAGGTGCTGGGCAGCGAGGAGTTGCAATCAGCAGTGGTTCTGGAAAAAGCACATCGTATTGGCCCACGGAGAGATAAGGGACCGCCGAGGACCTTAATTATGAAGTTTCTTAGCAACAGAGACAGGATGAAGATCTTCAACGCTGCATGTGCTAAAGGAGAGATTAAACACCAGGACCAGCAGGTGCGGTTCTACCCAGATTTGGCCACAGGAATCCAACAATTGAGGAAGCAGTTTGATCCCATACGTAAGGAGCTGCGCAACCTTGGGATTCGTCATGGTGTAATCTATCCTGCGAGACTGCTGACCACGTATGAGGGCAGAACCCACATCTTCAAGACCCCAGAGGAGGCGCAGGAGTTCATCAAGAAGATCAAAGAAGAAGAAGAGACTGGTGGGAGCTAAGCATGAACAAAATATAAGGTAGAATAATTAAGCATTTGCACAGGCATCTGACTGACTTGAAGTAAATAGTAAGTTTACAAAATATAGATTGTATTATACACTCACCGGCCACTTTATTAGGTACACCTGTCCAACTGCTCGTTAACACTTAATTTCTAATCAGCCAATCACATGGCGGCAACTCAGTGCATTTAGGCATGTAGACATGGTCAAGACAATCTCCTGCAGTTCAAACCGAGCATCAGTATGGGGAAGAAAGGTGATTTGAGTGACTTTGAACGTGGCATGGTTGTTGGTGCCAGAAGGGCTGGTCTGAGTATTTCAGAAACTGCTGATCTACTGGGATTTTCACGCACAACCATCTCTAGGGTTTACAGAGAATGGTCCGAAAAAGAAAAAATATCCAGTGAGCGGCAGTTCTGTGGGCGGAAATGCCTTGTTGATGCCAGAGGTCAGAGGACAATGGCCAGACTGGTTCGAGCTGATAGAAAGGCAACAGTGACTCAAATAACCACCCGTTACAACCAAGGTAGGCAGAAGAGCATCTCTGAACGCACAGTACGTCGAACTTTGAGGCAGATGGGCTACAGCAGCAGAAGACCACGCCGGGTGCCACTCCTTTCAGCTAAGAACAGGAAACTGAGGCTACAATTTGCACAAGCTCATCGAAATTGGACAATAGAAGATTGGAAAAACGTTGCCTGGTCTGATGAGTCTCGATTTCTGCTGCGACATTCGGATGGTAGGGTCAGAATTTGGCGTCAACAACATGAAAGCATGGATCCATCCTGCCTTGTATCAATGGTTCAGGCTGGTGGTGGTGGCGTAATGGTGTGGGGAATATTTTCTTGGCACTCTTTGGGCCCCTTGGTACCAATTGAGCCTCGTTGCAACGCTACAGCCTACCTGAGTATTGTTGCTGACCATGTCCATCCCTTTATGACCACAATGTACCCAACTTCTGATGGCTACTTTCAGCAGGATAATGCGCCATGTCATAAAGCTGGAATCATCTCAGACTGGTTTCTTGAACATGACAATGAGTTCACTGTACTCAAATGGCCTCCACAGTCACCAGATCTCAATCCAATACAGCATCTTTGGGATGTGGTGGAACGGGAGATTCGCATCATGGATGTGCAGCCGACAAATCTGCGCCAACTGTGTGATGCCATCATGTCAATATGGACCAAACTCTCTGAGGAATGCTTCCAGCACCTTGTTGAATCTATGCCACGAAGAATTGAGGCAGTTCTGAAGGCAAAAGGGGGTCCAACCCGTTACTAGCATGGTGTACCTAATAAAGTGGCCAGTGAGTGTATATTAAAAAAACAAAACAAACAAACAAAAAAAAAACTATGATGTACAAAGTTGTTAAAAATTTTGGAGTTAAGTTGGAAAACTACAGAGGA
The DNA here is from genome assembly GCA_020510985.1 of Pholidichthys leucotaenia. Taxonomy (NCBI): domain Eukaryota; kingdom Metazoa; phylum Chordata; class Actinopteri; order Cichliformes; family Pholidichthyidae; genus Pholidichthys; species Pholidichthys leucotaenia. The sequence goes on along the minus strand of CM035839.1, from coordinate 247,270,667 downwards.
GAGTTAATGTTACGTCATTAAAAGCAGTAGAGTTAGGGTGATTGGGAGGATGAAGAAGGAGTGGCTTAGGCTGTTCCCCGTGGGTGTGGAACGGTCGATGGCTATATCGGGAGACAGAATTTTTCTTTTGATTTTGGGGGGTTTGCCACAAGTGTGGGAAGGGGAAATTTGTTTGTGTGTAGTTTGTAGGATGAATGTTCAACCACTCATGTTTTTGCTTCTCTGTATGAGCATGTTTACACTGCAAGGTAATCCCAAACTCTCTATTGATCATGGACCAAAGTGTTAATCTTAATTTAACTTCATGGAATTGCAGAGGTCTACAAAATTTAAAAAAACTTAAACAAGTTATGAATAAAATAAAGGACATGGGTTCAAGAATTGTGTTTTTACAAGAAACTCATCTGATAGAGGAGGATGTTAAAAGAATTAGGAGTAGATGGCAGGGAAGTGTATTCACCTCTTCATTTTCATCCCGAGCCAGGGGAGTTATGACTCTCATACATAAATCAGTTCCTTTTCAAGTGAAAAATGTAATTGGAGACAAATTTGGAAGATATGTAATCATTCAAGGTTCTTTGCTATTAGAAAATATAAATCTTGTGAACTTATATGGTCCCAATATAGATGATCAGAAGTTCTTTGCTAATTTATTTCTCATCTTATCATCACTTACAGGGCAACATATAATAGCAGGGGATTTTAATTGTACATTGAATCCAGGTGTGGATAGATCAACAGGACTGGATTGTACGCACATTGGATGTAGGATGACTATTAATCATTTTATGAAAGAATTGAGATTGTTAGATATATGGAGAGAAATGAAACCACAAGTTAAAGCCTATTCTTGTTATTCCAGTACCTACAAGACATTCTCACGTATTGATTATTTTTTGATTTCCACAGAATTAAGGTCCAAGATTCAAAACTGCTTTTATGATAACATCGTGATCTCTGATCATGCACCCTGTTGTCTAATATATGTAGATAAAAAATTGACAAAGGAATCAGGCAGATGGCAATTTCAGCATAAATGGCTTCAGGATGAGGAATTTGTCAAGTATATAGAAAAACAGATAGACGAGTTCTTTGACATCAATACTACACAAACATCAGCATGTGTAAAGTGGGAGGCTTTCAAAGCTTTTATTAGGGGACATATTATTAGTTATACAGGATCAAAATCTAAGAAGACTCGAGAGGAGAGAGCTAAATTGGAACATAAAATAAAAAGTCTTCAGGAAAAAGTGTATGCAGGAAGAGATCCAAGGTTGGAGAATGAATTACTGATTTTGAGAGCTGAATACGACAAAAAATCAGCGAATAGAGCTGCCTCGAGTCTTCTAAGATTGAAACAATCTTTTTATGAACAAGGTGAAAAATCAGGAAAATTATTAGCATGGCAGATTAAACAATTGGAAATTAAAACACCAATAACCAGTATTATAAGTAACGGACAGGTAGTTATAGATCCTTTAGAAATTAATAGAGCCTTTAGAGATTACTATGAAAAATTATATGATACCAAAAATGAACCTGATTTAACAAAACTAAATGGGTTTTTGAACAAACTATCTATACCGTGTATACCAAATGAAAACAGGGAGATATTGGAGTCTAAAATTAGTCAAGAAGAAGTTGGGCTAGCCATTGATAATATGAAATCAGGAAAAAGTGCAGGACCAGATGGTCTTCCAGTTGACCTTTATAAAAAATTTAAGAATAAATTAATAAAACCTTTTTTGGAAATGGTTTTAGAAGTATTTCAAAATAATAATTTACCATCATACATAAATAATGCCTTAATTATACTGCTGCCAAAATCAGGTAAGCCCTCTAATAAATGTGAAAATATGAGACCAATAAGCCTATTAAACGCCGACCTTAAGATAATCTGTAAAATTTTAGCAAGACGAATACAAGAAATTTTACCAAATATTATTAATCGAGATCAGAATGGCTTTATAAAGGGTAGACAAGGCTTCCATAATGTAAGAAGACTATTTAATATTATTTATTTTAATAAAGAAGCACCGGATACAGCTCTCCTATCATTGGACGCCGAAAAGGCCTTTGATAGAGTTGAATGGCCCTTTCTTTTTGAAGTCCTACAAAGGTTTGGACTTGGAAATAATTTCATAAAATGGGTTCAAATAATATACAATAATGCTACAGCAGAAATCCTAACAAATAACAATATTTCAAAACCAATAAAAATCAATAGAGGATGTCGACAAGGCTGTCCACTTTCACCTTTACTGTTTACTATGGCAATTGAACCTTTAGCGATAGCGATACGTTTACATTCACAAATATATGGAATTAAAGTTGGACCAACAGAACATAAAATCTCCCTGTACGCCGATGATATAATTTTGTTTATGTCGAATCTAAAAAAATCAATTCCAACCTTGTTGAATTTAATAAAGAATTTTGGGGAAATATCAGGATATAAAATAAATAAAACTAAATCTTCAATATTAATGCTAAATGAGACCCAGAGAAATTACCCAGCCCCTGAGGTAAATCAATTCAATGTTGTAAATCAGTTTAAATATTTAGGAATCCAAATTATGCCTAAGCTAGAATCAGTCGCCAGTGTCAACTATGAAGCCTTAATGTCAGATATCAATGAGTTAACTCAGAGATGGATGTCACTACCAATGTCGATGATCGGGAGAATCAATATACTTAAAAGTAATATTTTACCTAAAATACTTTATTTATTTCAATACATTCCCTTATCACCACCTTTAGATCTATTCTCAAGAATAAAAAAAAAGTTAGTGGAATTTATATGGAACAACAGGAGGGCTAGATTACGTTTGTCTTTATTATATTTACCATTTGATCGTGGAGGTCTGAAATGTCCAAATTTTATGTTGTATTATTGGTCGGCACAACTGAGGTCTATGACATATTATTTTTCATCAAATGATCTCCCTCACTGGACTGAAATGGAATCATACAATTTACCATATTCATATACTCAGATTCGGCAAAAAAATTACAAAAACAAGTTAAAAATCCATTTGTAAAGCATATGATCAAAATATGGTGTGAAGCTAAAAACTATTTAAAAGAACCACAGTTATTGTCACAATTTAGTCCAATATGGGGTAATCAATATTTTAAACCAGGGAGAGCGGACGCTGTATTTAAAGTATGGAATTTAAAAGGGATACAAAAGATTCAGGATTTATATTTGCCATGTGCAGACAACATAATGTCTTTTGAAGAGCTGAGGATCAAATTTAATCTCAATAGAACACATTTTTTTAAATATCTTCAACTTAGAAACTTTATTCGATCAAATCAAAATAAAGCTCTCACTCGACCTATTTATTCATCCTTGGAAAAAATGATGATGAAAGATAGTAAAAGAAAGGGTATTATTTCAGAGTTTTATAACTCATTGACACTATCTTCAAGTGAAAATTCACTGAAAAGATTAAACTACTGGAAAGAAGATCTGCAAATTGAAATTTCAGAGGAACAATGGGAATTGGCTTGTACAGAAGCTCAAACCAAATCAATAAATGCACGCCTTAAATTGATACATTTCAAATGGTTAATGCGGATGTATGTTACACCGGAGGAGTTAAATAGATACAACAAAAATATACCAGATACATGCACAAAATGCATGGAAAGTAAAGGAACCCTATTTCATTGTTTATGGGAATGTAGATTAATAAGAATGTTTTGGGAAGAGGTGAGGGTAACAATTGAAAAAATAATCTCAAAACAAATCATATTGAATCCTAAACTGTTTTTGTTGGGTCTGTACCCAGAAAAGCATAATTTTAATAAAAGTGAAAGAACATTCATAGACCTCAGTTTGCTTAATGCCAAAAAATGTATTGCACTATTATGGAAAAAGACTCATAGACCAGATGTGACTCAGTGGTTAAGACAGATGTTAACAAACCTTCCATTAGAAAGAATAACATATATACTGAAATCAAAGGAAATTGTGTTTGAGAATATATGGAGACCTTTTATTGATTATGTAAAAAATTTAAACATAACTCTTGAAGAAGAAGGTGAATGATGTGTGTGGACCTTGTAAATTCCAAACTGGTGAACATAATATGTATACTTATGTATTGGATTGTCTAGACTAAACAGAGGAGCATTGTTGAAGACTTGATTTTGTTGGTGGTTGTTGGTGTTTTTAGTGCATTTTTTTTTTTTTGTAGTACTTTAGTGTTAGTGTTTGATTGTTTGTATCATGTTTGTTAAAAAAAAAAAAAAGGTTCAATAAAGATATTGTGGAAAAAAAAATGCGGCAAGTTTAAGCTTTTTTTTTCTTAAAAACTGCAAATTCAAGAGTAAGAAAAGTTCTAAATTCATGAGGAAAAAGATGCAAAATTATGAGTAATAAAAAGCTGTAAATTTTCAAGTAAGAAGCTGCCCATTTCTGAGTAAAATGGCTCTAACTCTGCAGGAAAATCCTGCAAATTTATGAGAAAAATCCTCACATTTACAAAAGAATGATTCTAATTTACATGAAAAAGGATGTGCTAAATTGGCGTGTTGGCCATTTTCTTTTATTTTTTATGACAGCCATGAGGAGGAACTAAGAGGTTGTGTTCGGAGGTGTTAAATTCTGCAAATCTGCATTAATCAGCAGGGAAAAGGAGAAGGAGAGGAATAGGTTGGCAGCTTTTAACTGAGACTTAAATACCCTTTTTTTTTTTTTTTTGTCAGGTCAGGCATTGGCTTGCTTGCTACTGGATAACCATGAAAACCGTACTACCCGTCTCATGGGTCGGGCCGTGGGCGACTCAACCGGCATCCCCGCCCTTCCGAGGGCGTGGAGGGTGAAACAGGGCATCCTGGCAGAACTAAAAACAATATTTGCCACAGGTCTGTGGTTGACCACTCCCAGTTACACAGGGTGAGACTGGACATCCTGACAGATAAACACATCTGTCACAAGGTCTGTGGTGGACTGTGCCAGTCAGTGCATTGTGACATGCACTACACAAAGAGCAGAGATAAACAAACCTATCATCTGGTCAGTCACTCCAACAGATACTGGAGTCAGTTTGTCTTGGCTTGTCCTTGCCACTGATATTACCATTATCTGCCAAGAATGTGCTGGTAGTCCAGCAAAAGCTAGCAGTACTCAAATACTTTGCAAGCAGTTTCATGAAATGGTCAATCAGAAAGCAACTCATACCGGCTCGGATGCCGCCCGGGCTTACAAGGTCCGCGCTGATCTGCTCACACTCCAACAGGCAGCGAAAAGTAAGCTAGGAGCAGGAAGACAAAAGAAGAGGAAAACAGCAGCCTTGTGTGTAAAAATGGAATGTACGCACTCTGTTGGACAGAACAACATCACAGCGCCAAGAAAGACAGACCGCGCTTGTGGCCCTGGAAATGAACAGGTACAATGTAGACATAGCTGAGCTTAGTGAAACAATATTGCCTGGATATGACAGCTTGGAAGACCATGGGTACATCTTCTTTTGGAGTGGGAGGTCAACTCAAGAAAGGAGAAAAGCAGGAGCGGGCTTTGCAGTTAGAAAGGAGATAGCAACAATGCTTGATGAGGAACTGGTGCCAATCAACAACAGGATAATGACCATGAGACTCCCACTACAGCCGAAGATGTATGCCACACTCATCAGTGTACATGCCCCAACATTGACCAACACAGAGGAGGTGAAGGAAGAGTTCTACAGTGATTTACAGTATGTGAGACTATCAGGCGTGTACCAACTGATGACAGGCTGATACTCGTTGGAGATTTTAATGCCAGAGTTGGTTCGGACACTGAGAAATGGAAAGGAGTGCGAGGCAGTCATGGAGTAGGCAAGTGCAATGCTAATGGACAATTTCTACTTGCACTATGTTCAGAGTACAACCTTGTGAAAACCAACACTCTAAGCACAAGGACACACACAAGAAGACATGGATGTACCCAAGATCCAAGCACTGGCACTTATTATACTACATCATAGTCAGGCAGAGAGACAGAAGGGATGTAGTGGACACCCGAGCAATGAGAGGCGTGGACTGTGGCACTGATCATGTTATGCTGAGATCTAGATTAAGGATTTGCAGATGAAAACAGCACTGCAGGACAGGTGCGAAGCCACCACAGAAGCTAAACACTAGTGCACTGAAAGGCCAAAAGAAGCAGGAAGAACTTACACAGGAAATGGATGAAAACTTTAAAGACTCGGACAGCAACAACTCAGAGAATGACATAGAAGAGAAATGGGCAACACTGAAGGATATGGTGTATCAGACTGCGAGTGATGTATTAGGCTACCCTGAGAGGAAACATCAAGATTGGTTTGATGAGCATGATGAACACCTGAAGAAACTACAAGAAGCAAGGAATACAGCTAGGCAGGAAAACCTACAGTGTAACACAAGGTCAAAGAAGAAGAAATACTCAAAGGCTCAGAGTGAGCTACAGAAGTAAACCAGAGAGATGAAGTCCAACTGGTGGGATGAAAAAGTGGAGAAACTTGAAGCTGCAGTAGACAGGAAGGACATGAAAACATTCTTCACAGGTTTGAGAGAAATCTACGGCCCTAAACCAAGAAGGTTGATTCAACTAAAGGCTATGGATTGTGAAACAGTTTTGCAGGAGAAAGACAAGATCCTGGACAAATTTGCAGACCACTTTGACCAACCCTGGAGATCTCACTGAAGAAGCTAAAGAAGATCTAGTGCAGTGACCAGCTGTATCACATCTTCATGAACCACCAAATTTTGATGAACTAATGGCAGCTATCAGGACAACACAGGATGGTAAAGCTCCAGGAAGGGATGGAATTCCAGCAGAAGTGTGGAAATTTGGTGGTGTCAGCTGACCAACTGTCTGCACAAGCTCATCCAAGAGATATGGGATGCCCAGAAAGGACCTCAAGAGTGGAAGGATGCAAGTATTGTGCCTTTGTTCAAGAAAGGTGACAGAAAGGATTGTGGAAATTACCGAGGTATATCACTACTAGTCACTGTTGGTAAGATTCTCTCACGTGTACTACTTAACAGACTCAGTGAACACATCTCGCAGAATGTACTACCGGAAACCGAGTGCAGCTTTAGAAGTGGAAGAAGCACAATGGACATGATTTTCTGCTTGAAACAGGTTTGAGAAAAGTGTATCGAACAGAACATGCCGCTTTATGTAGTCTCCATAGACTTCAGTAAAGCCTTCGATACCGTTTCACGACAAGGACTTTGGCAGGTACTCAAGAAATATGGTTGTACAGAGAAGTCTGTCAGCCTGATCGAGGCACTCCATACAGGTATACAAGCAAACGTGGCAATGAGTGATTCAGTATCTAAAGACTTCAGTAAGCAACGGGGTGAAACAAGTGTGTATGCTAGCACCTACACTCTTCTCGCTATATCTGGCAGCCATGCTTGAGGTGGCCTTCAAAGACACTTCAGAAGGAGTATACATTCAAACAAGGAAAGAAACAGACTTGTTCAATGTGGCACAGTTTAAAGCCAAGAGCAAGACATCGATAAAGATAGTAAGAGAAATCCTCTTTGCCAATGACAGTGCTCTAGTTGCACACAGCGTGGAAGATATGCAATCTTTAGTGGAGAAATTTGCAAAAGCAGCTAGCCAATTCAGCCTCCAAATCAACATCAAGAAGACAGAGTGCCTTTATCAACCACCAAAGTTCCAATTATCAACATCACTACCAGAAGAGATCAGCATTGGTACAGAGCCACTAGGCAAGTGCAAGACTTTCAAGTACCTAGGGAGTACTGTTTCAGAGAATGCTAGGCTGGAGGATGAACTATGGGAAGAGCGAGAGCTGTGTTTGGAAACTTGATGGAGAGACTGTGGAACAATCGACATGTGTCTATCTATGTGAAATGCAAAGTGTACAGAGTGACAGTACTGGCTATTCTATTGTACGGTGCTGAAACTTGGACTGTCTACAGATTGCAGGTGAAGAAACTCCATTCGTACATGATAAGACACCTTCGAGCCATAATGAACATCTCATGGAAAGACGAGATAACCAACAAAGAAGTGTTGAAACGAGCTGGTCTACCATCAATGGAGGACATGCTAATACAGGTGAACCTGAGATGGCTCGGACATGTTGAGAGGATGGACCACCAGCGTCTCCCTCGGCAGTTACTCTACTCACAGTTATGCAAGAGCAAACGCAATCAGGGTAGACCAAGGCTCAGATTTTAAGAGACTCTGTAAAAAGAAACTTGAAGAAGTTGTACATAGACAGGAGTTCCTGGCAGCAGAAGGCTAAGGACAGAGCTGTGTAGAGGAATCTGATCAGACCTAAATGAAACAGTCATTGTTGCCCACGACAGACTGCTATGATGATGATGATGATGATGATGATGATTTATACTGCAAAAAGTGAGGATAAAATTTCTAAAATTAAACAAACTGTATTTATCTGAAAAAATATTCCTTCTTGTCATGGACTTTTCTGGAAGAAATCTTACTGCTTAAAGATAATTTTAACTTATTTTGTAGTTTAAGTAAAATTATCTGCCAGTGGAGCAAGAAAATTTATCAAACTTTTTAAGTCAAAGCTATCTTCTAACAAGTAAAATTTTCTTGCCTTGATTTTAGATGCTTGCAAAATGTTTTACTGTTCCAGTTATTCACCCATGGACTCCTGTCACGGATGTGCTAACGAGGGCTAGCAGGCTAGCAGTGTAACCAACCATCATCCAGGTGAAGTTTTATAGGCAGGGAAAATTGTTCCAGGTGAGAGCCCTGTTTGGTAATGTAAATACTGGTGTTTTGGGGATTTCCACAGCAGGTAAAACGCAGCTGCAGAAGTTATAAAGGCAACTCTTCCCATTTGCTCATCTGCCAATCCCATGCAATCCGCCCAGTGGGCCACTTTTGGTAATCAGAACTGGTGCTGCAGGATGAGCAGAACATGACCTGTAGAGATACTGTATGTACAAATGCATAATTTCAACTTCCTGAGTCAGTGGAAATCTTTAATGAGCTGCCCTCATTGTGGTGTGCGTCACTGAGAAACCCAATGATTAGTGGTTCAATCACTGGCTCCCAAGATGTGGAGTATGACATTTCCCCATTGTGGGACTAATAAATCTTATCTTATCTTATGGTTGTATAAAAATCCAGTTTTCTTTGACAATCCTTTTAATTATTATGCAAAAGGTAGCTAGATCCCAGCTGGACTTGTGCCACTGACTGAGAATGCATTTAATCTTAGCAATTTTGTCATTATCTAATAGATATTGTCTCACTTATCCAAAGGAGCATCAACCCTTATGCAATTAGACCCACTCAAAGAGCTTTATTAGCATTTCTCTACTTGGGTATCAATACTTCTTGCTTTGCAATCATGCCACTACAGCTTACTTGGCTCACAGGGTAGTGTGTTTTTATATCATAAAACCACGTTCAAAAAAATAAAGGAAGAAAGACAGAGACAGCTGTTAGAATTTCTTTTTGATTCACACTGAGAAGTGTCACCATTTCTTAGATTTTGTATTTTGTCACTCAAAGCACATTTATTGGCCTTGGATAAAAGGAGGGAGGACTCTGAAGGCTGATGGCTGTCAGTTCATTAATCATATTTTTAGGGGGTGAGAAAGCTTGGAAGATGGCTCACTGTTCTGGCATGTCTCCCCACAAAGCAAATACTGTGGCTGAGATTGTGCACATATACGGCAAACCAATCTAACTAAACCAATTCAGTCTTTTTTCTCCCCTCACTGCTTCTGGCAGAATGGGGAAGCGAGTAAATGACTGATGATATCCGTGCTGCTCAGTAGGCAAGGAGACTAATTTGGCCACAAATCTATAGGTTTCCTTAGTGAATGACACTTAGACTATCTGTTAAATGTATTTTTTTAGAAACAAGAGGTTTGAAATGGGACAGTGTGGTGGCGGAACAGTTAGCACTGCAGCAGCACAGCAACTCACCCTTGGCTGGGGAATCCTGGGTTCAATCCCAGCCCCTGACTAATAGTGATCTGTGTGGAGTTTGTATGTTCTCCCCGTGGCTGTGTGGGTTTACTCCGGGATTTCTCTGGTTTCTTCCCACATGCCAAAAACATGCAAGTCAGGTTAATTGGCATCAAACTGGGGATTCTAAATTGTCCTTAGGTATGACTGTGAGAGTCTGTCTTGGTGTTGGTCCTGAGATTCACTGTCCAGGGTGTACCCTGCCTCTCACCCAAAGATGCTGGGATAAGCTCCAGCAACCCCCCCCCCCCACCCCCCGGCAACCTGAAAAGGATTACACAGAAGAAGACGGATGGAGGTGTGAAACTTGAAATTCATTCATATGCTACAACCATCATCCAGGTGAAGATTTTTCCTTTTTTTATTTTTATTAATGCTCCAATATTGTGACATTTGGTTGTTTTACCAGGAGCTACACACCAAGGGGCTGAGCTTGAATGGAGTTAGCTTACAGTTAAAGTCACATGAGACTGTTTGTTAAAGAACCTGTGACATTTAAAAATGAAGTAGTAAAATTTCCATGTTTTATTATACAAATTAGAGCAGTTATCCACACTCTATCCTTGACATGCCTCTAATTTAGTTGATTACTTTAATTTGGCTTCATTGACAAATATAATTGTGTATCATCTGCATAAACAATGGAAATTTATGAAATTTTTCTATTAACAGAAGTACAGTTGTGTGAAAAAGTGAAAAAAAAGTGTGTGCTCCTTTTTGATTTCTCTTTTGTGACACTATGTTTCAGATCACCAAAAAAATTTAAAGGTGCAATAGAAAGGATTCTGACCTCCTGGCCAGTATTAGGTGTAGCACTCACTGTTGACTCTGCATATTACACCAGTTTTCACTGCATTGGCTCCCCGTGCATTTTAGGATCGATTTTATGGTTCTCTTAGTAGTTTTTAAATGCCTCAATGGTCTTGTGCCTTCTTATCTATCTGAGCTGCTTTTATCTTATGAACCCTCGCGGACCCTGAGGTCCTGTGGTACTGGCCTTTTAATGGTTCCCAAAGTCAGGACTGAGACCTTTGGTGAAGCTTCCTTTTACTATTATGGTGTTCGTCTGTGGAACAGCCTGCCAGAGAGCCTCAGGGCCACAGAGTCAATAGATGTTTTTAAAAACCGGCTCAAGACCCACCTTTTTAATTTGGCTTTTAATAAACCTGTTTATTACTGAAGTAGTCATTTATGTTCCATTGTTTTATGTTATGACTCTCCATGCGCTTTTACGCAGTGCATGGAGAGGGGAGGAAAAAATGATGAGGATCTAAGAGCAAGGGTTACACCACAACACATTTATTAACGTAAAGACTGACGACAGTTCCCAAACAGGTGAAGACACAAGAAAACACTTATGCCTCTTTTGCACTAGCACGGCTTAGCACGTCATGGTACAGCTCATCACGCTTCGTAAGTCTTTGCACTAGCCTCAACATGGTTTAACAGCAGCGATTCTCAGCCTCGCTCAAGGGCAGGGTCCAGCCGTGCTGAGCTGCACCATGTTGTGAGGTTAAAAGACTGGTCGCCGCTGATTGGTCAGGTCTTAACGTCACGAAAGCACCCGTCTTCATTGAAATCTTTACGACTGCCATTTGCAATCATGGACTAACTCGGTCGCGGAGTAAATACGATATTAATACAGACAGCGTTGTAGGTTTTGCGGAACTCTACACCGTGGTCCAACGAAGAGGTGCAGAGTTTTCTCTGCTTGGTGGCAGTTACACAGTGAGGAGTGACCCAATGACTGGCCAGCATACAACCGGACTATAGACAAGCTGAAGACGAACGTGAGAGAACCATCGATGGTGAGTGATTTGTAATAATGTGCATCTGTTTGCTTATTTATCCTGTTGGTGGTAAGCTCACTTTTTTTGAGCCTTTATACAGTGCTGTTCTGTGCTGGCTAACGTTTTTTTAGCTAACATTTTTTTTGCTAGTAGCTAGCGCTAGCTAGTAAAAAAACTGCTGAATTGCGCTTGTTTTCTCCTAAATATTCGCTTGTGAGAGCAAAACGATGAAATATGTTAATCCTGGTTAAAGTCCTGGTTTGTGTTTTGTATTGCACTTTGGTCCTGCACATTAAATTGTGTGCAATTTAATGCTAGAATGTGTTTCCACATGCCAGGGTTATAGCCTCCCTGTTTATATTGTGGATACTGGTGAAATGGACCACAGGAGTCGAAATCTCATATTAAAATTGCTTTTTCAAACCAGTGATTTATACAGTCATTCATAAAATTTTCTAAAGCGTCAGAATAGACCCACACACCTATTCTGTGGATCCTGCAGTGCTTGTCATTTATTTATTTTAATTTTGCTGATTACGGCTTACAGCCCCTGAAAACCCCAAATTCTATTTTGCAAAAAATTGGAATATTACATAAAATTAACTTTAAAAAAATATTTTTTAAATATAAATGTTGGCCGTTGAGGTGTTGGTTAATATGGGCAGTAGCCATAATCATCAATATTAAAAACACTTTCAATATATCACTGTTCCTGTAATGAATCTATATATGGGTTTCACTTTCTGAAATGAGTGACAAAAATATTGAATTTTTTCATGGTATTCAAATTTTTGAGATGTGCCTGTATATGTATTGAATTTGCTTGAAACTAACCACCATCCATTTCTGTGGTTCGTCTAGGCAAGACGAAATCAGCCACCCCACAACCTACCTCACCACTGTGGAACGTACTGAAATCCTTTGCTTTTATAGGTAAAGTGTCAAAAGCACAATTTCCACTTAATATAAAAGGGACTGAACTGAGAATTATTTGATTGTGTGAATATGGCACATCAACTGTAAAATAAACCGCTTGTTAATGTATTTATTTTTTTGTCAGATCACTTGTGTGATCCTTTGTGAGTTATGTTCATTTCTGTATTTTTGGCGAATGTGAGATGTTCAGTCATCAATATAATTTACTTTATATGTGTAGTTTATAGTCTATCATCAATAAACTCATGAATGTATTAATTCATTCTGATTGCTGAGGCCAAAGTAAAAGCAGATGATTTTAAATGTAATGCAGCCCTTGTAAAATCTAGTGAAGCGCAGCTACATGAAAATTGTGGTTAAATACAACAACGAAGTACTTTATTGTCACATTGGAATTGTAATCCCTCCTGTTTTGTTTTTCTTTTGAATTCTTGGATGGAATATGGGTGGGCAATAAGCTGCAGCTTCAGCCATCACCCATTTCAAATAACCTAACTGTATAATCAGAGGAGTTTTTGTTTAATTTGACCTTGTTAGATTTTTTCCCCTTTGTTATTAAATAGAAATGTTGGCCGCTAAGGTGTTGGTTAATATGGGCTGCAGCCATAATCATCAATATTAAAATAAACACTTTCAATATATCACTGTCCCTGTAATGAATCTATATATGGGTTTCACTTTCTAAAATGAGTGACAAAAATATTGAACTTTTCCATGATATTCTAATTTTTGAGATGTGCCTGTATGTGTTGAACTTGCTTGAAACTAACTACCATCCATTTCTGTCGTTCGTCTAGGGAGGAGGGAATCAGCCGCTCAACAACAGACGTCGCCACTGTGGAAAGTACTGAAATCCTTTGCTTTTATAGGTAAAAGTGTCAGAACCAAAGTAGCACAATTACCACTTAATATAAAAGGAAGTGAACTGAGATTTATTTGATTTTGTGAATATGGCGCATCAACTGTAAAATAAACCACTTGTTAATGTATTTATTTTTTTGTCAGATCACTTTTGTGATCCTTTGTGAGTTATGTTCATAACTGTATGTTTTGGCAAATGAGATGTTCAGTTATCAATATAATTTACTTTATATGTGTAGTTTATAGTCTATCATCAATAAACTCATGCAGTAAAAGGACACATTACAAATATTTGAGACCAGTTGTAGTGCTTCCTTTTATATTTTAGCAATGCTAGTACAAAACACCACCCACACATGAAGCCAGGGCAAGAAGAGACACTTTTACAGACAAGACAAACTTTTATTGATAAAAACTTCATATTTTGACTGACCGACTCCATACTCGATGATAACTTCAGTTAAAGTACTAGATTCCATTCAATTGAATGTATTAATTCATTCTGATTGCTGAGGCCACAGTAAAAAGAGATGATTTTAAATAATGTAACTCAGCCCTTGTAAAATCTACTGAAGTGCAGCTACATGAAAATTGTGGTTAGAGGAGTTATTGTTTAATTTGACCTTGTTAGAATAATATAACAAAGGGGGAAAAAAATCTAACAATTTTCTTTTAATCTTTACTTTTAATCAATCCGAAATAAAGATTCATTCATTAATTCACATTCCACCACTGGCTTTTAGCAACGTGTATTTCCCAAATAAGTTTTAAACTTGCTTTAATTAACCACCACCCATTTGTCTTTTGTCTAGGCAAGAGGGAAACTGTCACCCCAACTGGACCTTGCCTCACTATTTACAGAGATGCAGGCTGTAGATCTGTCGAACCAGGAACAGTACGAGTGGCCGATCCAGTTGCTTCTCAGTGAGGCAGCGTGTGACCATTCCAGTTTTTTTTTTTACAGTTTGAATTTTGCACATTCTGAATAATCTGGAATTTGCTGCTGATTGTAATAAACAATTTAGTGACATGTGTTTGCATCATGATTTTCTACCTTTATTTTCTATTTTGTCTGTTAAGACACCGGTGGGAAAAGAATCAACTGTACAAAGGATTAATCGGTGACCTTGAAAATAATGGCTCATTTTTAAGAAAAAGTAATCAAAACAATTATTATATTAACTGAAGACTACTGTATATTGTTAGAAGACTGTACAGAAGACCCTGTGCATACTTTAGTGACAGTACCAGTATATGGAGGAATTCTTGGTCATATTAGCATCTGCTCTTCATCATAATGGGTTTGGGCAGGGGTGTCTAATCATGTGCCATGGAGGGCCAAGACCCTGCAGGCTTTATCTCCAACCAGTGTCTTCAACATCAGATTCCACTGAACTTCTTCCACTGACTGAGTGACAGTGACTCAGTGACAACACCTGCTGAAGAGATTGGGTAGAAGAGAGAACCTGTAGGGTCTTGGCCCCGCATGACACATGATTGGAAGCCCCCGGATTAGGTTTAATGGGATTTAACATTTTAACACAAACTGCTTTATGGTTCATAATTCTGTTGACAGACTTACACCAAACCAAAATGATTTCTCAAACTGCTGGATTATTCTTAGCTTTTCCAATCTTTCAGTATTTAATTTATGCCACATGGTGGTAACCTTCACATATAAAAAAAGAGACATCTGCAAAAACTTCAGAGGTTTATTGTCAGTGCAATTCCCAGTGCAATACTACATGAATGCATGTGTAGTACATTGATGATGCAGAGAATATACAGTATATTTCTACAGTACATGTATCTAGTAAATCAAGTATTTTCCATGTAACCTTGTGACTGCATTATTTTAATTGCTTTTAATCCTAGATCAAGTTTGTTTTGGCATAAAATGCATGATAACTTTCAAATATATCTTATTATACCTAACTCAGTAAAGTTTACTTTTTGAATACATATTTTGTGGCTAATATAGTTATTAACATGGTGATCAAGTTGTGTCAGCTGATCATTTTTTTCTATGACACCACCTCAAACTCAGTGCTGCAGAAGCGGGTACGTGCATGATGTCTAAACTGTCTCTCAACAGTCTCTCCATGATTTTCGAGCAGATCAGAGCAATTTGTTGCAAATTTGTTGCACAGGAAATAAACGTTTCTACAGACATTCTTAAGCTCTATTACCACTGATCGTTTGTGAAGCTGTGCTGACATCAGTGACAGGCTGATGAAATCCGTGACAGGCTGTGCAGAACGCCCAGAGCGAATGAAGCAGTAATTTCCCCACAACAGAGCCATCTGAAACACACACAGCGTACATATTTTAGTACCTAACAGCGATAAATTGCAGACAAAGTGTAGTACGACGTACTTGTAGCAAACTAGCATTAGCAAAATTAGCTTACCGTCATATATGACCTAGTTTGTATCCTCACGCCTTTGGCTTTCCCAGAAGCTGCAGAACTATTTCCAGAGTGTTTCATCTCGCTGCCTGTACCCTTGTCTAGTGGTCCTTTTTGGCGTTTATGGTGAAAAAAGCCACAGACCGAGGAGTGGCCTTGTACAGCTGTATGTGTTATGTTTTGGTTGGGTCGCATGTTCTACATCACGGGAGTGTGGCGCCGCCTGCTGTTATAGAAATCCCAACCATCCCAGCTCAACACGGTTGTAATGCAGACAACAGCGTGCCGAATCATGTTGAAGGGAATCGAGATGTACAGAAGTGTGCTGGGCTAATGCAAAAGTGCCTTTACTGTTGGCGTTCGGGGGCCAACATCGCCCGGCAAATACATGAGGAGAAACGTGTTAACCATGGTTGCGCCTCAGAGCCAACATCGCTTCAAGGGTGCATCAGAACCACGGCTATGTGGAGTGGCTAACATATTGTGATAGTGCTGACAATAATTACGAACTGACAACATGGCAGACAATGCAACGAACCAGCATATGAGCAAGGACCGGGACATTTATTTATTTATTTAGCGAATGCAAAGTCCTTAAGCCAAGCAGTTGCCTCCTGGTTTGCTGTATGGAGGGTGTGTAATCCTCCTTCCAGTCTTTGGAGCGGGCAAACCTCTATGATGTGTTCCATTGTTTGCTCCTCTCCACGTGCGCACAGTGGGCTAGGGCTACTGCCCCATCTGTGAAGGCTGGCCAAGCAGGGGCCATGTCCAGTCCTGAAGCGATTGAGTGTAGACCACTGTCTCCTTGGGAGGTTGGTGCCTGGGACCTGTTGGTTGGGGTTTATCACCAGCTGTTTGTTTGGGACCTCCTTGGTCTCCCATTCCTCTTGCCAAGCTGTCTGGATGGTAAAGTCAGCTGGGGGAGGGTTTTTCCAAATCGGCCGTCTGGATGAAAGTCGGGCAGTGGGTGGGGTGTAGATATCTGCATGGACTGGCAAGTGAGGAAAATCTTTAACTTTTTGGAGCATCCTTTGAGTTAATGCTGCTCGCCGGATGTGTGGAGGGGCTATGTTTGACAGTACAGAAAGCCAGGGGAGTGGTGTTGAGCGGATTGTTCCAGTTATAGTTCTCATGGTTGAGTTGAGCTGGGTGTCTACATGGTGTGTGTAAGATGACCTGGACCAGACAGGGGCACAATATTCTGCTACAGAGTATGAAAGGGCCAGTGCTGAGGTGCGCAGGGTGGAGACTGCCACCCCCCATTTTGCACCAGCGAGCTTGCAGAGCAGGTTGTTTCGTACCTTCACCTTAGCAGCCGTCCCCTTTAGATGTTCCTTGAAGGATAAGGTCCTATCAAGGGTCACTCCAAGATAAGTTGGATTTGGGGCATGCTTAAGCTTGAGTCCGCTCAGGTGGATGTTTAGTTCTCTGGCAGCTTTTGCATTGTGGAGATGGAATACACTGGAGACAGTTTTTGCTGGGCTTGGTTTTAGGCGCCAGATTTTGCAGAACTGGTCCAGTTCTGCAAAATCCAGTCCAGTTCTGATCTTCCGTGAGCACCCGTTCCAGTGGTTCAAAGTCTGGTGCTTGGAATGCCAAACAGATGTCGTCTGCATAGATGAATTTGCGGGATTTTGTAGTAGGCAGGTTGTTTATGTAGAGGTTGAACAGAGTTGGAGCTAGAACTGAGCCTTGTGGGAGTCCGTTTTTCTGCATTCTCCATGCACTTGTGTTCTGACTGAGGTGGACTCTGAACCGAAGGTCCGAGTCCGAAGGTCCGAAGGTCAGCAGGGTTTTTATAATTGCTGTTGCCCAAGCAGGGATCGCCTTTATAAGTTTCAGGAGGAGGCCTTTGTGCCAGACCGTATCATAGGCGGCTGTAAGATCGAGAAACACAGCCCCTGTCTTCAGTCTGCTCTTGAAGCCATTTTCAATGAAGGTGGTTAGGGCCAGTACTTGTTCTCCTGTACTGCGGTCCTTGCGGAAACCTGCTTGATCCATACTTAGAATATCCTCTATTTCTGGGGAAATGCGTTGCAGTATTAGGCGCTCCATGATTTTGTAAGGAACGCTGAGTAGGGAGATTGGGCGGTAGCTTGCTGGTAGTTTGTGGTCTTTGCCAGGTTTTGGGATGGCAATGACCTTTGCTGTCCGCCATTTCTTTGGGATTGAGTTTGTTTGTGTGATCCTTGTGTAGAATTGTGTCAACCAGGTTAGGGCTTGGGGGCCAAGATTTTTCATGAATTCTGGGAAGATGTTATCGTATCCTGCTGCCTTTCCACATTTCAGGCCCTGTAGGACTTTCTCCAGTTCAGCAGCCTCAAAGGGTTCAGGGTTCGTTTCCTCTACAGGCATTTTTTGGTGTTTTTTTAGCTCAGTTGTAACTGCTCTTCTGGTGTCTTTGTCTTGGGGTGCTTTGGCGATAGTCAGTAGGTGGGATGCAACTTGATTGGGTGTGACGGATGCTCGGCTTTGGCTAGGGGGCTTCTGTGCAGCTCCTAGGTGACGGATGAGGCTCCAACATTTCCTGCTAGAGTGGGTAAAGCTCCGGTCAGCAACTGTCTCCTCCCATTTCTTTCGCCGGGCTGTATTTAGCGATTCAATGAGATGGTCTGCTATCTCTGGGTCCCCTGATGTTTGATAGGATTGTAGGAGGGCAGCACTTTCTCTGTCCAAACATGGGACATAGAGGGGTCGGTAGCCTCGTGGGATTGCAGTATGGGCAGCCTTGAAGATTGCGCTGCAGAAGCGGTTGTATGCTTCATCTACAGTGATGGTGTGGAGTGGGATGGTAACAACGCTCCGGTCCAGAGTTTCACTGAATTTCTTCCAGTTGGCTTTGCGGAAGTTCCAGCGCATCTTCCTTGGGCTGTTTATGACTGGAAGTTGTAGGCCAATGTGTACAAGCAGGGGCCGGTGTTGGCTGTGTGGAAAATCATCAAGAATGAGGATCTGTGTAGGATATGGCTCCCCATTCAAAGAGCTGACCCAACACAGGTCAGGAGAATAGTCCTTCTTCCACCTAGCAGAGTGGAAGGTTCCTCTTTGTTTGGTGTCGTATATCAAAGCGAGGTCATTTCTGGATGCCCAGTCTGAAAGTGCCTCCCCATCACTGTCCACTGCTGGGTACCCCCAGTCAGGGTGATGGCTGTTAAAGTCCCCCACATAGATGGCAGGGTGGGGTAGGGTGGGTAAGACCTGCAGATCCCAGTTGGCATTAGGGGGCTTGTACACATTGACAATATGGAAGCCACCAATGATTATGGTGTCTGAGAAATGTGTTGTTATCAGGTGATTTGCTTCAACTATGTCAGAACGCACATAGGTGGCACGTCCATGTTTAGCATGTAGAACATAGCACAGGAGGTCAAAGCCTTTGATGGTGAAGCGGCCAGCTTCCTCTGTGCCAATATGAGTCTCTTGGAGGCAGATTACATCAATCGAATGTTGGAAGGCGAGGACTTCGATAAGGCTTCGCTTGGCCGCAGATAGGCCTTCAACGTTTAGTTGTAATATGCGAAGGGCAGATCCTACCACAAAGTGCTTTTGGGGCTGTTTGCTTTCGGCTTTAGGACTGTGACTAGGATTCTTCTTTGACTTGGCACAGCGGCGTCGTCTCTTCGAATTTAGTCTGCTGGTAGGATCATTAGCTTCCCCAGGCGAGCCCGGGTACTGGCGGAGGGCGCGACGAGAACGCTGATCCATTGCCCCCCAGAACCGGGAAAGGGGATAAGGGATAAGGACCTCTACTTATATAGTGCTTTTTCTAGTCTCAAAGACCACTCAAAGCACTTCACTAGTACTAACCGTCTATTCTAAGGGCCTATAGGAGACAGATATCTAGGGACAATTTAGAACAACCATTTAACCTAACATGCATGTCTATGAATTGTGGGAGGAAACTGGAGCCCCTGGAGTAAACCCACGCAGCACAGGGAGAACATGCAAACTCAACACAGAAAGGTTCCTACCCCTGCCAGCCTGGGGATTCAGACCTGGAACCTTCTAGCTGTAAGGCAACAGTGCTAACCACTGCACCACCGTGGACAGCCCTTGCTCCTCCGACTCATCCATCCTGCCCACCTTTTACTCCTCAGGACTGGCAGCCGCCCCGTTGACTACCCTTACTGGTCTGGTGGCTTAAGAACTCGTCGGCTGCCTGATGGACTGATGGACATGGGCTCTCCGGGTGGCCTGCCGGAGAGCATGGGATCTCCATGCAACTTGGCCTGCTGGAGAGCCCATGACAGTGCGGTAGTCCAAGTCCATGCGACTTGGACCACTGCACTGTCCGCCAGGTATGGGACCTTGGTCGCCCTCCTGAACATTTTTCTAGCTCTTTGGTCCAGTGGTGGTGGGGGGGTGCTTATCATTGACTTTGACTGGTGTGGGTCCTTAGTGGGGCCTTGTTTCATTCCCTCCTAGCCTGTTCTCCCCACCACCACCCACCCTGGGTGGGTTATTTTTGTGCTCCTGCCGGGGGGAGGGTGATGACAAGCTTTTTCTTTTTCTTTTTCTTTTGGTGTTGCCCTGGGATGTCTGGTTCCACCCCTTAAGAGGGGGGCTCTGTCACCAGCTGAGTTTTGGATGTTCTACCAGACTCAGTCTTGTGGCTTTTCTCTTTATTCATATTTATCTGTTGTATTTTTGTGCCTTTTTCAGTTGTTATACTGCTTTCTATTTTTCTGTTTGTTTCAGTTTTTATTGGCCATTTTATTGGCCATTTTTTTTCGTCATTTCATTTGTAATTATTTTCTAGTCTGATATTGATTATGTTTATCCTTTTACTGTGATGTCCTTCTTGGGGTTGACAGCTGTAAGGCGGTGCTTCCGGTTTGGCTCTCCGTGCAGGCATTGCCCTGTCAGCTGTCAAGCTCTGCTACTCCACAGTCTGAGCTCTCTCATCCAGCTGATTTCTATTACCAGTTATGTTCTCTTTTCCCACTCATGTGAACCCACACCTGTTATCACTGATGTTGGTTATTCCATCCCTTTTTAAGGGGCTGTGCTCCTTTGCCTAGCACAGCATCCTACTACTAACTACCAACTTGCTACTTCCAGCATTTTACTAATACACGTAAGTCCCTGATTATTTTCCTTCGTGTGTTCCTACTCCTCCAGGTTTAGCCAGCAATTTTCCTCACCCTAACAGTCTGTTATTTTGCTTGCCCGCATTGTTCCTGTGCTGTCCTCAGGTTTAGCCGGTGATTCCCTCGCCTTAGCTATTTTGCTATTTTTGCTTACTGGCATTTTTTGCCAGTGCTGACTCCAGGCTTAGTCGGCAATTCCCCTCGCCTTAGCAGTCTGTTATTTTTTCGCTTGCCTGCTTTTTCTTCACTCATTTGTTTGTAACTTTGTGTTCTCCCAAATAAATTTGCAAACTCACAGCCTGTGCATGGAGCCTTTTTCCCTACCCTGAAGGGCAATTATGACAGGATGAGGTCAGGGAACAGGGAGATGCTGAAGTCCGTACAGAGGGAGCTGAGGAGAAAGATCAGAGAAGTCAAGGACAGCTTCAGGAAGAAGATGGAGGACAAGCTGCAACAGAGCGACATCAGCGGGGTCTGGAGAAACCTCAAAACCATCTCGGGGCTCCAGAATACCTCCCCCCAGGCCACAGGGGGCAGGGAGTGGGCGAACAACCTGAATCTGTTTTTCAATAGATTTGACCAACCGCCCTCCCCCCTGACTGCACAACAACCACTGCTGCCTCTAAAGAAATCAAGTCCTGCTGCCCACTCCCCACTCCACCAACACCCCCCCACTCCCAACACACAGCCCCCCATCCTGACCCTGACCAGGACCCAGGTGAGGACGGAGCTGAGGAAGATCAAGGCGAGGAAGGCGCCGGGACCGGACGGCATCAGCGCAAAGCTCCTCAAGTCCTGTGCAGACCAGCTGTGTGGGATTGTGACGTATATCTTCAACATGAGCCTGAAACTGGGGAGGGTACCACAGCTGTGGAAAACATCTTGTGTGGTACCTATACCAAAAACTTCCCACCCCAAAGACCTGAACAGCTACAGACCGGTGGCCTTGACGTCCCACTTGATGAAGACCCTGGAGAGACTGCTCCTTGCTCACCTCCGCCCCCTGGTGGAACCAGCGATGGATCCACTCCAGTTCGCCTACCAGCATGGCATTGGGGTGGAGGATGCGGTGATCTTCCTCCTTCACCGTTCTCTGTCCCACCTGGAGAAGCCCGGGAATATGGTGAGGATCATGTTCTTTGACTTCTCCAGTGCTTTCAACACCATCCAACCGATGATCCTGAAGGACAAGCTGCTGCGCGCAGGGGTGGACCAGCACCTGTCATCATGGATCCTGGACTACCTCACGAACCGGCCTCAGTTTGTGAGAACCCGGGACTGTGTGTCCGACACGATCATCAGTAGCACGGGGGCCCCCCAGGGAACGGTGCTGGCTCCCTTCCTGTTCACTCTTTATACTGCGGACTTCTCACACAACACAACACACTGCCATCTACAGAAGTTCTCTGATGACTCTGCGATCGTTGGCCTCATCTCCAATGGAGATGAAGCTGAGTACAGAGGGCTTATCCAGGACTTCGTGGACTGGTGCCATCGGAACTGCCTCCAGATCAACGCGAGGAAAACTAAGGAGCTGGTGGTGGACTGCCGCAGGCATGGGCAGCCCCTCACAGTACCAGTAAATATACAGGGAACAGACATCGAGATGGTGACATCCTATAAGTACCTGGGTATTCATCTGAACAATAAACTAGACTGGTCACACAATACTGATGCACTCTACAAGAAGGGACAGCGCAGGCTGTTCCTGCTGAGGAGACTCAGGTCTTTTGGTGTACAAGGGGCGCTGCTGAAGTCATTCTATGACACGGTGGTGGCATCAGCCATCACTTTTGGAGTGGTCTGCTGGGGCAGTGGCATTACTGCAGCCGATAGGAAGAGACTGAACAAACTGATTAAGAAAGCTAGCTCTGTCCTGGGGCAGCGCCTTGATCCGATGGAGGAGATAGGAGAGAGAAGGACGGTGGCTAAACTGTCATCTCTGCTGGAGTCCGAGTTCCACCCTATGCAGGACATACTGAATGCACTGAGGAGCTCATTTAGCAGCAGACTACATCATCCCAGGTGCACAACCGAGAGGTTTCGTAGGTCCTTCCTACCAACGGCTGTCAGACTGTACAACCTAAGCAGGGCTGCTCGCAGAGATAGCAAAAAGACGTAACAAACTAATAGTTTTTTGAATGCAAAAGATGCAATAGACTTACACAATGGTCCCCTCCGGCATACAACTAGGAACATACCGGTCGCTATGGAGGGTGAGAATATGTATGGGCACATAATCATACCATGTAGGATAACTAAGTAGACGGTTATGCTGTTTCATTCCATCTAGCAACAATGCTCTGCACTGTGTGTGTTTATATATTTGCATATTTATTCCATCTAGCTACAATGCTCAGCACTGGGTGTGTTTATATATTTATATATCTACATATTATTCCATCTAGCTACATTGCTCCGCACTGTGTGTGTTTATATACTTGCATATTTATTCCACCTAGCTGCAATGCTCCGTACTGTGGGTGTTTATATATTTACATATTTATTCCATCTAGCTACAATGCTCTGCACTGTGTGTTCATATATTCATATATTTATTCCATCCAGCTACAATGCTCTGCACTGTGTGTCTGTGTGTGTGTGTATATATATATATTTTATAGTAATACGTACATATGTTTATTAGCTGCTCTTGCTTGCTTGTTTTTTTTTCTTGCCTTCTGATTGTTGCTCTGAGTGTTGCTATCCCTGTGCTGTTGCAATCCTGGAATTTCCCCGTTGTGGGACTAATAAAGGCTTATCTTATCTTATCTTATCTTATCTTATGAGTAGAATGTAAAAGAAAATCAACCTCAAATCAAATCAGTCAACATAAAACAGCATTCAACATAAAACAGCATAAAACAGTTAACAGCAGTCAACATAAAACAGCATAAA
The DNA here is from genome assembly GCA_020510985.1 of Pholidichthys leucotaenia. Taxonomy (NCBI): domain Eukaryota; kingdom Metazoa; phylum Chordata; class Actinopteri; order Cichliformes; family Pholidichthyidae; genus Pholidichthys; species Pholidichthys leucotaenia. The sequence continues at coordinate 247,246,718 of CM035839.1, read as the reverse complement.
ACAGTCAACAAAAACCATATTTCATTTGGGGTGAAATATTTATTTAAAAAAAACACAGTCCAGATGCAGGGTCCATGGGGCAGACCTGGGAGAGCAATAGAGAAATTAATTAAATCAGGATTAGGACACTCTGGAAAGCTTTTGTTGTTCCCATAGTCAGTGTTGACCTTTTTTACTATAGTCAGGTACAAACTGTTGATGTAAAAAAGGACAGTCTCTAAGAAAGTGTCATCATAGACTTACAGAATTAAAACGTGACAGTGTGTGAACTACTACACAGTTTTAGGACTACAGCAGTGATGTGAGTTTGCTTGGTCTACATAATGTGAATGACAATATACTGTAGGTGAAGGAAAGACCAGGTACAGAAATGGAATTACTTTTTATGTGTGTGATATGGGAGGAGGGAAGAGACCCTGGGGCTGAGCCAGGACATGTTAGAGAGACTGTGTCTCCCAGCTTGTCTGAGGACCTCTTGGTGTCCTCTCTGAAGACCTGGAGGAGGTGGCTGGGGAGAGGGAAGTCTGGGCTTCTTAAGGCACCCCCCCCCTCCTCCCCCCCTCCCCTTATCATCAGTGAGCAGGATGTGCTCAAACAGTTCTCCAGACTGAACCCGCGCAAGGCCCCCGGCCCAGACGGCGTGTCTCCCTCCACCCTGAGACTCTGTGCGAAACAGCTGGCTCCTGTATTCACAGACATGTTTAACACCTCCCTTAAGTTATGCCACGTGCCGTCCTGCCTCAAATCCTCCACCATCATCCCTGTCCCCAAGAAGCCACGGATCACTGGACTTAATGACTACAGACCTGTAGCGCTCACCTCTGTAGTCATGAAGTCCTTTGAGCGCCTGGTCCTGTCCCACCTCAAGTCCATCACCACCCCTCTCCTGGACCCGCTGCAGTTTGCCTACCGAGCCAACAGGTCTGTAGACGATGCAGTCAACCTGGCCCTCCACTCCATCCTGCAGCACCTGGACTCCCCGGGAACCTACGCCAGGATCCTGTTTGTGGACTTCAGCTCCGCATTCAACACCATCCGCCCCGCTCTGCTCCGGGACAAGCTGTCCCTGCTCAACGTGCCTGACTCCCTCTGCAGGTGGATCATCGACTTCCTGACGGACCGGAGGCAGCATGTGCGGCTGGGAAAGACTGTCTCAGACTATACTAGCATCAGCACCGGATCACCCCAGGGCTGTGTACTTTCCCCCCTACTCTTCTCCCTTTACACCAACTCCTGCACCTCCAGCCACCAGTCTGTCAAGTTGATCAAGTTTGCGGACGACACCACCCTCATCGGGCTCATCTCCAACGGCGACGAGTCCGCCTACAGGAGAGAGGTGGCCCAGCTGGCGTCCTGGTGCAGCAATAACAACCTGCAGCTGAACGCTCTGAAGACAGTGGAGATGATTGTAGACTTCAGGAAAGTCACCACTCCTCTGCCCCCCCTCACCCTCTCAGGCTCTCCCATCACCACTGCTGATTCCTTCCGCTTCCTAGGCACTACCATCACCAGGGACCTCAAATGGGAGCTGACCATCAGCTCACTCATCAAAAAAGCCCAGCAGAGGATGTTCTTCCTGCGGCAGCGGAGGAAGCTCAAGCTACCCACCAAGATGTTAGTGCAGTTCTACACAGCCATCATCGAGTCCATCCTCACCACCTCCATAACCGTGTGGTACGCAGGAGCCACTGCCAGGGACAGACTAAGGCTGCAGCGCGTCGTGCGCACTGCTGAGAAGGTGATCGGCTGCAAGCTCCCATCTCTCCAGGATCTGTACATCTCCAGGACCCGGAGGCGTGCTGGCCGGATCATAGCCGATCCCTCACACCCTGGTCACGTACTGTTTGCCCCCTTCCCCTCTGGTAGAAGACTTCGGTCCATCCAGACTAAAACCTCCCGTCACATGAACAGCTTCTTCCCCTCTGCCATTAGACTGCTGAACACTAAGTGACTTATTGACTCTCGTGCACCATGTACAGCAGCTCAACCAGACTCATGTCAATCATCACTGTTTTCTTCCTGCATTACCGACTGCACTATATAGTTCTCCACAGTATCTGCTGCTGGCTAATATATATTTTAACTGTTGACCAGTATCACTTAATCTTATCCTACACTTTATTACATGTATAGTTTATTTCTCTTATCTTATCATGTTTAATGTTGCAGCATTGTACCGAGACAAATTCCTAGTTTGTGTACTACATGAACAATGGCAATAAACCTGATTCTGATTCTGATTCTGATTCTCTGATTAGACTGCTGTCTCAACAACCTGGACCCCTAGAGAAAAAGGGGTCCAGGTCCTAGAAAAAGAAGATGGATGGCTGTGTTGTGTATTCATTCTTGCTGCAGGACTGGACCTGATTAAAGAAGAGGAACATCTTTTCTAATTCCACATTCTTGGAACAACAAGTGCACAAGCAGATTGTGGTTTTTAATAAAAATGAAAAGTCTAAGACCTTTTAGCCTCCAAATTTTGACTGTTTTGAGAAGTTATTCAAAAAAGAAACAAATATCTGTTGCATCTACTTTTAGCAAAATAATCCACAAATATGACTGGTTTGACCAGGTTACTCACAAAATATTAAAAAAAAAACACTCCTTAACATTTCAAAAACAGTTAAAAAAAATCTAAATCTAAATCAAGTGTGTCTAAAACTCCTTTTAACTTAGTCTGCCTTCATAGTTTAAATATTAAAACTAGAAAAGCACTCGGAGAGCACAGACCTCCGCCAAGCGGCACAGTTCCCCCCATACAGTGTTTGTGTGTACGTTTTCAGATTCCTTGACCATGAAAAGATATGACTAGCAATTGGATTGACAATGATTAGTTGTTTATTTGACAGGGACAGTGCAAGAAACATAGACAATTAATCAATGACAATCAATGTAATAGTGATAGGATTAGTGGTTCAGTAGTGTGAAACAGGGCTATAAGGGATGGCGGGTTAATAAGGGACACTTTTCTAGGAAATGTTTTAAATGTAATTCTGCTTTTTGTATTTTGAGCAGGACGCTGAGTTGTGTTGTTATTGTCAAATATCCGTGGATCAAATCTAGGCGGAAGCAAAATAAAAAGAGCAGAATTACATTTAGAAAAGTGTCCCTTATTACCTCGCCGTCCCTTATGGCCCCGTTTTACGGTAGTAAAAGCATTGCCTCCTTGGCGGAGGTAATAAACTGAAGTGTTGGTGTGTCCATCTCCTCCACTGACGGATGCAGATTGGTTAGACAGGTTGCCGTGGGTTTTATATTATATTGGGGTTGCGCTCCGCGGCAAAGCAGAATTTAGAATCTTCCCTGGCAGAGAGGTCGTTTTTACGCAGCGCCTATGGCTGGGCGGGGAATTTGTGGCAAATAATTGGGCGGCGGACAGGTGGCCGTGTCAGGTTTTGCAGCGTGGCGCAAAGACAGGCACGCTGGCGGGCCCAGGCCGCGCGCTTCTGTGCCTAAAACGTTGAAGAACGCGGAGTTTGTGTTGGTCAGACACGACGACCAGCGCAATGTGCGCAGCGCCTGTGGCTGGCACAGGCACGCTGGCGGGCCCAGGCCAGCAGTGTTTTCTGCGTGCTTGTGTGGCTAAAACGTTGAAGAAGGCGGAGTATGTGTTGGTCAGACACGACGCCCAGCGCCCTCCATTGCGCCTGCGCACATGTCGAAAATGGCCGTATGTCACAGTGTTGAAAAATGCTTTAAAAAATTCCTGTATGCAGACGGTGATGCGGATCATCCCCAAAATTTAATCAGTTCTTCCTTGTACCATTTCCAACAACGCCTGAAAGTTTCATGGAAATCCGTCCAAAAGTTTTTGAGTTATCTTGCTAACCAACAGACAGACAGACAGACAGACAGACAAACAAACCCCGGCAAAAACATTTATTAACAGTTATTATCTCCGCCTGGCCTTTCGGCCTGGCGGAGGTAATAACTCCTCCTGATGGGTTTAGCTAATAGACACAGCTGCTGCTTCCTACAGCAACCAACCTGCCGTGTGGAGATTTGGCCCTTGGGGCTTGCTGTAGCCAACACCAGGCAGTCGACGTGGTGATGTCAAGTGGGCTACGGCCAGTGAGTATATTGAGCCTGTTTTCTCTATAAAGTGCAGTTCATTGCTCGGCACAGCACAGCTCACGTCTCACCTTACTAAGACATAGCATTTGGCGATGTTGGATTAAACCATGGATTAAACCACCTCCTCCATTTTTGGAGTCTCAGAGTGTGCCAGATACACCATGGCACTGCTGGTTAGAGGTGTTCAGTGACTACATTGCCGCGGCTTGCTCGGGCGGCGCCGACGAAAAGAGATGGAAGAGCATGCTAATCCATTGCCTCGGTAAAGAAGGTCAACGTGTGTTGATCCAACGCTGGGTAGCAAGGACTCATTGAAAGACTGTTTGGACATGATGGACAAATTTTTTGTTGATCAGTGCAACATCACAGCAAGAAGACACAGATTCTTTGACTGCTGTCAACAAGCCGGTGAGTTCACTCAGCACTTTCGTATGGAGCTCTGTAACCTAGTGACCATGTGCGCCTTCGGGCCTGTAGAGGAAGAGCTAGTCCGTGACAAGCTAGCACATGGCATGAGCAACAAGTGGCTAAAAGAGAAGCTAATGTTAAGTAAGGATGTCTTCATGGTGAGCCAAGTAATGTAGTTGACTAGCCAAATCGAGTCCGCTACCCAGCTAGGTTTGCAAGTACTAGCTAAGGAAAACCAAACCACACAATCTCCTTCTCCATGTCAGGCCACTAGCAACTCAGCTAATTCTTTGGGGCGGACCCTGAAAAGGTGGTGGACTGTGGCATGGGCAGGAACAGGAACTCAAGGACTGTGTGGCGACTGTGGCTCCCCTCATCACCAAGCATGCTTGTCCACTTGCCCCGCTAAAGGGAAAATGTGCTACAACTGCGACCATGCTTATCACCTGGCTAGGGTTTAAATCAATGTCAGCTAGCCAATGGACTTGGATCCCGAGGGCATAGTGTCAGTATATATGGCAGATGCCAAGATGTGGTCGTTAAAGTGATACGTTTTACAGCTCGATGGTGTCAGTGTGCTGCTTATGGTGGACTCGGGCACTTGTAAATCCAAACTGAGCATGTCAACAGTAAGAAGACTTTTCCTAAAGGAACCTATTAAAACGGGTGCTGTGAAAATGTTTGACTATGGGCACGCTAAGATTGGCATGGCAGGTACGGACAGTTTCTCGGTAGTGTGTGGGTCAAAGACTATTCCCGTGTTTACCTTCCAGGTTTCATACAAGGAGGCTGACTTGCTGGGAATTGACTTATTGGAAAAGTTAGGATTCTTCATCACAGACCCAGCAGGCTCGATAGTGTTTACTGTATCTCCCAGGTGGCATGTTCACTGGCCAGCGTTGTTTGCAGGCATGGGTTTTGTGAAGGCTTTCAATCACTGCCCACTCATCGACCCAGGTGTGATGCCAAAAATCCAACTGCTACGATGGCTTTCCCTTGCCCTGTGGGATGATGTTGAGGCAGAACTGAATAAATTGCTTAAGGCCGGCATTACCAAGAAAGTGATGCCTTGCTGTGGATCTCAAATATGGTCGCCAAGACGAAGACAGGCAGCATCCGACCATGCATCAACCTCAGGATGGTTAATAAAGCAATCATTTCAGACGAATACCCACCGCCCACGATGGAGGAACTCCTTGCGATGCTCAGTGGCTCTGCTGTGTTTTTGAAACTGGACCTCCACCAGGGTTATCCACAAGTGCCCCTCCACCCACCCAGCCATGACCTGATGGCATTCGTGACCCACATGGGCAGTTTCAGGTACACCCGCTTGCCTTTTGGCCTGAGTTTGGCCCCAAGCTGTTTTCAAAAAACTGTCTATGATCCTCGCCGGCCTCAGGGGTGTGGTGCTGTACCTGGACAACATTGTGGTCCAAGGCATATCATGGGTGGCACATGATGAATGTTTGGAATGAGTAATGGAGGTGCTGCTGGAGCACAGGGTCATGCTGAATGGGGAAAAGTGCATCTTCACAGTGGAGTCCATTCAGTTTGTAGGGTTCTACAAACTGAATGGACTGAGGGCCTGAGCCCCCTGCACTCGAACATGGAGGCGGTCCTGCATCTCACCAATGCCACAACGTCTGCGCAAATCTCCTCATTTCTGGGCATGGTGAACTTCTACAGGCATTTCATTCCCCATTATTCAGAGACTATCAAACCTCTCAGAGCTCTCCTGAAGCAGGATGGTCCATGGCAATGGACTCTGGCCTGCTCAGTGGCAGTCACTAAACTGAAGTCTCAACTCACCTCCCCGCCGGTGTTGGCGCAATTACATCCATCTGGATCCTTCAGCTCCGTGGGGAATGTATATAACGTGAATGGTGGCGGACATGTACACAAGCTGGTCCCGAAGTTACAAGCATGTATGCTGCAAGTTTGCTTTTTCCACTGCTCTAGATGATGCATGCCATTCCCACACTTCACAATCTCCGTTATGCCAGGTGCACAGTGTGCACCTGGCATAACGGAGATTTAAAGCTTAAAATAGACTTTAAGTGGCAGTTGTTCAGGTGTGACAGTACTGTTTGTATACAAAAGTAAACCGGCTACTGGAATGCTTGGTAGTCGTGAACTTTGAACTCACATAGTCCACACATGTGCACTCATAATGCTAAAGTTGCTTATTCCCTCCACTTTGACAATGGCCCCAGTTCCAGCTGAAGAAAAACAGTCCCAAAGCATGATGCTGCCACCACCATGCTTCACTGTAGTTATGGTGTTCTTTCTGTGATGGGCATTGTTGTGTTAGCACCAAATACAGTGGTGTGAAAAAGTGTTTTTCCCTTCCTGATTTCTCATTATTTTGTATGTCAGAAATGTTTCAGATCATCAAACAAATTTAAATATTAGACAAAGATAGAGTACCTCTATGCTAACAGTCTGTGCAGTGATCTGTGGACACCAGACTTTATCAGAGAAAAAAATCAATCAGAGAACAGTAGGATCAGACTTGAAACCTTTTTATCTGATGAACCATCACTCCCTCTGACTCAACAAAAAAACAAAAAAACAAAACACATCTCATTGTTAATGTAAAAGATCCCTGCACACGTTAGCATCGTGGTTAATGGCAGCTCCATGGAGTTTAGGCAGCGTGCAAGAAATATAAGACAGAATAATAAAGAGCGATGGCAAGAACCAAGCAGACCACCCGTAAATCTACTGGAGGAAAAAGCCCTCCAGGAAGCAGCTAGCCAACAAGGCTGCTCGGAAAAGCGCTCCGGCCACCGGTGGAGTGAAAAAGCCTCACCGTTACAGGCCCGGTACCGTGGCTCTGAGAGAGATCCATCGCTACCAGAAATGCAAGTAAGCTGCCCTTCCAGCGCCTGGTGAGGGAGATCGCTCAGGACTTCAAGACCGACCTGCGCTTCCAGAGCTCCGCCGTCATGGCTCTGCAGGAGGCCAGCGAGGCCTACCTGGTGGGTCTCTTCGTGGACACCAACCTGTGCGCTATCCACGCCAAGAGGGTCACCATCATGCCCAAAGACATCGAGCTGGCCCGTCGCATCCGCAAAGAGAAGGCTTAGACTTTCTGCTGCACATTCACCTACCACAATGCTCTGCACTGTGTGTCTATATATTACTATATATATATATATATATATATATATATATATAGTAATATGTATATATATACTAGCTGTTCTTGTTTTTTTCTTTCCTTCTGATTGTTGCTCTGAGTGTTAAGATAAGATAAGATAAGATAAGCCTTTATTAGTCCCACAATGGGGATTTTCCAGGATTGCAACAGCACAGGGATAGCAACACTCAGAGCAATAATCAGAAGGCAAGAAAAAAAACAAGAACATCTAGTAAACATATGTACATATTACTATAAATATATACTGTATATAGACACAGTGCGGAGCATTATGGTTGGTGAATGTGCAGCAGAAAGTCTAAGTTCTCTCTCCGCGGATGCGGCGGGCCAGCTAGATGTCTTTGGGCATGATGGTGACCCTCTTAGCGAAGAAGAGACCCACCAGGTAGGCCTCTCTGGTCTCCTGCAGAGCCATGACGGCGAAGCTCAGGAAGCGCAGGTGGGTCTTGAAGTCCTGAGCGATCTCCCTCACCAGGCGCTGGACGGGCAGCTTACGGATGAGCAGCTCCGTGGATTTCTGGTAGTGACGGATCTCTCTCAGAGCCACGGGCCTGTAACGGTGAGGCCTCTTCACTCCGCCGGTGGCCGGAGCGCCTCTCCGAGCAGCCCTGGTGGCTAGCTGCCTCCTGGGGGGCTTCTTCCTCCAGTAGATGTTGCGGGCGGTCTGCTTGGTTCTTGCCATCGCTCTTTATTATTCTGTCTTATATTTCTTGCACGCCGCCTAAACTTCAGCCCGCCACCCGCGTCGTTTTCGCTACAGCTCCCGGTATGTCGAGTTTCCCATTAGCACCGGGCGGCGGCCAAGTGCTAGCTAGCACCAGCTCCTCCCCGCTGCAACGTCTCCCGCTGCAAACAGTGGCTCCGTCCGCCGACCTGGGAGATCCCCGGGGCGATCCGTGCGTCCGTGATATATATACAGAGTGAAAGGTGTAGAAAGAAGAAGGAAGATAAAAAAAGGCTGTTGCAACGGGCAGCCAACTCGTGTGGCGCCGCTGGTCCGGCAGAACCGGAACCGGAAAAAGTTGCTAAAATGTTGCTATCCCTGTGCTGTTGCAATCCTGGAATTTCCCCATTGTGGGACTAATAAAGGCTTATCTTATCTGTTTATTTTGAAAACAAAGCCTTATCTCGCAATTCTGGCAAATTAAAAGTCAATAAAATGCATAAGCTGCATAAGCCTTTAGTTCCACTTAATTTTGACCGAGTTAGCTGAAACAGAGAGGCGAATGGACACACACACACACACACACACACACACACACACACACACACTGATTACTGTATGCCTTTCAGTTTCACTGAGGCATAATTATTTCATGGCAGATGCCCTATCATATAATACTTATAGTGCTTGGCAGCAGGAAGATTTTTGTCTTTGACGTGTGAATCTGAAATGCAGATGTGTGAATCTGCATGGAGACAGTTGCATTCACTGTCTGCACTCAGTTCTTCCCCCTTCATGCTCATCTTCACCACACCTTGTTGTCCTCTGAGTCTGGTCAAAAACTGTTTACAAAGCTATTAAGCTTCTGAAAGGCTTGCCTTGATGAGAGAGAGGGCAAGAGATAGGCGGATTAGTGGGATAGGGGGATCTAAACTTTTGAATGCAGACCTTTGTTTTTAATCAATTTTAAGATAAGATAAGCCTTTATTAGTCCCACAACGGGGAAATTCCAGGATTGCAACAGCACAGGGATAGCAACACTCAGAGCAACAATCAGAAGGCAAGAAAAAAACAAGCAAGCAAGAGCAGCTAATATACATATGTACGTATTACTATAAAATATATATATATATACACACACACACAGACACACAGTGCAGAGCATTGTAGCTGGATGGAATAAATATATGAATATATGAACACAGTGCAGAGCATTGTAGCTAGATGGAATAAATATGTAAATATATAAACACCCACAGTACGGAGCATTGCAGCTAGGTGGAATAAATATGCAAGTATATAAACACACACAGTGCGGAGCATTGTAGCTAGATGGAATAATATGTAGATATATAAAATATATAAACACACCCAGTGCTGAGCATTGTAGCTAGATGGAATAAATATGTAAATATATAAACACACACAGTGCAGAGCATTGTTGCTAGATGGAATGAAACAGCATAACCGTCTACTTAGTTATCCTACATGGTATGATTATGTGCCCATACATATTCTCACCCTCCATAGCGACCGGTATGTTCCTAGTTGTATGCCGGAGGGGACCATTGTGTAAGTCTATTGCATCTTTTGCATTCAAAAAACTATTAGTTTGTTACGTCTTTTTGCTATCTCTGCGAGCAGCCCTGCTTAGGTTGTACAGTCTGACAGCCGTTGGTAGGAAGGACCTACGAAACCTCTCGGTTGTGCACCTGGGATGATGTAGTCTGCTGCTAAATGAGCTCCTCAGTGCATTCAGTATGTCCTGCATAGGGTGGAACTCGGACTCCAGCAGAGATGACAGTTTAGCCACCGTCCTTCTCTCTCCTATCTCCTCCATCGGATCAAGGCGCTGCCCCAGGACAGAGCTAGCTTTCTTAATCAGTTTGTTCAGTCTCTTCCTATCGGCAATTTTTTGACATTAATTTTGACATTAATTAGGTTGAATTACAGCATAGAGAGTGTGAGGAAAGATACAGTTCTAACAGGGAGCTGGAAAGTAGACAGTTCAACATTTCTCCAGTGTTTAAATGTCTGTCATGAGCCTCTAAGTGGGCGCTCTGCAACATGATTAACTATGCCAACTGTCTGACAATTAGCATTTACAGCATACTGTGTCTGCTGGCTGGATGTTGTTCTATCACTGCAGGTGTCTGATGTGTAGTGACTGTGTTGTGTTGTGTTGTGTTTGTGTGTGTGTGTGTGTGGCCCTTGTAGCTTGCCGTACCCACCCTGGGCGTGACATCAGGTGGGCGACGGCCAGAGTGTATATAGTTCCATGTTCCTCAATAAAGTGTGAGTTTGCTGCATGGCATAACAGACTCCGATTTACCAACATAGCAGTGTCTAAACATCTTAATGAATGCTGGCATGTCCATGGCCAACAAAATATTGTAACGTCGGGGCCATGTTAAGGGGGGCAGGGATTTCCCAGCATGCTTTGCCAGTTTGAAACGTTACTGTGTGTGTGTTATTACTGTTATACTGCTGTGTCATTATAACTGCGTTATAATGACCCAGTAGTGTTTAGCAGGATTAGGGCAAGATGTATCATGTGTGTGTAACCATGACTGAAACGGAGGTCTGGGAGAATGACCTCCCCTCCTCTGTGTGCTCAGAAGTAAGTTGGGGGTCGGTGGTGTGTAAATAAAGCCTGTTCATCATAACCATCTTGCTCCATTTTCTTTGTGTGAACCTTGCAAACGTCACACTGGTGTCAGGAGTGGGGATGGAGCAAGATGAGGATCCAGGCGGAGGTCCAGCGGCCGGAGCGGTTCATCGCTCGGCTGGGAACGGAGTGTAGAGCTGAGATGCCGGCCCCCGGAGAGCTTCGCCGCGATGGACGGAGCAGTGGAGCCGACAGGCCGAGCAGAGCAAACCAGCCCCGTTTCCCGCCCTTTTCAGGGCAGGACGGGCTGGCGATTCCAGAGCGATTAGGAGCAGCGATTGACCGGGAGATGACCGTCCCATCCATCCAGCAGCGGGCCAAGATTCCCCGCTACAACGGCGAGAACCTGTTGGATGACCACCTGGCCCAGGTAGAGTTGGCTGCCGCGCTGAACGACTGGTCATCGGAGGAAACCACGGTGCTGAGAGCGAGTGGGAGGAGGAGCTATGGCAGATCACAGCAGCGCGTGCACGAAGGAGACAGCGGCGGCGACGCGAGGAAGGGGGGCTTCCGCTGCACAGAGCCAGGGTACATCGCATGGTACTGCGCACGACAAACTGGCCCCTCGTCGACGTTAAATTAGAGCGAGGTGGCATGGACGGAGAAAAAGCCGCCTCCTGCAAATGCTCCCCCCGGCGGTGACGTCACAGAGGCCTTTGGAGCGCAGCAGCAGCGGAGCGAGCAGGACGAGGATGCGGCCATTTCTCAGGCGCGGCAAGGGCTGGACGCATGGACGCGGGCCAGCGGCCACCTGGGAGACCTGGCAGCGATGGGAGTCGGCCGGAGCGGGCATGGGACTCCCGCTGCCAGAGGAGGAACTGCGTAGTCCTACCGCCACCCGCAGATGCTTTCCCTTTCGGTGACGTCATGGAGGCCCTCGGCGCAGCAGACGCGCAGCAGCGGAGCGAGCAGGATGAAGATCCGGCCATTTTCCAGGCGCAGCAAGGGCTGGACGCATGGACGCGGGCCAGCGGCCGCCTGGGAGGCCTGGCAGTGTTGGGAGTCGGCCGGAGTGGGCCTGGGACTCCCACTGCCAGGGAATGGACTGTGCGTCGTCCTACAGAGGCTGTCAGATGTGTCCATCCGCCCGCTGGTGGCCAAACCGGAACCCTACCCCAACCAAATACTCCGACCGAGACTCAGATGGACACTGGATGGCCCGTGAATGCCGCCCCGGCACCGGGCTGACTCGCGTTGGATTTCTGAAAGTGGACTTTGAATTTTCTGGGGACAGAAACCAGTCCAGGGGAGGGCAGTGTAACGTCGGGGCCATGTTAAGGGGGGCAGGGATTTCCCAGCATGCTTTGCCAGTTTGAAACGTTACTGTGTGTGTGTATTAAATGTGTTATTACTAGTTATACTGCTGTGTCATTATAACTGCGTTATAATGACCCAGCAGTGTTTAGCAGGATTTGGGCAAGATGTATAATGTGTGTGTAACCATGATTGAAACGGAGGTCTGGGAGAATGACCTCCCCTCCTCTGTGTGCTCAGAAGTAAGTTGGGGGTCGGTGGTGTGTAAATAAATCCTGTTCATCATAACCATCTTGCTCCATTTTCTTTGTGTGAACCTTGCAAATGTCACAATATGTTCATCAAGTTCCTTTGCTCTATATGATACATATTCTTTGCTTAGAATGTGTTTGGAGGCTTTTGGTTTTTGTACACTTTAATGGCATTAGACTTCTTTAAGTAGTCCAATGCCAAACGCAAACTGGAGGTGCAAATACATATAAAGTCAAGGGAAAGAGGCGAGCACACCAAATCTCACACATTCATGCATTCACGTCTGAGGGACAGTGCTAGCTTTGACATTCTGCCATCACTGGAGTAAAAGTATCAGCATTGGAGAGTTAATTAGTTTGAAAATGAGACTGATAATCATTTGGAGACAGATGGACCAGAAGTTCTGCAACTAAATCAAAGTGTCAGAGGTTTTTTTTTACCCACAGACTCCTATCACGGATGTGCTAACAAGGCTAGCATGCGAGCACTGTAAACAATAATAATCAAGGTGAAATTTTGGAGGCAAGTCATTCAGTCAAAAAAACTTTGGAGGCAATGACAATTTTTTCAGGTGAGATCCCATCGGATCATGTAATGTGTTGATGGTGTTTTGGGAATTTCCACAGCATGTTGAACAGAAGTTACAAAGGCAACTTTTCCGGTCTGCAACTCACTCAGACGATGAATTAATTTCCCTTCACAAGTTTACATTGAGTTATAATGTACAGTGCATCAAGAAAATATTCACAGCACTTCACTTTTTCCACATTTTATGTTACAGCCATAGTCCAAAAATGATTAAAATCTTTTTTTTCCCTCAAAATTGTACACACAATACCCCATAATGACAATGTGAAAAAAAAAAAATTGAGATTTTTGCAACTTTCCATCCATCTTCTACCGCTTAATCCTCTCGGGTCGCGGGGGGGCTGGAGCCTATCCCAGCATCTTTGGGCGAGAGGCAGGGTACACCCTGGACAGATCGCCAGTCCATCGCAGGGCCAACACAGAGAGACAAACAACCATTCACTCTCACATCCATACCTAAGGACAATTTAGAATCCCTAGTTTTGATGCCAATTAACCTATTGCATGTTTTTGGCATGTGGGAGGAAACCGGAGTGCCCGGAGTAAACCCACGCAGACACGGGGAGAACATGCAAACTCCCCACAGAAGGGTCACTGATGGTCTGGGGGTGGGATCGAACCCACGATGGTCAAGGGTGGAATCGATCCCATGACCTTCTTGCTGTGCTGCCATTGTGCTAACCACTGCACCACCGTGCTGCCCATTTTTGCAAATTTATTAAAAATAAAAAACTAAGAAATCAGATTACATAAGTATTCAGAGCCTTCGCTAAATACTTTGTTGATGCACCTTTGGCAGCAATTACAGCCTCGAGTCTTTTTGAATATGATGCCACAAGCTTGACACGCCAATCTTTGGGCAGTTTGGCCCATCCCTCTTTGCAGCACCTCTCAAGTTCCATCAGGTTGAATGGGAAGCATCGTTGCACAACCATTTTCAGATCTCTCCAGAGATTTTCAATTGGATTCAAGTCTGGGTGTCATAATTAAGGACAAGAGGGAGGCTCAAACACAGAGCTGCCACACCAAACAAACACTCAGACTCGGATGTAAAAAGTTCACCATTTTATTGCAAAATAAAACCTAACACACACATCTAAAAAGTGCACAGCTAAAGAGCAAATCAAAAGCACACACTTAAATTTACACACAAAACTGGTGCCCGCTGGCGTGCATATAGCCTAAGGGAAAAGAGCAGAAAAGAGATGGGTGGGAACAAGAGGAGAATAAGACTGGGAGAACACTCTTACTTCAGAAAGCAGAGGAGCCCTGCAGGGAACTCCTACATGGACCAGGGAAACAGGGGGAATACGGTGACCTGGGTGGACGTCCGGTGTCTTCTGGTAAAGCGAGTGTGATCAGCCCCAGCTAAGGTAACAGCAAACCTGAGGAGAGAGAAGGACACGGGAGTGAATACAAAGATCATCTGAGGATAAAATAATTAAACGTGGCTTAGACTTCTCTCATGAAGAATTCTAGAACAAGGACTCAGTGTACCCCGCCCAGTATGGGGTTACTGGGACCCCAACCTGGAGCTAGGTCTGGGGGAGGAACTCAATGGCTAGCGACTGGTGGCCAGGTTTCTGCCCATGGAACCTGGCCGGGCTCAGCCCAAAGGAGTTACATGGATCCAGTGGGCTCACCACCTGCAGGAGGGACCATGGGGGTCCAGCGCTATGTGGATCAGGTGGTGGTCAAAGGTGGAAACCTGGGTGGTCTGATCCCAAGCTCCTTAAACTGGCTTTTGGGACATGGAATGTCACCTCGCTGGTGTGGAAAGAGCCTGAGCTGGTGCATGAGGTTGAGAGATACCGGCTAGATATAGTCAGCCTCACCTCAACACATAGTTCCAGTTCTGGAACAAGTCTCCTGGAGAGGGGCTGGAGCTTGGCCTACTCTGGATTTGCCCCGGGCGAGAGATGGCGAGCAGGGGTGAGTACTCTTGTATCCCCCCACCTTGCTGCCTCTATATTGGAGTTTTCCCCAGTGGACTAAAGTGTTGTTTCCCTGCACCTTCAGGTTGGGAAACAGGTCCTGACCATAATTTATGCCTATGCACCAAATGATGGTTCAGAGTACCCACAATTTTTGGAGTTTCTGACTGGGGTGCTGGAGAGTGCTCCTCTTGGAGACTCCATTGTCCTACTGGGAGACTTCAATGTGGGCAACAACAGTGAAACCTGGAGGGGGGTGATTTCGGAGGAACAGCCTACCCGATCTGAACCCGAGAGGTGTTCAGTTATTGGACTTCTGTGCTAACCACAGTTTGTCCATAACAAACACCATGTCCAAGCAAAAGGATGTCTATATGTGCACCTGGCACCAGGACTCCCTAAGTCGCAGGTCGATTACTGATTTTGCTATTGTGTCATGAGACCTGCGGCCGTATGTCTTGGACACTCAGTTAAAGAGAGGTGCAGAGTTGTCAACTGATCACCACCTGGTGGTGAGTAAGATCCGATGACTGAGGAGGATGCCATTCAGATCCGTTAGACTCAAACATATAGTGATGGTGTGCAGGGAACATCTGGGTGATGACCCTGCTAGGGAGGTCTTTAACTCTCACCTCCAGAAGAACTTCAACCACATTCCGAGGGAGTCTGGAGACATGGAGTCTAAAAGGGCCATGTTTTCCACCTCCATTGTTAAAGTGGCTACCCAGAGGCGGGGCCGCAAGATTGTAGAGGCATCTTGTGGTGGCACCCCCCTAACCAAGTGGTGGACACCAGTGGTGAGGGGGTCCATTAAGCTGAAGAAGGAGTCCTATCAAGCTAAGTTGGCTTGTGGGTCTCCCGAAGTAGCTGAGGTGTACTGGCAGACCAAGCAAAGTGCAGCATGGGTGGTTGCTGAAGCAATAACTCGGGTATGGAAGGAGTGTGGTGGCACCATGGAACAAGACTTTTGGTCTGCCACGAAGAGATTCTGGCCAACTGTCCAGGCCAGGGGATCAGGAGGGGAAAGCAGCTCCCTGTCCACACTGTGTATGGTGCGGATGGAGCACTGCTGACTTTGACTGGGGGTATCGTCAGGCGGTGAAAGGAATACTTCGAGGATTTCCTCAATCCCACTGACACGTCTTCCACAGAGGAACCAGGGCTTGTGGACAAGGGGGACGACTCACCGATCACAGGGGCTGAGGTTGCCAGGTGGTTAAAAATGGCGTTGGTGGCCGGGCCCCGGGAGTGGACAAAATTTGCCCTGACTACCTCAAGGACCTGGATGTTGAAGGGCTGTCATGGTTGGCACGCCTCTGCAACATTGCATGGAGGTCGGGACCAGTGCCTTTGGCATGGCAAACCGGGGTGTTGATTCTTCTCTTCAAAACAGGGGACCGTAGGGTGTGCTGCAACTTTAGAGGGATCACACTCCTCAGCCTCCCTTGGAAGGTCTATGCCAAGGTACTGGAGTTGAGAGTACAGCCACTGGTAGAACCTCAGATTCAGGCCTCGATCTTTGCTGGTCTGGTTTTCGTCATGGCTGTGACACATTGGACCAGCTCTTTACCCTCTCGAGAATCCTCGAGGGTTCGTGGGAGTTTGCGCAACCAGTTTACATTTGTTTTGTGGACTTGGAGAAGGGATTTGACTCTTCCCTCTGGTTTTTTGTGGGGGGTGCTCCGGAAGTATGGGCTATCAGACTTGCTTTTATGAGCTATTCAGTCTCTGTACGACTGCTGTGAGATCTTGGTTAGTATTGCCAACACTCGCTCGGACTCACTCCCAGTGAGAGTTGGACTCTGCCAGGGTTGCTCTTTGTCAATTCAATTCAATTCAATTCAACTTTATTTATATAGCGCCATTTCACAACAACAGTCATCTCATAGCACTATCAACTGTAGGGGGGACCCCCACAGTTGCAGAAAGACCCCAGCAATCAGGCGATCCCCTGTGAGCAAGCACTTGGCGACGGTGGAGAGGAAAAACTCCCTTTTAACAGGAAGAAACCTCCAGCAGAACCAGGCTCAGGGAGGGGCAGTCATCTGCCGCGACTGGCTGGGGGGTGAGGGGATAGAGAAGAAGAAAAGAACAGACATGTAGAGAGCAAACAGCACGATGGGGACTCAATCTATGGGAGAGAACAAACAAATGTTAATGACCAGCAAAAAAAAAAATATTTCATAGAGAGTGAGGAAAGGAGTGAGGCCCAGTGCATTACTGGAGGTCCCCCGGCTGACTAAACCTAATAGCAGCATAACTAAGGGAGGGTTCAGAAACACATGATCCCTCCCTAATTGTAGGCTATATCAAAAAGGTAGGTTTTAGCCCTATTCATAAAAACAGAGATCGAGTCTGACTCCCGAATCCAGATTGGCAGCTGATTCCACAGGAGAGGAGCTTGATAACTGAAGGCTCTGCCTCCCATTGTACTTTTGGAGATTCTAGGTATTACAAGTAATCCTGCATTTTGGGAGCGTAGTGCTCTACTAGGATAATACGGTAGTATCAGATCTTTTAAATAAAAAGGAGCCTGATTGTTTAGAGCTTTGTAAGTAAGAAGAAGGATTTTAAACTTAATTCTAAACTCTATGGGAAGCCAATGAAGGGAGGCCAGAACCGGAGAGATATGATCTCTCTTTCTAGTACCTGTTAAAACTCTTGCTGCAGCATTTTGGATCAGCTGAAGACTTTTTAAAGATGTTTTAGGACAGCCTGATAATAAAGAATTACAATAATCTAATCTCGAGCTAACAAAAGTGTGGATCAGCTTCTCAGCATCACTCTGAGACAAGATGCTCCTAATCTTGGCAATATTACGCAAATGATAGAAGGCAGTCTTAGAAACAAATTTAATATGTGAATTGAAGGACAAATCCTGATCAAAAATAACTCCAAGGTTCCTCACAGAGCTATTAAGAGAAAGAGTAACTGCATCCAAACTGAAAGTTTGATTTGGAAAGGAATTTCTAAAGTTTTTTGGACCAACAAGAATGACTTCAGTCTTATCTGGATTTAATAGCAGGAAATTACAAGTCATCCAAGCTTTGATTTCCTTAAGACAGGCTTCTAACTTGGCTAATTGATTAGTATCATCTGGCTTCATTGACAGGTATAATTGTGTGTCATCTGCATAACAATGAAAATGTATGCAGTGCTTTCTAATAATGTTGCCTAACGGAAGCATATATAAACTAAAAAGAGTAGGGCCTAGCACAGATCCCTGTGGAACTCCATGACTAAGCTTTGAGCTGAAAGAAAACTCATCATTTACATGAACAAACTGGAACCTATCAGATAAATAAGATCTAAACCACTGCAACGAAGTTCCATTAAGTCCAACATAGTGTTCTAATCTATCAAGTAGAATATTATGATCAATAGTATCAAAAGCTGCACTAAGATCTAAAAGGACAAGTACAGAAGCTAGTCCATTATCAGATGCAATGAGGAGGTCGTTAGCGACCTTCGCTAAGGCTGTTTCAGTACTATGATGGATTCTAAACCCAGATTGAAACTCTTCAAGTAAACCATTTTCCTGCAGGTGGTCAAATAATTGCGTAGCAACAACTCTTTCTAAAATTTTTGAAATGAAAGGGAGATTAGAGATTGGTCTATAGTTAGCTAAAGCTCCTGGATCTAGCGTTGGCTTTTTGAGTAAGGGTTTAATTACAGACGTTTTAAAAGCCTGCGGTACATGGCCTAAAGTTAATGAAGAATTGATTATATGAAGAATAAAGCTACCAATAAGTGGGAAGACTTCCTTAAATAACCTGGTAGGAACTTGTCAAAAGACAAGTTGAAGGTTTGGATGAGGAAACTACTTTGTCTAACTCACAAAGGTCGATTGGAGTAAACTCATCAAGACAGACATCAATAGAAGGAGTTGTAGTAGTTACGGTATTTAAGTTAACTGTGGGAAGAATCTGATTGATTTTATCTCTGATGGATGAAATTTTATTATTGAAAAAGTTCATAAAGTCCTGACTAGTAAGCTCTAAGGGGATGCTAGGATTGACAGAGTCCTGACTCTTTGTCAACCTGGCTACAGTACTGAAAAGAAACCTGGGATTATTCTTGTTCTCTTCTATTAATGCAGAGTAATAACTCGTTCTAGCTTTTCTAAGAGATTTTTTTATAAATTAAAAGATGATTTCTCCAAGCTAAATAGATTTCATCTAAATTAGTAGAGCGCCATTTTCTTTCTAATTGACGAGTCTTCTGCTTTAAGCTACGAGTTTCTGTGTTGAACAAAGGAGTTAGAAATCTCTGATTAGACTTTTTCTTTTTTAAGGGGGCCACCAAGTCTAGAGCCTGATGCAGAGAAGCTGAAACACTATCCACCATGTTATCAATTACAGAAGGAGCAAGCTGTCTATAGCTTATTTCCGTTGTGTTGACACATGGCATAGAAGAAACAATCTGCATAAATTTGGAAACAGCATCATCTGAGAGGCATCTACTGTGATAATATTTTTCTTTAGGAGCCAAATAGTCAGAAATAGTAAAATCAAAGGTTAACAGACAATGGTCTGACAGTACAGGGTTATGAGGAGACACTACAAGATTTTCTATTTCTATGCCATATGTCAGAACAAGGTCCAATGTATGGTGGAGGTAATGAGTAGAATTTCCTACTTTCTGAGAAAACCCAATCGAGTCTAATATTGAATTAAAAGCCACATTAAGGCAGTCACTATCTACATCCACATGTATATTAAAGTCCCCTACTATAATTATTCTATCAGATTTCAACACTAAATCAGCTAAGAAATCAACAAATTCGGGTAAAAATTCTGAATAGGTTGATGGGGGACGATAAACAATGGCAAATAAAATTGGGTTTAACCTGAAATTGCTAAAGTGCCCAATACTGAGGACCAGGCCCTCAAAGGAATTATAACATGTTTTTTGCTTTACATTAACTAGTAATTTGGAATGGTAAATTGTTGCTACTCCTCCTCCACGACCAGAACTTCTGGGATTTTGACAGTTTAAATAACCAGAGGGGGTTGATTCATTTAAACCAACATAATCCTCTTGCCCTAACCAAGTCTCTGTAAAGGAAATTAAATCAATCTGATGATCAATTAACAGATCATGGACTAACAGAGACTTGGGAGTTAGAGACCTAATATTTAATAAACCACATTTAATTTTTAAATTATGAGGAGGAACAGAGGCCAAATCATTCAATTTAGAGGCTTTATGTTTAATTTGAGTTTTACCAATATTTTGCTTTATCACTTTGGGATGCTTATATATTATATTTTTATTTACTTTGGAGGGAGCAGACAACGATTCTCTGATGGGGAAGACAGGGGCTAAGCTGAGGGGTGGCGGATGAAGAGGAGCTGCAGAGAGGCGTGTAAGACTACGACTCTGCTTCCTGGTCCCAACTCTTGAGTAGTCACGGTTTTGGAAATTTGGATAAAAAAGATGCCAGATTGTTAGATAAATGAGAAGCACCATCCAAAGTGGGATGAATGCTGTCTCGTCTCATAAGACCAGGTTTTCCCCAAAAAGAGCTCCAATTGTCAATGTAGCCCACGTCATTTGCAGGACACCACACAGACAGCCAGCGGTTCAAGGATGACGAGCGACTAAACATGTCCTCACTGGTCAGATTGGGGAGGGGCCCAGAGAATACTACAGTGGCAGACATCGTTTTTGCAAAGTCACACACCGATTCTACATTAAGTTTCGTGACTTCCGACTGCCGGAGACGGATGTCATTAATGCCGGCGTGAATAACAATTGTGGAATATTTACAGTTACTTTTAGCCAGCATTTTCAAATTTGACTCGATGTCGCCTGCTCTGGCCCCAGGGATACATTGGACTATGACCGCTGGAGTCTCTAGGTTCACGTTTCTGACTACAGAGTCGCCAATGATCAGAGTTTTTTCCTCAGCGGGTGTGTCGCTGAGTGGGGAAAAACGATTAGAAACGTGAACAGGTTGGTGGTGAACCGGGGCTTTGCGACTAGGCTTCCTTCTCACCGTCACCCACCCAGTCTCCTCGCTGCTGAGGAGAGCCGGGGGAACCGCTGACAGGGGGGCCTAAGCTAGCTAGCTCCGCTGCAGCTAATGGGCGTCCGTCAAGATTAACTGGCGCAGACGGTGTTTCAATGCAGCGGAGCCGGGATTCCAAATCAGACAACCTCGCCTCGAGCGCCTCAAAAAGACAACATTTATTACATTTACCATTATCGCTAAAAGAGGCAGAGGTGTAGCTAAACATCTGACAGAGAGAGCACACCAGAGGAGAGGAAAGAGAGCTAGTAGCCATAGCTAGTGGCTCGAGAGCTGGAGAGCAAACCACACAGGCAGACAGCAAAACAGGAAGTGACGATACGTTACCACAAGGAAGTGACGATCCCTGTCACCGATCCTGTTCATAATTTTTATGGACAGGATTTCTAGGCGCAGCCAGCGAACAGAGGGTGTCATGCTTGGTGACCACAGAATGTCATCTCTGTTGTTTGCAGATGATGTTGTCCTGCTGGCTTCATCCTGCAGTGACCTACAGGTCTTATTGGGATGGTTTGCCACTGAGTGTGAAGCAGCTGGGATGACAACCAGTATCTCAAAGTCCGAGTCCATGGTCCTCAGCTGGAAAAAAGGTTGATTGTCCTCTCCGGGTTGGGGACAAGCTCCTGCTCCAAGTGGAGGAGTTTAAGTATCTTGGGGTCTTATTCAAGAGTGAGGGGAGAATGGAGCGAGAGATTGACAGATTGATTTGAGCAGCATCTGCATTGATGCGTACATTGTACCGGTCTGTTGTAGTGAAGAGGAGAGCTAAGCTCTAAGGCAAAGCTGTCGATTTAGCAGTCAATCTACATTCCTACCCTCATTTTTGGTCATAAGCTTTGGGTATTGACCGAAAGAACAAGATCATGAACACAAGCGGCTGAAATGAACTTTCTTCGTAGGATTGCTGGGTTCACCCTCGGAAATAGGGTGGGGAGCTCAGTCATCCTTGAGAGGCTCAGAGTAGAACCGTTGCTCCTCCACATTGAAAGGAGCCAGTTGAGGTGGTATGGGCATCTGATCAGGATGCCTCCTTGACGTCTCCCACTTGATGTGTTTTGAGCATGTCTCTCTGAGAGAAGACCCCAGGGCAGACTTGCTGAAGAGACTATGTCTTCCAGCTGGTCTGGGAACACCTTGGTATCCTCTCTGAACCGGAGCAGGTGCCTGGGGAGAGGGAAGTCTGGGCTTCTCTGCTTGAACTGCTACCTCTGTGATCCGGACCTCCGGAAAAGTGGTAGAAGATGGATGGATGGTGTAGACTTTGGTAGCAAACCTAAAGATCCACCGCTGAGCTCTTCCCACGCTAGTTCTTAATTATGCTGGACAATCAGGAAGCAGCAAGTGTGTGTCAATCACGCAGGTGTAGGTAATAATCCGGAGCCGGGAAGACAGGAACAGGAGGGGAGGGGGAGCACGCTCTCCTGATCATCAAAGTGTGCCCCCCCTTCCCCAAGGGGCACCTCTTGGTGTCCCACTGGGCTTACACAGGTGCGTCCGATGGAATGCCCTCACCATCCACTTATCCAAGATGTAAGACCCCGGAATCCAGGACCTCTCCTCCGGACTGTACATTTTCCAGTGGAGCAGATATTGGCACCCTCGGCCCCGTCGACGTACGTCCAGGACCTTCTCTACCGTGTAGGTGGTCTGACCGTTGATGACCCAGGGCAGAGAGGGCTGTTGGAGAGGGGCTTGATGTGGGAGACGTGGAACGTGGGGTGGACTTTAGCTGCATCATCCCTATACTCCCCTTCCACCTGCTGGAAATAAAGCAGGCAGTGGAGCAGGAACCCATTGCATCCCCCCACCTCCCCTCCATAGGGGGCAGGCAAAGGAACAGAAATGGTTCTGTGGATGGCAGAAACTGCTGAAGCAGCAGGTGCAGGGGGAGACAGCACACCAGGAAGCTGACACAAGCGCTCGGTGATGGTGGCCTGTTGCTGGGTGATGGTTTTGAACTGGTCAAATAGAAACATGACCCGGCATTCTGTGGCCTCCAAGTGCCGGAGTGCTAACTGTTGGCCCGGCGAAGCATTCACTGAGCCTCGATCTTTGCTGGATCATTGCTGGATCATTCTGTCATGATTCAGGATAAGATGGAGGCTCAAAAGGCTGCCACACCAAACGAACACAGACTTGGATGTAAAAAGTTCACCAATTTATTGCAAAATAAAACCTAACACACAAATCTAAATAAAAGTGCACAGCTAAAGAAAAGAGCAAAAACAAAAACACACACAAATTTACACACAAAATCGGTGCCCACTGGAGCACACAAAGCCTATGGGAAAACAGCAGAAAAGAGATGGTTAGGGACAGAATCTCCACAAAAGGAGAATAAGACTGGGACTGCTCTCTTAGTTCAGAGAGCAGAGGAGCCCAGCAGGAAACTCCTGCTTGGATCAGGGAAACAGGGGTAAGACGGTGATGTGGGTGGACGTCCGATGTCTTTGGGTCAGGCGAGCGTGATCAGTCCCAGAGTACACACCGCTAAGGTGGCAGCAAACCTGAGAAGGACACGGGAGTGAATACACAGATCAACTGAGGAAAAAATAATTAAACGTGGCTTAGACAGGTGTGTGCCTTTCCAAATAATGTCCAATCAACTGACATTACCTACCACAGGTGGACTCCAATTAAGGTGCAGAAACATCTCAAGGATGATCAGTCTAAACAGGATGTATCTGTGCTCAATTTTGAGCTTCATGGCAAAGGCTGTGAATACTTATGTACATGCTATTCAAATATGCTTCTTCCTGTTGAAAAAGTAAGACAAAAGAAAAAAGTACTGACTGACAGCAGGTAGAAACATTCAATAAATTAGATGAATTGTGGTCAATCTAATCACTCTTATAAGAGAAGACATCAAATTGGGCTGCACGGTGGCGCAGTGGTTTAGCACTGTGGCAGCACAGTTTACCCTCGGCCGGGGGATCGCGGGGATCATGAGACCGTGGGTTCGAACCCAGCCCCCGACCAACAGTGAGCTGTGTGGAGTTTGCATGTTCTCCCCGTGTTGCGTGGGTTTACTCCGGGATTTCTCCGGTTTCCTCCCGCATACCAAAAACATGTAGGTTTAGGGAGCTCGCGCACGCAGCGACCGGCAGCCGGTGGCTTGTCACCAGACTGCAAGCCAAATCTACCTACGGGTACAAACAAGTAACAAAAAAAAATAAATAAATAAAAAATTATGCCTCCATAGCGAAATATATCTGGCGCCACGAGTCGGCTGCCTTTTTGCAACAGCGGCTCAATTCTGAGTTTTTTCTTCCTCTATCTTTCCAATCTGGTGACAACTTTCTGATCCGGCGACACCTTATACACTTTATTCATCAGGGACACACAGATTGCCCCAAATGTCTCCCGAGCCAGCAGACCGAGCCACTGTTTACAGCAGGAGATGGTACAGCAGGGAACAGCTGCTTGCACTTAATCGCCACTCAGTGCTAACAGAAAAACTCGACGTACCGGGAGAAATAAGGCGAAAACGACGTGTTTGTCAGGCTGGTGTTAGACGGTGGACAAGGAGTATAAGGTACAGACCCACCCTCCCATCCGTTGTTATGGGGAATGTACGCTCTATATTGGGTAAGGTAGATGAGCTAGCAGCTATCTCCCGCTATGACAGCGTATACCGGGAATGCTCCCTCCTTTTGTTTACCGAGACGTGGCTAACAACTAGTAGCAGATGCTAACATTGAGCTGGAGGGTTTCCACACAATACGGGCAGACCAAACACCAGACAGTGGCAAAGCAAGGGGCAGTGGAGTGTTGATCTATGTTAATAACAACTGGTGCAGACCGGGACACATCACTGTTAAACAACAGCACTGCAGCAAAGACATTGAGTTGCTAGCTGTTAGCATGCGGTCTACATATCTCCCGAGGGAATACTCACACGTGATCTGCATTGTTATTTATGCAAATCCGACGGCGAACGCTGGGACAGCGCGTGATGTCATCCACTCAGTAACTGGCAGGCTGCAGACAGAACACCCAGATGCTCTTCTCCTCATCTCAGGCGATTTCAACCATGTTTCACTGTCTCCCATTCTACCCACATTTACCCAGTATGTCACATGCCACACTAGAGACAATAAAACACTGGACTTATTCTACACAAACACTAATGAGGCG
Source organism: Pholidichthys leucotaenia (assembly GCA_020510985.1). NCBI lineage: Eukaryota > Metazoa > Chordata > Actinopteri > Cichliformes > Pholidichthyidae > Pholidichthys > Pholidichthys leucotaenia. The sequence continues at coordinate 247,221,542 of CM035839.1, read as the reverse complement.
TACACCTCATCGCAACTCCCCCCACTCAGGAGATCGGATCACAACTTGGATCATCTCCGGCTGGTGTACAAACTCCTAGTGCACAGACAACCTCCGGCCATGCGTACGGTGAAGTTATGGTCTGAGGAGGCAATGGACACTCTAAAGGGCTGTTTTGAAACCACCACCTGGGAGAAGCTCTGAGAGCCACATGGTGAGGACATTGATGGCCTCACTCACACCATCACGGACTACATCAGCTTCTGTGTGGACAACACCGTTCCCACCAAGACCATACGGTGTTGCTCAAACAACAAACCCTGGATCAACCCTGAGATAAAAACACTTCTGAGAGAGAAGAAGAGGATCTTCAGGTCGGGGAGCAAGGAGATGCTGAAGTCCGTACAGAGGGAGCTGAGGAGAAAGATCAGAGAAGGCAAGGACAGCTTCAGGAAGAAGATGGAGGACAAGCTGCAACAGAGTGACATCAGCGGGGTCTGGAGAAACCTTAAAACCATCGCGGGGCTCCAGAATACCTCCCCCCAGGCCACGGGGGGGGCAGGGAGTGGGCGAACAATCTGTTTTTTAATAGGTTTGACAAACTGCCCTCCCCCCCAACTGCACAAGTTGGGGGGGAGGGTAGCACAGGTAGCACAGGGGGCCCCCAGTTTTGGCTCCTTTCCTGTTCACTCTTTATACTGTGGACTTTTCACACAACACAACACACTGCCATCTACAGAAGTTCTCTGATGACTCTGCGATCGTTGGCCTCATCTCCAACGGAGATGAAGCTGAGAACAGAGGGCTAATCCAGGATTTTGTGGACTAGTGCCATCGGAACTGCCTCCAGATCAACGCGAGGAAAACTAAGGAGCTGGTGGTGGACTGCCGCAGGCAACCCCTCACAGCACCAGTAAACATCCAGGGAGCAGACATCGAGATGGTGACATCCTACAAGTACCTGGGTGTTCATCTGAACAATAAACAAGACTGGTCACACAATACTGACGCATTCTACAAGAAGGAACAGCGCAGTCTGTTCCTACTGAGGAGACTAAGGTCTTTTGGTGTACAAAGGGCGCTGCTGAAGACACTCTACGACACGATGGTGGCATCAGCCATCACTTTTGGAGTGGTCTGCTGGGGCAGTGGCATTACAGCAGCCGATAGGAAGAGACTGAACAAACTGATCAAGAAAGCTAGCTCTGTTCTGGGGCAGCACCTTGACCCAGTGGAGGAGATGGGAGAGAGAAGGATGGTGGCTAAACTGTCATCTCTGCTGGAGTCCGAGTTCCACCCTATGCAGGGCACACTGAATGCACTAAGGAGCTCATTTAGCAGCAGACTACATCATCCTAGGTGCACAACTGAGAGGTTTCGCAGGTCCTTCCTACCAACAACTGTCAGACTGTATAACCTAAGCAGGGCTGCTCGCAGAGATAGCAAAAAGACGTGACAACCTAATAGTATTGAATGCAAAAGACGCAGTAGACTTACACAATGGTCCCCTCCGGTGTACAACTAGGAAAATGCCGGGAGCTACAGAGGGTGACAATATGTATGGGTACATAATCATACCATGAGTAGTGGAGCTGGGCAATAAAGAGGCGATTTGGTTTCTAAGCGAAGTTTTAATGTTCAGCTCTACTAACAAGTCTCATCTGGTGCAGAGAGCGGCAGAAGGGAATAAGAGACAGAATCTCGCCAACTCACTGATTATATACAAGCACACAACAAAAGACATGCATACAAAGGCTGACATCCCTCATTATCTTAATCCCCCCATTGTCTTGGTATTTCCTCTCCTCGTCTTGGGAGGTGATGGTAATCCCTCTCCTCGCCTTGGGGGGTGAGGGTGGCTCGTCCGGTCTCCCCCGCCGCGTCCGGGAACGTCTTTGTTCTTCACTCGGTGGGTGAGATTCCATTGTCCTTTCAGAGGTGTGAAGTTCCTTACCAAACATTTCCACATGCTTCAACATATGTAAGTTATGGAATATATGGTTAATATAGACCACAGGCCCCCCAAACAACTAAGAAAGGACAACAGGAGGGTTCACAGTCTAAGATAGTTATTATGACATACTAAGTGTTACATCTGTTGCCACGGAAGAAACTTTCTAGCAGCCATGCTCCTAAGAGAGTTCAGTGGGAATTATAACAGCATAGTAAAATCATAAGTCAGTCCTAAACTGTTGCAGCACTATTAGTGAAAAATTGTGGAGTGGTTTGTATCAGTCCCTGTGCTGTCTGGGTTTTAATCTTCTCCCAAAACTGCTGTAGGTTGGTTTAGGCGCCCTGCTGGGACCTTCTTGTGAGGAATCTGCAGTGTGGGAAGGAGAGAGGTTAACTGTTCCCTGCTGGGGGGTTGAGTCTTTTCTCTTGGGGGGTCTACCCCGCCGAGGTGCTCTCGCCAACTGTGCAGGCTCGTCTTTCAACAAGAAGGCAGGTTTAAGTCTGTCAATGCTGACTGTTTCTTTTCTATCCCCAAAATCAAGCACAAAGTGTTTATCACCATGTTCCAGCACTCTGTATGGCCCATCGTATACTGGGCGAAAGGTAGGTTTTAAAGCTTCATGCTTAACAAAAATGAACTCAGCGTTTTTTAAAGCCTGAGGGACAAAAACCCGTGGGAAGGAGTGATGAGCTGGACCGGGGAGAGAGTTCGGTCCGTTGCTGCCTAAAAACCTTGGGACTGGAAGATGCCCTGGCTCTGGGTTCTCTGGTAAAAATTCACCTGGGAGCCTGAGAGGTTGAGCAAAGACTAATTCTGCGGGAGAGGCATCTAGATCCTCTTTAGGCGCAGCACGCAACCCCAATAAAATCCAGGGAAGTTTATTTACCCAATTTGTGTCCGTTAGTGAGGCTCTGAGGGCGGCCTTTAAAGACCTGTGAAAACGCTCGCATAACCCATTAGCCTGAGGGTGATAAGCGGTGGTGCGGTGAATTGTTGCCCCTAAGCTGCTGGACATGGCTGACCAGAGCTCTGAGACAAATTGAGGCCCCCTATCGGACGTGATGTCTGATGGGACGCCGAAACGTGCCACCCAGTTTGTTAAAAAAACGCGAGCGACTTCCTCCGCTGTGGTTGCCGCTAGAGGGACTGCCTCTGGCCAGCGTGTGGTGTGGTCTATCATTGTTAACAGGTGTGTGAAACCTTGGGAGGAAGGTAGTGGCCCCACAAGATCGACATGAACGTGATCGAACCTTCTAGCAGGGATTGGAAAAGGCTCCAGAGGGGCGTGTGTCTGTGTATTTTGGCGCGTTGACAAGAAATGCAAGTTTTTGCCCATTCTTTTACGTTTTTGTGCAGGCCTGGCCACACAAACTTTTCGGCGACCATTTTAACCGAGGCGCGCACACCTGGGTGCGCGAGGGAGTGAATTGCGTCAAAAATGCGGTGGCGCCATGTAGCTGGTACTAACGGGCGAGGTCGGCTGGTTGAAACATCGCATATTAGGGGGGGCACGCCGTCGCGTAAACCCTTTTTCTCCAGCCTTAACGCTGTTGGTCCAGACAGGAGCGCGCGCACGTCCGCGTCACTGTTTTGTTCCTCTGCCATGGCTGCATAATCTATCCCTTCATGGATAGGTGCTGCGTATGTGTCTGCGTTACTGAAGAGTTCTGCTGCTGAGGCAGTATAATCTGTCTCCCCGCGCTCTGGTGGTGCCACAGCGCGAGAGAGACAGTCCGCTACTACGTTAAGTTTGCCTGCCACGTGTCGAATGTCTGTGGTGAACTCTGAACTCGCAGCTTTGTTGCCTGCCTGACCATGGTTCTGAAATTTTAGCCATAGCAAAGGTGAGCGGTTTATGGTCTACAAAAGCCGTGAAACTCCGCCCTTCTAACCAGAACTGGAAGTGGCGGATGGATAAATGAAGCGCCAGCAGCTCTCTGTCAAAAGTGCTGTATTTGCGTTCAGTTTGGTTTAGCGATTTGCTAAAGAATGCTAAAGGTTGCCAGACCCCGCTGACAAGTTGTTCTACAACTGCCCCTATGGCTAGGTCTGAAGCATCTGTGGTTAGTGCAAAGCGGGCCAAGGGATCTGGGTGAACTAACAATGTGGCGTTAGCTAGGGCGCTTTTTACTTCCGCGAAAGCGCGTTCGCGCTCCGGGGTCCATTCGACCGTGTTGGAAGCTTTCTTTTTTTTGAGCGCGTCATATAGGGGCTGCATGAGCTGAGCTGCGTGGTGGAGGAAGCGGTTGTAAAAATTAACCATCCCTAAAAATTCCTGTAGCGATTTGACCGTTTGTGGCCGTGGAAAACTTTCTATCGCATGAACTTTGTCTGGGAGTGGAACTGCCCCCTTCGGAGAGACTTTGTGTCCTAAAAAAATCAATTTGTGACACGCCGAATTTGCATTTGGCTGGATTGATAATTAGCCCATGCTCTTCCAGCCTCTGAAAAACCGTAGTGAGGTGCAGCTCGTGTTCTACCTCAGACGAGCTGGCTACCAGCATGTCGTCGAGGTAAACGAAGACAAAAGGAAGGTCGCGTAAGACCGCATCCATCATTCGTTGAAAAGTTTGAGCAGTGCCTTTGAGGCCGAAAGGCATTCGCAGGAATTCAAAAAGGCCGAAAGGGGTTATTACCGCTGTTTTAGGAACGTCTTCTGCTCGGACTGGGACTTGGTGATAACCGCGGACTAAGTCTATTTTTGAAAAAATGCGCGCACCCGCTAGATGTAGCGAAAAATCTTGAATGTGAGGGATTGGGTAACGGTCATGCGCTGTAGCGTTGTTTAATCTGCGGTAATCTCCGCACGGTCTCCAAGAACCGTCGGATTTCGGAACCATGTGAAGTGGTGAGGCCCAGGGGCTCTTCGAGCGTCTAACAATGGCCAATTTTTCAAGAGTTGTAAACTCGTCCCGTGCTATGTTGAGCTTGGCCGCGTCTAAGCGGCGCGCTTTGGCAAAAACGGGAGGTCCCGTTGTTGGAATGAAGTGTTCAACCCCGTGTTTAGCCACAGTGGCTGAGAATTTGGGGATTGTGAGTGCTGGAAATTGGGTGAGGAGTTGCTCAAACTTACCTCCTGCCGTGGTGACGCTAGCCTGCACAGGTGGTGGAGAAACTCGGGCTGAGCATGGAATAGAAGCAAAGGACAGTGCATTAACCAGGCGCCTATTTGCTAGATCCACTAATAACCCATGTGCACACAAAAAAATCTGCGCCTAATAAGTTAAAACTCACTGCCGCTACAACAAATGTCCATCTGTAGCTGCGGCCATGGATGAGGAGGTGTAGGCTCTCCTCACCGAACGTGTCGATGCTAGAGCCGTTGGCTGCCACGGCTCCGTTGCCCCGGGTGCCTGTGGCTCGATCTGCGTGGGAGGGCATGACGAAACTCAGCTGGGCTCCTGTGTCGATGAGGAACTGCTTGCCTGAGTGTCCATCCGTCACGTACAACAGCTTGTTCTTCTCGCCGAGAGCCGCTGCCGTTAACGGCTCTCGGCTTTGGGGTTTAAATTTGCAGGGGGGAACACATTTGTGAGCCTTCTCGGTGAAGCGGTGGTGATAATAACAGACGTCGCTCTGTCTGTTACGTTTTGGGCGCGTCGCTGTCACCGTGGGCTGGGTCTGCTCAGTGGGTTGTGGCTCCTCGTGGCTCGGGGCGTCAGCTCTGAGGTCTGCGGATGCTGCTGTGGGTGTCAGCTCCCTGCAGGCGTTGACGAGCCGATGAACTTCATTGGCCAGCACACGGAAGTCTTGGTGGTTGTTGCACTTCATGCTGGCGAGTGTCCCTCTCATGTGTGGCGGCAGCGTGCTGAGGAAAATAAACTGGAAGAGGAAGTTGTCATTGTCCTCTTCTTTAAGCTGTAGCAAATCCTCCATGAGGGTCTTCGGTTTGCACCCTCTGTGGCCGTAGACCGCCAGGATCTTCTCGGCTCTCTCTTCCGCTGATGGGACGTAGTTCGCCACGATGGTTGCTTTGAGCATCTCGTATTTGTCCCGGGTTGGTGGTCGCCGGATCATGCTCCGCACACACTTCGAAGTGGCGGCGTCGAGTTTGGAGACGATATGATAAAATTTGGCGTCATCAGCCGTGATGCCCGCCAGTGCAAATTGGGCTTCAGCCTGCTGAAACCAAGAGGCGGGGTCTTCTTGCCAGAAGTCTGACAGCTGGACAGCGACGGCATTCGTGCACACCATCACTGTTGTGCCCGCCGGGTGAGAGTGCCTTGCCTCGGCTCTCACGGCGGTGCTGGTGCTCGGTTGAGCCCTCTCAACCTCTTCTGCCGGGGGGAACAGTTGTCCATCTGCTCCCTCGTCTGCGTGGCTGCTGGCGTCTGCCTGAGTCGCCACGGATGAGTCGCTTGTGGACGAACGCCTCCGGTCCATACTCGCGTCAAGGTCACCAGTGTAGTGGAGCTGGGCAATAAAGAGGCGATATGGTTTATAAGCGAAGTTTTAATGTTCAGCTCTACTAACAAGTCTCATCTGGTGCAGAGAGCGGCAGAAGGGAATAAGAGACAGAATCTCGCCAACTCACTGATTATATACAAGCACACAACAAAAGACATGCATACAAAGGCTGAAATCCCTCATTATCTTAATCCCCCCATTGTCTTGGTATTTCCTCTCCTCGTCTTGGGAGGTGATGGTAATCCCTCTCCTCGCCTTGGGGGGTGAGGGTGGCTCGTCCGGTCCCCCCCGCCGCGTCCGGGAACGTCTTTGTTCTTCACTCGGCGGGTGAGATTCCATTGTCCTTTCAGAGGTGTGAAGTTCCTTACATATGTAATCACCAAACATTTCCACATGCTTCAACATATGTAAGTTATGGAATATATGGTTAATATAGACCACACCATGTAGGATAACTGAGTAGACGGTTGTGCTGTTTCATTCCATCTAGCTGCAATGCTCCGCACTGTGTTTGTTTATACATTTATATATTTATTCCATCTAGCGACAATGCTCCACACTGTGTTTATATATTTACATATTTATTCCATCTAGCTACAATGCTCCACACTGTGTGTTTATATATTTACATATTTATTCCATCTAGCTACAAGGCTCCGTACTGTGTGTGTTTATATATTTACATATTTATTCCAACTAGCTACAATACTCCGCACTGTGTGTGTTTATATATTCATATATTTATTCCATCTAGCTACAATGTTCCGCACTGTGTGTTTATATATCTATATATTTATTCCATCTAGCTGCAATGCTCTGCATCGTGTGTCTATATATTTACGTATATGTACATATGTATACTCTCTGCTCTTGTTTTTTCTTGCCTTCTGATTGCTGCTCTGAGTGTTGCTATCCCTGTGCTGTTGCAATCCTGGAATTTCCCCATTGTGGGACTAATAAAGGCTTATCTTATCTTATCTTATATGGCTGCCGCAATATTGAGCAAATTCTTTTTTGAGGGAATGTGTTCAGAAACTACAGTGCAAAACTTAAAATGTCTCCCTTCATTTGAAAATATAGCCACACAGCGCTCCTCTTCCTCTCTGCTGTTCTGCTCTGTCTCTGTGTGGCTCGTGTGTGTGTGTGTGTGTGTGTGTGTGTGTGTGTGTGTGTGTGTGTGTGTGTGCATGCACAGACAACTGGCAGCTGCTGCTTGCTACCTTGTTTGCTTGGTGCGGCTGAGTCCCGTGATGGTACTGTGGGAATGTGGGAATGACGAGACAGGTTTCCCTCAAGTCAGCTTTATTCACATTCACCAGCATCTCAAAGAAGAAAGAGGACAATACAGGATACTCCCGTCCTTAAATACCAGGACTCTCACAGTTCACGTCACATGCGTCACCGATCACGTTGCATTATAATTGACAGTAACAATGCATCCCCTCTCTCTGATATCACCCCCACTGTCTACAATGCATCTCCACTTTAATCCTTTAATAACACCCCCACAGTCTCAAGCCTTGCATACCAAAGCTAACATCCTTGCAGCTTCCTGTAATCTCCAAGGAAGCTCTGCCTTTGTTCTGATCTAAAATGTGAGTCACAAAGTAGGTCACATATGTGTGTCCACCACACCAGCCCCCCCCCAACATTTTAGAACAAACAAGAGAATAACAGCATGCATGCCGTGATAGAATCAATACACATCAGTCCACATGCTGTCTAGGCTTCAGTCTCCTGCCGTATCTGCTGTAGCTGGGATTCAATGTCTCTGCGGTGCTGTCACGCTGGGGGTTTGCCATCTGGGGGAGGAAACCTTTTGTCAGTCCCTGCGGGTGTTCTGGGGAAACATTACTCTGTGAAGCCCCCCATGGGGGTCTACCTTGCCGCGGGGCCCTTGCCAACAACACTTGCTCATCTGCCACCACAAAAGCGGGTTTGAGTCTGTTTATGCCAACTTTCTCTTTCCTATCCCCAAAATCTAGCAAAAACTGCTTGTCCCCTGTTTCCAACACTCTGAAGGTCTGTCATAAGGTGGTCGCAGCGGGGTTCGATGCGCATCGTGTCTGACAAAAACAAACTCTTCTTCAAAGCTTTAGGCACAAAAACCCACAGAAAACTGTGGTGCGCGGGGCTGGTCAGCGTGCTTGGTTCTATGTTACTCCACAACAGCTGAGACGGGGAGGTGTCTGGTGCAGGGTTATCTGGGAGAAACTCCCCAGGCAGCCGGAGTGGCTGGGCAAACACGAGCTCCACTCGGGAGGCTTCTAAGTCCTCTTTAGGTGCAGAACGCAACCCCAATAACACCCACGGTAACTTGTCTACCGAATTTGCATCCGTCAGTGACACTCTGAGAGCTGCTTTCAATGACCTATGAAAATGTTCACATAACCCATTAGCCTGCGGATTGTACACGGTTGTGCGGTGAATTGTGACACCCAGGCTGCGGGCCATTGTCGACCAAAGCTCAGACACAAATTGAGGGCCTCTGTCGGAAGTAATGTCCGACAAAACTCCGAAGCGTGCCACCCAAGCTGTTAAAAACGCGTGCGCTACCTCCTTGGCCATGGTTGATGCCAGCGGAACCACTTCAGGCCAGCGCGTGGTACGGTCCACCATTGTCAGAAGGTGTGTGCACCCCTGTGATGGCGGGAGGGGTCCTAGGAGGTCCACATGAACGTGATCGAACCTCTTGGCTGGAATGTGAAACGGCTCCAAAGGAGCTCTCACGTGCCTGTGTACTTTGGCCCGTTGACACGCCATGCAGGCTGCTGCCCACTCTTTAACTTGTTTGCGAAGACTCAGCCACACAAATTTCTCTACTACCATTTTGACCGACGCGCGCACTCCCGGGTTCGCCAAAGCATAAATCGAGTCAAAAACGTGGCGGTGCCAAGCGGCCGGTACTACTGGACGCCGCCGTCCAGTGGAGACATCGCAGATTGGGGGGGCATACCGTCTTGCAGCACCCTGTTCTCCAGCCTTAACCCTGTTGGTCCAGACTGGAGCGTGCGCACATCCGCGTCACTAACCTGTTCCGCGGCCATGGCTGCGTAATCTATTCCTACACTGACTGGAGCCGCCACAGCGTGCAAGAGGCAATCTGCCACTACATTCAGTTTGCCCGCCACATGCTGAATATCAGTGGTAAACTCTGAGATCGTGGCCAGCTGTCTCTGCTACCAGCCTGACCACGGTTCAGAAACCTTGGCCATCGTGAATGTTAGCAGTTAGTGGTCAACGAACGCGGTGAAACAGCGTCCTTCCAGCCAGAACTGAAAGTGGCGGATGGCCACATGGAGAGCCAGCAGTTCCCTGTCGAACGCACTGTATTTATGTTCGCTATCGCGCAAGGTCCTGCTGAAAAAGGCGAGGGGCTGCTAAACCCCGGCTACATGTTGCTCCACGACCGCCCTTATGGCCACATCTGACGCGTCAGTAGTGAGTGCTATGCGGGCTGTTGGGTCTGGGTGTGCCAACAACGCAGCTTTTGCCAAGGCTGCTTTCACCTCCGAGAACGCTTGGTCCCGCTCCAGGGACCACTCGACCTTATCCGCGGGTTTCTTTTTTTTGAGCGCGGCATACAGCGACTGCATGAGTTGTGCCGCGCGGGGGAGAAAACGGTTATAAAAATTCACCATTCCCAAAAACTCCTGTAATGCCCTGACCGTCTGCGGCCGGGGGAAATCTGCCACCACGCGCACTTTGTCTGGAAGCGGAACTGCTCCTTCGGGGGAGACGCGGTGTCCTAAAAATTCGATCTGCGCCACCCCGAACTGACACTTTGCTGGGTTGATTATTAACCCGTGATCTCCCAACCTTCGGAAAACTGTGGCCAGGTGTTTTTCGTGCTCGTCTTCGGACGCGCTGGCTACCAAAATATCATCCAAGTAGACGAACACGAAAGGGAGATCGCGAAGCACCGCGTCCATCATGCGTTGGAACGTCTGTGCAGCCCCTTTAAGCCCGAATGGCATGCGTAAAAACTCAAATAGGCCAAATGGAGTTATTACCGCTGTTTTGGGTATGTCCTCAGCGCGCACTGGGACTTGGTGGTAACCGTGGACCAAGTCTATTTTAGAAAAAAACGCGCGCCCCTGCCAAATGAACGGAAACATCTTGGATATGCGGGATTGGGTAGCGGTCGTGTGCTGTAGCGTTGTTTAACCTGTGGAAATCCCCTCAAGGTCGCCATGATCCGTCAGCTTTCGGGACCATGTGTAGCGGGAAAGCCCACGGACTGTTTGAACGCCTGATAATGCCCAACCTCTCCAGGTTGGCGAACTCCTCGCACGCTATGGCCAATTTAACTGCGTCCAAGCACCAAGCTTTTGCAATAACGGGCGGTCCGGTAGTGGTAATAAAATGTTCCACCCCGTGTTTAGCGATTGTCGCCGAAAATGTGGGGACCGTGAGTGCTGGGAACTGAGTGAGCAGTGTGTGGACCTTATCGCTTGCAGCTGTGACGTTGGCTTGTGCTGATGGTGGGGCCACTCGTGCTGTACAGGGAATAGAATCAAAAGAAAATGCATTAACCAGGCGCCTGTTAGTGAGATCAACCAACAAACCATGTGAGCACAAAAAATCAGCCCTCAACATATTGAAATTCACTGCTGCTACAACAAAAGTCCACTCAAATGTACGTCCGTGTAGAGACAGAAGCAGGGTCTTCTCATCAAAGGTCTTAATCTCCAAGCCATTTGCTGCTGTCACCCCGGGACCTCTGGAACCTGCTAGCCTGTCCACATAGGAAGGTGTGATGAAAGTCAACTGGGAGCCTGTGTCCACGAGGAACTGTCTCCCCAAGCGTGCGTCCAACAAGTAAAGCAGCTTGTTCTCCTCCCCGAGGGCCGCGGCTGCTACCGACCCCCGGTCTTGGCGTTTCCCGAATGCCTGAACTGGCACGATGGTACACATTTGCGTGCCCTCTCTGCGAAGCGGCGATGGTAGAAACAAAGGACGTCTGATCCGCGTTCCCTGGCCCCTGCCGCCGCCGCCGTCGGTGAGTCTGGTACCGCTGCCTCTGGCCCCCTGTCATCTCCGGTCATCGTGCCGAGTTCCGCTGCAGCAGCTGTGGCCGCGCGCCACTTGGTGGCGTCAACAATTCACTGCGCCTCTCGGCCCAGCGCGCAGTAGTCCCATTGGGCCAACAGTGGCAAACTGGCCAGGGTCACTCTCGCCACTGACGGTAGAGTCCTGAGGAAGGGGTGGGTGAAAATGAAGTGACCGTCGTCAGAGTCTTTCAACCTCAACAACATAAGTTTCACGGGCATGTCATTTTCCAACTCCGTCAGCGCCAGGAGCCTCTCTGCTCGCTCCTCCACTGAGGGGGTGAAGTGCTGGATGGGTGCAGCCTTCAACGTGCCGTATTTGTCGCTGTCCGGCGGCTGGTCGATCAGGCTCTCCACATGCTGGGTCGTGTTGTTGTCCAGTTTTGTGACTACGTGGTAGAATTTTGTGGCGTCTACCGATATTTGAACTGCGCCTCAACCGCATTGAACCAGGAGCGCGGATTGTTCTGCCAAAAGTCCGGTAGCTGGACTGTAGTGGCATTCACTTGGCTGGGGGCTCCTGACGAGGCTGGCCCGGGGGAAATCTCCTCTCACTGCATGGTACGTCTTGGGTCACCAGTGTGGGAATGTGGGAATGACGAGACAGGTTTCCCTCAAGTCAGCTTTATTCACATTCACCAGCATCTCAAAGAAGAAAGAGGACAACACAGGAAACTCTCGTCCTTAAATACCAGGACTCTCACAGTTCACAAGTCACATGCGTCACCGATCACGTTGCATTATAATAGTAACAATGCATCCCTTCTCTCTGATATCACCCCCACTGTCTACAATGCATCTCCTCTTTAATCCTTTAATAACACCCCCACAGTCTCAAGCCTTGCATACTAAAGCTAACATCCTTGCAGCTTCCTGTAATCTCCAAGGAAGCTCTGCCTTTGTTCTGATCTAAAATGTGAGTCACAAAGTAGGTCACATATGTGTGTCCACCACAATACAACATAAAAACACGAGTGAGAAGCAGAAGGATGCCAACCACCATAAAACAACAAGAAGAAGGAGAGGAGCAAAGTGTGCCTGCTCCATGCTGTAGGAATATATTAATTAATAATTATGATCAGGTATAAAAATTATTTAATTTATATTAATGTATTGGAACCTGAGATGAAATCTTGGTTTATATACACTGAAAAGTTATAACACTCATGGGGCACCAGCTTCTATCTCTAAGAAGCAATTTAATCTTTAATTTCACTTTATACCTGTTTAATCACTCAATAAATTAATTAATAATTAGTCTCAAAATTTCAGTGACTGGGGGCTTGAACCAGACTCAGAATGAAATAAATTCTCAACAACTTCTCTCATTTTCACATATTTATTAAATGAAATGAAGATTAACAGACATTGTAGTAATCTCATTAACCATAAAATTAATCTTGTAAATGATAGATTAACAATGTCAATATTTCTGGAAATATTTTAATATATATATAATAAAATTAAATATTTTATTTATATATAAAAATATTTCCTTTTTATATATTTTTAGAGTAGTGGCTTGACTTTGCTTGGAGCTTTGCTTGGAGCCGGTCTAGAATGGAGCAGTGAGGCGCCTCCTTCCCTCCACTAGCCTTGGGTGCGTACCTTGGGCAAGTGTTAGTACACCCGCAGCCTCCCTTGCCAGGGTCACGGCACAACAGTTATGTCATCAACTTGATGGCATCTCTGGCACTACATCACTGGCGCTTCTGAATGTCAACTCGGTTTCAGCTGCGGCAGGCATCTCTGACTGTCTACTCAGCTTCAGTTACAGCAAAATGCAACGAGCCTCTCTGTGACCATCTCAGCTTTGCTGTGTTGTCGACCAATAGAGTACCTCGCCAAGGGACACTGCCTATGCACCAAGCAGTGTCGTCATCATCATAGGTGCAGCCCCACAGTTTTCAATGGAAGAACAGTTAAGGAGAGAAGATATGGCTACCGCAAACGGGGGAACCGATGCGCCACTCAATACGGCAGTGGCGACAAGTGGACAAAGTCCGTATACTGCTACCGCGTCCGGGGTAACCGACGAACAACACCATCGACCTTCTGTTTCGAACTCATGCAAACAATGCCTCAATCTCGGTGCTTGGAATGTCCGTACAACCAACGACAGTAAGTCTTCAATCAGACCTGAAAGAGCAAAAGCCCTTATCTGCCATGAGCTAGAGAAAGCGACCATTGACATCTGTGCCCTAAGCGAAGTTCGGCGACCTGGCACCAGAAACGTAGTTGAGAGGAGTCATACAATCTTCTGGAGTGGAGGAGAAGAGAGAACAGCTGGCGTTGGCTTTGCTATCTCCAACAAGCTAGCTGCTCAAGGTATCACCTCTACACCAATCAACAACAGGCTCATGTCAATGCACATACAGCAAAAGGGAGGAAACAATCTCTCATTAGTGTATATGAGCCGACCATGCAAAGATCTCAGGAAGAAAAAGAGCAGTTCTATGAAAAGCTTGGCAGCTGTACATCTGCTGCCGAGATGGACATCATCATCATCCTGGGCGACTTTAACGCTCGAGTGGGCAAGGACTGGAAATTGTGGCCAAATGTAATTGGAAAACATGGCATTGGTAAAATGAACTCAACAGGCTTATGCTCTTAGAATTCTGCACCAGATTCCAGCTCAGTGTCATGGGTACTATGTTCCAACAGAAAAACACCTTAAAGAACACATGGCAACACCTACGTTCAAAGCACTGGCACCAACTCGACCATGTACTATCCAATAAGGCCGCAAAACCATATGTCAAAGTGACACGAGTCAATCGAGCAGCAAACTGCTTCACCAATCATAAGCTCCTGGTTTCTAGCCTGTTCTGTATTAAAAACAAGAAGAGTGGTACAAGGCCTCCCAAGAAGCTAGACACACATTTGGATGATGATAAAAAAAAAGCATTACTGGAGCTCTTCCTAGACAAAAAGTTGCCTACCTGTAAGACGGACCTTTGATGAACTCAGAGTTATTCTCCAGAATGCTGCCACCCATGTCTTCGGCAAAAAGAAATGAGTGCAGAATGACTGGTTTGATGATCAGGACCAAGAAATTCAAAAGCTGCTTCAAGACAAGAACTTGGACAGGCATGTTCTAAGAAGGCGGATCAGAGAGCTAAAGAATGTCTGGTTTCAGCGCAGAGCTGAGGAGGCAGTGCAGCAATCTCAGGAGAAGAACCACAGAGAGTTTTATGTTACCCTCAATGCCATCTATTGCCCTAGATCCAGAAGCACCCATCCTGTGAAGTCCAAAGTTGGTGAGCTCCTGACAAATGATAAAGGACAGATGGGTTGAACACTTCAGCGACTTATTAAACCAACCAACGGATGTTGACTTGAGCATCGTCAATGACATAGACCAGCTTCCAGTTATCGAATCTATGGGCCTCTTTCCACCAAACCGGTTCCAGTGCTTAACTGGAGCCAGAGCGTCATCAGCACCAGTTCTTTGGTTTTCCACCAACTAAAGCACCAGTCCCGGGCTCCCAAAAGTGGGGCTATCATGACCCCAACTCCTAGCTGGGCCACCGGCAGCACCAGTTTACACTGGTTACGTCCACAGCCATGGGCGTGGTTAACTGACCAGCTTCAAAACATTACTGACCGCCATGTTGCTTTCCAAACAGCGGAGCACGCAACGGATTCCAAAACCAAACAGATTTAGAGCGAAGAGGAGACATATTTCTTGGCTCTATGGACATAAGCAGAAGTACAAGATAAGCTGGAGGGGGCCACTCATCTGAACTGTTTTGGAGGATCAGCCAGCCAGCCGGACTATCGTCACTGCCGTGGATTAGTCTGGACAACAAACTGCTTAAAATACGTTGGTAAGTGTATTGTCTTTAAAATGCCAGATGTTAACCAATATATGTATGCATATATATCCGCTTGTATTGATATGTAACGGCCAAAGTGCAGATTTTTTTTTTACTCACTCTTGTGGCTATAGTATTTTCGGTTAGCTATGCTAACAAGCTAACAGTACTTTACTATGACCAAACGTTTCTCCTCGCCAAAAAGAAATGAACAGGTCGTCTCTGCTGACAAATTTATATCGCTTGTATTGATATGTAACGGCCAAAGTGCGGATTTTTTTTTTACTCACTCTTGCGGCCATAGTATTTTCGGTTAGCTATGCTAACAAGCTAACTGTTTTTAGCACGAATGTTTCTCCTCGCCATACAGAAATCCGCGTTTGAGAAACTAGAACAGAAATCTTAACATCTTACAGAATACTTTTTTTATAAAGACATCCAGCGCAAAATACGTTTTTTGTGGTATGAATACTGTGTATGAATGGGTGCCTTGTGTTATGGGAGATTTTTCTACCAGACACTAGTAATGTCATCTTTTTTACTATTTTGGTCATATTTCCATAATCTTAGGCCATTTTAAAAAAAAATTTCACTCGTGTTTAATTGTATGTTGTGTAGCCGTATTTTATCTAATCCTTCTCTTACTTTATTGCGCACTAGCCTGGTGGAACACCTACAGTTTCATTGTACTGTACAACTACAATGAAGTTTCATCTATTCCTATTCTTCTATTCCATAATCAGACATTGCTAACATTGCTAACATTGCTAACATTGATATTGAATAAAATTGTCTTCTATGTCTGCACATTTAATGGAAGGCTTAAGTTGTTCACTGCACAAACTAAAACACTTTTTTTTTTTTTATATTTACAGATTTATCACAGCTGGATGATGAGGGAGAAGCAGCCAGACCTGTGGTGTCCAGCTCCAAGCTTGTCCTCCTCCTGCTCTTCTAATCAGACCAGATTAGGTAATTTATGTTCAGATCATTTTGATTTTGTGTATTTTATTGATCCCCATTGGGGAAATTGAGGGCATCCCCCTGGATGGATCATGACCCATTCACACAAAGGAGGGAGTGAATTAAACCATACACTTGAATTGAATGTTGTGATGCCACTAAGAGTAAATGGATGTTGAATAGACACATTCAATCTTGGATTGACAATTCCTGCATTTTTCAGTGTGTGGTTATTTTATGTTGCTTATTTTTCTACTTTAAAACAGGGAAACAGAAGTGTGACACAAACATGGACCTCCTTCTTGATTATGGTCAGATGAGACAGCAGGAGCAGAGCAGGAGGGAGGAGCAGCTGAATTTCGCTTTGCTGCAAAGCAGACCAACACCCTTGTTGGACTGATGAGACGTGTTGTGTCTGTGCTTGAGGGACTGTAAAAAAAGTAACTATCACAGCATTGATATTTTTGGCTGTGTGTACATAATATTTCATATATCTTTATTATCAGGCTGTCCTAAAACATCTTTAAAAAGTCTTCAGCTGATCCAAAATGCTGCAGCAAGAGTTTTAACAGGTACTAGAAAGAGAGATCATATCTCTCCGGTTCTGGCCTCCCTTCATTGGCTTCCCATAGAGTTTAGAATTAAGTTTAAAATCCTTCTTCTTACTTACAAAGCTCTAAACAATCAGGCTCCTTTTTATTTAAAAGATCTGATACTACCGTATCATCCTAACAGAGCACTACGCTCCCAAAATGCAGGATTACTTGTAATACCTAGAATCTCCAAAAGTACAATGGGAGGCAGAGCCTTCAGTTATCAAGCTCCTCTCCTGTGGAATCAGCTGCCAATCTGGATTCGGGAGTCAGACTCGATCTGTTTTTAAGAATAGGGCTAAAACCTACCTTTTTGATATAGCCTACAATTAGGGAGGGATCATGTGTTTCTGAACCCTCCCTTAGTTATGCTGCTAATAGGTTTAGTCAGCCGGGGGACCTCCAGTAATGCACTGGGCCTCACTCCTTTCCTCATTCTCTATGAAATATTTTTTTTTTGCTGGTCATTAACATTTGTTTGTTCTCTCCCATAGATTGAGTCCCCATCGTGCTGTTTGCTCTCTACATGTCTGTTCTTTTCTTCTTCTCTATCCCCTCACCCCCCCAGCCAGTCGCAGCAGATGACAGCCCCTCCCTGAGCCTGGTTCTGCTGGAGGTTTCTTCCTGTTAAAAGGGAGTTTTTCCTCTCCACCGTCGCCAAGTGCTTGCTCACAGGGGATCGCCTGATTGCTGGGGTCTTTCTGCAACTGTGGGGGTCTCCCCTACAGTTGATAGTGCTATGAGATGACTGTTGTTGTGAAATGGCGCTATATAAATAAAGTTGAATTGAATTGAATGTAGCAGTCTGAAGTTTTTGCACATTTTGGAAATAAAAGCTTTCTTTCCTTAAGTGTTTTTCTGCTTCTACATTGTTATCCTCACACCAAACATATTCAGGTTCAGGTTCCTTTATTTGTACCCATAGGTAGATTTGTTTTGCACTCGGGTGACGTCCATATTTACAAACTACAGTTACATTCAACATGAACACAAACACAGGCACACATGAAGCTGACTATAAACATGATAAAAGTGCTCAAGGCTCCATCAATCAGGACATAAGACAAAGAGATAAGAGAAAAAACATAAGAGAGAAGGGTCATATTAAAAAGTTAAACACTTTACATTTCATATGCATGAAATATAAAGTTATTTAGTACAATGCAAATCACTATAACCTTGTAGTGGTGGGAAGTGAAAGTACAAGTACTGAATTACTGCACTTAAGTTCATTTTTCCAGGTATTGGACAATATATCAGGTATTTGTGGACATATTTTTGACAACTTTTTTCACATTTTTTAAAGAACAAGCAGCAACAAACTTTAAATCTATGTACTTTTTCTGTGGAAAATGTTCCAAGTTGCCAGCTTCAAAAATGATGAGTTTATCTTGTTTTGACAACATACCACATGACATTCTGTCAGCTGTGGACAAGATCATTTCTGGGGAAAGAACTTTGAACACTTTACAGTCTGTCTCTTGTTATCCCTACATGAATAAAAACTTGAATCAGTACTTTAACCAGAATAGATGACATACAAGTACAGAAGGGTATACCTTTCACAACTCTGTAGTTTGGAGGTGCATTGAATATGCATTTATACAGTATCTTCATGTATATATATATGCAATAAATCTATGCATTTTTCCATGTAACCTTGTGACTGCATTATTTTAATTGCTTTTAATCCCAGATCAAGTTTGTTTAGGGTTCAAAATGCATCATAAGTGTTAAATATATCTTGTTATACCTAACTAAGTACTGTTTATCTGTTGAAATATATATATTTACCGGCTAATATAACCCATAACAATATGGTCCCTGGCGATCATTTTTTGGGACAGCTGATCACTTTTTGGCATGACATAACAGGCGACCTCCATCTCGTAATGCGCCGTAACACCACCTATTACAGAAATGACATAAATATTATGTTTAAAAGTGTAGTCAATGCTCATGCTACAGACTTTATCTAACAACGGCTGATAACTGAAATATTGATGATTACCAGTGTCCAACATAGCCGCCGTTCTCTGCCATTAAGAATAAAACTGTTTTTGGATGGTAATACAGGTTTGGAATAAAAGCAGCGCTCCCAAAGAGACAGCAAGCTCCTACATGTTGACAAGCTAACACTGCTACTTCTTCTCCTTCTCTCTGTTACTGGCGGATAGCAAACAAGTAAGAAGTGCATACTGCCACCTTCCGTCTTCTCTGGTGTTCTGCAGGGGATGGGCGCTTCACACTACGTAATGACGTAGCCCTGACATAATTCCCGACTAGCTCCATATCGGTGGAAAACCAACTGGTTCTTATGAGCCACTCCAGAAGAACTGGTTAAGCACTAGCACCAGCCCCAGAACCAAACTAGCACTGGAACAGGTTTGGTGGAAAGAGGCCCAATGAGCCTCCCAATTGAAGACCAAGAACTTGACCAAGCCCTTAGAAACACCTGATTAGGAAAGAGCCCAGGTCCAGACGGTTTTCTACCTGAAGTACTTGTGCATGGAGGACGCCACTTAAGAGCTTTCCTACTTGTCCTATTCAACATCTGCTGGACTACAGAGATTATCCCAACCGACTGGATAGACGCCATCATCGCAATTCTGTTTAAAAAAGGTGACAGAAGCCTCTGTGGCAATTACAGGGAATTTCACTGTTCAGTGCTGTCGGTAAAGTCTTCGCTGGCATTATCTTGCAGAGGCTTCACCTGTTAGCAGAATATATCTACCCCCAGTTGCAGTTAGGATATCGAAATGGCAGAAGTACAATAGATGGGATTTTCACCCTTTGCCATCTGATGGAAAAAACAAGAGAGCAGCGCAGATACATAGCCTTCGTGGATTTTGTGAAGGCATTTGACATGGTCAATCGCGAGCTCCTCTTCATCATCAACTTTGCTGTCCTCCAAAGTTTATAAGAATCATCAAGAGACTACACACGGATGTGCACACCTGACTTGTTATCAATGGTGAACTCACCCAATCCCTTGAATACAACAGCGGGGTCAAGCAGGGGTGTAAACTAGCTCCAACACTCTTTGGCATGTACGCAGCAGTCCTACTTTGGCTCACTTTCAAAGAAATCAAGCACCCCTGCAGCGTACAGATCAGACTGCATTACGATGGCGATCTTTTTGACCTCCACATATTAAAAGCAAAATCCAGAGTCCTCACAGAATGTATTAGAGAAGCTCAGTATGCTGACGATATCGCTATCTTCAGTGATACACCAGAGGGCCTGCAGACGTTATTATCCTCCTACAATGACGTCACTAAGAGAATGGGTCTCTGCATCAACACAGTCAAAACAGAAACCATGTGTATTGGCAATACAGCTGAGTTCTTTATTGACGACATCAAATTGGCCAACGTTACTCGCTTCAAGTATCTCGGCAGTTATGTCAGCAGTGACTGCTCTCTGAAGGGGGAACTTGCATCTTGCATCCAAGCAGCATCATGTGCTTTTGGCCGTCTGCGCAAGATGGTGTTTGATTCGCATGACCTCACAGTCTCTACCAAAGTAGCAGTTTACAATCAGTGCCTTATGCCTCTCCTGATTTATGGCAGCGAAACTTGGACCCTTTACTAGCATGAAGTTGGGCAGCTTCGCATAATCCAACAGGTTTTTACTAAACATCAAGTGGGACGATTTCATCAGCAATGAGGAGGTGCTGTGGCGGGCACACGTCGAAGACATTGAGATCAAGCTTGTAATGAGTCACCTGCACTGGTTAGGTCATGTCTGTCGAACGAATGATGATAGGCTGGTGAAGGAACTCCTGTATTGTGAGCTGGCTCATGGTTCTCGCAAAGTAGGTCGACCCAAACTCCGTTTTAAGGACACATGCAAAAATGCATTGAAGTGTGCTGATGTTTTAGATCAATGGCAATTGGTAGTACATGATAGAGCGGAATGGAAGAACCTCATGAGGAAAGTTTGCAGGGTGCATAATTCAAAGAGAGTGATGGCTCACGAGAAATGACGGGCTCGACGCAGAGCGGAGAGGAGTAAGGAAGGAACTGTGGATATACCCGTTCCGGGTGAAGGGCGATGATGGAATATTTTCAGATCCAGGGTTGCACGGTGGCGCAGTGGTTTAGCACTGTGACAGCACAGTTTTACCCTCGGCCGGGGGATCGCGGGGATCATGAGATCGTGGGTTCGATCCCAGCCCCTGACCAACAGTGAGCTGTGTGGAGTTTGCATGTTCTCCCCGTGTTGCGCGGGTTTACTCCGGGATTTCTCCGGTTTCCTCCCGCATACCAAAAACATGTAGGTTTAGGGCGCTCGCGCACGCAGCGACCAGCAGCCGGTGGCTTGTCATCAGACTGCAAACCAAGTCTACCTACGGGTACAAATAAGTAACAAAAAAAAAAAAAAAAAAAAAAAAAAACTGAGAAACGAATTTAGATCAGTTTGAGTTAACAGATTATGGAAACAATGTAAATTTATGGAGAAAGTTCTACTAATTATATGAAAAGTTCTGGATTACTCTTAAGAAAAGAAAAACAGAATTTTAATGAAAAGAGGAGTTATGTTAATGGCTTCTTAATTTGCATCTGATTAGATATCAAATTATTATCGAACCTCAGACATTTGATTCAGCAGATGGGGAAGGAAAGTGCAGCTCACGTGTTTTCCTGAAGATCTGAAGATGCGTTCTTTCGTCATCCTCATGAAGCTTCCGATGTGTTGATCGGTGCCAAAACCCAGAATTTTTGTCCAGCAAATATTGTTTGACGATGGATGAGATCGGTATGTTTGATCCCAATGGTTGAAATCCAGCCGAGGCACACTGATTTCTTCAGCTGTGCATGATCGTGGTGGGAGCTGTGTCTCTTCAGAGGCCTTCGACAATAATTAAATATATCTAATCCAATCTCAAATTAAAAGAGTTTCGGACTTTAGATGAAAGAGCTTCTGGTGTGGGATTGGTCAATAAAAATATTTTCAAAATAAAGTCAAGATTAAAGCTTACATTAAAATTAAAAATGGTGGTTTTACAGAAAGTTTAACAAGAAAAAGTGATAGGAATAAGCGCCTAGGATTGGAGTTTAACTCCTATTAGAATGAGCTCAAAGAATAAAGAATCAATTCCCAGACGTTAAGAGAAAAGAAAAAAATTAAAATAAAAAGTTATAGAACACAAAATTACGAGTTATCTGCTCTGTGATCGTCAAAAAACAACACATTGGAGAAGTCCCTTTGTTCTCCAGTCTTTTGTTCTCATGAAAAGTTCTCTGCTGTGTAGTCATGAAGACATAGAGAAGGTGACGAAAAGAGAAAGGGATCTGGCTGAAATCTGGTGAAAAAGAGGATAGAGTTCCCTTTTATCTGTGGAGAATTTTCGTGGGGCTCCGTGATTGACAGGAACTCCCAGCCAATAAGCTCCTTCGTGGGTGGGCTTTATGAACTTTTAGTCCAATAAACAGACAGTCTGTTGTCTGGAGCTTTGAGAGACAGCTGTTGTCATGCAGAGATTGGCTGATGGAGCCCAGTGAATGCTGGGTGATATTTGAGGCTGGTCCCCATAGAGGTACACACAATTTCAATACACTGGAATTTTCTTCTATACCCTTATGTATATTCTCTAAGCTAACCTTAGTGATTAATGCAACTTATAAGCAGTGCCTCTAAATTAAAATGCAGGAACAAACATTCATTTAAACATTTTTAACATGCATATAGTATATAAAATCAGGATTAATATGTTTCAAACCGATTATTGATTTTTCACTTTAAAACAGAGTCCATTTGCTTTTCATGGTCCTGGAAAAGAAGAGAAGGTTTAGAATTGAGTTTGTAATAATGTACTTTAAAGTTTACTGGTTAAATCCAGCATGTCCCAGAATTTAAAGAAATTAATTGAGCTGTGGATCTGTGTGGCCCATGAGGGGCTTTCCATGTCTGTCTCTTGTCCACCATTTATGGGGGCAATAAAAGTCAAAGCAGGAAATGCATTAAGGAATGCATTAATCCTTAGACTGGTTTTAACAAAGGAATGGCGAGTTCAGTTGTGGCCTGGGGTAAAAGAGCACTTTTTTGACTGTCCTTCTGGCTGAAACAATGTCTTTAAGCAGAAGAATAATTCTTATTGATGAGCCAAAGTGAAATGACTGTCTGTCACAGACATTGATCAATGCTATTTATTTCACCTTCAGAGATGTAGCTACTCCATTTAAGTTGGATTTACTGTATGCACCTGTGATGTTAAAACCATTGCCAACGCATGTCACCAAAGCAGGGAACAGCAATTTTTTTTCTTGTGTGCTGGATTGAAAGTGTTGTTGCCTGAACAGTGGGTTTCTTCCAGTGTGCAGGGTGATTTTTGTTTGTCATGTTTTTTTGTTTGTTAAATATTGATGGATTTGTGATGGAGTTGTCATGAACCACCCAGGAATGGACAGGAATGGAGACCCAAACACAGGCTGTGAGCTGCAGGTTGTTTAATCCTAAACACAAAAATATAACAAGAAAAAAACTTACAAGGCAGGTTAACAAAGCAGGATAATAAGAAGGTCGAATAGCACATGGCTAAAGCATGTGGAAACACCGAAGTGACCAAATAGATAAGGTGTGCGGAAACGCCGGAAATCCACAGTGAGCGCAGACCTCTGCCAAGTACCCCTAATATTGGCATTTTCCCAAAATATAATAGTCCTACATTTATTTTATCTATATTTTAAGATTCCTTGACAATCAAAACCTACCTTTAGCAATTGGATTCACATTGATATCTTTATTAGTTCAGTAGTTAATGACAAATATTACTTTTTCGGTAATGGCGTTTTTCTTCTGGATATAGCGCCATTGCTGTTGGAAGATACAACAAATCCATTGGTACACTACTGATTCCTCAGTGTCTTGGCTATATTTTGGTGTTTGTTGTATGTTTATATCTTAATTTGTTACCTTACAGTGATGAAAAATCCAACGACCCCTATTATTTCCTATTCTGGATAAGAGTATCCGTATTTTTTTATTTCAGTCTTTGATATTTCCTAGAACCTATCTCATCCTGTATTTTTTTGGCAAGAGTCCTGACCATTTATTGTGGAGTTATATACACATATGCTAAAAATGGCCCTATCTCGCAATGATAGAATCTTTTAAAAAATTCCTGGATCCAGGTGGTGATTCAGAGCACTCCCAAAATTTAATCATTTTGTCCTTGTCCCATTTTGGACTTGTCCTGAAAATTTTGTCAAAATCCGTTCATAACTTTTTGAGTTATGTTGGTAACAGATAGACAGACAAAGAAACAAACAAACCCCGGTAAAACATAACCTCCTTTGTGGAGGGAATAATACCAAAACTATAATGACCAAAATAAGATACTAATCAGGACAACTCAAAACAAAGAGAAACAAAGAGCAAACTCAGATAACATAATACAGCCAAAACCCTACACCAAGACAATAAAAAAGTGGGAAAAGTACAGAAAATAACTAGAAATAATTAAAAGTGGAAGCATGGTTCTCCCACCATGCTCAGCATCATGACAGGGGTATGAGAATCGATGATGATGTTAGGATCCCTGTTTGCTCTGTGCAAATCCCAGAGGTTCTGGTCGTGGAGGTGGAGTGGCGGCAATTTTCCATTCTAAATTACTAGTTAATGTCATGTTTTAATTCCTTTGAGGGCCTGGTCCTCAGTGTTGGCTATCCTGGCTTGAACCCAATTCTCTTTGCCATCGTTTACTGTCTTCCCTCGGCCTACTCAGAGTTTCTATCCAAATTTGCTGAATTTATAACTGATTTAGTGCTGACTTCAGATAGAATAATTATTGTAGGGGACTTTAATATACATGTTGATATAGAGACTGACTATCTTAATAAGGCATTCAATTCAATTTTAGACTCAATGTGGTTTTCCCAGAAAGCAGAAAATTCTACCCATTATCTCCACCATTGGACCTTGTTTTGACTTATGGTATAGTTATAGAAAATCTGGTAGTGTCTCCTCATAATCCTGTACTGTCAGACCATTGTCTGTTCAACTATGATTTCACTATTTCTGATTATTTGACTCCTAAGAAGATACTACTACAGCAGATGTCTTTCAGATGTTACCAAATTTTTGCAGATTGTCTCCTCTATACCATGGGTCAACACAACGGAAATAAAAGATGGAGAGCCTGCACCTTTCATAATTGATAGCGTGGTGGATATTATTACAGCCTCTCTGCATTGGACTCTAGATTTGGTAGCCCTTTAAAAAAAAAAAAAGTCTATCCAGAGATTTCTAACCCCTTGGTATTATACCAAGAAACTTGTAGCTTAAAACAGAAGGCTCGTCATTTGGAAAGGAAATGGCATTCTACTAATTTAGAGGAATTCTATTTGACGTCTAAAATCTATTTCTATACAACGTCTATTTCTATATAATGTCTATAAAGTCTATTTAAAATAATCTCTTAATTTATAAAAAATCTCTTAGAAAAGCTAGATTAAGTTATTATTCTGCATTAATAGAAGTGAATAAGAATAACTCCAGGTTTCTTTTCAACACTATAGCCAGGCTGACAAAGAGTAAGGACTCGGTCAATCCTTGCATCCCTCCTGAGCTTTCTAGTCAGGACTTTTTGAACTTTTTCTATAATAAAATTTTATCTATTACAGATAAAATCAGTCAGATTCTTCCTACCGTAAACTCAAGTACATACATTAACTACTACAACTCCCTCAATTGATATCTGTTTAGATAAGTTTACTCCAATCGACCTTTTAGAGCTGGGTAAAATAATTTCATCTCAGCCTTCATCTTGCCTTTTGGACCTTATTCCTACCAGGTTATTTAAAATTGTCTTCCCAATTTTTATTTAGCGAATGCAAAGTCCTTAAGCCAAGCAGTTGCCTCCTGGTTTGCTGTATGGAGGGTGTGTAATCCTCCTTCCAGTCTTTGGAGCGGGCAAGCCTCTATGATGTGTTCCATAGTTTGCTCCTCTCCACATGCGCACAGTGGGCTAGGGCTACTGCCCCATCTGTGAAGGCTGGCCAAGCAGGGGCCATGTCCAGTCCTGAAGCGATTGAGTGTAGACCACTGTCTCCTTGGGAGGTTGGTGCCCGGGACCTGTTGGTTGGGGTTTATCACCAGCTGTTTGTTTGGGACCTCCTTGGTTTCCCATTCCTCTTGCCAAGCTGTCTGGATGGTAAAGTCAGCTGGGGGAGGGTTTTTCCAAATCGGCCGTCTGGATGAAAGTCGGGCAGTGGGTGGGGTGTAGATATCTGCATGGATTGGTAAGTGAGGAAAATCTTTAACTTTTTGGAGCATCCTTTGTCTTCCCAATTATTGGTAGTCATATTCTTCATATAATTAATTCTTCTTTAACTCTTGGTTATGTACCACTGGCTTTTAAAATTGCTGTAATTAAACCCTTACTTAAAAAGCCAACGCTTGATGCAGGAGTTTTGGCTATCGACCAATCTCTAGCCTTTCATTTCAAAAATCTTGGAAAGAGTTGTTGCCGTGCAATTGTTTGACCACTTGCTGGGAGTTGGTTTGTTTGAAGAGTTTCAATCTGGGTTCAGAGTTAATCACAGCACTGATACTGCCTTAGTGAAGGTCACTAATGACCTCATTGCATCTGATAATGGACTTGTTTCTGTTCTTGTCCTTTTAGATCTTAGTGCAGCCTTTGACACTATCGATCATGCCATTCTACTTGATAGATTAGAGCACTATGTTGGACAAAATGGAACTCTGCTGCAGTGGATTAGATCTTATTTGTACAATAGATTTCAGTTTGTTCACATTACTGATAAATTTTCTTCCAACTCTAAGCTCAGTCACGGAGTTCCTCAGGGATCTGTGTTAGGCCCTACTCTTTTTAGTTTATATATGCTTCCGTTAGGCAGTATTATTAGAAAACACTGTATACATTTTCATTGTTACGCAGACGACACACAACTATACCTGTCAATGAAGTCACGATTGTAATCAATTAGCCAAGTTTGATGCCTTTCTTAAGGATATCAAGGATTATTACAAATTACAAATTACAAGGATTACAAATTACAAAGGATTACAAATTACAAGTCATCTTAAGGATGACTTGTAATTTTCTGCTATTAAACTCCGATAAGACTGAAGTCATTCTTGTTGGCCAAAAACACCTTTGAAATTCCTTTCCAAATCATGATCTTAATTTAGATGCCGCCACTCTGAATAGTTCTGTGAGGAACCTTGGAGTTATTTTTGATCAAGATCTGTCCATTAATTCACATTTTAAATTTGTTTCTAAAACTGCCTTCTATCATCTAACTAACTAACTAACTAACCTGCACTTATATAGCGCTTTTCTAGTCACAAAGACCACTCAAAGCGCTTTCATTAATACTAACCCTCTATTCTAAGGGCCTATAGGAAACAGATATCTAGGGACAATTTAGAACAGCCAATTAACCTAACATGCATGTTTTTGGCATGTGGGAGGAAACCGGAGAAATCCCGGAGTAAACCCACGCAACACGGGTCGGAGAACATGCAAACTCCACACAGATCACTGTTGGTCGGGGGCTGGGATCGAACCCACGATCCCACGATCCCCACAATCCCCCGGCCAAGGGTAAACTGTGCTGCCGCAGTGCTAACCACTGCGCCACCGTGCAGCCCCACGGTATCTGCACAATACTGCCAAGATTAGGAGCATCTTGTCTCTTAGTGATTCTGAGAAACTGATCCACGCCTTTGTCAGCTCTTGATTAGATTATTGTAACTCCTTATTATCGGGTTGTCCTAAAATATCCTTAAAAAATCTTCAGTTGATCCAAAATAAAAATCTAATTTTTTGAGAAACTGATTTTTGGGTTTTCATGAGCTTCAAGCCATAACCATCAAAATTAAAAGAAATAAACACTTGAAATATTTCACTCTGTCTGTAATGAACAAAAAAATAGGAGTATTTTATAAATTGAATTTGTTTCAATACAATTTTATTTATTTCAGTAATTCAATTTTATAAATTGAATTACTGAAATAAATAATTTATTTCAGTAATTCAATTTTATAAATTGAATTACTGAAATAAATCAACTTTTTGATTATATTCTAATTTAGTCAGAAGCACTTGTATGCTACTCCACTATGAATGTAGCTCGTTCTGGCCTTTATCTTGAGCACAATAAGGATGAAGACCAACCCAAGGGTCAATGTGAGTGAGTTAGGTGACTATCGAGGTAATTACCTAAGAGGAGTAGCGATTCCCATGAAATGAGGATGGCTAGGACAGTGCCTCAGATCTAGTTTTTGACTAGAGGAATCATGGCTTTTTAAATACAGCTACAGTGGAGACCTTGAGGAAACGTCTCTTGATGGTCCAAGGTAAAGATGAGGAGGTGCCGGGTATCATCTGTGGAACCCCTGCGGACGCTGCCTGTGATGGTTGACTGGCCAAAGAGGAGTTCCGTCGGAGGGTTTTGGAGGAAAAAGCAAGGATGGATGATCGGCCATGTTCCACCACCGCTGCTGGAGATGGCGTGTTGAACCGTCTGGGCTCTGGCGCTACAGCTGCGAGGAGACCTGTGTTGCATTCCGGAGGAATGCCGATGAAAATGTTATTCTGTGATTCCTGCTTACTTGCAGGGTTGGAAGAATCCAGGGTCATTGCCTCTGTCACTGGGGTGAGTCCTGAGGTCCGCATTCATGTATTATCAGACAGTAATCACATTGACTCACCTGGGACAGAATGTAAACAACAACGGAATCCCGCGAGGGACAAAAGGACTTCCTATCAACGCGCATCATCAAAACAGAGAGAGCACAAGCTCTTCCAAATGGTAAACCACGCACAAGTTATCTGGATCCCAGAATCCAAATCTAAAGGTTTGCTAGGAGGTCATCTAAATATTAAAGCATATTACCAAAAATGGATCAGATATGGAATATGCTTATTGTCTAATTTGGATTTTCTATCTCTGAAAGTTGGTTGAATTGTAATGTATCAAATGTCAGTATACCAGGATATTTATAAGATAAGATAAGATAAGCCTTTATTAGTCCCACAATGGGGAAATTCCATTTATAGAAATGATAGAACCTCAAGCAAAGGAGGGGGTGTCCTAATTTATATAAGGGAATGTCTTAAATGTGTCGAACTTGAACTGAATATAAATTTGAAGTGCCTGGGACTTAATGTAATTCTATCACCAAATATGAATTTTAACATTAGTTGTAGTCTATAATCCCCCATCTCATGGTGCTGAGTTTTACAATGAATTCAAGAGTCTTCTTTCCATCTGTGATAAATGTAATGAATGTATTGTATTCGGTGAGTTTAACATTATTGGATGGTAAAAAGTACCAAAGGCAAATTGAAATCAGTCTACGGGGAAATTTAGATATGTACAATTGATTGATAAACCCACCCATATCACCAAGGACATCTGAAACTCTTATTGGACTTGATTTCACACTAATAAGCCAGAGAGAGTCATAAAAACACATAATTTGATTACTGGACTTTCAGATCACAACATGACGCTGGTTGTAAGAAAGCTATCAAAACAATGCCTTGTCCAACATATTAAAAATGAAAATCAATCTAGGTTCACAACAGGTATTTCTAAATCAAACATGGCTCACTTTGAATGCAAATTGGGAGAATGTAACCAAAGTGTCGGACTTAAAGAGTAGTGTCAGTAATTTTATGTCAACCTTAAGCAACTTAGTAAATACACAAGAACCTGGAAAAGCAGACCCAAGAAATGCTCCCTCGTATGGTTTAATAAGGACATTCTTCAGCTTATGAAAAAGAGAGATCTTGCTCTAAAAGGTCTCTGGTCACTAAAACCAATACTGACCATTTCATTTTCACTAGTCTAAGGAACAAGTGGTGTCTGAGCTTCGGAAAGCTAGACCTAATTACTTCCTTAGACTAATTGAGTAGGCCAATGGGAGCAGTTCAAACTCTGGCAACACATTAATAGATTAAACAAGTTCGAGTAAACAAAAAGCATTTCAAAAATAAGCTAGTCTCAAGGTAATGATAACCTCATTGATATCATGGGCTGCACGGTGGCCGCAGTGGTTAGCACTGCGGCAGCACAGTTTACCCTTGGCCGGGGGATTGTGGGGATCGTGGGATCGGGGGTTCGATCCCAGCCCCCGACCAACAGTGATCTGTGTGGAGTTTGCATGTTCTCCCCGTGTTGCGTGGGTTTACTCCGGGATTTCTCCGGTTTCCTCCCACATGCCAAAAACATGCATGTTAGGTTAATTGGCTGTTCTAAATTGTCCCTAGATATCTGTTTCCTATAGGCCCTTAGAATAGAGGGTTAGTATTAATGAAAGCGCTTTGAGTGGTCTTTGTGACTAGAAAAGCGCTATATAAGTGCAGGTTAGTTAGTTAGTTAGTGATAGTAATGAGTCCATGGCCAATGTCTTCAACTGTTTTTTCACTGAATCCGTTCATAAATTGGCAAGTTATTTTAGACCACCTGAGTTATCCTCTAAGGAACATGTTCACAACAGTTTTCACATTAAAGAGGTATCCAGTGATGCAGTTAAAGAGATTATTGGGAAAATGAATAACTCTATGGCAAAGGATGTTGATAACTTAAATGCTGCCTTAATTAAGAAACACCAGAATAGTCTGTTGGAGCATATTACTCATTTAGTTAACTTGTCAATAAGGACAAATACCTTTCCAGAGAATTGGAAGACAGCAGTAATTACCCCGGTCTATAGGTCGGGAGACAAGGACTTAGCAAGCAACTACAGGCCGATTGCTATATTGCCCGTAGTCTCAAAAAATTTTGGAGAGATTGTTGCTGAATCAATTGATAGAACATTTAGAGTCCAACCAATTACTTTATTCACAACAATTTGGGCTTGAGACCTAAGTATTCCACAGAAACAGCTAACTGTTATTTTATTGAGAAGGTCAAGGCTTTATTGGTTAAGGGGCATGTTGTGGGGACCATGTTTTCTGGATCTAAAAAGGCCTTTGACACAGTACACCACACTGTCCTATTGTCGAAGTTAAAAGACTTCCAAGATTTCAACTGAGGTAATACAGTGGTTTAGGTCATACCTGGAGGGGAGAGAACAATGTGTCACGGTCAACGGGGAGAAATTGGGCTGCTCACAGATAACATGGGAGTATCACAAGGATCTATACTAGGGCCATTGTTGTTCACAATATACATCAACGACTTGCCCAATAGTTGCTCAGGTGCCAACTGCCAGATGTATGCTGATGACACCGTAATCTATCTGTCTGCCAAAACGGCTAGCATGGCAGCTGAGCACCTGACCCAGGTTTTACAGAACATCTCTAAATGGCTTGTGTTGTCGCATTTAACCTTGAATGTCAAAAAAACTGTTGCTATGTGTATCTCTATTAGAAACCTGCCCATGAATGATGCTTCTGATGTTAAAATTGGAAATGAGGTGCTTACTGAAGTGAATGAGGTCAAGTATTAAGGAATCATTCTAGACAGGAAGCTGCAATTCGACAAGCAGGTGCATTACATTTGGAAGAAGGTCAAACCCAATGTAAATTGCTTCCGTCTCATTAGAAGGGATTTGTCATTCAGAACTGCTCATACATATATGCACGCGATGATTCTTTCAATCTGTCATACTGTATCACATCTTGATCACCAAACATCTCAAATTACACTAAACCCATAACTGCAATATATAAACAGGCTATAAAATCTTGGACTGGCAAACCAGTGCGGTGGCATCACTGTGGTATTTTAGTCAACCACAATCTTTTTACATTGAAAATTTTATTATCTTCTGTAATATCTTCTGTAATTTTTTTTTTTTTTTTTTTGCTGCACGGGGTGCAGTGGTTAGCACTGCGGCAGCACAGTTTACCCTTGGCCGGGGGATTGTGGGGATCGTGGGATCGTGGGTTCGATACCCAGCCCCCGACCAACAGTGATCTGTGTGGAGTTTGCATGTTCTCCCCTTGTGTTGCGTGGGTTTACTCCGGGATTTTCTCCGGTTTCCTCCCACATGCCAAAAACATGCATGTTAGGTTAATTGGGCTGTTCTAAATTGTCCTAGATATCTGTATCCTATAGGCCCTTAGAATAGAGGGTTAGTATTAATGAAAGCGCTTTGAGTGTTCTTTGTGACTAGAAAAGCGCTATATAAGTGCAGGTTATTTAGTTAGTTAGTTAGTAGTAATATCAGACTGGTTTTTTAAATTGTCTATACAATCTTGTTTCACCTCCATTCTCATGGTTTGGTGGCTAGACGCTCGAGCTCTAGCAGAGCATGCACACAAGCTTCCAGTCAACGGTGACGGCATTGTCACCATGTCTAGAACTTCATTTGTCAGTCTGATTTCTCCATAAAGGGGCAAACTTATGGAACTCTCTGCCAACTCACTTAAAATTAAAGATAAACTGCCAACCTCTTCAACAGAGGTGCTAAAGATTGTGCTAAAATCCCACCAGCAATGTCTGCATGTCTAGTCTGAATTGTGTTTGTTGTGATCATGGATCTCTTGCTCTATTTATAATTAGGGCCCTGAACACCACTGACGACGTCAGTTGGTGAAAGCCCTATTGTATCTGCTTGCGTTTATTTATTAGGCCTGAGCCACTTGACAACGTTTTTTTTCGTTGGCGAAAGCCCTATTGTAATTGCTTGCGTTTATTTTTTTCGTTTTTTTTTTTCTTTTTCTCCCCAAATGATCGCATTTTTCACCCTCTGAACCCATTTTCACCAAAATGCAATTTTTTTTGGCAAACCCCTCACACCCGGCAAAAAATTCAATAAACTGGAAAACATATATGCCCCCCCACCCCTCATTTTGGTGGGTGGGGCCAAACGTGCAAGGTCTATGGAGACTGGAGACCATAAACTTTGCCGTAGAAACATCAAATTTGGGTGAGGTGTGAATCACCTCAAGACATGCAAAAAACATCATTGTGGCCCATACCCACCGCCAACAGGAAGGCCGCCATCTTGCCTCAAAGTCGCCCCACCTCCAATTCGGGAAAAAAGTCACACCTCGCATTTCAACGCACTTGTCCTAGGGACCAGATCCAATTGAGCTCATTTTTGCATGGCGGCATCTATAGGCATTGACCATTAAAAATTGTATAAATTAAGTCAAAATCTCAAAAGGCGTGGCCAGGGCACCATGGTGAAGTTTGACTCCTCCCTTTACAAATTCAACCACCTGTAACTCGGCCAAGACTAGTCCGATGTCCACAAAACTTTCCATGAAGGAAAATAGTGCCACCCCGGACGCAATGACATCAAAATACCTGACAAAAAGATATAGCGCCACATAGTGGTTAACAAAAGAATTGCTGAAAAATGTTTTATTTATTACTCACGCACGGCTGGCCAGAATGACGTGAAATTTTCAGAGATTCATCAGAACACAGCCATGATCATAACTGAACATCAACTTTAGCAAGATATGAAATGTGTTACCATGGACACGGCCTCTTCGCTATTCAATCCGTGAGCTTATGGGGAGGGGTGGGAACGTCCTGGAGTCATGAAAATTGGAACATAGGTTTAGGTGACTGTCACATATAGTCCAATATGGGTGGACAACACATAACTGACAAGGAAGTGTCAAGGAACTGACAAGGAAGTGACAAGGAAGGAAGTGACAAGGAAGGAAGTGACAAGGAAGGAGTCAAAATTCGCCATGGCGAATTTTGACTCCTCCCCTTACAACTTCAAAGTCCTGTAACTCGGGCAAACCCTTTCCGATGTGCACCATTCCTTCCATAATGGAAAATAGTTCCACCCCGAACGCAATGACATCAAAATACCTGACAACAAATATAGCGCCACATAGTGGTTAACAAAAGAATTGCTGAAAACTGTTTTATTGATTACTCACCTGCGGCTGGGCAGAATGACGTGAAATTTTCTGACATTCATCAGACCACAGCCATGATCATAACCTGAAAACCTATATAGCGCCACATAGTGGTTACCGAAAGAATTGCTAACCCACTAGTTACTAAATGGCTCTCTGTAGTTGCACAATGGCAGATAAAAAAAAATTGACCTAATTAAAAACTCGAAGCACCCCACAAAGAGATATTTTTTGCATGTCTTGAGGTGATGCACACCTCACCCAAATTTTATGTCTCGACGGGCAAAGTTTACAGTCTCCAGTCCTCCATAGACCTTGAAAATTTGTGTAGCTGTAGGGGAGGGAACATATCTTTTCCTATTTATCAAATTTTTTGCCGGGTCTGAGCGGTCTTAGGATTTATAAATTTTTGAACATATGTACCTAACAGCCACACCATTTGAGCAAAAATTGCACACCCACTAGTGCCTAAGCAGCTCTCTGTATTTCAACAATTGCAGATAAAAAAAATGGACCTAAAAACCTCAAAGCCCCCCAACAAGGAAAATTGTATGATGTTCTCTCATGTAGAAGTTAACTAATTTTAAAATTACTTTTAAACTCTGAATTGTTTTACTAAATGGCCTCTCTGTACTTGCACAATTGCAGAAAAAAAATGGACCTAATGTACCTAACAGCAACACATTTGAGCGCAAAAATTGCACACCCACTATGTGCCTAAGCAGCTCTCTGTAGTTGGAACAATTGCAGATACAAAAATGGACCTAAACTCGAAGCCCCACCAACAACAAAAATTGATATGATGTTACTCTCATGTAGAAGTTAATAATTTTAAAATTAACTTTTAAACTCTGAATATTTTAAGCTCTAGAATTTGAGAATATTTATTTCCGATGAATTTCCGCTATATATTTCCGAGCTGTCTCATGGCGAGGAGTCAACCTTCTCCATGGTAACATTACCTAATCAGTGATGTGCAGATCCAAAGAGACCAACAAGCTGCTCTGAGTCTGAGAGTGTATTAAAGATCTTTGTCTCTTTAAAATGGAGTCCTCTAACAACTCCTTCAAAATGGGAGGAAAACATGGCCACTTTCTCATTTACAAACAGCAGAATCGTTACCTACGATGCAGCAAAGTTCAGACTCCTCAGCCTCACAGCAACCCCATTTTAATGACCAAGCACCTCCCACTGGACATATCATTCATTCAAAAACAGTTCAATAAATATTTTGTTACCTACGATGCAGCAAAGTTCAGACTCCTCAGCCTCACAGCAACCCCATTTAAATGACCAAGCACCTCCCACTGGACATATCATCCATTCA
Source organism: Pholidichthys leucotaenia (assembly GCA_020510985.1). NCBI lineage: Eukaryota > Metazoa > Chordata > Actinopteri > Cichliformes > Pholidichthyidae > Pholidichthys > Pholidichthys leucotaenia. Next base: position 247,186,640 of record CM035839.1, on the reverse strand, counting down.
AAAACAGTTCAATAAATATTTCTACAAAAACAGATTACAGTTCACCATCTTCCAATATACAATATCTCACAAAAGTGAGTACACCCCTCCATTTTCTAATAAATTTTTATTATATCTTTCATGGGACCAACACTGAAGATTGACACTTTGATGTAATGTAGTCAATGTACAGCTTGTACAACAGTGGAAATCTGTTGTCCTCTTAAAATTACTCATGACTTCAATCTGAAGGTTGTTCTCCAAAATTACAACAATTTTCTTATCATTTTATACTTTTCTTTGTCAATCTATCTACACTTTGAAACCATTTCCCTCAAATTTTGTAATCTCCTCTTGTAAAATGACTTTTCCTGTACATTTGAGACTATTATAAATTTGTGGATCATTTTATGAATGATTTTTCTTTAGATTTTAATAAAATTACTGTTTCAATATAAATTTGAAACACATTGTTTAAGGGGAAAAAGCCAAAATATTATCACAATTTACACTTTTGACCATAATTTTGCAGAGCAAAAACCAAACAATAACTATGACTGCAATGGTCATGTGCCCGTAGCAAGCAGCGCCTCTTTGTGTTGGTCATATCATGTGACTTCTCCCATGGAAAAAGCACATACATCGCATCAGGAATCACAGCATTGCAGCGGAGAGCACATGGAGGGAGAGGAAGTGCCTGTATTAAAAAAAAAACAACAACAAAAAAGTACATATTTAATAAAAACATTAAAATAATATTTCAATTATTCATTGGATTCGTCTGTAAGCCAAGGACCATCTCTGGTTAAAATTTCAGCAAAATCCATCCAGTAGTTTCTACATAATCCTACTAAATCACTGCAAGAAGTTTGAGCCTTGGTAGAGGTATGCAGTCATGGATCACCCTCAAAATGTAATGGTTTGTGTGTAGGCCAAGAACCACTTCTGGTGAAAATTTCATCCAAATTCATCCAGTAGTTTTGGAGTATTGTTGAAAAAGTGTGTGAGGATATAAGAGCCTTGGTGGAGGTATGCATTCCACAGGAAGTTTTCAGTTTCAAATTTAGCAATGTTTTCTCACACAACTTATAACAAAATAAACGTAGCACTTATATCTAACGGTTAACATGCAAAATGTTAAGTTTAAACCAACTTACAGGTGTGCTTGGCTAAGATCAAACATGCTAATGCTAACGGGCTAGCCGCGAACGTTAGCTAAAACGCTAATCTCAAGGGTAACAAATTTAGCAATGTTTTCTCACACAACTTATAACTAAATAAACGGAGCATTTATATCTAACGGTTAACATGCAAAATGTTACGTTTAAACCAACTTACAGGCTGGTTGGGTGAGGACTGCGTCGTCTTCTTCTGAGGTTTTATGGCGGTTGGCAAACGCCTTGTAGGAGCATTACCGCCACCTTCTGGAACGGACTGTGATTCGAAATGGCATTACTGTCCTATATCCTTGAAATTAGTCCTGTTGCCCTAATAAACCTAAAAACTGCATGATAGACCGCATCTCCTGAACTTCTCTGCAAAATCTCTTTCATACTGAGCTGGTTTTGTACTGCGATAAGCACAGTTGCCATGGAAACCCACTCATTGCATTTCAATAATGGACATTTATACATGGGGCAAACTTGCAACAATTTGCACTAAATTTTCGACGATTGATATTAGTCCTGCACCAAACAAGTCTACATAAAAATAACAAACAAAAGTTTTAGCGCCCCTATTTTTAAAAGGAAGAATTGCTGAAAAATTTTTTCTCTCTTTTTCTCTCACTAGCAGAAAAAAAAATGCATGAAGGAATCACTAGAGCTGATTGACAGTACGTGTAGATAGTACAGAACTGTTTCCATGGCGACCAGCGTGCTTCAACACACACAGTGAAGAGCATTGTAGCTAGATGGAATAATATGTAGATATATAAACACCCAGTGCGGAGCATTGTAGCTAGATGGAATAAATATGTATATATATATATATACACACAGTGCAGAGCATTGTTGCTAGATGGGATGAAACAGCACAACCGTCTACTTAGTTATCCTATAATGGTAGGATTATGTACCATACATATCTCGAACCTCCAATAGCGACCGCTAATTTTCCTAATTGTCTGCTGGAGGGGACACATTGTATGTCTTTTGCATTCAAAACTATTAGGTTGTCACGTCTTTAGCCTATCTCTAAGAGCAGCCCCTACTTAGGGTTGTACAGTCTGACAGCCCGCTGGGAGGAAGGACCTGCGAACCTCTCGGTTGTGCACCTAGGATGATGATAGTCTGCTGCTACATGAACTCCACCGTGCGTTCAGTATGTCCGCATAGGGTGGAACTCGGACTCCAGCAGAGATGACAGTTTAGCCACCGTCCTTTCTCTCTCCTATCTCGTCCACTGGGACAACGCGCTACCCCAGGACAGAGCTAGCTTTCTTGATCTGTTTGTTCAGTCTCTTCCTATCGGCCTGCCCTAATGCCACTGCCGGCAGCAGACCACCGTGTCATACAATGTCTTCAGCAGCGCCCCTTGTACAACAAAAGACCTGAGTCTCCTCAGTAGGAACAGCCTGCACTGTCCCTTCTTGTAGAGTGTGTCAGTATAGTGTGACCAGTCTAGTTCATTGTTCAGATGAACACCCAGGTACTTATAGGATGTCACCATCTCAATGTCTGTTCCCTGTGTATTTACTGGTGATGTGAGGTGTACAGGGACGTGTTGCCCTGGCAACATGGTGACGGTTGACTACACGCCATGACATTTCAGAAAGTTGTATCTTGGACAAACTTTTTCTGATTTTCACTAAATATTTGACAGTGGATAATAGTCTCACCCTGAACAGTCCCTAAAATTTCCCAATTTCAAATTCTCCTTTTAACTAAGATACATTTGCGGATTAATTTGCCTCTTGAACATATTGCACATCTTTTTGACATAAGCAGATAAAATGTGCTATATAAATACACTTGCTTGCTTTGTAACAATTTTTGGAATAAAGTACACAATGGCTTACAAACTGCAGCTCTTTATTTCAAAGATGCAAAACTGTAACCATAACCATGACACAATACAAGAATATAAACTGACATGCATGATCAATATGTATCATTGTTCTACCATGTTATAGCGCATAACTCTCTCATGCTACAGCACTACTCTAATGCGCACGTCACAAAACCACGGCTGCTGTGGGGTTGCTGCTTCAGAGTCCCCCACATCCTAAATGGAACTACTGAATTTCACAGTTTTGGTTATCACAGGCAACCATGTCATCCAGCTCTTCTGGCTGCCTGCAAGTCCACCACACTTCTGCTGTGTTCTGTGTCTGCCAGATGTGGCAGGTGTGGAAAAGCACATGGAAATTCATTTAAAGAATGTCCTGCTCGCAATGCAGACTGCAAGAAATGTCAGAAAAAGGGGCATTTTGCTGCTTTGGGTAAAACAAAAATGAGAGTGGAGGAACTTCAGCAGAGGGACATGACTGAAAGTTTGGAGACATTGTTTTTGGCCACAATGACTACGGCACCTCCACCTAATGTGCGTGGAAGAAGTCGATTGGAGTAAATGGCCAGCAGGTACTGTTCAAAGCGAGGGAGGACGGGCGGCGGGTTCCGCGGTCGCGCGGGGGGCGAAGGCCCGTTTACACCTGCCTGCAGGTTTAATTAGGCCTGAGCCACTGACAACGTCAGTCGGCGAAAGCCCTATTGTAATTGCTCACGTATTTATTAGGGCCTGAGCCACTGACAACGTCATCGGCGAAAGCCCTATTGTATCCGCTCACATTTCTTTATTATTATTATTCTGCCCAAATGATCGCATTTTTCACCCTCTGAACGTTAACCAAAACGCGATTTTTTTTTGGCAAACCCCTCAGACTCGGGCAAAAAATTCGATAAACTGAAAACATATGTGCCCTCCCACCCCTCATTTTTGTGGGTGGGGCCAAACGTACAAGGTCTATGGAGACAGAAGACCATAAACTTTACCGTAGACACATCAAATTTGGGTGAGGTGTGAAACACCTCAAGACATGCAAAAAACATCATTGTGGCCCATAACCCACCTCCAACAGGAAGGCCGCCATCTTGCCTCAAAGTGCCCCACCTCCAATTCGGGAAAAAAGTCACACCTCGCATTTGAACGCACTTGTCCTAGGGACCTGCTCCAATTGAGCTCATTTTGCATGGCGGCATCTATAGGCCATTGGCCATTAAAAGTTATATAAATTAAGTCAAAATCTCAAAAGGCGTGGCCAGGGCGCCATGGCAAAGTTTGACTCCTCCCCTTACAAATTCAACCACCTGTAACTTCGGCCAAAACTTGTCTGATGTCCACAAAACTTTACATGAAGGAAAATAGTCCACCCCGAACGCAATGACCTCAAAATACCTGACAACCGATAGTAGCGCGCCACCATAGTGGTTAACAAAGAATTGCTGAAACTGTTTTATTTATTACTCACACGCAGCTGGGCAGAATGATGTGAAATTTTCTGAGATATCATCAGAACACAGCCATGATCATAACTGAACATCAACATTAGTATGACATCTTAACGTATTACTATGGACATGCCCACCTCGCCATTTCAATCCGTTAGCTTATGGGGAGGGGTGGGAACGTCCTGGAGTCATGAAAAATTGGAACATAGGTTAGGTGACTGTCACATATAGTCCAATATGGGTGGACAACACATAACTGACAAGGAAGTGTTGCCATGGCGCCATGGCGAAATTTTGACTCCTCCCCTTACAAATTCAAAGTCCTGTATCTCGGGCAAACCCTTTCTAATGTGTACCATCCTTCCATAATGTAAAATAGTTCCACCCCCGAACGCAATGGCATCAAAATACCTACAACAAATATAGCGCCACATAGTGGTTAACAAAAAGAATTGCTGAAAACTGTTTTTATCGATTACTCACGTGCGGCTGGGCAGAATGATATGAAATTTTCTGACATTCATTAGACCACAGCCATGATCATAAACCTGAAAACCTCTATAGTGCCACATAGTGGGTACTGAAAGAATTTGCTAACCCCACTATTTACTAAATGGCTCTCTGTAGTTGCACAATTGCAGATAAAAAAAATGGACCTAATTAAAAACTCGAAGCACCCCACAAAGAGATATTTTTGCACATCTTTTGCACCCAAATTTATGTTCGACGGCAAAGTTTACAGTCTCCATAGACCTTAAAATCTTGTGTACGTTTGGGGGGGAACATATCTTTTCCTTGTTTTATCGAATTTTTTGCCGGGTCTGAGCGGTCTTGGGATTTATAAATTTTTGAACATATGTACCTAACAGCCACACATTTGAGGCAAAAATTGCACACCCACTAGTGCCTAAGCAGCTCTCTGTATTTCAACAATTGCAGATAAAAAAATGGACCTAAAACCTCGAAGCCCCCCAACAAGAAAAATTGTATGATGTTCTCTCATGTAGAAGTTAATAATTTTAAAATTAACTTTTAAACTCTGAATTGTTTACTAAATGGCTCTCTGTACTTGCACAATTGCAGATAAAAAAAAAATGGACCTAATGTACCTAACAGCAGCACATTTGAGGCAAAAATTGCACACCCACTAGTGCCTAAGCAGCTCTCTGTAGTTGAACAATTGCAGACAATGGACCTAAAACCTCGAAGCCCCCCCAACAACAAAAATTGTATGATGTTATCTCATGTAGAAGTTAATAATTTTAAAATTAACTTTTAAACTCTGAATATTTTAAGCTCTAGAAATTGAGAATATTTATTTCCGATGAATTCCCAATATATATTTCCGATGTCCCATGGCGAGGAGTCAACCTTCTCCATGGTAACACTTACCTAATCAGTGATGTGCAGATCCAAAGAGACCAACAGCTGCTCTGAGTCTGAGAGTGTATTAAAGATCTTTGTCTCTTTAAAATGGAGTCCTCTAACAACTCCTTCAAAAGGAGAAAAACAGGCCACTGTCTCATTTACGAACAGCAGAATCGTTACCTACGATGCAGCAAAGTTCAGACTCCTCAGCCTCACAGCAACCCCATTTTAATGACCAAGCACCTCCCACTGGACATATCATTCATTCAAAAACAGTTCAATAAATATTTTGTTACCCACGATGCAGCAAAGTTCAGACTCCTCAGCCTCACAGCAACCCCATTTTAATGACCAAGCACCTCCCACTGGACATATCATCATTCAAAAACAGTTCAATAAATATTTCTACAAAAACAGTTTACAGTTCACCATCTTCCAATATACAATATCTCACAAAAGTGAGTACACCCCTCACATTTTTATAAATATTTTACTATATCTTTTCATGGGACAACACTGAAGATATGACACTTTGATGTAATGTAGTCAATGTACAGCTTGTACAACAGTGGAAATCTGTTGTCCTCTTAAAATTACTCATGACTTCAATCTGGAAGGTTGTTCTCCAAAATTTACAACAATTTTCTAATCATTTCATACTTTTCTTTGTCAATCTATCTACATTTGAAACCATTTCCCTCAAATTTGTAATTTCCTCTTGTAAAATTGACTTTTCCTGTACATTTGAGGACTGGTCCGACTGAAAGACCAGACTGACAGCATTCAACAGGGCGTGGGACTCGAGAAGGTGTGTTCACATTTTGGTGGTTAACAAATGGCAGAAATTGATAGAAGAGGGGAAAAATGAGCCAAACGGCACAGGTGAGGGGAGAGGAGGCAGCAGAGGAGTGTGTTCTGAATACAGCAGAGAGGCCGTGAGATTTTCAGCACTCAGGTTAGTGACGTGACTCTCAGAATAAATTCTATAATATTTAGCTGCCATCAAGTAGTTCACAATTCTCTGTCTCCAAAGTATTTTTTCTCATAAACTGAAAAAATAATTAATTCCTCAATAACGAAGATTTTTCAATAAAGTTCTGAATTTCCAAGAAAAAATTAGCTACATGAATAGAATAGAAAACACTTGATTGTCCCCTTGGGGAAATTTGTTGTGGACTCACAGTTCTGACACAAACCTGCTTCCCTTTGAATCACAAGACACACACACAACTGACATCTGCTCACATAGAGTATATTGCACGCTATACCCCCATTACACATATTAAAAAAACAAAACAAAAAAAGCAGTCTAAAACATAAACAAAGAGAACATGTAGTCCAAGTTAGGATCACCATGCTGTTGTACAATCCTAGGAGCAATTTAGGAGCCTAATAGAAGCAGGTACAAATAAACTTTTTAAAACAGTTTAACCCTGCATTTTGGTATTCTGTATCTTCTACCAGAAGCAAGAGCTCAAACATCAGAATAGAGGATGTGTGAGGGCGTCCTGCAGAACTCTCTGTGCCCTGCCTGCACACACACTGCTCATAAATGGCCTTAAGGGAGAGCTTTTCAGTTCTCCCCATCACTTCAGGCAGCCTGGACCAGACGCTGCAGCTTAGATTTGGCCTGCCACAGAAATATTGCAAACCACACAGACATCCTGTACCTTATGATGCTCTCCAGCACCGCCTGGTAAAATAAAAACATTATTTTGTCACTGATTCCAAACACCCTCAGCCGACGGAGAAAATACAGCCTTTGCTGTAGACGAGAGCACACAAACTCAACATGGTCATTGCAGGTAAAAAGGTTATCCAGATGGATGCTCAGATACCTGTAGCAGGTGACCTGCTAAATTTCCACACTGTTAATAGACAGTGGAGTGTGGTCTCCCACTGACCGAGGGTCCACCACCATCTCCTTAGTTTTTTGTGTGTTGATGACCAAGAAATGTTCATCACACCACTTTGCAAAGCCAATGAGCTCAGTGAAATACAAGGAGGTGTCAGTGTCTTGGTGTAATAGGCTAAGGATGGCAGTGTCGTGAAAAAATTTCAAAAACAGGTTACCTGGATAATGACTAATACAGTCATTAGTGTAGAGGGTAAAGAGGACCAGAGAGCTCACACAGCCCTGAGGTGCACCTGTGCTGATGGGTTTGGAGTCAGTGTGTTACTGATCCTGACATATGTTAATATGAAAATTTCTAAGCAAAAGCTTTATTTTTTTGGTTAAAAGGGACAAAAATTTACATTCAAAAAGTTCTGAAATTTAAAGAATATGATTTTTTTTTTACGTGAAGAAAATCACATTTATAGAAAAAGCTGCCATATTATAATAGCCTAAACATTCCTAGTAGTTACAGCCTTTTACTTGATTTTAAGATCAAATACTGCTCCATGCAGATTTTTGTGGACACAGTTTGGTGAAAAAGCCTCTTTCCACAGTAGATGTTGCTGAATGAAGAAAAAAAAGAAAACCCTTGCTTGTTCTCAGGTGATTCATTATTTTTTAACAAGGAGGATGGTAGTGGTGGTGGACTCACAAATTTATTCTAAGGTAAAGCCTATAAATGTAAATTGAGTACAAATTAGCAGATTCCAAGGTTGTCATAGCCAGGAGCGGCACTGGGGTTAAGCTCCCAGTGCTCATAAAATGCTCCTTACGGCGTGCGTCTCGAAAAGCCTCTGACAACTAAGTCCAGCTCCTAGCCTGCCCGTGTGGTTTTGTCTCTAAGCCCGGTGGAACTGCTTTTACTAATAGGAGAAGGGGCGAGGGCGGATCTCTGGTGCCTTAAAACCAGATGCTTCGGGTAGATGGTGGCTCGTCAACCTGGGAGGGTAGCCCATCTAGAAGAAGGTAAACCCTGATTTCAAACCTCCGCTGCCTTGCGGCACACCCGGTCACGGGAAAGGCTTCGGGAGTCAACCCTGAGGAAAAATCCAGAGTCGGAGCCCCTAAGGCAGTTCTCTGTTGTGCTCAACATCGTTCTGGCAGCTCCTGCGACAGCACTGGTGCCAAACTACAGCAGCCCTGCTGTTCCTTTGGATCCATCAGTGACGTGGAGAGGGGGGACATGCTACATGGGTAACATCTTGACCTCCATATCTTCCTGCCCAGGCTTGAATCCTACCAACGCCCAACGCTGGAAGGTAGAACACCGGTGCACATCGGCCTGATCAGCCACAGGCGGTGCTGTTCCAGCAGAGTAGACGTTTAGGATTCTCTTCCATGGTCATCATAGACCGACGGAGGCCAACGACAACGATTATAAATTTGTGGATCATTTTATGAATGATTTTTCTTTATATTTTAATAAAATTACTGATTCAATATAAATTTGAAACTCATTGTTTAAGGGGAAAAAGCCAAAATATTATCACAATTTACACTTTTGACCATAATTTTGCAGAGCAACAACCAAACAATAACTATGACTGCAATGGTCATGTGCCCGTAGCAAGCAGCGCCTCTTTGTGTTGGTCATATCATGTGACTTCTCCCATGGAAAAAGCACATACATCGCATCAGGAATCACAGCATTGAAGCGGAGAGGACATGGAGGGAGAGGAAGTGCCTGTATTAAAAAAAACAAAACAACAACAACAAAAAGTACATATTTAATAAAAACATTAAAATAATATTTCAATTATTCATTGGATTCGTCTGCAAGCCAAGGACCATCTCTGGTTAAAATTTCAGCAAAATCCATCCAGTAGTTTCTACATAATCCTACTAAATCACTGCAAGAAGTTTGAGCCTCGGTAGAGGTATGCAGTCATGGATCACCCCCAAAATGTAATGGTTTGTGTGTAGGCCAAGAACCACTTCTGGTGAAAATTTCATCCAAATTCATCCAGTAGTTTTGGAGTATTGTTGGAAAAGTGTGTGAGGATATAAGAGCCTTGGTGGAGGTATGCATTCCACAGGAAGTTTTCAGTTTCAAATTTAGCAATGTTTTCTCACGCAACTTATAACAAATTAAATGTAGCACTTATATCTAACGGTTAACCTGCAAAATGTTAAGTTTAAACCAACTTACAGGTGTGTTTGGCTCAGATCAAACATGCTAATGCTAACGGGCTAGCCGCAAACGATAGCTAAAACGCTAATCTCAAGGGAAAGAAATTTAGCAATGTTTTCTCACACAACGTATAACAAAATAAACGGAGCACTTATATCTAACGGTTAACATGCAAAATGTTACGTTTAAACCAACTTACAGGCTGATTGCGTGAGGACTGACGTACGTCGTCTTCTTCTGAGGTTTTATGGCGGTTGGCAAACGCCTTGTAGGAGCATTACCGCCACCTTCTGGAACGGACTGTGATTCGAAATGGCATTACTGTCCTATATCCTTGAAATTAGTCCTGTTGCCCTAATAAACCTAAAAACTGCATGATAGACCGCATCTCCTGAACTTCTCTGCAAAATCTCTTTCATACTGAGCTGGTTTTGTCCTGCGATAAGCACAGTTGCCATGGAAACCCACTCATTGCATTTCAATAACGGACATTTATACATGGGGCAAACTTGCAACAATTTGCACTAAATTTTCGACGATTGATATTAGTCCTGCACCAAACAAGTCTACATAAAAATAACAAACAAAAGTTTTAGCGCCCCTGTTTTTAAAAGGAAGAATTGCTGAAAATTTTTTTCTCTCTTTTTCTCTCACTAGCAGAAAAAAAAATGCATGAAGGAATCACTAGGGCTGATTGACAGTACATGTAGATAGTACAGAACTGTTTCCATGGCGACCAGCGTGCTTCAACACACACAGTGCAGAGCATTGTAGCTAGATGGAATAATATGTAGATATATAAAAACCCAGTGCGGAGCATTGTAGCTAGATGGAATAAATATGTAAATATATATACACACACAGTGCAGAGCATTGTTGCTAGATGGGATGAAACAGCACAACCGTCTACTTAGTTATCCTATATGGTATGATTATGTACCCATACATATGGGTTGTTGAGCAGACTTTCCAGGGCCATCCAGCGGACGGGTCTGTTCTCATTGTCCCACAGACAGTGGTAATCCATGGGAAACAGATCTCGGGCAAGGGCCGAGATCATTACCGCCACCTTCTGGAACGGACTGTGATTCGAAATGGCATTACTGTCCTATATCCTTGAAATTAGTCCTGTTGCCCTAATAAACCTAAAAACTGCATGATAGACCGCATCTCCTGAACTTCTCTGCAAAATCTCTTTCATACTGAGCTGGTTTTGTCCTGCGATAAGCACAGTTGCCATGGAAACCCACTCATTGCATTTCAATAACGGACATTTATACATGGGGCAAACTTGCAACAATTTGCACTAAATTTTCGATGATTGATATTAGTCCTGCACCAAACAAGTCTACATAAAAATAACAAACAAAAGTTTTAGCGCCCCTGTTTTTAAAAGGAAGAATGCTGAAAATTTTTTTCTCTCTTTTTCTCTCACTAGCAGAAAAAAAAAATGCATGAAGGAATCACTAGGGCTGATTGACAGTACATGTAGATAGTACAGAACTGTTTCCATGGCGACCAGCGTGCTTCAACACACACAGTGCAGAGCATTGTAGCTAGATGGAATAATATGTAGATATATAAAAACCCAGTGCGGAGCATTGTAGCTAGATGGAATAAATATGTAAATATAGTATATACACACACAGTGCAGAGCATTGTTGCTAGATGGGATGAAACAGCACAACCGTCTACTTAGTTATCCTATATGGTATGATTATGTACCCATACATATTCTCACCCTCCATAGCGACCGGTATTTTCCTAATTGTATGCTGGAGGGGACCATTGTATGTCTTTTGCATTCAAAACTATTAGGTTGTCACGTCTTAAGCCTATCTCTACCAGCAGCCCTACTTAGGTTGTACAGTCTGACAGCCGTTGGGAGGAAGGACCTGCGAAACCTCTCGGTTGTGCACCTGGGATGATGTAGTCTGCTGCTAAATGAACTCCACCGTGCGTTCAGTATGTCCTGCATAGGGTGGAACTCGGACTCCAGCAGAGATGACAGTTTAGCCACAGTCCTTCTCTCTCCTATCTCCTCCACTGGGACAACGCGCTACCCCAGGACAGAGCTAGCTTTCTTGATCTGTTTGTTCAGTCTCGTCCTATCGGCTGCCATAATGCCACTGCCCCAGCAGACCACCGTGTCATACAATGTCTTCAGCAGCGCCCCTTGTACACAAAAAGACCTGAGTCTCCTCAGTAGGAACAGCCTGCGCTGTCCCTTCTTGTACAGTGCGTCAGTATAGTGTGACCAGTCTAGTTTATTGTTCACATGAAGACCCAGGTACTTATAGGGTGTCACCATCTCAATGTCTGTTCCCTGGATATTTACTGGTGATGTGAGGTGTTGTCCTGAAATGACAGTGGAGGAACTTCAGCAAACTGACATGAGTGAAAGTTTGGAGACATTGTTTTTGGGCACAATGACTACGGCACCTCCACCTAATGCTGCGTGGAAGAAGTCGATTGGAGGAACTGGCCAGCAGGTAGGGTTCAAAGCAAGGGAGGACGGGCGGCGGGTTCCGCGGTCGCGCGGGGGGGTTAAGGTCCGTTTACACCTGCCTGCAGGTTTAATTATTAGGGCCTGAGCCACTGACAACGTCAGTCGGCGAAAGCCCTATTGTAATTGCTCACGTTTATTTATTAGGGCCTGAGCCACTGACAACGTCAGTCGGCGAAAGCCCTATTGTAATTGCTCACGTTTATTAGGGCCTGAGCCACTGACAACGTCAGTCGGCGAAAGCCCTATTGTAAGTGCTCACGTTTATTTATTATTATTATTTTTCACTATTATTCTGCCTAAATGATCGCATTTTTCACCCTCTGAACGTTAACCAAAACACGATTTTTTTTGGCAAACCCCTCTGATCGGGCAAAAAATTCGATAAACTCGAAAAGATATGTGCCTCCCCACCCCTCATTTTTGTGGGTGGGGCCAAACGTACAAGGTCTATGGAGACTGGAGATCATAAACTTTGCCGTAGAGACATAAAATTTGGATGAGGTGTGAATCACATCAAGACATGAAAAAAACATCATTGTGGCCCATACTCACCGCCAACAGGAAGGCCGCCATCTTGCCTCAAAGTCGCCCCACCTCCAATTCGGAAAAAAGTCACACCTCGCATTTTAACGCACTTGTCCTAGGGACCTGACACAATTGAGCTCATTTTTACATGGGGGCATTTACAGGCATTGCCCATTAAAAGTTATATAAATTAAGTAAAAATCTCAAAAGGCGTGGCCAGGGCGCCATGGCGAAGTTTGAATCCTCCCCTTACAAATTATACCACCTGTAACTCGGCCAAAATTTGTCCGATGTCCACAAAACTTTACATGAAGGAAAATAGCGCCACCCCGGACGCAATGACCTCAAAATACCTGACAACCGATATAGCGCCACATAGTGGTTAACAAAAGAATTGCTGAAAACTGTTTTATTTATTACTCACAAGCGGCTGGCCAGAATGACGTGAAATTTTCAGAGATTCATCAGAACACAGAAATGATCATAACTGAACAGCAACATTAGTATGACATCATACGTGTTACCATGGACACGCCCTTCTCGCCATTCAATCCATGAGCTTATGGGGAGGGGTTTGACGGTCTTGGAGGTCTAAATTTTTCAACATATGTTGAGGTCAATGTCATGTGTAGTCCAATATGGGTGGACAACACATAACTTACAGGGAAGTGTTACCATGTCAACATGGCGACGGTTGACTACACGCCATGAAATTTCGGAAAGTTGTATCTTGGACAAACCTTTTCTGATTTCCACCAAATTTTCAAAAATGGATAATAATCCCACCCTGAACATTCCTATATAAAATAACAAAAGTTTTAGCGCCGCCTACTGGTAAAAACATTAGACCCTTGTAAATTGGACATACGTTGCACGATTTGCAACAAATTTTATTTGATCAATATTCTCCCTTCCCCGAACTCATCTATATACAAATAATAAACAACACTCATAGCACCCCCTAATGATTAAAGGAAGAATTACTGACGGGCAAAACTTGTCTGATGTCCACAAAACTTTCCATGAAGGAAAATAGTGCCACCCCGGATGCAATGACATCAAAATACCTGACAAAAGATATAGCGCCACATAGTGGTAAATGAAAGAATTGCTGAAAACTGTTTTATTTATTACTCACAAGCGGCTGGCCAGAATGACGTGAAATTTTCAGAGATTCATCAGAACACAGAAATGATCATAACTGAACATCAACATTAGTATGACATCATACGTGTTACCATGGACACGCCCTTCTCGCCATTCAATCCATGAGCTTATGGGGAGGGGTTTGACGGTCTTGGAGGTCTAAATTTTTCAACATATGTTGAGGTCAATGTCATGTGTAGTCCAATATGGGTGGACAACACATAACTTACAGGGAAGTGTTGCCATGGCAACATGGCGACGGTTGACTACACGCCATGAAATTTCGGAAAGTTGTATCTTGGACAAACCTTTTCTGATTTCCACCAAATTTTCAAAAATGGATAATAATCCCACCCTGAACATTCCTATATAAAATAACAAAAGTTTTAGCGCCGCCTACTGGTAAAAACATGAGACCCTTGTAAATTGGACATACGTTGCACGATTTGCAACAAATTTTATTCGATCAATATTCTCCCTTCCCCGAACTCGTCTATATACAAATAATAAACAACACTCATAGCGCCCCCTAATGATTAAAGGAAGAATTACTGACGGGCAAAACTTGTCTGATGTCCACAAAACTTTCCATGAAGGAAAATAGTGCCACCCCGGATGCAATGACATCAAAATACCTGACAAAAGATATAGCGCCACATAGTGGTAAATGAAAGAATTGCTGAAAACTGTTTTATTTATTACTCGTGCGCGGCTTGCCAGAATGACGTGAAATTTTCTGAGATTCATCAGAACACAGACATGATCATAACTGAACATCAACGTTAGTATGACATCATACGTATTACCATGGACACGCCCTCATCACCATTCAATCCATGAGCTTATGGGGAGGGGTGGGAAGGTCTTGGAGGTCTAAATTTTTCAACATATGTTGAGGTCACTGTCATGTGTAGTACAATATGGGTGGACAACACATAACTTACAGGGATGTGTTGCCATGGCAACATGACGACGTTGACTACTCGCCAAGAAATTTTGGAAAGTTGTATCTTGGAAAAAGTTTTTCTGATTTTCATCAAATTTTCGACAATGGATAATAGTCCTACCCTGAACACTCCTATATAAAATAACAAAAGTTTTAGCGCCTCCTAGTGGTAACAACATTACACCCTTGTAAAATGGCCAAACTTTGTACGATTTGCAACAAATTTTATACGATCAATATTCTCCCTTCCCCGAACTCGTCTATATACAAATAATAAACAAAACGCATAGTGCCCCCTAATGATTAAAGGAAGAATTACTGATGACTTTTTTTAAAATTTTTATCTCACCAGCTTAACAAAATTACATGAGGGAATGACTTGGGCTCATTGATAGTACATGTACATAGTAGAGAACTGTTTCCAGGGCGACTGGCGTGCTTCAGTGGCTTTCTCGTCAAACAAAACATGACAGTTACAGCTCAGACAATTCTCGCCTGATTTGGAAAAATCTTTGCACAAATCATACTGATCCCACTCTGAACATGTCTGTATATCAATATTCACAAAACTGTCACACCCACACCTACTGCTGACATGACGTACTGCACAAAATTGTTTCTAATTTTGCACAATGACCAGTAGTCATGATGACATGACCTTTTCAGGGGTTCCTCAGAGTGCATTGGACTATCCTCGGTGGAAGTCACTTTTGTCCTGCGATAAGCACAGTTGCCATGAAAACCCATTCCTTGCCAATCAATATGGTTTATACTATGGAGGGTTGGGAATGTCCAAGAGTCATCAAATGTGGAACGTAAGTCAACATGACTCTTTTCAGTAGTTCTATGGTTTCTGCAACATGTACCTGAAAGGTAAGTGTTACCATGGCCACATGTCCGAGTTTACCTGATCGCAATATGTTGGATAGTTGTAATTTGGACAAAATGTGTCAGACTGTCACCGGAATTGCGATGATGGAGATTAATCCCGCTCCGCACATTTGCCCCACCCACAAAAATGAGTGGTGGAGGTGCACATATCTTTTCCACTTGACCTATTTTGTTGCCGGAATTGCTATGATGGAGATTAGTCCCATTCTGCGCACATACTTCTACATAAAAATATTTGTCATACATTTGCGGATTAATTTGCCTCTTGAACATATTGCACACCGTTTTGACATAAGCAGACAAAATGTGCTATATAAATACACTTGCTTGCTTTGTAACAATTTTTCGAATAAAGTACACAATGGCTTACAAACTGCAGCTCTTTATTTCAACGATGCAAAACTGTAACCATAACCATGACACAATACAAGAATATAAACTGACATGCATGATCAATATGTATCATTGTTCTACCATGTTATAGCACATAACTGTCTCATGCTACAGCACTACTCTAATGCACACGTCACAAAACCACGGCTGCTGTGGGGTTTTTAAAAGGAAGAATTGCTGAAAATTTTTTTCTCTCTTCTCTCACTAGCAGAAAAAAAAATGCATGAAGGAATCACTAGGGCTGATTGACAGTACGTGTAGATAGTACAGAACTGTTTCCATGGCGACCAGCATGCTTCAACACACACAGTGCAGAGCATTGTAGCTAGATGGAATAATATGTAGATATATAAACACCCAGTGCGGAGCATTGTAGCTAGATGGAATAAATGTGTAAATATATATACACACAGTGCAGAGCATTGTTGCTAGATGGGATGAAACAGCACAACCGTCTACTTAGTTATCCTATATGGTATGATTATGTACCCATACATATTCTCACCCTCCATAGCGACCGCTATTTTCCTAATTGTATGATGGAGGGGACCATTGTATGTCTTTTGCATTCAAAACTATTAGGTTGTCACGTCTTTACGCTATCTCTAAGAGCAGCCCTACTTAGGTTGTACAGTCTGACAGCCGTTGGGAGGAAGGACCTGCGAAACCTCTCGGTTGTGCACCTAGAATGATGTAGTCTGCTGCTAAATGAACTCCACCGTGCGTTCAGTATGTCCTGCATAGGGTGGAACTCGGACTCCAGCAGAGATGACAGTTTAGCCACCGTCCTTCTCTCTCCTATCTCGTCCACTGGGACAACGCGCTACCCCAGGACAGAGCTAGCTTTCTTGATCTGTTTGTTCAGTCTGTTCCTATTGGCTGCCATAATGCCACTGCCGCAGCAGACCACCGTGTCATACAATGTCTTCAGCAGCGCCCCTTGTACTCCAAAAGACCTGAGTCTCCTCAGTAGGAACAGCCTGCGCTGTCCCTTCTTGTAGAGTGCGTCAGTATAGTGTGACCAGTCTAGTTCATTGTTCAGATGAACACCCAGGTACTTATAGGATGTCACCATCTCAATGTCTGTTCCCTGTATATTTACTGGTGATGTGAGGTGTTGTCCTGAAATGACAGTGGAGCAACTTCAGCAGAGGGACATGACTGAAAGTTTGGAGACATTGTTTTTGGGCACAATGACTACGGCACCTCCACCTAATGCTGCGTGGAAGAAGTCGATTGGAGTAAATGGCCAGCCGGTACTGTTCAAAGCGAGGGAGGACGGGCGGAGGGTTCCGCGGTCGCACGGGGGGGCTAAGGTCCGTTTACACCTGCCTGCAGGTTTAATTATTAGGGCCTGAGCCACTGACAACGTCAGTCGGCGAAAGCCCTATTGTATCCGCTCGCGTTTATTTATTATTATTATTATTATTCTGCCTAAATGATTGCATTTTTCACCCTCTGAACGTTAACCAAAACGCGATTTTTTTTGGCAAACCCCTCTGACCGGGCAAAAAATTCGATAAACTGGAAAAGATATGTTCCCCCCCCCCACCCCTCATTTTTGTGGGTGGGGCCAAACGTACACAAATTTTCAAGGTCTATGGAGACTGGAGACCATAAACTTTGCCGTAGACACATCAAATTTGGGTGAGGTGTGAATCACCTCAAGACATGCAAAAAACATCATTGTGGCCCATACCCACCGCCAACAGGAAGGCCGCCATCTTGCCTCAAAGTCGCCCCACCTCCAATTCGGAAAAAAGTCACACCTCGCATTTTAATACACTTGTCCTAGGGACCAGATCCAATTAAGCTCATTTTTACATGGGGGCATCTACAGGCATTGGCCATTAAAAGTTATATAAATTAAGTCAAAATCTCAAAAGGCGTGGCCAGGGCGCCATGGCGAAATTTGACTCCTCCCCTTACAACTTCAACCACCTGTAACTCGCCCAAAACTTATCCGATGTCCACAAAACTTTACATGAAGGAAAATAGTGCCACCCCGGACGCTATGACATCAAAATACCTGACAACCAATATAGCGCCACATAGTGGTTAATGAAAGAATTGCTGAAAACTGTTTTATTTATTACTCACAAGCGGCTGGGCAGAATGATGTGAAATTTTCAGAGATTCATCAGAACACAGACTTGATCATAACTGAACATAAACGTTAGTATGACATCATACGTGTTACCATGGACACGCCCTTCTCCCCATTCAACCCATGAGCTTATGGGGCGGGGTGGGAAGGTCTTGGAGGTCTAAATTTTTCAACATATGTTGAGGTCACTGTCAAATGTAGTCCAATATGGGTGGACAACACATAACTTACAGGGAAGTGTTGCCATGGCAACATGGCGACGGTGGACTACACGCCATGAAATTTCGGAAAGTTGTATCTTGGACAAACTTTTTCTGATTTCCACCAAATTTTCAAAAATGGATAATAATCCCACCCTGAACATTCCTATATAAAAATAACAAAAGTTTTAGCGCCGCCTAGTGGCAACAACATTAGACCCTTGTAAATTGGACATACTTTGCACGATTTGCAACAAATTTTATACGATCAATATTCTCCCTTCCCCGAACTCGTCTATATACAAATAATAAACAACACTCATAGCGCCCCCTAATGATTAAAGGCAAAACTGACGGGCAAAACTTGTCCGATGTCCACCAAACTTTACATGAAAGAAAATAGTGCCACCCCGGACGCAATGACATCAAAATACCTGACAAAAGATCTTGCGCCACATAGTGGTAAATGAAAGAACTGCTGAAAACTGTTTTATTTATTACTCGTGCGCGGCTTGCCAGAATGACGTGAAATTTTCAGAGATTCATCAGAACACAGACTTGATCATAACTGAACATAAACGTTAGTATGACGTCATACGTGTTACCATGGACACGCCCTTCTCCCCATTCAACCCATGAGCTTATGGGGCGGGGTGGGAAGGTCTTGGAGGTCTAAATTTTTCAACATATGTTGAGGTCACTGTCATATGCAGTCCAATATGGGTGGACAACACATAACTTACAGGGAAGTGTTGCCATGACAACACTGAAAACTGTTTTATTTATTACTCACGCACGGTTGGCCAGAATGACGTGAAATTTGGGTCTATCTATCTTGGACAATCTTTGTCTGATTTTCACTACATATTTGACAGTGGATATTAGTCCCACCCTGAACAGTCCCTACGCCACTGACAGTCTGCCCATGTCACAGACAATAGTTTAGGTTGTGAAATGTTTGGAAATCTGTCCACACTTAAAAGCATATGCTAGTTGTGCTTCTTTGCCATTTTTTCACATAAATTCTCACCTGTTATTAAATTGTGACTTCAGCACATTAGTTTGCTACAAACAAATTTACCACTCTTAACAACTTTTAATTTATTAGAAAAATGTTTCAAACATTATGTTTGCAAGCATGCCCACGTGACAAACACACAATGCATTCTGGGAAGTGAAGTCCGCATGTTACATCAACAGACTACAGCCCACTTTTTGATCATGGCGTAACATCTTCTGTATAATCGTCAAACC
The DNA here is from genome assembly GCA_020510985.1 of Pholidichthys leucotaenia. Lineage (NCBI taxonomy): Eukaryota > Metazoa > Chordata > Actinopteri > Cichliformes > Pholidichthyidae > Pholidichthys > Pholidichthys leucotaenia. The sequence continues at coordinate 247,166,846 of CM035839.1, read as the reverse complement.
ACAATTTGCAAGATTTTAGACTCCGTAAACCGCAATTTGCAAAACTTATAAAAAGGTTTTAAACAATATTGATTCGCCCATTATGACGTAGTGTCCATAGAATTCACCAAGTGCATTCTGGGTACGCTCGGAACCGTTCGCAGTCAGAAGACCCAACGTAACTTTCAAACACGCACCTGTATCGATGGTGGTGTGCTCAAAGCATTTTTATAAAGGTACGTTATAATTTATGGTGTACGTCTGTTGTTAAAACTTGCTTGTGTTGTGGTTAAGACTTGCTTGGTCATACCTTTTACCCTACATCAGTAGTGCTAAGCTAAACAGAGCTAAGCTAAAGAGACTCTGATATCAGAGTAGCTAGAAAAAGTTCCCACTCACACACCTGTGTGAGCGGGTTTAATTTGTTTTACTCCAAAGTATTTTCTTAATTTTTCCAGCCTGGAAGAAGAACAGCACAGCTCACGTTTCGGATGTAACGAAGAGCGACGCCTGGCCTGGATTGCAGCAGTCAGAAGACCCAACGTAACTTTCAAACACGCACCTGTATCGATGGTGGTGTGCTCAAAGCATTTTTATAAAGGTACGTTATAATTTATGGTGTACGTCTGTTGTTACAACTTGCTTGTGTTGTGGTTAAGACTTGCTTGGTCATACCTTTTACCCTACATCAGTAGTGCTAAGCTAAACAGAGCTAAGCTAAAGAGACTCTGATATCAGAGTAGCTAGAAAAAGTTCCCACTCACACACCTGTGTGAGCGGGTTTAATTTGTTTTACTAAAGTATTTTCTTAATTTTTCCAGCCTGGAAGAAGAACAGCACAGCTCACGTTCGGATGTAACGAAGAGGCGACGCCTGGCCTGGATTGCAGCAGTCAGAAGACCCAACGTAACTTTCAAACACGCACCTGTATCGATGGTGGTGTGCTCAAAGCATTTTTATAAAGGTACGTTATAATTTATGGTGTACGTCTGTTGTTAAAACTTGCTTGTGTTGTGGTTAAGACTTGCTTGGTCATACCTTTTACCCTACATCAGTAGTGCTAAGCTAAACAGAGCTAAGCTAAAGAGACTCTGATATCAGAGTAGCTAGAAAAAGTTCCCACTCACACACCTGTGTGAGCGGGTTTAATTTGTTATACTCCAAAGTAGTTTCTTAATTTTTCCAGCCTGGAAGAAGAACAGCACAGCTCACGTTTCGGATGTAACGAAGAGGCGACGCCTGGCCTGGATTGCAGCAGTCAGAAGACCCAACGTAACTTTCAAACACGCACCTGTATCGATGGTGGTGTGCTCAAAGCATTTTTATAAAGGTACGTTATAATTTATGGTGTACGTCTGTTGTTAAAACTTGCTTGTGTTGTGGTTAAGACTTGCTTGGTCATACCTTTTACCCTACATCAGTAGTGCTAAGCTAAACAGAGCTAAGCTAAAGACACTCCGATATCAGAGTAGCTAGAAAAAGTTCCAACTCACACACCTGTGTGAGCAGGTTTAATTTGTTTTACTCCAAAGTATTTTCTTAATTTTTCCTTTGCTTTAACAGCAGACAAGCTTATGAAATGCTAGACTGTGATCCTGACTGGGCACCTTCGCTAAACCTTAGGCATGCAGAGCTTCCAGCTGCCACTCCTGACAGGTTTAACCGCTTATGCAGATGGACAAGATTATGACAAAAAGAATCAGCAGGGCATGCAAGTGATCCTCCCAGCACAGACCTCCAAGATCAGTGGCCACGTGACTGAGATGGATAATGTAGCTCCTTCAGGTCATCTTTTTTTATTTCACCTATGTTTTTCTTTCTAAAATGTGTCTTGGGATTCCTTTTGATTACAAAATATATTAACTACAGTTGTTTATTGTCCTGATCAGCAACAGATGACACCACACCTCTGGCTGAGATGGAGGAGACGACATCTGATGAAGCAGCACAGATCTGTCAGGCTGATGATGCTCCAGAGGACAATGCACAAGAGCGACAGAACTACAGCAAGTGTCACTGTAGACTTAAAGAATTTTTACTCTTCAAGAGGAGAACAGCAAGTTAAGAGGGAGAGCTCTCCAGAAATACTCTGGATGACAATTTCCTCAAAGATAATCACTCAAAGGTGAAATACTACACTGGGCTTCCATCTTTCAGTTTAATGGCTCTGCTGATGCAATTTTTACCCAGCCTAACAAAGACAGAAAAAAAAATCCCAATTTCAAATTCTCCTTTTAACTAACATACATTTGCAGATTAATTTGCCTCTTGAACATATTGCACACCTTTTGGACATCAGCAGACAACATGTGCTATATAAATACACTTGCTTGCTTTGTAACAACATTTGGAATAAAGTACACAATGGCTTACAAACTCCAGCACTTTATTTCAAAGATGGAAAAGTGTAACCATAACCATGACACAATACAAGTATATAAATTGACATGCAAGATCGACATGTATCATTGTTCTACCATGTTATAGCGCATAACTGTCTCATGATACAGCACTACTCTAATGCGCCTGTCACAAAACCATGGCTGCTGTGGGCTTGGTGCTTCAGAGTCCCCCACATCCTAAATGGAAACACTGACTTTCAGTTTTGGTTATCACAGGCAACCATGTCATCCAGCTCTTCTGGCTGCCTGCAAGTCCACCACACTTCTGCTGTGTTTTGTGCCTGTCTTCTGGGATTGTGTGTGGGACCTGGCTGTAATGCAGTTAGACGTCGCCTTTTGGCCTTCTGGGTGGGTTTATCTGCTGCAGCTTTCCTCTTGTGTTGTGGGGTCAGAGTCAGTAAAGTGACGGGCAACAAGCTCAGGTAGGACAGCTTTAGAAAAAAAGTTCTGCATAACTGGTAAAAGTGTTTGCTCTCACAGGTCAGAATCTGGTGTGACGCGTAAAAAAACACAACTTTTTGTTGTCCACACACCAAAATCACAGAAAGGTGAGCCTGTCACAAAGATTTGCGTTTGTACCTGCTGCGACCGGTATTTTCCTAATTGTATGCTGGAGGGGACCATTGTATGTCTTTTGCATTCAAAACTATTAGGTTGTCACGTCTTTAGCCTATCTCTAAGAGCAGCCCTACTTAGGATGTACAGTCTGACTGTCGTTGGGAGGAAGGACCTGCGAAACCTCTCGGTTGTGCACCTAGGATGATGTAGTCTGCTGCTAAATGAACTCCACCGTGGCGTTCAGTATGTCCTGCATAGGGTGGAACTCGGACTCCAGCAGAGATGACAGTTAGCCACCGTCCTTCTCTCTCCTATCTCCTCCACTGGCACAACGCGCTACCCCAGGACAGAGCTAGCTTTCTTCATCTGTTTGTTCAGTCTCTTCCTATCGGCTGCCATAATGCCACTGCCCCAGCAGACCACCGTGTCATACAATGTCTTCAGCAGCGCCCCTTGTACACCAAAAGACCTGAGTCTCCTCAGTAGGAACAGCCTGCGCTGTCCCCTTCTTGTACAGTGCGTCAGTATAGTGTGACCAGTCTAGTTTATTGTTCAGATGAACACCCAGGTACTTATAGGATGTCACCATCTCAATGTCTGTTCCCTGTATATTTACTGGTGATGTGAGGTGTTGTCCTGAAATGAGAGTGGAGCAACTTCAGCAGACGGACATGACTGAAAGTTTGGAGACATTGTTTTTGGGCACAATGACTACGGCACCTCCACCTAATGCTGCGTGGAAGAAGTCGATTGAGTAAATGGCCAGCAGGTACTGTTCAAAGCGAGGGAGGACGGGCGGCGGGTTCCGCGGTCGCGCGGGGGGGCGAAGGCCCGTTTACACCTGCCCGCAGGTTTAATTATTATTTTTCTCTATTATTCTGCCTAAATGATCGCATTTTTCACCCTCTGAACGTTAACCAAAACGCGATTTTTTTTTGGCAAACCCCTCTGATCGGGCAAAAAATTCGATAAACTGGAAAAGATATGTGCCCCCCCCTCCCTCATTTTTGTGGGTGGGGCCAAACGTACAAGGTCTATGGAGACTGGAGACCATAAACTTTTCCGTAGAGACATAAAATTTGGGTGAGGTGTGAATCACATCAAGACATGAAAAAAACATCATTGTGGCCCATACCCACCGCCAACAGGAAGGCCGCCATCTTGCCTCAAAGTCGCCCCACCTCCAATTCAGAAAAAAGTCACACCTCGCATTTTAACGCACTTGTCCTAGGGACATGATACAATTGAGCTCATTTTTACATGGGGGCATTTACAGGCATTGCCCATTAAAAGTTATATAAATTAAGTCAAAATCTCAAAAGGCGTGGCCAGGGCGCCATGGCGAAGTTTGACTCCTCCCCTTACAAATTATACCACCTGTAACTCGGCCAAAATTTGTCCGATGTCCACAAAACTTTACAAGAAGTAAAATAGTGCCACCCCGGACGCAATGACCTCAAAATACCTGACAACCGATATAGCGCCACATAGTGGTTAACAAAAGAATTGCTGAAAACTGTTTTATTTATTACTCACAAGCGGCTGGCCAGAATGACGTGAAATTTTCAGAGATTCATCAGAACACAGAAATGATCATAACTGAACATCAACTTTAGTATGACATCATACGTGTTTCCATGGACACGCCCTTCTCGCCATTCAATCCATGAGCTTATGGGGAGGGGTTTGACGGTCTTGGAGGTCTAAATTTTTCAACATATATTGAGGTCAATGTCATGTGTAGTCCAATATGGGTGGACGACACATAACTTACAGGGAAGTGTTGCCATGGCAACATGGCGACGGTTGACTACACGCCATGAAATTTCAGAAAGTTGTATCTTGGACAAACCTTTTCTGATTTCCACCAAATTTTCAAAAATGGATAATATTCCCACCCTGAACATTCCTATATAAAATAACAAAAGTTTTAGCGCCGCCTACTGGTAACAATATTAGACCATTGTAAATTGGACATACGTTGCACGATTTGCAATAAATTTTATTCGATGAATATTCTCCCTTCCCCGAACTCGTCTATATACAAATAATAAACAACACTCATAGCGCCCCCTAATGATTAAAGGAAGAATTACTGACGGGCAAAACTTGCCTGATGTCCACAAAACTTTCCATGAAGGAAAATAGTGCCACCCCGGATGCAATGACATCAAAATACCTGACAAAAGATATAGCGCCACATAGTGGTAAATGAAAGAATTGCTGAAAACTGTTTTATTTATTACTCGTGCACGGCTTGCTAGAATGACGTGAAATTTTCTGAGATTCATCAGAACACAGACATGATCATAACTGAACATCAACGTTAGTATGACATCATACGTATTACCATGGACACGCCCTCATCACCATTCAATCCATGAGCTTATGGGGAGGGGTGGGAAGGTCTTGGAGGTCTAAATTTTTCAACATATGTTGAGGTCACTGTCATGTGTAGTACAATATGGGTGGACAACACATAACTTACAGGGATGTGTTGCCATGGCAACATGACGACGGTTGACTACTCGCCAAGAAATTTTGGAAAGTTGTATCTCTGAAAAAGTTTTTCTGATTTTTATCAAATTTTCGACAATGGATAATAGTCCCACCCTGAACACTCCTATATAAAATAACAAAAGTTTTAGCGCCTCCTAGTGGTAACAACATTACACCCTTGTAAAATGGCCAAACTTTGTACGATTTGCAACAAATTTTATACGATCAATATTCTCCCTTCCCCGAACTCGTCTATATACAAATAATAAACAAAACGCATAGCGCCCCCTAATGATTAAAGGAAGAATTACTGATGACTTTTTTAAAATTTTTATCTCACCAGCTTAACAAAATTACATGAGGGAATGACTTGGGCTCATTGATAGTACATGTACATAGTAGAGAACTGTTTCCAGGGCGACTGGCGTGCTTCAGTGGCTTTCTCGTCAAACAAAACATGACAGTTACAGCTCAGACAATTCTCGCCTGATTTGGAAAAATCTTTGCACAAATCATACTGATCCCACTCTGAACATGTCTGTATATCAATATTCACAAAACTGTCACACCCACACCTACTGCTGACATGACGTACTGCACAAAATTGTTTCTAATTTTGCACAAAGACCAGTAGTCATGATGACATGACCTTTTCAGGGGTTCCTCAGAGTGCATTGGACTATCCTCGGTGGAAGTCACTTTTGTCCTGCGATAAGCACAGTTGCCATGAAAACCCATTCCTTGCCAATCAATATGGTTTATACTTTGGAGGGTTGGGAATGTCCAAGAGTCACCAAATGTGGAACGTAAGTCAACATGACTCTCTTCAGTAGTTCTGTGGTTTCTGCAACATGTACCTGAAAGGTAAGTGTTACCATGGCCACATGTCCGAGTTTACCTGATCGCAATATGTTGGATAGTTGTAATTTGGACAAAATGTGTCAGACTGTCACCGGAATTGCGATGATGGAGATTAATCCCGCTCCGCACATTTGCCCCACCCACAAAAATGAGTGGTGGAGGTGCACATATCTTTTCCACTTGACCTGTTTTGTTGCCGGAATTGCTATGATGGAGATTAGTCCCATTCTGTGCACTTACTTCTACATAAAAATATTTGTCATACATTTGCGGATTAATTTGCCTCTTGAACATATTGCACACCGTTTTGACATAAGCAGACAAAATGTGCTATATAAATACACTTGCTTGCTTTGTAACAATTTTTCGAATAAAGTACACAATGGCTTACAAACTGCAGCTCTTTATTTCAAAGATGCAAAACTGTAACCATAACCATGACACAACACAAGAATATAAACTGACATGCATGATCAATATGTATCATTGTTCTACCATGTTATAGCGCATAACTGTCTCATGCTACAGCACTACTCTAATGCACACGTCACAAAACCACGGCTGCTGTGGGGTTTTTAAAAGGAAGAATTGCTGAAAAATTTTTTCTCTCTTTGTCTCTCACTAGCAGAAAAAAAAATGCATGAAGGAATCACTAGGGCTGATTGACAGTACGTGTAGATAGTACAGAACTGTTTCCATGGCGACCAGCGTGCTTCAACACACACAGTGCAGAGCATTGTAGCTAGATGGAATAATATGTAGATATATAAACACCCAGTGCGGAGCATTGTAGCTAGATGGAATAAATATGTAAATATATATACACACAGTGTATATATATTCATCCCATCTAGCATTGCTGCTAGATGGGATGAAACAGCACAACCGTCTACTTAGTTATCCTATATGGTATGATTATGTACCCATACATATTCTCACCCTCCATAGCGACCGCTATTTTCCTAATTGTATGCTGGAGGGGACCATTGTATGTCTTTTGCATTCAAAACTATTAGGTTGTCACGTCTTTAGGCTATCTCTAAGAGAAGCCCTACTTAGGTTGTACAGTCTGACAACCGTTGGGAGGAAGGACCTGCGAAACCTTTCGGTTGTGCACCTAGGATGATGTAGTCTGCTGCTAAATGAACTCCACCGTGCGTTCAGTATGTCCTGCATAGGGTGGAACTCGGACTCCAGCAGAGATGACAGTTTAGCCACCGTCCTTCTCTCTCCTACCTCCTCCACTGGGACAACGCGCTACCCCAGGACAGAGCTAGCTTTCTTGATCGGTTTGTTCAGTCTCTTCCTATCGGCTGCCATAATGCCACTGCCGCAGCAGACCACCGTGTCATACAATGTCTTCAGCAGCGCCCCTTGTACACCAAAAGACCTGAGTCTCCTCAGTAGGAACAGCCTGCGCTGTCCCTTCTTGTAGAGTGCGTAAGTATAGTGTGACCAGTCTAGTTCATTGTTCAGATGAACACCCAGGTACTTATAGGATGTCACCATCTCAATGTCTGTTCCCTGTATATTTACTGGTGATGTGAGGTGTTGTCCTGAAATGAGAGTGGAGCAACTTCAGCAGAGGGACATGACTGAAAGTTTGGAGACATTGTTTTTGGGCACAATGACTACGGCACCTCCACCTAATGCTGCATGGAAGAAGTCGATTGGAGTAAATGGCCAGCCGGTACTGTTCAAAGCGAGGGAGGACGGGCGGCGGGTTCCGCGGTCGTGCGGGGGGGCGAAGGCCCGTTTACACCTGCCTGCAGGTTTAATTATTATTTTTCTCTATTATTCTGCCTAAATGATCGCATTTATCGCATTTTTCACCCTCTGAATGTTAACCAAAACGCGATTTTTTTTGGCAAACCCCTCAGACCCGGCAAAAAATTAGATAAACTGGAAAACATATGTGTCCCCCACCCCTCATTTTTGTGGGTGGGGCCAAACGTACAAGGTCAATGGAGACTGGGGACCATAAACTTTGCCGTAGACACATCAAATTTGGGTGAGGTGTGAATCACCTCAAGACATGCAAAAAACATCATTGTGGCCCATACCCACCGCCAACAGGAAGGCCGCCATCTTGCCTCAAAGTTGCCCCACCTCCAATTCGGAAAAAAGTCACACCTCGCATTTTAACGCACTTGTCCTAGGGACCAGATCCAATTGAGCTCATTTTTACATGGGGGCATCTACAGGCATTGCCCATTAAAAGTTATATAATTTAAGACAAAATCTCAAAAGGCGTGGCCAGGGCAGCCATGGCGAAGTTTGACTCCTCCCCTTACAACTTAAACCACCTGTAACTCGCCCAAAACTTGTCCGATGTCCACAAAACTTTACATGAAGGAAAATAGTGCCACCCCGGATGCAATGACCTCAAAATACCTGACAACCGATATAGCGCCACATAGTGGCTAACGAAAGAATTGCTGAAAACTGTTTTATTTATTACTCACGCACGGCTGGCAAGAATGACATGAAATTTTAAGAGATTCATCAGAACACAGACATGATCATAACTGAACATCAACGTTAGTATGACGTCATACATGTTACCATGGACACGCCCTTCTCGCCATTCAACCCATGAGCTTATGGGGCGGGGTGGGAAGGTCTTGGAGGTCTAAATTTTTCAACATATGTTGAGGGCACTGTCATATGCAGTCCAATATGGGTGGACAACACATAACTTACAGGGAAGTGTTGCCATGGCAACATGGTGACGGTTGACTACACGCAATGAAATTTCGGAAAGTTGTATCTTGGACAAACTTTTTCTGATGTCCACAAAACGTTCCATCAAGGAAAATAGTGCCACCCCGGATACAATGACATCAAAATACCGGACAAAAGATATAGCGCCACATAGTGGCTAACAAAAGAATTGCTGAAAACTGTTTTATTTATTACTCACGCACGGCTGGCCAGAATGCCGTGAAATTTTCAGAGATTCATCAGAACACAGAAATGATCATAACTGAACATCAACCTTAGTATGACGTCATACATGTTACCATGGACACGCCCTTCTCGCCATTCAACCCATGAGCTTATGGGGCGGGGTGGGAAGGTCTTGGAGGTCTAAATTTTTCAACATATGTTGAGGGCACTGTCATATGCAGTCCAATATGGGTGGACAACACATAACTTACAGGGAAGTGTTGCCATGGCAACATGGCGACGGTTGATACACGCCATGAAATTTCGGACAGTTGTATCTTGGACAACCTTTTTCTGATGTCCACAAAACTTTCCATCAAGGAAAATAGTGCCACCCCGGATACAATGACATCAAAATACCGGACAAAAGATATAGTGCCACATAATGGCTAACGAAGGAATTGCTGAAAACTGTTTTATTTATTACTCACACACGGCTGGGCAGAATGATGTGAAATTTTCAGAGATTCATCAGAACACAGTGAAAGTTTGGAGACATTGTTTTTGGCCACAATGACTACGGCACCTCCACCTAATGCTTCGTGGAAAAAGTCGATTGGAGTAAATGGCCAGCAGGTAGTGTTCAAAGCGAGGGAGGACGAGCGGCGGGTTCCGCGGTCGCGCGGGGGGCGAAGGACCGTTTACACCTGCCTGCAGGTTTAATTATTATTTTTCTCTATTATTCTGCCTAAATGATCGCATTTTTCACCCTCTGAACGTTAACCAAAACGCGATTTTTTTTGGCAAACCCCTCTGATCGGGCAAAAAATTCGATAAACTGGAAAAGATATGTGCCCCCCCTCCCCTCATTTTTGTGGGTGGGGCCAAACGTACAAGGTCTATGGAGACTGGAGACCATAAACTTTTCCGTAGAGACATAAAATTTGGGTGAGGTGTGAATCACATCAAGACATGAAAAAAACATCATTGTGGCCCATACCCACCGCCAACAGGAAGGCCGCCATCTTGCCTCAAAGTCGCCCCACCTCCAATTCGGAAAAAAGTCACACCTCGCATTTTAACGCACTTGTCCTAGGGACCTGATACAATTGAGCTCATTTTTACATGGGGGCATTTACAGGCATTGCCCATTAAAAGTTATATAAATTAAGTCAAAATCTCAAAAGGCGTGGCCAGGGCGCCATGACGAAGTTTGACTCCTCCCCTTACAAATTATACCACCTGTAACTCGGCCAAAATTTGTCCGATGTCCACAAAACTTTACATGAAGGAAAATAGTGCCACCCCGGACGCAATGACATCAAAATACCTGACAACCGATATAGCGCCACATAGTGGTTAATGAAAGAATTGCTGAAAACTGTTTTATTTATTACTCACAAGCGGCTGGGCAGAATGACGTGAAATTTTCAGAGATTCATCAGAACACAGACATGATCATAACTGAACATCAACGTTAGTATGACATCATACATGTTACCATAGAAACGCCCTTTTCGCCATTCAATCCAAGAGCTTATGGGGAGGGGTGGGAAGGTCTTGGAAGTCTAAATTTTTCACCATATGTTGAGGTCACTGTCATATCTAGTCCAATATGGGTGGACGACACATAACTTACAGGGAAGTGTTGCCATGGCAACATGGCGACGGTTGACTACACGCCATGAAATTTCAGAAAGTTGTATCTTGGACAAACTTTTTCTGATTTCCACCAAATTTTCAAAAATGGATAATAATCCCACCCTGAACATCCCTATATAAAATAAAGTTTTAGCGCCACCTAGTGGTAACAACATTAGACCCTTGTAAATTGGACATACTTTGCACGATTTTCAACAAATTTTATACGATCAATATTCTCCCTTCCCCGAACCCATCTATATACAAATAATAAACAACACTCATAGCGCCCCCTAATGATTAAAGGAAGAATTACTGAGGGGCAAAACTTCTCCGATGTCCACAAAACTTTACAGGAAGGAAAATAGTGCCACCCCGGACGCAATGACATCAAAATACCTGACAAAAGATATAGCGCCACATAGTGGTAAACGAAAGAATTGCTTAAAACTGTTTTATTTATTACTCGTGCGCGGCTTGCCAGAATGACGTGAAATTTTCTGAGATTCATCAAAACACAGCGATGATCATAACTCAACATCAACGTTAGTATGACATCATACGTGTTACCATGGACACGCCCTGAAACACCTGCCTGCAGGTTTAATTATTATTATTATTATTATTCTGCCTAAATGATTGCATTTTTCACCCTCTGAACGTTAACCAAAACGCGATTTTTTTTGGCAAACCCCTCACACCCGGCAAAAAATTCGATAAACTGGAAAAGATATGTTCCCCCCCACCCCTCATTTTTGTGGGTGGGGCCAAACGTACACAAATTTTCAAGGTCTATGGAGCCTGGAGACCATAAACTTTGCCGTAGACACATCAAATTTGGGTGAGGTGTGAATCACCTCAAGACATGCAAGAAACATCATTGTGGCCCATACCCACCACCAACAGGAAGGCCGCCATCTTGCCTCAAAGTCACCCCACCTCCAATTCGGAAAAAAGTCACACCTCGCATTTTAACGCACTTGTCCTAGGGACCAGATCCAGTTGAGCTCATTTTTACAGGGGGGCATCTACAGGCATTGCCCATTAAAAGGTATATAAATTAAGTCAAAATCTCAAAAGGCGTGGCCAGGGCGCCATGGCGAAGTTTGACTCCTCCCCTTACAACTTCAACCACCTGTAACTCGCCCAAAACTTATCCGATGTCCACAAAACTTTACATGAAGGAAAATAGTGCCACCCCGGATGCTAGGACATCAAAATACTTGACAACCAATATAGCGCCACATAGTGGTTAATGAAAGAATTGCTGAAAACTGTTTTATTTATTACTCACAAGCGGCTGGGCAGAATGATGTGAAATTTTCAGAGATTCATCAGAACACAGACTTGATCATAACTGAACATAAACATTAGTATGACATCATACTACGCCACATAGTGGTTAATGAAAGAATTGCTGAAAACTGTTTTATTTATTACTCACAAGCGGCTGGGCAGAATGATGTGAAATTTTCAGAGATTCATCAGAACACAGACATGATCATAACTGAACATCAACGTTAATATGATGTCTTACATGTTACTATGGACACGCCCTTCTCGCCATTCAACCCATGAGCTTATGGGGCGGGGTGGGAAGGTCTTGGAGGTCTAAATTTTTCAACATATGTTGAGGTCACTGTCATATGCAGTCCAATATGGGTGGACAACACATAACTTACAGGGAAGTGTTGCCATGGCAACATGGCGACGGTTGACTACACGCCATGAAATTTCAAACAGTTGTATCTTGGACAAACTTTTTCTGATGTCCACAAAACTTTCCATCACGGAAAATAGTACCACCCCGGATACAATGACATCAGAATACCGGACAACAGATATAGCGCCACATAGTGGCTAATGAAAGAATTGCTTAAAACTGTTTTATTTATTACTCACAAGCGGCTGTGCAGAATGAGGTGAAATTTTCTGAGATTCATCAGAACAAAGCCATGATTATAAATGAACATCAACAATAGCATAACATCAAACATGTTAACATGGACACGCCCTCCTCGCCATTGAATCCGTGAGCTTATGGGGAGGGGTGAGAATGTCCTGGAGTCATGACATTTGGAACATAGGTTTAGGTTACTGACACATATAGTACTATATGGGTGGACAACACATAACTGACAAGGAAATGTTGCCATGGCGCCATGGCGAAGTTTGACTCCTCCCCTTACAACTTCAACCACCTGTAACTCGGGCAAAAATGGTCCCATGTCCACAAAACTTTCCATGAAGGAAAATAGTGCGACCCCCGACGAAATGACATCAAAACACCTGACAACCGATATAGCGCCACTTAGTGGTTAATGAAAGAATTGCTGAAAACTGTTTCATTTATTACTCACAAGCGGCTGGGCAGAATGAGGTGAAATTTTCTGAGATTCATCAGAACACAGCCATGATTATAACTGAACATCAACAATAGCATAACATCAAACATGTTAACATGGACACGCCCTCCTCGCCATTGAATCCGTGAGCTTATGGGGAGGGGTGGGAAGGTCCTGGAGTCATGAAAATTGGAACATAGGTTTAGGTGACTGTCACATATAGTGCAATATGGGTGGACAACACATAACTGACAAGGAAGTGTTGCCATGGCACCATGGCGAATGTTGACTCCTCCCCTTACAACTTCAAAGTCCTGTAAGTCGGGCAAACCCTTTCTGATGTGCACCATTCCTTCCGTAATGGAAAATAGTTCCACCCCGAACGCAATGTCATCAAAATACCTGACAACAAATATAGTGCCACATAGTGGTTAACAAAAGAATTGCTGAAAACTGTTTTATCGATTACTCACGTGCGGCTGGGCAGAATGATGTGAAATTTTCTGACATTCTTCAGACCACAGCCATAATCATAACCTGAAAACCTATATAGCCCCACATAGTGGTTACTGAAAGAATTGCTAACCCACTATTTACTAAATGCATCTCTTTAGTTGCACAATTGCAGATAAAAAATGGACCTAATAAAAATCTCGAAGCACCCCACAAAGAGATATTTTTTGCACATCTTTTGCACTCAAATTTTATGTCTCGACGGCAAAGTTTACAGTCTCCATAGACCTTGAAAATTTGTGTACGTTTGGGGGGGAACATATCTTTTCCTGTTTATCAAATTCTTTGCCGGGTCTGAGGGGTCTTAGGATTTATAAATTTTTGAACATATGTACCTAACAGCCACACATTTGAGGCAAAAATTGCACACCCACTAGTGCCTAAGCAGCTCTCTGTATTTCAACAATTGCGGATAAAAAAAATGGACCTAAAACCTCAAAGCCCCCCAACAAGGAAAATTGAATGATGTTCTCTCATGTAGAAGTTAATAATTTTAAAATTAACTTTTAAACTCTGAATTGTTTACTAAATGGCTCTCTGTACTTGCACAATTGCAGATAAAAAAATGGACCTAATGTACCTAACAGCAACACATTTGAGGCAAAAATTGCACACCCTCTAGTGCCTAAGCAGCTCTCTGTAGTTGAACAATTGCAGATACAAAAATGGACCTAAAACCTCGAAGCCCCACCAACAACAAAAATTGTATGATGTTCTCTCATGTAGAAGTTAATAATTTTAAAATTAACTTTTAAACTCTGAATATTTTAAGCTCTAGAAATTGAGAATATTTATTTCCGATGAATTCCGGCTATATATTTCCAATGTCTCATGGCGAGGAGTCAACCTTCTCCATGGTAACACTTACCTAATCAGTGATGTGCAGATCCAAAGAGACCAACAGCTGCTCTGAGTCTGAGAGTGTATTAAAGATCTTTGTCTCTTTAAAATGGAGTCCTCTAACAACTCCTTCAAAATGGGAGAAAACAGGCCACTGTCTCATTTACAAACAGCAGAATCGTTACCTACGATGCAGCAAAGTTCAGACTCCTCAGCCTCACAGCAACCCCATTTTAATGACCAAGCACCTCCCACTGGACATATCATCCATTCAAAAACAGTTCCATAAATATTTCTACAAGAACAGATTACAGTTCACCATCTTCCAATATACAATATCTCACAAAAGTGAGTACACCCCTCACATTTTTATAAATATTTTATTATATCTTTTCATGGGACAACACTGAAGATATGACACTTTGATGTAATGTAGTCAATGTACAGCTTGTACAACAGTGGAAATCTGTTGTCCTCTTAAAATTACTCATGACTTCAATCTTGAAGGTTGTTCTCCAAAATTTACAACAATTTTCTTATCATTTTATACTTTTCTTTGTCAATCTATCTACATTTGAAACCATTTCCCTCAAATTTGTAATTTCCTCTTGTAAAATTGACTTTTCCTGTACATTTGAGACTATTATAAATTTGTGGATCATTTTATGAATGATTTTTCTTTATATTTTAATAAAATTACTGTTTCAATATAAATTTGAAACACATTGTTTAAGGGGAAAAAGCCAAAATATTATCACAATTTACACTTTTGACCATAATTTTGCAGAGCAAAAACAAAACAGTAACTATGAATGACTGCAATGGTCATGTGCCCGTAGCAAGCAGCGCCTCTTTGTGTTGGTCATATCATGTGACTTCTCCCATGGAAAACGCACATACATCGCATCAGGAATCACAGCATTGAAGCGGAGAGGACATGGAGGGAGAGGAAGTGCCTGTATTAAAAAAAAAAAAAATTACATATTTAATAAAAACATTAAAATAATATTTCAATTATTCATTGGATTCATCTGCAAGCCAAGGACCATCTCTGGTTAAAATTTCAGCAAAATCCATCCAGTAGTTTCTACATAATCCTACTAAATCACTGCAAGAAGTTTGAGCCTTGGTAGAGGTATGCAGTCATGGATCACCCCCAAAATGTAATGGTTTGTGTGTAGGCCAAGAACCACTTCTGGTGAAAATTTCATCCAAATTCATCCAGTAGTTTGGGAGTATTGTTGGAAAAGTGTGTGAGGATATAAGAGCCTTGGTGGAGGTATGCATTCCACAGGAAGTTTTCAGTTTCAAATTTAGCAATGTTTTCTCACACAACTTATAACAAAATAAACGTAGCACTTATATCTAATGGTTAACATGCAAAATGTTAAGTTTAAACCAACTTACAGGTGTGCTTGGCCAGATCAAACATGCTAATGCTAACGGGCTAGCCGCGAACGTTAGCTAAAACGCTAATCTCAAGGGAAACAAATTTAGCAATGTTTTCTCACACAACTTATAACAAAATAAACGGAGCACTTATATCTAACGGTTAACATGCAAAATGTTACGTTTAAACCAACTTACAGGCTGGTTGCCTGAGGACTGACGTACGTCGTCTTCTTCTGAGGTTTTATGGTGGTTGGCAAACGCCTTGTAGGAGCATTACCGCCACCTTCTGGAACGGACTGTGATTCGAAATGGCATTACTGTCCTATATCCTTGAAATTAGTCCTGTTGCCCTAATAAACCTAAAAACTGCATGATAGACCGTATCTCCTGAACTTCTCTGCAAAAACTCTTTCATACTGAGCCGGTTTTGTCCTGCGATAAGCACAGTTGCCATGGAAACCCACTCATTGCATTTCAATAACGGACATTTATACATGGGGCAAACTTGCAACAATTTGCACTAAATTTTCGACGATTGATATTAGTCCTGCACCAAACAAGTCTACATAAAAATAACAAACAAAAGTTTTAGCGCCCCTATTTTTAAAAGGAAGAATTGCTGAAAACTTTTTTCTCTCTTTTTCTCTCACTAGCAGAAAAAAAAATGCATGAAGGAATCACTAGGGCTGATTGACAGTACATGTAGATAGTACAGAACTGTTTCCATGGCGACCAGCGTGCTTCAACACACACAGTGCAGAGCATTGTTGCTAGATGGAATAATATGTAGATATATAAACACTCAGTGCGGAGCATTGTAGCTAGATGGAATAAATATGTAAATATATATACACACACAGTGCAGAGCATTGTTGCTAGATGGGATGAAACAGCACAACCGTCTACTTAGTTATCCTATATGGTATGATTATGTACCCATACATATTCTCACCCTCCATAGCGACCGCTATTTTCCTAATTGTATGCTGGAGGGGACCATTGTATGTCTTTTGCATTCAAAACTATTAGGTTGTCACGTCTTTAGGCTATCTCTAAGAGCAGCCCTACTTAGGTTGTACAGTCTGACAGTCGTTGGGAGGAAGGACCTGCGAAACCTCTCGGTTGTGCACCTAGGATGATGTAGTCTGCTGCTAAATGAACTCCACCGTGCGTTCAGTATGTCCTGCATAGGGTGGAACTCGGACTCCAGCAGAGATGACAGTTTAGCCACCGTCCTTCTCTCTCCTATCTCCTCCACTGGGACAACGCGCTACCCCAGGACAGAGCTAGCTTTCTTGATCTGTTTGTTCAGTCTCTTCCTATCGGCTGCCATAATGCCACTGCCCCAGCAGACCACCGTGTCATACAATGTCTTCAGCAGCGCCCCTTGTACACCAAAAGACATGAGTCTCCTCAGAAGGAACAGCCTGCGCTGTCCCTTCTTGTAGAGTGCGTCAGTATAGTGTGACCAGTCTAGTTCATTGTTCAGATGAACACCCAGGTACTTATAGGATGTCACCATCTCAATGTCTGTTCCCTGTATATTTACTGGTGATGTGAGGTGTTTTCCTGAAATGACAGTGTAGAAACTTCAGCAGAGGGACATGACTGAAAGTTTGGAGACATTGTTTTTGGGCACAATGACTACGGCACCTCCACCTAATGTGCGTGGAAGAAGTCGATTGGAGTAAATGGCCAGCTGGTACTGTTCAAAGCGAGGGAGGACGGGCGGCGGGTTCCGCGGTCGCGCGGGGGGGCGAAGGTCCGTTTACACCTGCCTGCAGGTTTAATTATTATTTGCTATTTTTCTGCCTAAATGATCGCATTTTTCACCCTCTGAACGTTAACCAAAACGCGATTTTTTTTGGCAAACCCCTCTGACCGGGCAAAAAATTCGATAAACTGGAAAAAATATGTCCCCCCCCACCCTTCATTTTTGTGGGTGGGGTCAAACGTACAAGGTCTATGGAGACAGAAGACCATAAACTTTGCCGTAGACACATCAAATTTGGGTGAGGTGTGAATCACCTCAAGACATGCAAAAAACATCATTGTGGCCCATACCCACCGCCAACAGGAAGGCCGCCATCTTGCCTCAAAGTCGCCCCACCTCCAATTCGGGAAAAAAGTCACACCTCGCATTTGAACGCACTTGTCCTTAGGGACCTTCTCCAATTGAGCTCATTTTTGCATGGCGGCATCTATAGGCATTGGCCATTAAAAGTTATATAAATTAAGTCAAAATCTCAAAAGGCGTGGCCAGGGCGCCATGGCGAAATTTGACTCCTCCCCTTACAAATTCAACCAGCTGTAACTCCCGCAAAACTTGTCCGATGTCCACAAAACTTTCCATCAAGGTGCCACCCACAATGACATCAAAATACCGGACAAAAGCTATAGCGCCACATAGTGGCTAACGAAAGAATTGCTGAAAACTGTTTTATTTATTACTCACGTACGGCTGGCCAGAATGACGTGAAATTTTCAGAGATTCATCAGAACACAGACATGATCATAACTGAACATCAACGTTATTATGACGTCATACATGTTACCATGGACACGCCCTTCTCACCATTCAACCCATGAGCTTATGGGGCGGGGTGGGAAGGTCTTGGAGGTCTAAATTTTTCAACATATGTTGAGGTCACTGTCATATGTAGTCCAATATGGGTGGACAACACATAACTTACAGGGAAGTGTTGCCATGGCAACATGGCGACGGTTGACAACACGCCATGAAATTTCGGAAAGTTGTATCTTGGACAAACTTTTTCTGATTTCCACCAAATTTTCAAAAATGGATAATAATCCCACCCCGAACATTCCTATATAAAATAACAAAAGCTTTAGCGCCACCTAGTGGTAATAACATTAGACCCTTGTAAATTGGACATACTTTGCACGATTTGCAACAAATTTTATACGATCAATATTCTTCCGTCCACCAACACATCTATATACAAATAATAAACAGCACTCATAGTGCCCCCTAATGATTAAAGGAAGAATTACTGACGGGCAAAACTTGTCCGATGTCCACAAAACTTTCCATGAAGGAAAATAGTGCCACCCCGGATGCAATGACATCAAAATACATGACTAAAGATATAGCGCCACATAGTGGTAAATGAAAGAATTGCTGAAAACTGTTTTATTTATTACTCGTGCGAGGCTTGCCAGAATGACGTGAAATTTTCTGAAATTCATCAAAACACAGAGATGATCATAACTCAACATCAACGTTACTATGACATCATACGTGTTACCATGGACACGCCCTCCTCGCCATTCAATCCGTGATCTTATGAGGAGGGGTGGGAAGGTCTTGGAGGTCTCAATTTTTCAACATATGTTGAGGTCACTGTCATATGTAGTCCAATATTGGTGGACAACACATACGAGAACAACACATAAATTACAGGGAAGTGTTGCCCTGGCAACATGGTGACGGGTGACTACACGCCATGAAATTTCGGAAAGTTATATCTTGGACAACGCATCTCCTGAACTTCTCTGCAAAATCTCTTTCATACTGAGCTGGTTTTGTCCTGCGATAAGCTCAGTTGCCATGGAAACCCACTCATTGCATTTCAATAACGGACATTTATACATGGGGCAAACTTGAAACAATTTGCACTAAATTTTCTACGATTGATATTAGTCCTGCACCAAACAAGTCTACATAAAAATAACAAACAAAAGCTTTAGCGCCACTATTTTTAAAAGGAAGAATTGCTGAAAATTTTTTTCTCTCTTTTTCTCTCACTAACAGAAAAAAAAATGCATGAAGGAATCACTAGGGCTGATTGACAGTACATGTAGATAGTACAGAACTGTTTCCATGGCGACCAGCGCGCTTCAACACACACAGTGCAGAGCATTGTTGCTAGATGGAATAATATGTAGATATATAAACACCCAGTGCGGAGCATTGTAGCTCGATGGAATACATATGTAAATATATATACACACACAGTGCAGAGCATTGTTGCTAGATGGGATGAAACAGCACAACCGTCTACTTAGTTATCCTATATGGTATGATTATGTACCCATACATATTCTCACCCTCCATAGCGACCGCTATTTTCCTAATTGTATGCTGGAGGGGACCATTGTATGTCTTTTGCATTCAAAACTATTAGGTTGTCACGTCTTTAGGCTATCTCTAAGAGCAGCCCTACTTAGGTTGTACAGTCTGACAGCCGTTGGGAGGAAGGACCTGCGAAACCTCTCGGTTGTGCACCTAGGATGATGTAGTCTGCTGCTAAATGAACTCCACCGTGCGTTCAGTATGTCCGGCATAGGGTGGAACTCGGACTCCAGCAGAGATGACAGTTTAGCCACCGTCCTTCTCTCTCCTATCTCCTCCACTGGGACAACGCGCTACCCCAGCACAGAGCTAGCTTTCTTGATCTGTTTGTTCAGTCTCTTCCTATAGGCTGCAATAATGCCACTGCCCCAGCAGACCACCGTGTCATACAATGTCTTCAGCAGCGCCCCTTGTACACCAAAAGACCTGAGTCTCCTCAGTAGGAGCAGCCTGCGCTGTCCCTTCTTGTAGAGTGCGTCAGTATAGTGTGACCAGTCTAGTTCATTGTTCAGATGAACACCCAGGTACTTATAGGATGTCACCATCTCAATGTCTGTTCCCTGTATATTTACTGGTGATGTGAGGTGTTGTCCTGAAATGAGAGTGGAGCAACTTCAGCAGAGGGACATGACTGAAAGTTTGGAGACATTGTTTTTGGGCACAATGACTACGGCACCTCCACCTAATCCTGCGTGGAAGAAGTCGATTGGAGTAAATGGCCAGCAGGTACTGTTCAAAGCGAGGGAGGACGGGCGGCGGGTTCCGCGGTCGCGCGGGGGGGTGAAGGTCCGTTTACACCTGCCTGCAGGTTTAATTATTATTATTATTATTATTCTGCCTAAATGATTGCATTTTTCACCCTCTGAACGTTAACCAAAACGCGATTTTTTTTGGCAAACCCCTCACACCCGGCAAAAAATTCGATAAACTGGAAAAGATATGTTCCCCCCCACCCCTCATTTTTGTGGGTGGGGCCAAACGTACACAAATTTTCAAGGTCTATGGAGCCTGGAGACCATAAACTTTGCCGTAGACACATCAAATTTGGGTGAGGTGTGAATCACCTCAAGACATGCAAGAAACATCATTGTGGCCCATACCCACCGCCAACAGGAAGGCCGCCATCTTGCCTCAAAGTCACCCCACCTCCAATTCGGAAAAAAGTCACACCTCGCATTTTAACGCACTTGTCCTAGGGACCAGATCCAGTTGAGCTCATTTTTACAGGGGGGCATCTACAGGCATTGCCCATTAAAAGGTATATAAATTAAGTCAAAATCTCAAAAGGCGTGGCCAGGGCGCCATGGCGAAGTTTGACTCCTCCCCTTACAACTTCAACCACCTGTAACTCGCCCAAAACTTATCCGATGTCCACAAAACTTTACATGAAGGAAAATAGTGCCACCCCGGATGCTAGGACATCAAAATACTTGACAACCAATATAGCGCCACATAGTGGTTAATGAAAGAATTGCTGAAAACTGTTTTATTTATTACTCACAAGCGGCTGGGCAGAATGATGTGAAATTTTCAGAGATTCATCAGAACACAGACTTGATCATAACTGAACATAAACATTAGTATGACATCATACTACGCCACATAGTGGTTAATGAAAGAATTGCTGAAAACTGTTTTATTTATTACTCACAAGCGGCTGGGCAGAATGATGTGAAATTTTCAGAGATTCATCAGAACACAGACATGATCATAACTGAACATCAACGTTAATATGATGTCTTACATGTTACTATGGACACGCCCTTCTCGCCATTCAACCCATGAGCTTATGGGGCGGGGTGGGAAGGTCTTGGAGGTCTAAATTTTTCAACATATGTTGAGGTCACTGTCATATGCAGTCCAATATGGGTGGACAAACACATAACTTACAGGGAAGTGTTGCCATGGCAACATGGCGACGGTTGACTACACGCCATGAAATTTTCAAAACAGTTGTATCTTGGACAAACTTTTTCTGATGTCCACAAAACTTTCCATCACGGAAAATAGTACCACACCCGGATACAATGACATCAGAATACCGGACAACAGATATAGCGCCACATAGTGGCTAATGAAAGAATTGCTTAAAACTGTTTTATTTATTACTCACAAGCGGCTCTGTGCAGAATGAGGTGAAATTTTCTGAGAATTCATCAGAAACAAAGCCATGATTATAAATGAAACATCAACAATAGCATAACATCAAACATGTTAACATGGACACGCCCTCCTCGCCATTGAATCCGTGAGCATATGGGGAGGGGTGAGAATGTCCTGGAGTCATGACAATTGGAACATAGGTTTAGGTTACTGACACATATAGTACTATATGGGTGGGACAAAACACATAACTGACAAGGAAATGTTGCCATGGCGCCATGGCGAAGTTTGACTCCTCCCCCTTACCCAACTTCAACCACCTGTAACTCGGGCAAAAATGGTCCCATGTCCACAAAACTTTCCATGAAGGAAAATAGTGCGACCCCCGACGAAATGACATCCAAAACACCTGACAACCGATATAAGCGCCACTTAGTGGTTAATGAAAGAATGCTGAAAACTGTTTCATTATTACTCACAAGCGGCTGGGCAGAATGAGGTGAAATTTTCTGAGATTCATCAGAACACAGCCATGATTATAACTGAACAATCAACAATAGCCATAACATCAACATGTTAACATGGACACGCCCTCCTCGCCATTGAATCCGTGAGCTTATGGGGAGGGGTGGGAAGGTCCTGGAGTCCATGAAAATTGGAACATAGGTTTAGGTGACTGTCACATATAGTGCAATAAGGCGTGGACAACACATAACTGACCAAGGAAGTGTTGCCATGGCACCCATGGCGAATGTTGACTCCTCCCCTTACAACTTCAAGTCCTGTAAGTCGGGCAAACCCTTTCTGATGTTGCACCACTTCCTTCCGTAATGGAAATAGTTCCACCCCGAACGCAATGTCATCAAAATACCTGACAACAAATATAGGTGCCACATAGTGGTTAACAAACGAATTGCTGAAAACTGTTTTATCGATTACTCACGTTGCGGCTGGGCAGAATGATGTGAAATTTTCTGACATTCTTCAGACCACAGCCTAATCATAACCTGAAAACCTATATAGCCCCACATAGTGGTTACTGAAAGAATTGCTAACCCACTATTTACTAAATGCATCTCTTTAGTTGCACAATTGCAGATAAAAAATGGACCTTAATAAAAATCTCGAAGCACCCCACAAAGAGATAATTTTTTTGCACATCTTTTGCACTCAAATTTTATGTCTCGGACGGCACAAGTTTACAGTCTCCATAGACCTTGAAAATTGTGTTACGTTTGGTGGGGGGAACATATCTTTTCCTGTTTATCAATTTCTTTGCCGGGGTCTGAGGGTCTAGGATTTATAAATTTTTTGAACATATGTACCTAACAGCCACACATTTGAGGCAAAATTGCAACACCACTAGTGCCTAAGCAGCTCTCTGTATTTCAACAATTGCGGATAAAAAAAATGGACCTAAAACCTCAAAGCCCCCAACAAGGAAAATTGAATGATGTTCTCTCATGTAGAAGTTAATAATTTTAAAATTAACTTTTAAACTCTGAATTGTTTACTAAATGGCTCTCCTGTACTTGCACAATTGCAGACTAAAAAAATGGACTAATGTACCTAACAGCAACACATTGAGGCAAAAATTGCACACCCTCTAGTGCCTAAGCAGCTCTCTGTAGTTGAACAATTGCAGATACAAAAATGGACCTAAAAACTCCCCGAAGCCCCACCAACAACAATAATTGTATGATGTTCTCTCATGTAGAAGTTAATAATTTTAAAATTAACTTTTTAAACTCTGAATATTTTAAGCTCTAGAAATTGAGAATATTTATTTCCGATGAATTCCGGCTATATATTTCCAATGTCTCATGGCGAGGAGTCAACCTTCTCCATGGTAACACTTACCTAATCAGTGATGTGCAGATCCAAAGAGACCAACAGCTGCTCTGAGTCTGAGAGTGTATTAAAGATCTTTGTCTCTTTAAATGGAGTCCTCTAACAACTCCTTCAAAATGGGAGAAAACAGGCCACTGTCTCATTTACAACAGCAGAATCGTCCAGGCTGTCACTTGGCCAACTCAAAGTTTCAGCTCCCTCCACAGATTTTCTATGGGATTATAAGGTCCAGAGACTGGACTAGACCACTCCAGGACCTTCATGTTCTTCTTCTTGAGCCACTCCTTTGTTGCCTTGGCTGCATGTTTTGGGTCATTGTCATACTGGAAGACCCATCCACGACCCATCATCAGTGTTCTGGCTGAGGCCAGGAGGTTCTCATCCAAGATTCTACAGTACATGGCCCCATTCATCGGCCCCTCAATGTGGTGAAGTCTCCTGTACCCTTAGCAGAGAAACAGCCTCAAAGCATGATGATTCCATCTCCATGCTCTGACAGTGGGGATGGGTGTTCTTTGGGGTCATTTCAGCATTTCTCTGCCTCCAAACACGGAAGTTGAGTTGATGCCAAGAGCCTCAATTTTGGTCTATCGACCACATCCACATTCTCCAGACCTTTCTTGGATCATTCAGGTGTTCATTGTCAAACTTCAGACTGTGTCTTCTTGAGCACGGAGGACCTTGCGAGCACTGACAGGCTATCAATCCCTTATAGTGAAGTGTGTTACCAATGTTTTCTTGGTGATTGTGGTCCCAGCCTCCCTTGAGATCATTAAGAAGCTCCTCCTGTGTAATTCTGGGCTGATTCCTCACCTTTCTCAGAATCATCCTGACCCCACAGGTGAAATCCTGCATGGACCTCCAGAGCAAGGATAATTCAGTGCATCCGGAAAGTATTCACAGTCTTCACTTTTTCCACATTTTGTGGTTACAGCCTTATTCCAAAATGGATTAAATTCATTTTTCCCCCAAAATTCTACGCACATGGGGTACACAAAATACCCCATAATGACAATGTGAAAAAAAGTTTTTGATATTTTTGTTAATTTATTATAAATAAAAAACTAATAAATCACATGTACATAAGTATTCACAGCCTTTACCATGAAGCTCAAAAACTGAGCTCAGGTGCATCCTGTTTTCACTGATCATCCTTGAGATGTTTCTACAGCTTAGTTGGAGTCCACCTCTTGTAAATTCAGTTGATTGGACATGATTTAGAAAAGCACACACCTGTCTATATAAAGTCCCACAGTTGGCAGTGCATCTCAGAGCACAAACCAAGCATAAAGTCAAAGGAATTTGTCTGTAGACCTCTGAGACAGTCAGTGAGGTGGCCAAGAACCTGATGGTCACTCTATCAGAGCTCCAGCGTTCCTCTGTGGAGAGAGGAGAACCTTCCAGAAGGACAACAATCTCTGCAACAATCCACCAATCAGGCCTGTATGGTAGAGTGGCCAGACGGAAGCCACTCCTTCGTAAAAGGCACGTGGCAGCCTGCTTGGATGTTTGCCAAAAGGCACCTGAAGGACTCAGACCATGAGAAACAAAATTTTCTGGTCTGATGAGACAAAAATTGAACTCTGGCGTGAATGCCAGGTGTCATGTTCGGAGGAAACCAGGCACCACTCATCACCAGGCCAATTACCAATCCCTACAGTGAAGCATGGTGGTTAGTGATGGGACTGCAGGCTCCGCAGCTTCGAGCTTATCCAGGAAATATTTGGTGAAGCGCGTTTTGACGCGTGTACTGCTGACATTTGTGTTGACGTCGTACCATGTGACTGAGTGAGGAAGCCATTGATGATTTTGCACGCAACATGAAATAAATTGAGCAGCGATACACAATGGAAATCTCCGTCCCTCACGTTTTGTGTTGTTGATGTTTGACTGTGTAAGGGATTTATCACAGCCAATTCTCAGATGGAGGCAGCACCAAAAACATGGACTTCTCCCGTTTGGGAACATTTTGAGCGCATTTCTCCCATTGATGTTACAGTATTTTCCACAAATAGTGGATATTTATTGTAACTGAGGTGATGGCTTGGTGGTAAAACATATGCTGTACAAGTGGGAGGCCCAGGTTTGAATCCCAGCTGTGTCATTTTTGTAATTTTATTTTTACTTGCAAGGTGGAGTGTCTGTTTTGTTTCAAAGAGCTTGGATCATTATTACGCATCATTATGCTGAGGCACTATTGCTATTGTGCCCTGCATGAGAATAAGGCCAGAGCTGAATATACTGGGAAAGACAGTATAAGACTGTTGAAAATGTATCATTTCTTAATAAAAATGGATAAGTTGTGGTGGCACGGGTGGGGGATTCTCCACCCAGAGACGGCAGATGGGGAAAGAGGGAACAATGTGCTGAAGTGTCACCGGGGGGTCTCAGAGAGGACAGTAAGGACTATTCACCCCCCCCCACCCCCCCAGAGAGAGGAGGAAGCGCCAGGACTGCTGGAGGAGAAATGGGTGTGAGAATGCGGTACTGGCGTTATGTTAATGTACCACGCATGTCTTTGTTCCACACAATGATGACACAACATCACAAAAATATTTTTTTTTTTTGTAAGTTGTCTGTGTTTTTTCAACTGATTTAAGACAATTTTGCACCGCTGAATCTGAAAATGAAATCAGTTTCTCTCCATCAGGTCAGGTTTTTATGCTAAGTTGAAAGCACTTGTACAGCAGTTGTACAGTTGTACTGTAAATTGAATAGCAGACATTGATCAAGGTAAATGCATGTAAATTGAATTTTACGTCATCATTGTTCAAATTTCAGAGAATTTCTAGAAATAAAGAATTTTGCATCATATAAAACAAAAATACCTGTACATATAAACAAAAATGTAAAAAACATGTGACCATAGTTCAAAAAGTTGACCTGATTGAGCAAAACCAATGTGATTTTTTGGATTCAGCACATCAAAATTGTCCTAAATCAGCTAATGTGGCACACATTAGCTAATTTTTCTGCATTGATGTATGTGGTTATTGTGTATATTTTTATCTTGATTCTTTTTTCTAAAGCCCATCCAGGGACAAGAGTTGCAAATTAGCTAATAGCTATACACTCTATGTGCAACACATCAGATTGATTGTCTTTGATTAATTGTCTATGTTTATTGCACTGTCCCTGTCAAATAAACTAATCTACTACTACTACTACTACCTACGATGCAGCAAAGTTCAGACTCCTCAGCCTCACAGCAACCCCATTTTAATGACCAAGCACCTCCCACTGGACATATCATCCATTCAAAAACAGTTCCATAAATATTTCTACAAGAACAGATTACAGTTCACCATCTTCCAATATACAATATCTCACAAAAGTGAGTACACCCCTCACATTTTTATAAATATTTTATTATATCTTTTCATGGGACAACACTGAAGATATGACACTTTGATGTAATGTAGTCAATGTACAGCTTGTACAACAGTGGAAATCTGTTGTCCTCTTAAAATTACTCATGACTTCAATCTTGAAGGTTGTTTCTCCAAAATTTACAACAATTTTCTTATCATTTTATACTTTTCTTTGTCAATCTATCTACATTTGAAACCATTTCCCTCAAATTTGTAATTTCCTCTTGTAAAATTGACTTTTCCTGTACATTTGAGACTATTATAAATTTGTGGATCATTTTATGAATGATTTTTCTTTATATTTTAATAAAATTACTGTTTCAATATAAATTTGAAACACATTGTTTAAGGGGAAAAAGCCAAAATATTATCACAATTTACACTTTTGACCATAATTTTGCAGAGCAAAAACAAAACAATAACTATGAATGACTGCAATGGTCATGTGCCCGTAGCAAGCAGCGCCTCTTTGTGTTGGTCATATCATGTGACTTCTCCCATGGAAAACGCACATACATCGCATCAGGAATCACAGCATTGAAGCGGAGAGGACATGGAGGGAGAGGAAGTGCCTGTATTAAAAAAAAAAAAATTACATATTTAATAAAAACATTAAAATAATATTTCAATTATTCATTGGATTCAACTGCAAGCCAAGGACCATCTCTGGTTAAAATTTCAGCAAAATCCATCCAGTAGTTTCTACATAATCCTACTAAATCACTGCAAGAAGTTTGAGCCTTGGTAGAGGTATGCAGTCATGGATCACCCCCAAAATGTAATGGTTTGTGTGTAGGCCAAGAACCACTTCTGGTGAAAATTTCATCCAATTCATCCAGTAGTTTGGGGAGTATTGTTGGAAAAGTGTGTGAGGATATAAGAGCCTTGGTGGAGGTATGCATTCCACAGGAAGTTTTTCAGTTTCAAATTTAGCAATGTTTTCTCACACAACTTATAACAAAATAAACGTAGCACTTATATCTAATGGTTAACATGCAAAATGTTAAGTTTAAACCAACTTACAGGTGTGCTTGGCCAGATCAAACATGCTAATGCTAACGGGCTAGCCGCGAACGTTAGCTAAAACGCTAATCTCAAGGAAACAAATTTAGCAATGTTTTCTCACACAACTTATAACAAAATAAACGGAGCACTTATATCTAACGGTTAACATGCAAAATGTTACGTTTAAACCAACTTACAGGCTGGTTGCCTGAGGACTGACGTACGTCGTCTTCTTCTGAGGTTTTATGGTGGTTGGCAAACGCCTTGTAGGAGCATTACCGCCACCTTCTGGAACGGACTGTGATTCGAAATGGCATTACTGTCCTATATCCTTGAAATTAGTCCTGTTGCCCTAATAAACCCCCTCATGGATCGTCACCTTATCGTGGTGGGGGGGTTTGCGTGCCCCAGTGATCCCAGGAGCTATGTTGTCCGGGGCAATTTGCCTCTGATAGGGTCTCCCAAGACAAACTGGTCCTGGGTGAAGGGCCAGACGAAGAACGATCCAACAGACTCTCATGATAAATTGTATATCAAGGATTCAGTGTACCCCGCCCGGTATGGGGTTACCGGGGCCCCACCCTGGAGCCAGGCCTGGGGGAGGGGCTCGAAGGCTAGCGTCTGGTGGCCGGGTTTCCACCCATGGGACCCGGCCGGGCTCAGCCCGAAGGAGTTACATGGGTCCGCCCTCCAGTAGGTTCACCACCTGCAGGAGGGATCATGGAAGTCCGGTGCTATGTGGATTAGGTGGCAGTCAAAGGCGGAGACCTTGGCGGACTGATCCCAAGCTTTCTAAACTGGCTTTTGGTACGTGGAATGTCACCTCTCTGGTGGGGGAAGGAGCCTGAGCTGGTGTACGAGATTGAGCGATACCGGCTAGATATAGTCGGCCTCACCTCAACACACAGCTCCGGTTCCGGAACCAGTCTCCTGGAGAGGGGCTGGAGCTTGGCCTTTTCTGGAGTTGCCCCGGGCGAGAGGCGACGAGCAGGGGTAGGTATTCTTGTATCGCCCCACCTTGCTGCCTCTATATTGGAGTTTTCCCCGGTGGACGAAAGGGTTGCTTCCCTGCGCCTTCGGTTGGGAAACGGGTCCTGACCATCATTTGTGCCTATGCACCAAATGATGTTTCAGAGTACCCACCCTTTTTGGAGTCTGTGACTGGGGTGCTGGAGGGTGCTCCTCCTGGAGACTCCATTGTCCTACTGGGGGACTTCAATGCGCATGTGGGCAACGACAGTGAAACCTGGAGGGGGGTGATTGGGAGGAACGGCCTGCCCGATCTGAACCCGAGTGGTGTTCAGTTATTGGACTTCTGTGCTAACCACAGTCTGTCTATAACGAACACCATGTTCAAGCATAAGGGTGTCCATATGTGCACCTGGCACCAGGACACCCTAGGCCGCAGGTCGATGATCGATTTTGTTATCGTATCATCAGACCTGCGACCGTATGTCTTGGACACCCGAGTAAAGAGAGGTGCAGAGCTGTCAACTGATCACCACCTGGTGGTGAGTTGGATCCAATGGCAGGGGAGGAAGCCATTCAGACCTGGTAGACCCAAACGTATAGTGAGGGTGTGCTGGGAGCGTCTGGCTGAGGCCCCTGTCCGGGAGGTCTTCAACTCCCACCTCCGGAAGAACTTCAACCACATTCCGAGGGAGTCTGGAGACATGGAGTCTGAATGGGCCATGTTCTCCACCTCTGTTGTTGAAGCGGCAGCCCAGAGCTGCGGCCGCAAGGTGGTCGGTGCATCTCGTGGTGGCAACCCCCCGAACCAAGTGGTGGACACCAGTGGTGAGGGGGGGCCATTAAGCTGAAGAAGGAGTCCTATCAAGCTTGGTTGGCTTGTGGGACTCCCGAAGCAGCTGAGGTGTACCGGCAGGCCAAGCGGAGTGCAGCTCGGGTGGTTGCTGAAGCAAAAACCCGGGTATGGGAGGAGTTCGGTGAGGCCATGGAACAAGACTTTCGGTCGGCTTCAAAGAGATTCTGGCAAACTGTTCGGCGGCTCAGGAGGGGAAAGCAGCTCCCCGTCCACACTGTGTATGGTGCGGATGGGACACTGTTGACTTCAACTGGGGATATCGTCGGGCGGTGGAAGGAATACTTCGAGGATCTCCTCAATCCCACTGATACGCCTTCCACAGAGGAAGCAGGGTTTGGGGACGAGGGGGAGACTCGCCTATCACAGGGGCTGAGGTCGCCAAGGTGGTTAAAAATCTCCTTGGTGGCCGGGCCCCGGGGGTGGACGAGATTCGCCCCGAGTACCTCAAGGCCCTGGATGTTGTTGGGTTGTCATGGTTGACACGCCTCTGCAACATTGCGTGGAGGTCGGGGGCAGTGCCTTTGGCATGGCAAACCGGGGTGGTGGTTCCTCTCTTCAAAAAAGGGGACCGGAGGGTGTGCTCCAACTTTAGAGGGATCACACTCCTCAGCCTCCCTGGGAAGGTCTATGCCAAGGTACTGGAGAGGAGAGTCTGGCCGTTGGTCGAACCTCGGATTCAGGAGGAGCAATGTGGTTTTCGTCCTGGCCGTGGCACATCGGACCAGCTCTTTACCCTCTCGAGAATTCTTGAGGGTTCGTGGGAGTTTGCCCAACCAGTTTACATGTGTTTTGTGGACTTGGAGAAGGCATTTGACCGCGTCCCTCGTGGATTTTTGTGGGGGGTGCTTCGGGAGTATGGGGTATCGGGCTTGTTGTTACGAGCTATTCGGTCTCTGTACGACCGTTGTGAGAGTTTAGTTCGCATTGCCAACACTCGGTCGGAGTCATTCCCAGTGAGAGTTGGACTCCGCCAGGGCTGCCCTTTGTCACCGGTCCTGTTCATAATTTTTATGGACAGGATTTCTAGGCGCAGCCAGGGAATGGAGGGTGTCATGCTTGGTGACCACAGGATCTCATCTCTGTTGTTTGCAGATGATGTTGTCCTGTTGGCTTCATCCAGCAATGACCTACAGCTCTTGCTGGGACGGTTTGCCGCTGAGTGTGAAGCGGCTGGGATGAGAATCAGCACCTCCAAGTCCGAGTCCATGGTCCTCAGCCGGAAAAAGGTGGATTGTCCTCTCCGGGTTGGGGATAGGCTCCTGCCCGAAGTGGAGGAGTTTAAGTATCTTGGGGTCTTGTTCACGAGTGAGGGGAAAATGGAGCGAGAGATCGACAGACGGATTGGAGCAGCATCTGCAGTGATGCGGACGTTGTACCGGTCTGTTGTGGTGAAGAGGGAGCTTAGTTCTAAGGCAAAGCTGTCGATTTACCAGTCAATCTACGTTCCTACTCTCACCTATGGTCACGAGCTTTGGGTAATGACCGAAAGAACGAGATCGCGGATACAAGCGGCTGAAATGAGCTTTCTCCGTAGGATTGCTGGACTCACCCTCAGAGATAGAGTGAGGAGCTCAGTCATCCGGGAGAGGCTCAGAGTAGAACCGCTGCTCCTCCACATTGAAAGGAGTCAGTTGAGGTGGTATGGGCATCTGATTAGGATGCCTCCTGGACGCCTCCCACTTGAGGTGTTTCAGGCACGTCCCACTGGGAGGAGACCCCGGGGCAGACCCAGGACTCGGTGGAGAGACTATGTCTCCCAGCTAGTCTGGGAACGCCTTGGTATCCCCTCTGAAGAGCTGGAGCAGGTGGCTGGGGAGAGGGAAGTCTGGGCTTCTCTGCTTGAACTGCTGCCTCCGCGACCCGGACCTCCGGAAAAGCGGTAGAAGATGGATGGATGGATGGATGGCCCTAATAAACCTAAAAACTGCATGATAGACCGCATCTCCTGAACTTCTCTGCAAAAACTCTTTCATACTGAGCCGGTTTTGTCCTGCGATAAGCACAGTTGCCATGGAAACCCACTCATTGCATTTCAGTAACGGACATGGGGCAAACTTGCAACAATTTGCACTAAATTTTCGACGATTGATATTAGTCCTGCACCAAACAAGTCTACATAAAAATAACAAACAAAAGTTTTAGCGCCCCTATTTTTAAAAGGAAGAATTGCTGAAAACTTTTTTCTCTCTTTTTCTCTCACTAGCAGAAAAAAAAGATGCATGAAGGAATCACTAGGGCTGATTGACAGTACATGTAGATAGTACAGAACTGTTTCCATGGCGACCAGCGTGCTTCAACACACACAGTGCAGAGCATTGTTGCTAGATGGAATAATATGTAGATATATAAACACTCAGTGCGGAGCATTGTAGCTAGATGGAATAAATATGTAAATATATATACACACACAGTGCAGAGCATTGTTGCTAGATGGGATGAAACAGCACAACCGTCTACTTAGTTATCCTATATGGTATGATTATGTACCCATACATATTCTCACCCTCCATAGCGACCGATATTTTCCTAATTGTATGCTGGAGGGGACCATTGTATGTCTTTTGCATTCAAAACTATTAGGTTGTCACGTCTTTAGCCTATCTCTAACAGCAGCCCTACTTAGGTTGTACAGTCTGACAGCCGTTGGGAAGAAGGACCTGCGAAACCTCTTGGTTGTGCACCTATGATGATGTATTCTGCTGCTAAATGAACTCCACCGTGCGTTCAGTATGTCCTGCATAGGGTGGAACTCGGACTCCAGCAGAGACGGCTGGCCAGAATGACGTGAAATTTTCAGAGATTCATCACAACACAGACATGATCATAACTGAACACCAACGTTAGTATGACATCATACATGTTACCATGGACACGCCCTTCTCGCCATTCAACCCATGAGCTTATGGGGCGGGGTGGGAAGGTCTTGGAGGTCTAAATTTTTCAACATATGTTGAGGTCACTGTCATATACAGTCCAATATGGGTGGACAACACATAACTTACAGGGAAGTGTTGCCATGGCAACATGGCGACGGTTGACTACACGCCATGAAATTTCGGAAAGTTGTATCTTGGACAAACTTTTTCTGATGTCCACAAAACTTTCCATCAAGGAAAAGAGTGCCACCCCGGATACAATGACATCAAAATACCGGACAAAAGATATAGCGCCACATAGTGGCTAACGAAAGAATTGCTGAAAACTGTTTTATTTATTACTCACGCACGGCTGGCCAGAATGACGTGAAATTTTCAGAGATTCACCAGAACACAGACATGATCATAACTGAACATCAACGTTAGTATGATGTCATACATGTTACCATGGACACGCCCTTCTCGCCATTCAACCCATGCGCTTATGGGGCGGGGTAGGAAGCTCTTGGAGGTCTAAATTTTTCAACATATGTTGAGGTCACTGTCATATGCAGTCCAATATGGGTGGACCACACATAACTTACAGGGAAGTGTTGCCATGGCAACATGGTGACGGTTGACTACACGCCATGAAATTTCGGAAAGTTGTATCTTGGACGAACTTTTTCTGATGTCCACAAAACTTTCCATCAAGGAAAATAGTGCCACCCCGGACACAATGATATCAAAATACTGGACAAAAGATATAGTGTATAAACCTAGTTAACATAGTTAATTGTATGCTGGAGGGGACCATTGTATGTCTTTTGCATTCAAAACTATTAGGTTGTCACGTCTTTAGCCTATCTCTAACAGCAGCCCTACTTAGGTTGTACAGTCTGACAGCCGTTGGGAGGAAGGACCTGCGAAACCTCTCGGTTGTGCACCTAGGATGATGTATTCTGCTGCTAAATGAACTCCACCGTGCGTTCAGTATGTCTTGCATAGGGTGGAACTCGGACTCCAGCAGAGATGACAGTTTAGCCACCGTCCTTCTCTCTCCTATCTCGTCCACTGGGACAACGCGCTACCCCAGGACAGAGCTAGCTTTCTTGATCTGTTTGTTCAGTCTCTTCCTATCGGCTGCCATAATGCCACTGCCCCAGCAGACCACCGTGTCATACAATGTCTTCAGCAGCGCCCCTTGTACACCAAAAGACCTGAGTCTCCTCAGTAGGAACAGCCTGCGCTGTCCCTTCTTGTACAGTGCGTCAGTATAGTGTGACCAGTCTAGTTTATTGTTCAGATGAACACCAAGGTACTTATAGGATGTCACCATCTCAATGTCTGTTCCCTGTATATTTACTGGTGATGTGAGGTGTTGTCCTGAAATGAGAGTGGAGGAATTTCCGCAGAGGGACATGAGTGAAAGTTTGGAGACATTGTTTTTGGGCACAATGACTACGGCACCTCCACCTAATACTGCGTGGAAGAAGTCGATTGGAGGAACTGGCAAGCAGGTAGGGTTCAAAGTGAGGGAGGACGGGCGGCGGGTCCCGCGGTCGCGCGGGGGGCGAAAGTCCGTTTACACCTGCCTGCAGGTTTAATTAGGGCCTGAGCCACTGACAACGTCAGTCGGCGAAAGCCCTATTGTATCCGCTCACGTTTCTTTCTTTCTTTTTTTTTTTATTATTATTCTGCCTAAATGATCGCATTTTTCACCCTCTGAACGTTAACCAAAACGCGATTTTTTTTTGCCAAGCCCCTCTGACTGGGCAAAAAATTCGATAAACTGGAAAAAATATGTGCCCCCCACCCTTCATTTTTGTGGGTGGGGTCAAACGTACAAGGTCTATGGAGACAGAAGACCATAAACTTTGCCGTAGACACATCAAATTTGGGTGAGGTGTGAATCACCTCAAGACATGCAAAAAACATCATTGTGGCCCATACCCACCGCCAACAGGAAGGCCGCCATCTTGCCTCAAAGTCGCCCCACCTCCAATTCGTGAAAAAAGTCACACCTCGCATTTGAACGCACTTGTCCTAGGGACCTGCTCCAATTGAGCTCATTTTTGCATGGCGGCATCTATAGGCATTGGCCATTAAAAGTTATATAAATTAGGTCAAAATCTCAAAAGGCGTGGCCAGGGCGCCATGGCGAAGATTGACTCCTCCCCTTACAAATTCAACCAGCTGTAACTCCCGCAAAACTTGTCCGATGTCCACAAAACTTTCCATCAAGGAAAATAGTGCCACCCCGGATACAATGACATCAAAACACCGGACAAAAGATATAGCGCCACATAGTGGCTAATGAAAGAATTGCTGAAAACTGTTTTATTTATTACTCACGCACGGCTGGCCAGAATAACGTGAAATTTTCAGAGTTTCATCAGAACAAAGACATGATCATAACTGAACATCAACGTTAGTATGACGTCATACATGTTATGATGGACACGCCCTTCTCGCCATTCAACCCATGAGCTTATGGGGCGGGGTGGGAAGGTCTTGGAGGTCTAAATTTTTCAACATATGTTGAGGTCACTGTCATATGCAGTCCAATATGGGTGGACAACACATAACTTACAGGGAAGTGTTGCCATGGCAACATGGCGACGGTTGACTACACGCCATGAAATTTCGGACAGTTGTATCTTGGACAACCTTTTTCTGATGTCCACAAAACTTCCCATCAAGGAAAATAGTGCCACCCTGGATACAATGACATCAAAATACCGGACAATAGATATAGCGCCACATAGTGGTTAACGAAAGAATTGCTGAAAACTGTTTTATTTATTACTCACAAGTGGCTGGGCAGAATGATGTGAAATTTTCTGAGATTCATCAGAACACAGGCCTGATCATAACTGAACATCAACGTTAGTATGACATCAAACGTGTTAACATGGACACGCCCTTCTCGCCATTCAATGCGTGACCTTCTGGGGAGGGGTGGGAACGTCCTGGAGTCATGAAATTTGGAACATGGGTTTAGGTTACTGTCACATATAGTACAATATGGGTGGACAACACATAACTGACAAGGAAGTGTTGCCAGGGCGCCATGGCGAAGTTTGACTCCTCCCCTTACAAATTCAACCACCTGTAACTCGGCCAAAACTGGTCCCATGTCCACATAACTTTCCATGAAGGAAAATAGTCCCACCCCGAACGCAATGACCTCAAAATACCTGACAACCGATGTAGCGCCACATAGTGGTTAATGAAAGAATTGCTGAAAACTGTTTCATTTATTACTCACAAGCGGCTGGGCAGAAGGATGTGAAATTTTCTGAGATTCATCAGAACACAGCCATGATAATAACTCAACATCAACAATAGTATAACATCAAACGTGTTAACATGGACACGCCCTCCTCCCCATTCAATAAATGAGCATATGGGGAGGGGTTGGAAGGTCTTGGAGGTCTAAATTTTTCAACATATGTTGAGGTCACTGTCATATGTAGTCCAATATCAGTGGACAACACATAACTTACAGGGAAGTGTTGCCGTGGCAACATTGCAACGGTTTACTACTCGCCATGAAATTTCAGAAAGTTGTATCTTCGACAAACTTTTTCTGATTTACATCAAATTTTCGACAATCGATAAGAGTCCCACCCTGAACACTCCAATATAAAATAACAAAAGTTTTAGCGCCGCCTAGTGGTAACAACATTAGACCCTTGTAAAATGGACAAACTTTGTACAATTTGCAACAAATTTTATACGATCAATATTCTCCCTTCCACAAACTCGTCTATATACAAATAATAAACAAAACTCATAGCGCCCCCTAATGATTAAAGGAAAAATTACTGACGACTGTTTTTTTTTTTAATTTTCTCTCACCAGCTTAACAAAATTACATGAAGGAATGACTTGGGCTCATTGATAGTACATGCACATAGTACAGAACTGATTCCATGGCAACTGCCATTCTTCAGTGGCTTTCTCACCAAACAAAACATGACAGTTGCAGCTCAGACAATTCTCACCTGATTTGGAAAAATCTTTGCACAAATCATACTGATCCCACTCTGAATGTGTCTGTATATCAATATTCACAAAACTGTCACACCCACACCTACTGCTGACATGAGGTACTGCACAAAATTGTTTCGAATTTTGCACAAAGACCAGTAGTCACGATGACATGACCTTTTCAGTGGTTCATCAGAGTGCATTGGACTACCTTTGGTGGAAGTCACTTTCTTCCTGCGATAAGCAGAGTTGCCATGGAAACCCACTCATTGCATTTCAGTAACGGACATTTATACATGGGGCAAACTTGCAACAATTTGCACTAAATTTTTGACGATTGATATTAGTCCTGCACCAAACATGTTTATATAAAAATAAGAAACAAAAGTTTTAGCGCCCCTACTTTTTAAAAGGAAGAATTGCTGAAAAAATTTTTCTCTCTTTTTCTCTCACTAGCAGAAAAAAATACATGAAGGAATCACTAGGGCTGATTGACAGTACATGTAGATAGTACAGAACTGTTTCCATGCCGACCAGCGTGCTTCAACACACACAGTGCGGAGCATTGTAGCTAGATAGAATAATATGTAGCTATATAAACACCCAGTTCGGAGCATTGTAGCTAGATGGAATAAATATGTAAATATATAAACACACACACAGTACAGAGCATTGTTGCTTGATGGGATGAAACAGCACAACCGTCTACTTAGTTATCCAATATGGTATGATTATGTGCCCATACATATTCTCACCCTCCATAGCGACTGGTATTTTCCTAATTGTATGCCGGAGGGGACCATTGTATAAGTCTTTTGCATTCAAAACTATTAGGTTGTCACGTTTTTAGGCTATCTCTAAGAGCAGCCCTGCTTAGGTTGTACAGTCTGACAGCTGTTGGGAGGAAGGACCTGCGAAACCTCTCGGTTGTGCACCTAGGATGATGTAGTCTGCTGCTAAATGAGCTCCTCCGTGCATTCAGTATGTCCTGCATAGAGTGGAACTCGGACTCCAGCAGAGATGACAGTTTAGCCACCGTCCTTCTCTCTCTTATCTCCTCCACTGGGTCAACGCGCTGCGCCAGGACAGAGCTAGCTTTCTTGATCACTTTGTTCAGTCTCTTCCTATCAGCTGCCATAATGCCACTGCCCCAGCAGACCACTCGAAAAGTGATGGTTGATGCCACCACCGTGTCATAGAATTTCTTCAGCAGCACCCCTTGTACACCAAAAGACCTGAGTCTCCTCAGTAGGAACAGCCTGCGCTGTCCCTTCTTGTAGAGTGCGTCAGTATAGTGTGACCAGTCTAGTTTATTGTTCAGATGAACACCCAGGTACTTATAGGATGTCACCAAAACTGAAACAGAGGAAATCCTTGGATCAGGTAGTCAGATGGTCCAGTCGTTTGCTTGGTGAGTCACAGCTGAGCCTGACATCCCTGTACACCAGACAAGTACAGAGGATGGCCGACTTGATTTTAAATGATGACTCCCACCCTTTGCACTGCAACTTTCAGCTTCTTCCCTCCAGACGGAGGTTTGCTGTCCCAAAAAGTAGAACCCAGCGCTACAAAAACAGCTTTGTCCCTGCTGCTGTCAAAGAGTTGAACAAGCTATAAAAATTATATTGTACATATTTTATATTTACCTATTTTGTAAGATGTGTGCCTGTGTTTGTGTCTATGTTGAATGTAATTAGTGGCTTGTAAATATGGATGTCACCAACTGCAAAACAAATCTACCTACGGGTACAAATAAAGTAACCTGAACCTGAACCTGAACCATCTCGATGTCTGTTCCCTGTATATTTACTGGTGCTGTGAAGGGTTGTCCTTGCCTGCGGCAGTCCACCACCAACTCCTTAGTTTTCCTCGTATTGATCTGGAGGCAGTTCCGATGGCACCGGTCCACGAAGTCCTGGATAAGCCCTCTGTACTCAGCTTCATCTCCATTGGAGATGAGGCCAACGATCGCAGAGTCATCAGAGAACTTCTGTAGATGGCAGTGTGTTGTGTTGTGTGAGAAGTCCGCAGTATAAAGGGTGAACAGGATGGGAGCTACAACCGTTCCCTGGGGGGCCCCCATGCTACCGATGATCGTGTCGGACACACAGTCCCGGGTTCTCACAGACTGAGGCCGGTTAGTGAGGTAGTCCAGGATCCATGATGACAGGTGCTGGTCCACCCCTGCGCACAGCAGCTTGTCCTTCAGGATCATCGTTTGGATGGTGTTGAAAGCACTGGAGAGGTCAAAGAACATGATCCTCACCACATTCCCGGGCTTCTCCAGGTGGCACAGACAACGGTGAAGGAGGATGATCACCACATCCTCCACCACAATGCCATGCTGGTAGGCTAACTTGAGTGGATCCATCGCTGGTCCCACCAGGGGGCGCAGGTGAGCAAGTAGCAGTCTCTCAAGGGTCTTCATCATGTGGGACATCAAGGCCACTGGTCTGTAACTGTTCAGGTCTTTGGGGTGGGAAGTCATTGGTACACGTACCACACAAGATGTTTTCCACAGCAGTGGTACCCTCCCAAGCTTCAGGCTCAGGTTGAAGATGTACTCCACAATCCCACACAGCTGGTCTGCACAGGACTTGAGGAGCTTTGCGCTGATGCCGTCCGGTCCCGACGCCTTCCTCGCCTTGATCTTCCTCAGCTCCGTCCTCACCTGGGTCTTAGTCAGGGTCAGGATGGGGGGCTGTGTGTTGGAAGTGGGAGTTGGGAGATCTGCGGCAAATGGTTTTCTTTAATATTCATGAAGCCCTCGCAGTGATGACGGAACATTTTCCGAGTCACAAAGAGACGACGGGCGGAGATTTGTCCCACTCCACGCACTCCAACATAAAAATATTTGACAAAAGGGATAGTGCCACTTATTGCTCACAGGAAGATCTGTGTCAAATGGTTTACTTTATTTTTCATGCAGCCCATGCAGTGATGACGGCACATTTTTCCGAGCCAGCGAGGGAGGAAGGGCGCCGGGTTCTGCGGTCGCGCGGGGGGGGCGAAGGCCCGTTTACACCTGCCTGCAGGTTTAATTATTATTATTTTTCACTATTATTCTGCCTAAATGATCACATTTTTCACCCTCTGAACGTTAACCAAAACGCGATTTTTTTTGGCAAACCCCTCTGACCGGGCAAAAAATTCGATAAACTGGAAAAAATATGTCCCCCCCCACCCCTCATTTTTGTGGGTGGGGTCAAACGTGCAAGGTCTATGGAGACTGGAGACCATAAACTTTGCCGTAGACACATCAAATTTGGGTGAGGTGTGAATCACCTCAAGACATGCAAAAAACATCATTGTGGCCCATAACCACCACCAACAGGAAGTCCGCCATCTTGCCTCAAAGTCGCCCCACCTCCAATTCGAGAAAAAAGTCACACCTCGCATTTGAACGCACTTGTCCTTGGGACCAGATCCAATTGAGCTTATTTTTGCATGGCGGCATCTATAGGCATTGCCCATTAAAAGTTATATAAATTAAGTCAATATCACAAAAGGCGTGGCCAGGGCGCCATGGCGAAGTTTGACTCCTCCCCTTAAAAATTCAAATAGCTGTAACTCGTGCAAAACTTGTCTGATGTCCACAAAACTTTCCATGAAGGAAAATAGTGCCAACCAGGATACAATGACATCAAAATACCGGACAAAAGATATAGCGCCACATACTGGTTAACGAAAGAATTGCTGAAAACTGTTTTATTTATTACTCACGCACGGCTGGCCAGAATGACGTAAAATTTTCAGAGATTCATCAGAACACAGACATGATCATAACTGAACATCAACGTTAGTATGACGTCATACATGTTACCATGGACACGCCCTTCTCGCCATTCAACCAATGAGCTTATGGGGCGGGGTGGGACGGTCTTGGAGGTCTAAATTTTTCAACATATGTTGAGGTCACTGTCCTATGCAGTCCAATATGGGTGGACAACACATAACTCACAGGGAAGTGTTGCCATGGCAACATGGCGACGGTTGACTACACGCCATGAAATTTCGGACAGTTGTATCTTGGACAACCTTTTACTTATGTCCACAAAACTTCCCATCAAGGAAAATAGTGCCACCCCGGATACAATTCCATCAAAATACCGGACAAAAGATATAGCGCCACATAGTGGCTAACGAAAGAATTGCTGAAAACTGTTTTATTTATTACTCACGCACGGCTGGCCAGAATGACGTCAAATTTTCAGAGATTCATCAGACCACAGACATGATCATAACGGAAAATCAACAATAGTATGACGTCATACATGTTACCATGGACACGCCCTTCTCGCCATTCAACCCATGACCTTATGGGGCGGGGTAGGAAGCTCTTGGAGGTCTAAATTTTTCAACATATGTTGAGGTCACTGTCATATGCAGTCCAATATGGGTGGACAACACATAACTTAAGTGTTGCCATGGCAACATGGCGACGGTTGACTACACTCCATGAAATTTAGGAAAGTTGTATCTTGGAAAAACTTTTTCTGATGTCCACAAAACTTTCCATCAAGGAAAATAGTGCCACCCTGGATACAATGACATCAAAATACCGGACAAGAGATATAGTGCCACATTGTGGCTAACGAAAGTATTGCTGAAAACAGTTTTATTTATTACTCTAAACTAAATATGTATTACTAAATATGTAAATATATATACACACACAGTGCAGAGCATTGTTGCTAGATGGAATAATATGTAGATATATAAACACCCAGTGCGGAGCATTGTAGCTAGATGGAATAAATACGTAAATATATATACACACACAGTGCAGAGCATTGTTGCTAGATGGGATGAAACAGCACAACCATCTACTTAGTTATCCTATATGGTATGATTATGTACCCATACATATTCTCACCCTCCATAGCGACCGGTATTTTCCTAATTGTATGCTGGAGGGGACCATTGTATGTCTTTTGCATTCAAAACTATTAGGTTGTCACGTCTTTAGCCTATCTCTAAGAGCAGCCCTACTTAGGTTGTACAGTCTGACAGCCGTTGGGAGGAAGGACCTGCGAAACCTCTCGGTTGTGCACCTAGGATGATGTAGTCTGCTGCTAAATGAACTCCATCGTGCGTTCAGTATGTCCTGCATAGGGTGGAACTCGCACTCCAGCAGAGATGACAGTTTAGCCACCGTCCTTCTCTCTCCTATCTCCTCCACTGGGACAACGCGCTACCCCAGCACAGAGCTAGCTTTCTTGATCTGTTTGTTCAGTCTCTTCCTATCGGCTGCCATAATGCCACTGCCCCAGCAGACCACCGTGTCATACAATGTCTTCAGCAGCGCCCCTTGTACACCAAAAGACCTGAGTCTCCTCAGTAGGAACCGCCTGCGCTGTCCCTTCTTGTAGAGTGCGTCAGTATAGTGTGACCAGTCTAGTTAATTGTTCAGATGAACACCCAGGTACTTATAGGATGTCACCATCTCGATGTCTGTTCCCTGTATATTTACTGGTGATGTGAGGTGTTGTCCTGAAATGAGAGTGGAGCAACTTCAGCAGAGGGACATGAGTGAAAGTTTGGAGACATTGTTTTTGGGCACAATGACTACGGCACCTCCACCTAAAGTGCGTGGAAGAAGTCGATTGGAGTAAATGGCCAGCAGGTAGGGTTCAAAGCGAGGGAGGACGGGCGGCGGGTTCCGCGGTCGCGCGGGGGGGTGAAGGTCCGTTTACACCTGCCTGCAGGTTTAATTTATTATTATTAATATTCTGCCTAAATGATCGCATTTTTCACCCTCTGAACGTTAACCAAAACGCGATTTT
The DNA here is from genome assembly GCA_020510985.1 of Pholidichthys leucotaenia. Lineage (NCBI taxonomy): Eukaryota > Metazoa > Chordata > Actinopteri > Cichliformes > Pholidichthyidae > Pholidichthys > Pholidichthys leucotaenia. The sequence goes on along the minus strand of CM035839.1, from coordinate 247,124,039 downwards.
TTTTGGCAAACCCCTCTGACCGGGCAAAAAATTCGATAAACTGGAAAAGATATGTTCCCCCCCACCCCTCATTTTTGTGGGTGGGGCCAAACGTACACAAATTTTCAAGGTCTATGGAGACTTGAGACCATAAACTTTGCCGTAGACACATCAAATTTGGGTGAGGTGTGAATCACCTCAAGACATGCAAAAAACATCATTGTGGCCCATACCCACCGCCAACAGGAAGGCCGCCATCTTGCCTCAAAGTCGCCCCACCTCCAATTCAGAAAAAAGTCACACCTCGCATTTTAACGCACTTGTCCTAGGGACCAGATCCAATTGAGCTCATTTTTACATGGGGGCATCTACAGGCATTGCCCATTAAAAGTTATATAAATTAAGTCAAAATCTCAAAAGGCGTGGCCAGGGCGCCATGGCGAATTTTGACTCCTCCCCTTACAAATTCAACCACCTCTAACTCCTCCAAAACTTGTCTGATGTCCACAAAACTTTACATGAAGGAAAATAGTGCCACCCCGGACGCAATGACATCAAAATTCCTGACAACTGATATAGCGCCACATAGTGGTTAACAAAAGAATTGCTGAAAACTTTTTTATTTATAACTCAAACGCAGCTGGGCAGAATGATGTGAAATTTTCTGTGATTCATCAGAACACAGCCATGATCATAACTGAACATCAACATTAGTATGGCATCTAACGTGGTCGCATGCACACGCCCACCTCGCCATTAAATCCGTGAGCTTATGGGGAGGGGTGGGAACGTCCAGGAGTCATGAAGTTTGGAAAATAGGTTTAGGTTACTGTCACATATAGTTCAATATGGGTGGACAACACATAACTGACAAGGAAGTGTTGCCATGTTGCCATGGCGAAGTTTGATTCCTCCCCTTACAACTTCAACCACCTGTAACTCAGGTAAAAATGGTCCCATGTCCACAAAACTTTCCATGAAGGAAAATAGTCCCACCCCGAACGCAATGACCTCAAAATACCTGACAACCGATATAGCGCCACATAGTGGTGAATGACAGAATTGCTGAAAACTTTTTAATTTATTACTCACAAGCGGCTGGGCAGAATAATGTGAAATTTTCTGAGATTCATCAGAACAGAGCCATGAGAATAACTGAACAACATTAGTATAACATCAAACGTGTTACCATGGCGCCATGGCGAAGTTTGACTCTTCCCCTTACAACTTCAAACACCTGTAACTCGTGCAAAACTTGTCCCATACCCACAAAACTTTTCATGAAGGAAAATAGTGCCACCCCGGACGCAATGACCTCAAAATACCTGACAACCGATATAGCGCCACATCGTGGTAAACGAAAGAATTGCTGAAAAATGTTTCATTTATTACTCACAAGCGGCTGGGCAGAATGATGTGAAATTTTCTGAGATTCATCAGAACACAGCCATGTTAATAACTGAACATCAACAATAGTATAACATCAAACGTGTTAACATAGACCCGCCCTCCTCGCCATTCAAACCGTGAGCTTATGGGGAGGGGTGGGAAGGTCTTGGAGGTCTCAATTTTTCAACATATGTTGAGGTCACTGTCATATGTAGTCCAATATTGGTGAACAACACATAACTTACAGGGAAGTGTTGCCCTGGCAACATGGTGACGGTTGACTACACGCCATGAAATTTCGGAAAGTTGTATCTTGGCAAAGTTTACAGGCTCCATAGACCTTGAAAATTTGTGTACGTTTGGGGGGGAACATATTTTTTCCTTTTTATCGAATTTTTTGCCGGGTCTGAGCGGTCTTGGGATTTATAAATTTTTGACCATATGTACCTAACAGCCACACATTTGAGGCAAAAATTGCACACCCACTAGTGCCTAAGCAGCTCTCTGTATTTCAACAATTGCAGATAAAAAAATGGACCTAAAACCTCAAAGCCCCCCCAGCAAGAAAAATTGTATGATGTTCTCTCATGTAGAAGTTAATAATTTTAAAATTAACTTTTAAACTCTGAATTGTTTACTAAATGGCTCTCTGTACTTGCACAATTGCAGATAAAAAATGGACCTAATGTACCTAACAGCAACACATTTGAGGCAAAAATTGCACACCCACTAGTGCCGAAGCAGCTCTCTGTAGTTGAACAATTGCAGATAAAAAAATGGACCTAAAACCTCGAAGCCCCCCCCCCAACAACAAAAATTGTATGATGTTCTCTCATGTAGAAGTTAATAATTTGAAAATTAACTTTTAAACTCTGAATATTTTAAGCTCTAGAAATTGAGAATATTTATTTCCGATGAATTCCCGATATATATTTCCGATGTCCCATGGCGAGGAGTCAACCTTCTCCATGGTAACACTTACCTAATCAGTGATGTGCAGATCCAAAGAGACCAACAGCTGCTCTGAGTCTGAGAGTGTATTAAAGATCTTTGTCTCTTTAAAATGGAGTCCTCTAACAACTCCTTCAAAATGGGAGAAAACAGGCCACTGTCTCATTTACAAACAGCAGAATCGTTACCTATGATGCAGCAAAGTTCAGACTCCTCAGCCTCACAGCAACCCCATTTTAATGACCAAGCACCTCCCACTGGACATATCATTCATTCAAAAACAGTTCAATAAATATTTCTACAAAAACAGTTCACAGTTCACCATCTTCCAATATACAATATCTCACAAAAGTGAGTACACCCCTCACATTTTTATAAATATTTTATTATATCTTTTCATGGGACAACACTGAAGATATGACACTTTGATGTAATGTAGTCAATGTACAGCTTGTACAACAGTGGAAATCTGTTGTCCTCTTAAAATTACTCATGACTTCAATCTTGAAGGTTGTTCTCCAAAATTTACAACAATTTTCTAATCATTTTATACTTTTCTTTGTCAATCTATCTACATTTGAAACCATTTCCCTCAAATTTGTAATTTCCTCTTGTAAAATTGACTTTTCCTGTACATTTGAGACTGGTCCGACTGAAAGACAGACTGACAGCATTCAACAGGGCGTGGGACTTGAGAAGGTGTGTTTACATTTTGGTGGTTAACAAATGGCAGAAATTGATAGAAGAGGGGGAAAATGAGCCAAACGGCAGAGGTGAGGGGAGAGGAGGCAGCAGAGGAGTGTGTTCTGAATACAGCAGAGAGGCCGTGAGATTTTCAGCACCTCAGGTTAGTGACGTGACTCTCAGAATAAATTCTATAATATTTAGCTGCCATCAAGTAGTTCACAATTCTCTGTCTCCAAAGTATTTTTTCTCATAAACTGAAAAAATAATTAATTCCTCAATAACGAAGATTTTTCAATAAAGTTCTGAATTTCCAAGAAAAAAATAGCTACATGAATAGAATAGAAAACACTTGATTGTCCCCTTGGGGAAATTTGTTGTGGACTCACAGTTCTGACACAAACCTGCTTCCCTTTGAATCACAAGACATCACATCACAACATGACATCTGCTCACATAGAGTATATTGCACGCTATATCCCCATTACACATATTAAAAAAAAAAAAAAAAAAAAACTGTCTAAAACATAAACAAAGAGAACATGTAATCCAAGTTAGGATCACCATGCTGTTGTACTAGTAATTTAGGAGCCTAATAGAAGCAGGTAAAAATAAACTTTTTTTTAAACAGTTTAACCTGCATTTTGGTATTCTGTATCTTCTACCAGAAGGCAGTTTGGTGAAAAAGCCTCTTTCCACAGTAGATGTTGCTGAATGAAGAAAAAAAAGAAAACCCTTGCTTGTTCTCAGGTGATTCATTATTTTTTAACAAGGAGGATGGTAGTGGTGGTGGACTCACAAATTTATTCTAAGGTAAAGCCTATAAATGTAAATTGAGTACAAATTAGCAGGTTCCAAGGTTGTCATAGCCAGGAGCAGCACTGGGGTTAAGCTCCCAGTGCTCATAAAATGCTCCTTACGGCGTGCTTCTCGAAAAGCCTCTGACAACTAAGTCCAACTCCTAGCCTGCCCGTGTGGTTTAGTCTCTAAGCCCGGTGGAACTGCTTTTACTAATAGGAGAAGGGGCGAGGGCGGATCTCTGGCGCCTTAAAACCAGATGCTTCGGGTAGATGGTGGCTCGTCAACCTGGGAAGGTAACCCATCTAGGGGAAGGTAAACCCTGATTTCAAACCTCCGCTGCCTTGCGGCACACCCGGTCACGGGAAAGGCTTCGGGAGTCAACCCTGAGGAAAAATCCGGAGTCGGAGCCCCTAAGGCAGTTCTCTGTTGTGCTCAAAATCATTCTGGCAGCTCCTGCGACGGCACTGGTGCCAAACTATAGCAGCCCTGCTGTTCCTTTGGATCCATCAGTGACGTGGAGAGGGGGGACATGCTGCATGGGTAACATCTTGTCCTCCATATCTTCCTGCCCAGGCTTGAATCCTACCAACGCCCAACGCTGGAAGGTAGAACACCGGTGCGCATCGGCCTGATCAGCCACAGGCGGTGCTGTTCCAGCAGAGTAGACGTTTAGGATTCTCTTCCATGGTCATCATAGACCGACGGAGGCCAACGACAACGATTATAAATTTGTGGATCATTTTATGAATGATTTTTCTTTATATTTTAATAAAATTACTGTTTCAATATAAATTTGAAACTCATTGTTTAAGGGGAAAAAGCCAAAATATTATCACAATTTACACTTTTGACCATAATTTTGCAGAGCAAAAACCAAACAATAACTATGACTGCAATGGTCATTTTTTTTTTTTTTTTGTTACTTATTTGTACCCGTAGGTAGACTTGGTTTGCAGTCTGGTGACAAGCCACCGGCTGCTGGTCGCTGCGTGCGCGAGCGCCCTAAACCTACATGTTTTTGGTATGCGGGAGGAAACCGGAGAAATCCCGGAGTAAACCCACGCAACACGGGGAGAACATGCAAACTCCACACAGCTCACTGTTGGTCGGGGGCTGGGATCGAACCCACGACCTCATGATCCCCGCGATCCCCCGGCCGAGGGTAAAACTGTGCTGCCACAGTGCTAAACCACTGCGCCACCGTGCAGCCCTATGGTCATGTGCCCGTAGCAAGCAGCGCCTCTTTGTGTTGGTCATATCATGTGACTTCTCCCATGGAAAAAGCACATACATCGCATCAGGAATCACAGCATTGAAGCGGAGAGGACATGGAGGGAGAGGAAGTGCCTGTATTAAAAAAAAAAAAAACAACAACAAAAAAAGTACATATTTAATAAAAACATTAAAATAATATTTCAATTATTCATTGGATTCATCTGCAAGCCAAGGACCATCTCTGGTTAAAATTTCAGCAAAATCCATCCAGTAGTTTCTACATAATCCTACTAAATCACTGCAAGAAGTTTGAGCCTTGGTAGAGGTATGCAGTCATGGATCACCCCCAAAATGTAATGGTTTGTGTGTAGGCCAAGAACCACTTCTGGTGAAAATTTCATCCAAATTCATCCAGTAGTTTTGGAGTATTGTTGGAAAAGTGTGTGAGGATATAAGAGCCTTGGTGGAGGTATGCATTCCACAGGAAGTTTTCAGTTTCAAATTTAGCAATGTTTTCTCACACAACTTATAACAAAATAAACGTAGCACTTATATCTAACGGTTACCATGCAAAATGTTAAGTTTAAACCAACTTACAGCTGTGCTTGGCTCAGATCAAACATGCTAATGCTAACGGGCTAGCCGCGAACGTTAGCTAAAACGCTAATCTCAAGGGAAACAAATTTAGCAATGTTTTCTCACACAACTTATAACAAAATAAACGGAGCACTTATATCTAACGGTTAACATGCAAAATGTTACGTTTAAACCAACTTACAGGCTGGTTGGGTGAGGACTGACGTATGTCGTCTTCTTCTGAGGTTTTATGGCGGTTGGCAAATGCCTTGTAGGAGCATTACCGCCACCTTCTGGAACGGACTGTGATTCGAAATGGCATTACTGTCCTATATCCTTGAAATTAGTCCTGTTGCCCTAATAAACCTAAAAACTGCATGATAGACCGCATCTCCTGAACTTCTCTGCAAAATCTCTTTCACACTGAGCTGGTTTTGTCCTGCGATAAGCACAGTTGCCATGGAAACCCACTCATTGCATTTCAAAAACGGACATTTATACATGGGGCAAACTTGCAACAATTTGCACTAAATTTTCGACGATTGATATTAGTCGTGCACCAAACAAGTCTACATAAAAATAACAAACAAAAGTTTTAGCGCCTCTATTTTTAAATGGAAGAATTGCTGAAAAAATTTTTCTCTCTTTTTCTCTCACTAGCAGAAAAAAAAAATGCATGAAGGAATCACTAGGGCTGATTGACAGTACATGTAGATAGTACAGAACTGTTTCCATGGCGACCAGCGTGCTTCAACACACACAGTGCAAAGCATTGTAGCTAGATGGAATAATATGTAGATATATAAACACCCAGTGCGGAGCATTGTTGCTAGATGGGATGAAACAGCACAACCGTCTACTTAGTTATCCTATGTGGTATGATTATGTACCCATACATATTCTCACCCTCCATAGCGACCTGTATTTTCCTAATTGTATGCTGGAGGGGACCATTGTATGTCTTTTGCATTCAAAACTATTAGGTTGTCACGTCTTTAGGCTATCTCTAAGAGCAGCCCTACTTAGGTTGTACAGTCTGACAGCCGTTGGGAGGAAGGACCTGCGAAACCTCTCGGTTGTGCACCTAGGATGATGTAGTCTGCTGCTAAATGAACTCCACCGTGCGTTCAGTATGTCCTGCATAGGGTGGAACTCGGACTCCAGCAGAGATGACAGTTTAGCCACCGTCCTTCTCTCTCCTATCTCCTCCACTGGGACAACGCGCTACCCCAGGACAGAGCTAGCTTTCTTGATCAAGTTTGTTCAGTCTCTTCCTATCGGCTGCCATAATGCCACTGCCGCAGCAGACCACCGTGTCATACAATGTCTTCAGCAGCGCCCCTTGTACACCAAAAGACCTGAGTCTCCTCAGTAGGAACAGCCTGCGCTGTCCCTTCTTGTAGAGTGCGTCACTATAGTGTGACCAGTCTAGTTTATTGTTCAGATGAACACCCAGGTACTTATAGGATGTCACCATCTCAATGTCTGTTCAGTGTATATTTACTGGTGATGTGAGGTGTTGTCCTGAAATGAGAGTGGAGCAACTTCAGCAGAGGGACATGAGTGAAAGTTTGGAGACATTGTTTTTGGGCACAATGACTACGGCACCTCCACCTAATGTGCGTGGAAGAAGTCGATTGGAGTAAATGGCCAGCAGGTAGTGTTCAAAGCGAGGGAGGACGGGCAGCGGGTTCCGCGGTCGCGCGGGGGGCGAAGGCCCGTTTTTTTTTTGTTATTTTTTTTCCTCTATTATTCTGCCTAAATGATCGCATTTTTCACCCTCTGAACATTAACCAAAACGCGATTTATTTTGGCAAACCCTTTCTGACCGTGCAAAAAATTTGATAAACTGGAAAAGATATGTGCCCCCCCACCCCTCATTTTTGTGGGTGGGGTCAAACGTACAAGGTCTATGGAGACTGGAGACCATAAACTTTGCCTAGACACATCAAATTTGGGTGAGGTGTGAATCACCTCAAGACATGCAAAAAACATCATTGTGGCCCATACCCACCGCCAACAGGAAGGCCGCCATCTTGCCTCAAAGTCGCCCCACCTCCAATTCGGAAAAAAACTCACACCTCGCATTTTAACGCACTTGTCCTAGGGACCAGATCCAATTGAGCTCATTTTTACATGGGGGCATCTACAGGCATTGCCCATTAAAAGTTATATAAATTGAGTCAAAATCTCAAAAGGCGTGGCCAGGGCACCATGGCGAAGTTTGACTCCTCCCCTTACAAATTCAACCACCTGTAACTCACCCAAAACTTGTCCGATGTCCACAAAACTTTACATGAAGGAAAATAGTGCCACCCCGGACACAATGACCTTAAAACACCTGACAACCGATATAGCGCCACATAGTGGTTAATGAAAGAATTGCTGAAAACAAGTGGCTGGGCAGAATGATGTGAAATTTTCTGAGATTCATCAGAACACAGCCCTGATCATAACTGAACATCAAAATTAGAATGACATCAAACGTGTTATCAGGGACACGCCCTTCTCGCCATTCAATGCGTGACCTTCTGGGGAGGGGTGGGAACGTCCTGGAGTCATGAAATTTGGAACATAGGTTTAGGTTACTGTCACATATAGTACAATATGGGTGGACAACACATAACTGACAAGGAAGTGTTGCCAGGGCGCCATGGCGAAGTTTGACTCCTCCCCTTACAAATTCAACCACCTGTAACTCAGCCAAAACTGGTCCCATGTCCACATAACTTTCCATGAAGGAAAATAGTCCCACCCCGAACGCAATGACCTCAAAATACCTGACAACCGATGTAGCGCCACATAGTGGTTAATGAAAGAATTGCTGAAAACTCTTTCATTTATTACTCACAAGCGGCTGGGCAGAATGATGTGAAATTTTCTGAGATTCATCACAACACAGCAATGATAATAACTCAACATCAACAATAGTATAACATCAAAGGTGTTAAGATGGACACGCCCTCCTCGCCATTCAATAAATGAGCATATGGGGAGGGGTGGGAAGGTGTTGGAGGTCTAAATTTTTCAACATTTGTTGAGGTCACTGTCATATGTAGTCCAATATCAGTGGACAACACATAACTTACAGGGAAGTGTTGCCATGGCAACATTGCAACGGTTGACTACTCGCCATTAAATTTCAGAAAGTTGTATCTTGAACAAACTTTTTCTGATTTACATCAAATTTTCGACAATTGATAAGAGTCCCACCCTGAACACTCCTATATAAAATAACAAAAGATTTAGCGCCGCCTAGTGGTAACAATATTAGACCCTTGTAAAATGGACAAACTTTGTACAATTTGCAACAAATTTTATACGATCAATATTCTCCCTTCCACAAACTCGTCTATATACAAATAATAAACAAAACTCATAGCGCCCCCTAATGATTAAAGGAAAAATTACTGACGACTTTTTTTTTACATTTTCTGTCACCAGCTTAACAAAATTACATGAAGGAATGACTTGGGCTCATTGATAGTACATGCACATAGTACAGAACTGATTCCATGGCAACTGCCGTTCTTCAGTGGCTTTCTCACCAAACAAAACATGACAGTTACAGCTCAGACAATTCTCGCCTGATTTGGAAAAATCTTTGCACAAATCATACTGATCCCTCTCTGAATGTGTCTGTATATCAATATTCACAAAACTGTCACACCTACACCTACTGCTGACATGAGGTACTGCACAAAATTGTTTCGAATTTTGCACAAAGACCAGTAGTCACGATGACATGACCTTTTCAGTGGTTCCTCAGAGTGCATTGGACTACCTTTGGTGGAAGTCACTTTCTTCCTGCGATAAGCAGAGTTGCCACGGAAACCCACTCATTGCATTTCAGTAACGGACATTTATACATGGGGCAAACTTGCAACAATTTGCACTAAATTTTTGACGATTGATATTAGTCCTGCACCAAACATGTTTATATAAAAATAACAAACAAAAGTTTTAGCGCCCCTACTTTTTAAAAGGAAGAATTGCTGAAAAATTTTTTCTCTCTTTTTCTCTCACTAGCAGAAAAAAAAAAAATACATGAAGGAATCACTAGGGCTGATTGACAGTACATGTAGATAGTACAGAACTGTTTCCACGCCGACCAGCGTGCTTCAACACACACAGTGCGGAGCATTGTAGCTAGATAGAATAATATGTAGATATATAAACACCCAGTGCGGAGCATTGTAGCTAGACGGAATAAATATGTAAATATATAAACACACACACAGTGCAGAGCATTGTTGCTAGATGGGATGAAACAGCACAACCGTCTACTTAGTTATCCTATATGGTATGATTATGTACCCATACATATTCTCACCCTCCATAGCGACTGGTATTTTCCTAATTGTATGCCGGAGGGGACCATTGTATAAGTCTTTTGCATTCAAAACTATTAGGTTGTCACATCTTTAGGCTACCTCTAAGAGCAGCCCTGCTTAGGTTGTACAGTCTGACAGCTGTTTTGAGGAAGGACCTGCGAAACCTCTCGGTTGTGCACCTAGGATGATGTAGTCTGCTGCTAAATGAGCTCCTCCGTGCATTCAGTATGTCCTGCATAGAGTGGAACTCGGACTCCAGCAGAGATGACAGTTTAGCCACCGTCCTTCTCTCTCCTATCTCCTCCACTGGGTCAACGCGCTGCACCAGGACAGAGCTAGCTTTCTTGATCAGTTTCCCAAAGACCTGAACAGCTTCAGACCGGTGGCCTTGACGTCCCACTTGATGAAGACCCTGGAGAGACTGCTCCTTGCTCATCTCCGCCCCCTGGTGGAACCAGCGATGGATCCACTCCAGTTCGCCTACCAGCATGGCATTGGGGTGGAGGATGCGGTGATCTTCCTCCTTCACCGTTCTCTGTCCCACCTGGAGAAGCCCGGGAATATGGTGAGGATCATGTTCTTTGACTTCTCCAGTGCTTTCAACACCATCCAACCGATGATCCTGAAGGACAAGCTGCTGCGCGCAGGGATGGACCAGCACCTGTCATCATGGATCCTGGACTACCTCACGAACCGGCCTCAGTTTGTGAGAACCCGGGACTGTGTTTCCGACACGATCATCAGTAGCACGGGGGCCCCCCAGGGAACGGTGCTGGCTCCCTTCTTGTTCACTCTTTATACTGCGGACTTCTCACACAACACAACACATTGCCATCTACAGAAGTTCTCTGATGACTCTGCGATCGTTGGTCTCATCTCCAGCGGAGATGAAGCTGAGTACAGAGGGCTTATCCAGGACTTTGTGGACTGGTGCCATCGGAACTGCCTCCAGATCAACGCGAGGAAAACTAAGGAGCTGGTGGTGGACTGCCGCAGGCATGGGCAGCCCCTCACAGCACCAGTAAATATATAGGGAACAGACATCGAGATGGTGACATCCTACAAGTACCTGGGTATTCATCTGAACAATAAACTAGACTGGTCACACAATACTGACGCACTCTACAAGAAGGGACAGCGCAGGCTGTTCCTGCTGAGGAGACTCAGGTCATTTGGTGTACAAGGGGCGCTGCTGAAGTCATTCTATGACACGGTGGTGGCATCAGCCATCACTTTTGGAGTGGTCTGCTGGGGCAGTGGCATTACTGCAGCCGATAGGAAGAGACTGAACAAACTGATTAAGAAAGCTAGCTCTGTCCTGGGGCAACGCCTTGATCCGATGGAGGAGATAGGAGAGAGAAGGACGGTGGCTAAACTGTCATCTCTGCTGGAGTCCGAGTTCCACCCTATGCAGGACATACTGGATGCACTGAGGAGCTCATTTAGCAGCAGACTACATCATCCCAGGTGCACAACCGAGAGGTTTCGTAGGTCCTTCCTACCAACGGCTGTCAGACTGTACAACCTAAGCAGGGCTGCTCGCAGAGATAGCAAAAAGACGTAACAAACTAATAGTTTTTTTTTTTTTTTTTTTTTTTTTTTTTTTTTTTTTTGAATACAAAATATGCAATAGACTTACACAATGGTCCTCTCCGGCATACAACTAGGAACATACCGGTCGCTATGGAGGGTGAGAATATGTATGGGCACATAATCATACCATGTAGGATAACTAAATAGACGGTTATGCTGTTTCATCCCACCTAGCAACAATGCTCTGCACTGTGTGTGTTTATATATTTACATATTTATTCCATCTAGCTACAATGCTCTGCACTGGGTGTGTTTATATTTATATATCTATATATTTATTCCATCTAGCTACAATGCTCCGCACTGTGTCTTTATATATCTACATATTATTCCATCTAGCTACATTGCTCCGCACTGTGTGTGTTTATATACTTGCATATTTATTCCACCTAGCTGCAATGCTCCATACTGTGGGTGTTTATATATTTACATATTTATTCCATCTAGCTACAATGCTCTGCACTGTGTGTTCATATATTCATATATTTATTCCATCCAGCTACAATGCTCTGCACTGTGTCTGTGTGTGTGTGTGTGTATATATATATATTTTATAGTAATATGTACATATGTATATTAGCTGCTCTTGCTTGCTTGTTTTTTCTTGCCTTCTGATTGTTGCTCTGAGTGTTGCTATCCCTGTGCTGTTGCAATCCTGGAATTTCCCCGTTGTGGGACTAATAAAGGCTTATCTTATCTTATCTTATCTTATATATAAACACCCAGTGCGGAGCATTGTAGTTAGATGGAATAAATATGTAAATATATATACACACACAGTGCAGAGCATTGTTGCTAGATGGGATGAAACAGCACAACCGTCTACTTAGTTATCCTATATGGTATGATTATGTACCCATACATATTCTCACCATCCATAGCGACCGGTATTTTCCTAATTGTATGCTGGAGGGGACCATTGTATGTCTTTTGCATTCAAAACTATTAGGTTGTCACGTCTTTAGCCTATCTCTAACAGCAGCCCTACTTAGGTTGTACAGTCTGACAGCCGTTGGGAGGAAGGACCTGCGAAACCTCTCGGTTGTGCACCTAGGATGATGTATTCTGCTGCTAAATGAACTCCACCGTGCGTTCAGTATGTCCTGCATAGGGTGGAACTCGGACTCCAGCAGACACGGCTGGCCAGAATGACGTGAAATTTTCAGAGATTCATCACAACACAGACATGATCATAACTGAACATCAACGTTAGTATGACATCATACATGTTACCATGGACACGCCCTTCTCGCCATTCAACCCATGAGCTTATGGGGCGGGGTGGGAAGGTCTTGGAGGTCTAAATTTCTCAACATATGTTGAGGTCACTGTCATATGCAGTCCAATATGGGTGGACAACACATAACTTACAGGGAAGTGTTGCCATGGCAACATGGCGACGGTTGACTACACGCCATGAAATTTCGGAAAGTTGTATCTTGGACAAACTTTTTCTGATGTCCACAAAACTTTCCATCGAGGAAAAGAGTGCCACCCCGGATACAATGACATCAAAATACCGGACAAAAGATATAGCGCCACATAGTGGCTAACGAAAGAATTGCTGAAAACTGTTTTATTTATTACTCACGCACGGCTGGCCAGAATGACGTGAAATTTTCAGAGATTCATCACAACACAGACATGATCATAACTGAACATCAACGTTAGTATGACATCATACATGTTACCATGGACATGCCCTTCTCGCCATTCAACCCATGCGCTTATGGGGCGGGGTAGGAAGCTCTTGGAGGTCTAAATTTTTCAACATATGTTGAGGTCATTGTCATATGCAGTCCAATATGGGTGGACAACACATAACTTACAGGGAAGTGTTGCCATGGCAACATGGTGACGGTTGACTACACGCCATGAAATTTCGGAAAGTTGTATCTTGGACGAACTTTTTCTGATGTCCACAAAACTTTCCATCAAGGAAAATAGTGCCACCCCAGACACAATGACATCAAAATACCGGACAAAAGATATAGTGCCACATAGTGGCTAACGAAAGAATTGCTTAAAACTGTTTTAGTTATTTTTAGTTAAACTAAATATGTATTTTAGTTAAACTAAATATGTATTACTAAATATGTAAATATATATACACACCCAGTGCAGAGCATTGTTGCTAGATGGAATAATATGTAGATATATAAACACCCAGTGCGGAGCATTGTAGTTAGATGGAATAAATATGTAAATATATATACACACACAGTACAGAGCATTGTTGCTAGATGGGATGAAACAGCACAACCGTCTACTTAGTTATCCTATATGGTATGATTATGTACCCATACATATTCTCACCCTCCATAGCGACCGGTATTTTCCTAATTGTATGCTGGAGGGGACCATTGTATGTCTTTTGCATTCAAAACTATTAGGTTGTCACGTCTTTAGCCTATCTCTAACAGCAGCCCTACTTAGGTTGTACAGTCTGACAGCCGTTGGGAGGAAGGACCTGCGAAACCTCTCGGTTGTGCACCTAGGATGATGTATTCTGCTGCTAAATGAACTCCACCGTGCGTTCAGTATGTCCTGCATAGGGTGGAACTCGGACTCCAGCAGAGATGACAGTTTAGCCACAGTCCTTCTCTCTCCTATCTCCTCCATTGGGACAACGCGCTACCCCAGGACAGAGCTAGCTTTCTTGATCTGTTTGTTCAGTCTCTTCCTATCGGCTGCCATAATGCCACTGCCCCAGCAGACCACCGTGTCATACAATGTCTTCAGCAGCGCCCCTTGTACACCAAAAGACCTGAGTCTCCTCAGTAGGAACAGCCTTTGCTGTCCCTCCTTGTACAGTACGTCAGTATAGTGTTACCAGCCTAGTTTATTGTTCAGATGAACACCCAGGTACTTATAGGATGTCACCATCTCAATGTCTGTTCCCTGTATATTTACTGGTCCACCGTGCGTTCAGTATGTCCTGCATAGGGTGGAACTCAGACTCCAGCAGAGATGACAGTTTAGCCACCGTCCTTTTCTCTCCTATCTCGTCCACTGGGACAACGCGCTACCCCAGGACAGAGCTAGCTTTCTTGATCTGTTTGTTCAGTCTCTTCCTATCGGCTGCCATAATGCCACTGCCCCAGCAGACCACCGTGTCATACAATGTCTTCAGCAGTGCCCCTTGTACACCAAAAGACCTGAGTCTCCTCACTTCTGCTGTGTTCTGTGCCTGCCAGATGTGGCAGGTGTGGAAAAGAACATGGACAATCATTTAAAGAATGTCCTGCTCGCAATGCACACTGCAAGAAATGTCAGAAAAAGGGGCATTTTGCTGCTTTGTGTAGAACAACAATGAGAGTGGAGAAACTTCAGCAGAGGGACATGAGTGGAAGTTTGCAGACATTGTTTTTGGGCACAATGACTATGGCACCTCCACCTAATGCTGCGTGGAAGAAGTCGATTGGAGTAAATGGCCAGCAGGTACTGTTCAAAGCGAGGGAGGACGGGCGGCGGGTTCCGCGGTCGCGCGGGGGGGCGAAGGTCCGTTTACACCTGCCCGCAGGTTTAATTATTATTATTATTATTATTATTATTATTATTCTGCCTAAATGAATAATAAGGGGGCGCTATGAGTGTTGTGACATTCTGCATTGCGAGCAGAATGTCCTGCTCGCAATGCACACTGCAAGAAATGTCAGAAAAAGGGGTATTTTGCTGCTTTGTGTAGAACAACAATGAGAGTGGAGAAACTTCAGCAGAGGGACATGAGTGGAAGTTTGCAGACATTGTTTTTGGGCACAATGACTACGGCACCTCCACCTAATGCTGCGTGGAAGAAGTCGATTGGAGTAAATGGCCAGCAGGTACTTTTCAAAGCGAGGGAGGACGGGCGGCGGGTTCCGCGGTCGCGCAGGGGGGCGAAGGACCGTTTACACCTGCCCGCAGGTTTAATTATTATTATTATTATTATTATTCTGCCTAAATGATCGCATTTTTCACCCTCTGAACGTTAACCAAAACGCGATTTTTTTTGGCAAACCCCTCTGACTGGGCAAAAAATTCAATAAACTGGAAAAGATATGTTCCCCCCCACCCCTCATTTTTGTGGGTGGGGCCAAACGTACACAAATTTTCAAGGTCTATGGAGACTGGAGACCATAAACTTTGCCGTAGACACATCAAATTTGGGTGAGGTGTGAATCACCTCAAGACATGCAAAAAACATCATTGTGGCCCATATCCACCGCCAACAGGATGGCCGCCATCTTGCCTCAAAGTCGCCCCACCTCCAATTTGGAAAAAACTCACACCTCGCATTTTAACGCACTTGTCCTAGGGACCAGATCCAATTGAGCTCATTTTTACATGGGGGCATCTACAGGCATTGCCCATTAAAAGTTATATAAATTAAGTCAAAATCTCAAAAGGCATGGCCAGAGCGCCATGGCGAAGTTTGACTCCTCCCCTTACAACTTCAACCACCTGTAACTCACCCAAAACTTGTCCGATGTCCACAAAACTTTACATGAAGGAAAATAGTGCCACCCCGGACGGTATGACATCAAAATACCTGACAACCAATATAGCGCCACATAGTGGTTAATGAAAGAATTGCTGAAAACTGTTTTATTTATTACTCACAAGCGGCTGGGCAGAATGATGTGAAATTTTCAGAGATTCATCAGAACACAGACTTGATCATAACTGAACATAAACGTTAGTATGACATCATACGTGTTACCAGAGAAACGCCCTTCTCGCCATTCAAACCATGAGCTCATGGGGAGGGGTGGGAAGGTCTTGGAGGTCTAAATTTTTCAACATATGTTGAGGTCACTGTCATATCTAGTCCAATATGGGTGGACAACACATAACTTACAGGGAAGTGTTGCCATGGCAACATGGCGACGGTTGACTACACGCCATGAAATTTCGGAAAGTTGTATCTTGGACAAACTTTTTCTGATTTCCACCAAATTTTCAAAAATGGATAATAATCCCACCCTGAACATTCCTATATAAAAATAACAAAAGTTTTAGCGCCGCCTAGTGGCAACAACATTAGACCCTTGTAAATTGGACATACTTTGCACGATTTGCAACAAATTTTATACGATCAATATTCTCCCTTCCCCGAACTCGTCTATATACAAATAATAAACAACACTCATAGCGCCCCCTAATGATTAAAGGCAGAATTACTGATGGGCAAAACTTGTCCGATGTCCACAAAACTTTACATGAATGAAAATAGTGCCACCCCGGACGCAATGACATCAAAATACCTGACAAAAGATCTTGCGCCACATAGTGGTAAATGAAAGAACTGCTTAAAACTGTTTTATTTATTACTCATGCGTGGCTTGCC
This sequence comes from Pholidichthys leucotaenia, assembly GCA_020510985.1. Lineage (NCBI taxonomy): Eukaryota > Metazoa > Chordata > Actinopteri > Cichliformes > Pholidichthyidae > Pholidichthys > Pholidichthys leucotaenia. The sequence goes on along the minus strand of CM035839.1, from coordinate 247,107,188 downwards.
AGAATGACGTGAAATTTTCTGAGATTCATCAAAACACATCCTTGATAACAACTGAACATCAACAATAGAATAACGTCAAACGTGTTAACATAGACACGCCCTCCTAGCCATTCAAACCGTGAGCTTATGGGGAGGGGTGTGAAGGTGTTGGAGGTCTCAATTTTTCAACATATGTTGAGGTCACTGTCATGTGTAGTACAATATGGGTGGACAACACATAACTTACAGGGAAGTGCTGCCATGGCAACATGGTGACGGTTGACTACTCGCCAAGAAATTTCGGAAAGTTGTATCTTGGACAGACATTGTCTTATTTTCATCAAATTTTCAACAATGGATAATAGTCCCACCCTGAACACTCCTATATAAAATAAAAAAAGTTTTAGTGCCTCCTAGTGGTAACAACATTAGACCCTTGTAAAATGGCCAAACTTTGTACGATTTGCAACAAATTTTATATGATCAATATTCTCCCTTCCCGAACTCATCTATATACAAATAATAAACAAAACTCATAGCGCCCCCTAATGATTAAAGTAAGAATTACTGACGGAATAAACTTGTCCGATGTCCACAAAACTTTACATGAAGGAAAATAGTGCCACCCCGGACGCAATGACTTCAAAATACCTGACAAAAGATACAGCGTCACATAGTGGTTAATGAAAGAATTGCTGAAAACTGTTTTGTTTATTACTCATGTGCGGCTGGCCAGAATGACGTGAAATTTTCTGAGATTCATCAGAACACAGCGATGATCATAACTGAACATCAACATTAGTATGACATCATACGTATTACCATGGACACGCCCTCCTCGCCATTCAATCCATGAGCTTATGGGGAGGGGTGGGAAGGTCTTGGAGGCCTAAATTTTTCAACATATGTTGAGGTCACTGTCATGTGTAGTACAATATGGGTGGACAACACATAACTTACAGGGATGTGTTGCCATGGCAACATGACGACGGTTGACTACTCGCCAAGAAATTTTGGAAAGTTGTATCTTGGAAAAAGTTTTTCTGATTTTCATCAAATTTTCGACAATGGATAATAGTCCCACCCTGAACACTCCTATATAAAATAACAAAAGTTTTAGCGCCTCCTAGTGGTAACAACATTACACCCTTGTAAAATGGCCAAACTTTGTACGATTTGCAACAAATTTTATACGATCAATATTCTCCTTTCCCCGAACTCGTCTATATACAAATAATAAACAAAACGCATAGCATAAAGGAAGAATTACTGATGACTTTTTTTAAATTTTTATCTCACCAGCTTAACAAAATTACATGAGGGAATGACTTGGGCTCATTGATAGTACATGTACATAGTAGAGAACTGTTTCCAGGGCGACTGGCGTGCTTCAGTGGCTTTCTCGTCAAACAAAACATGACAGTTACAGCTCAGACAATTCTCGCCTGATTTGGAAAAATCTTTGCACAAATCATACTGATCCCACTCTGAACATGTCTGTATATCAATATTCACAAAACTGTCACACCCACACCTACTGCTGACATGATGTACTGCACAAAATTGTTTCTAAATTTCCACAAAGACCAGTAGTCATGATGACATGACCTTTTCAGGGGTTCCTCAGAGTGCATTGGACTATCCTCGGTGGAAGTCACTTTTGTCCTCTGATAAGCACAGTTGCCATGAAAACCCATTCCTTGACAATCAATATGTTTTATACTTTGGAGGGTTGGGAATGTCCAAGAGTCACCAAATGTGGAACGTAAGTCAACATGACTCTCTTCAGTAGTTCTGTGGTTTCTGCAACATGTACCTGAAAGGTAAGTGTTACCATGGCCACATGTCCGAGTTTACCTGATCGCAATATGTTGGATAGCTGTAATTTGGACAAAATGTGTCAGACTGTCACCGGAATTGCGATGATGGAGATTAATCCCGCTCCGCACATTTGCCCCACCCACAAAAATGAGTGGTGGAGGTGCACATATCTTTTCCACTTGACCTATTTTGTTGCCGGAATTGCTATGATGGAGATTAGTCCCATTCTGCGCACTTACTTCTACATAAAAATATTTGTCATACATTTGCGGATTAATTTGCCTCTTGAACATATTGCACACTGTTTTGACATAAGCAGACAAAATGTGCTATATAAATACACTTGCTTGCTTTGTAACAATTTTTCGAATAAAGTACACAATGGCTTACAAACTGCAGCTCTTTATTTCAAAGATGCAAAACTGTAACCATAACCATGACACAATACAAGAATATAAACTGACATGCATGATCAATATGTATCATTGTTCTACCATGTTATAGCGCATAACTGTCTCATGCTACAGCACTACTCTAATGCACATGTCACAAAACCACGGCTGCTGTGGGGTTTTTAAAAGGAAGAATTGCTGAAAATTTTTTCTCTCTTTTTCTCTCACTAGCAGAAAAAAAAATGCATGAAGGAATCACTAGGGCTGATTGACAGTACGTGTAGATAGTACAGAACTGTTTCCATGGCGACCAGCGTGCTTCAACACACACAGTGCAGAGCATTGTAGCTAGATGGAATAATATGTAGATATATAAACACCCAGTGCGGAGCATTGTAGCTAGATGGAATAAATATGTAAATATATATACACACAGTGCAGAGCATTGTTGCTAGATGGGATGAAACAGCACAACTCTACTTAGTTATCCTATATGGTATGATTATGTACCCATACATATTCTCACCCTCCATAGCGACCGCTATTTTCCTAATTGTATGCTGGAGGGGACCATTGTATGTCTTTTGCATTCAAAACTATTAGGTTGTCACGTCTTTAGGCTATCTCTAAGAGCAGCCCTACTTATGTTGTACAGTCTGACAGCCGTTGGGATGAAGGACCTGCGAAACCTCTCGGTTGTGCACCTAGGATGATGTAGTCTGCTGCTAAATGAACTCCACCGTGCGTTCAGTATGTCCTGCATAGGGTGGAACTCGGACTCCAGCAGAGATGACAGTTTAGCCACCGTCCTTCTCTCTCCTATCTCGTCCACTGGGACAACGCGCTACCCCAGGACAGAGCTAGCTTTCTTGATCTGTTTGTTCAGTCTCTTCCTATCGGCTGCCATAATGCCACTGCCGCAGCAGACCACCGTGTCATACAATGTCTTCAGCAGTGCCCCTTGTACACCAAAAGACCTGAGTCTCCTCAGTAGGAACAGCCTGCGCTGTCCCTTCTTGTAGAGTACGTCAGTATAGTGTGACCAGTCTAGTTCATTGTTCAGATGAACACCCAGGTACTTATAGGATGTGACCATCTCAATGTCTGTTCCCTGTATATTTACTGGTGATGTGAGGTGTTGTCCTGAAATGAGAGTGGAGCAACTTCAGCAGAGGGACATGAGTGAAAGTTTGGAGACATTGTTTTTGGGCACAATGACTACGGCACCTCCACCTAATGCTGCGTGGAAGAAGTCGATTGGAGTAAATGGCCAGCAGGTACTGTTCAAAGCGAGGGAGGACGGGCGGCGGGTTCCGCGGTCGCGCGGGGGGGCGAAGGTCCGTTTACACCTGCCTGCAGGTTTAATTAGGGCCTAAGCCACTGACGTCAGTCGGCGAAAGCCCTATTGTATCCGCTCGCGTTTATTTATTTTTATTAGGGCCTGAGCCACTGACAATGTCAGTCGGCGAAAGCCCTATTGTATCCGCTCGCGTTTATTTATTATTATTATTATTATTATTATTATTATATTATTATTCTGCCTAAATGATCGCATTTTTCACCCTCTGAACGTTAACCAAAACGCGATTTTTTTTTGGCAAACCCCTCTGACCGGGCAAAAAATTCGATAAACTGGAAAAGATATGTTCCCCCCCACCCCTCATTTTTGTGGGTGGGGCCAAACGTACACAAATTTTCAAGGTTTATGGAGACTGGAGACCATAAACTTTGCCGTAGACACATCAAATTTGGGTGAGGTGTGAATCACCTCAAGACATGCAAAAAACATCATTATGGCCCATACCCACCGCCAACAGGAAGGCCGCCATCTTGCCTCAAAGTCGCCCCACCTCCAATTTGGAAAAAAGTCACACCTTGCATTTTAACGCACTTGTCCTAGGGACCAGATCCAATTGAGCTCATTTTTGCATGGGAGCATCTACAGGCATTGGCCATTAAAAGTTATATAAATTAAGTCAAAATCTCAAAAGGCGTGGCCAGGGCGCCATGGCCAAATTTGACTCCTCCCCTTACAACTTCAACCACCTGTAACTCGGCTAAAAATGGTCCGATGTCCACAAAACTTTCCATGAAGGAAAATAGTCCCACCCCGAACGCAATGACATCAAAACACCTGACAACCGATATAGCGCCACATAGTGGATAATGAAAGAATTGCTGAAAAATGTTTCATTTATTACTCACAAGCGGCTGGGCACAATGATGTGAAATTTTCAGAGATTCATCAGAACACAGCCATGATCATAACTGAACATGAACAATAGCATAACATCAAACGTGTTAACATGGACACGCCCTCCTCGCCATTGAATCCGTGACCTTATGGGGAGGGGTGAGAACGTCCTGGAGTCATGAAATTTGGAACATAGGTTTAGGTTACTGACACATATAGTACAATATGAGTGGAGAACACATAACTGACAAGGAAGTGTTGCCATGGCGCCATGGCAAAGTTTGACTCCTCCCCTTACAACTTCAACCACCTGTAACTCGGCCAAAATGGTCCCATGTCCACAAAACTTTCCATGAAGGAAAATAGTCCCACCCCGAACGCAATGACATCAAAACACCTGACAACCGATATAGCGCCACATAGTGGTTAATGAAAGAAATGCTGAAAACTGTTTCATTTATTACTCACAAGCGGCTGGGCAGAATGATGTGAAATTTGCTGAGATTCATCAGAACACAGCCATGATCATAACTGAACATCAACATTAGTATGACATCTAACGTATTACTATGGACACGCCCACCTCGCCATTCAATCCGTTAGCTTATGGGGAGGGTTGGGAACGTCCTGGAGTCATGAAAATTGGAACATAGGTTTAGGGTGACTGTCACATATAGTCCAATAGGGGTGGACAACACATAACTGACAAGGAAGTGTTGCCATGGCGCCATGGCGAATTGCTAAATTATTGCAGCAGCACTGTAGTCAGTCCTCCTCTACAGTAATGCTTAACACAGGCTGTCCACAGGGCTGTGTGTTGAGCCCCACTTTGTATTCATTGTACACATATCACTGCATACCTGTTCATCCCACAAACATTATAGAGAAGTTTGCAGATGACACAACAATAGTGGGGCCTCATTTCAGGAGGAGATGAGTCCCACTGGTGAGATGGTGCTCAAATAATAATATGCTACTGAATACATAATAAAAAACAGAACTCATTATTAATATTAGGAAGCATAGCAGTAAGCCACCTCCTCTATACATAGTCAAGGAGTGTGTGGAGAGGGTAGAGGCTTTTAAGTTTCTGGTTGTTCAGATTTCTCACAACCTTACTTGGGTAGTACGGCCCCAAACATGTCAGCTAAATTATTGCTGCAGCACTGTAGTCAGTCCTCCTCTACAGTAATGCTTAACACAGGCTGTCCACAGGGCTGTGTGTTGAGCCCCACTTTGTATTCATTGTACACATATCACTGCATACCTGTTCATCCCACAAACATTATAGAGAAGTTTGCAGATGACACAACAATAGTGGGCCTCATTTCAGGAGGAGATGAGTCCCACTGGTGAGATGGTGCTCAGATAATAATATGCTACTGAATACATAATAAAAAACAGAACTCATTATTAATATTAGGAAGCATAGCAGTTAGCCACCTCCTCTATACATAGTCAAGGAGTGTGTGGAGAGTTAAGACAGGCAACCACTAGAGGGAGGCAAAGTACAAGAAGAGAAGAGAAGCAGTCTACAGGGGATGCATTACAACATAATTTTTGGAAGTTATAGCTAAATTATTGCAGCAGCACTGTAGTCAGTCCTCCTCTACAGTAATGCTTAACACAGGCTGTCCACAGGGCTGTGTGTTGAGCCCCACTTTGTATTCATTGTACACATATCACTGCATACCTGTTCATCCCACAAACATTATAGAGAAGTTTGCAGATGACACAACAATAGTGGGCCTCATTTCAGGAGGAGATGAGTCCCACTGGTGAGATGGTGCTGCAGCAGCACTGTAGTCAGTCCTCCTCTACAGTAATGCTTAACACAGGCTGTCCACAGGGCTGTGTGTTGAGCCCCACTTTGTATTCATTGTACACATATCACTGCATACCTGTTCATCCCACAAACATTATAGAGAAGTTTGCAGATGACACAACAATAGTGGGCCTCATTTCAGGAGATGAGTCCCACTGGTGAGATGGTGCTCAGATAATAATATGCTACTGAATACATAATAAAAAACAGAACTCATTATTAATATTAGGAAGCATAGCAGTAAGCCACCTGGGTAGTACGGCCCCAAACATGTCTACATAAACATAACAAACAAAAGTTTTAGTGCACCTATTGTTAAAAGGAAGAATTGCTGAAATTTTTATTTTCTCTCTTTTTCTTTCACCAGCAGAAAAAACAAATACATGAAGGAATCACTAGGGCTCATTGACAGTACATGTAGACAGTGCAGAACTGTTTCCATGGCGACCAGCGTGCTACAATGGCTTTCTCTCCATATAAAACATGACAGTTACACCTAAGACAATTCCTGCCTGATTTACAATAATCTTTGCACACATAATAGTGATCCCACTCGGACATGTCTGAATATCAATATTCACAAAACTGTCACAACCACACCTACTGCTGACATGACGTACTGCACAAATTTGTATCACATTTTGAACCAAGTCCAGTAGTCAGAATGAAATGACATTTTCAGTGGTTTCTCAAAGTGAATTGAACTACCCTCAGTGGAAGTCACTTTTGTACTGCGATAAAAACAGTTGCCATGAAAACACACTCCTTGCCTATCAATATGTTTTATACTTTGGAGGGTTGGGAAACTCCAAGAGTCACCAAATGTGGAACTTAAGTAAAGATGACTCTCTTCTGTAGTTCTGTGCTGTCTCCAACATGTACCTGAAATCTAATTGTTACCATGGCCGCATGTCCGAGTTTACCTGATCGCAATAAGTTGGATAGTTGTAATTTGGGCAAACTGTGTCGGACTGTCACCAGTCATTGATAGTACATGTACATAGTACAGAACTGTTTCCAGGGCGACTGGCGTACTTCAGTGGCTTTCTTGCCAAACAAAACATGACAGTTACAGCTCAGATAATTCTCGCCTGATTTGGAAAAATCTTTGCACAAATCATACTGATGCCAATCTGAACATGTCTGTATATCAATATTCACAAAACTGTCACACCCACACCTACTGCTGACATGACGTACTGCACAAAATTGTTTCCAATTTTGCACAAAGACCAGTAGTCATGATGACATGACCTTTTCAGGGGTTCCTCAGAGTGCATTGGACTATCCTCGGTGGAAGTCACTTTTGTCCTGCGATAAGCACAGTTGCCATGAAAACCCATTCCTTGACAATCAATATGTTTTATACTTTGGAGGGTTGGGAATGTCCAAGAGTCACCAAATGTGGAACATAAGTCAACATGACTCTCTTCAGTAGTTCTGTGGTTTCTGCAACATGTACCTGAAATGTAAATGTTACCATGGCCACATGTCCGAGTTTACCTGATCGCAATATGTTGGATAGTTGTAATTTGGACAAAATGTGTCGGACTGTCACAGGAATTGCGATGATGGAGATTAATCCCGCTCCGCACATTTGCCCCACCCACAAAAATGAGTGGTGGAGGTGCACATATCTTTTCCACTTGATCTATTTTGTTGCCAGAATGATGTGAAATTTTCTGAGATTCATCAGAACACAGCCATGATAATAACTGAACATCAACAATAGTATAACATCAAACGTGTTAACATAGACATGCCCTCCTCGCCATTCACACCGTGAGCTTATGGGGAGGGGTGGGAAGGTCTTGGAGGTCTCAATTTTTCAACATATGTTGAGGTCACTGTCATATGTAGTCCAATATTGGTGGACAACACATAACTTACAGGGAAGTGTTGCCCTGGCAACATGGTGACGGTTGACTACACGCCATGAAATTTCGGAAAGTTGTATCTTGGACAAACTTTTTCTGATTTTCACTAAATATTTAACAGTGGATAATAGTCCCACCCTGAACAGTCCCTAAAATTTCCCAATTTCAAATTCTCCTTTTAACTAAAATACATTTGCGGATTAATTTGCCTCTTGAACATATTGCACACCTTTTTGACATAAGCAGACAAAATGTGCTATATAAATAGACTTGTTTGCTTTGTAACAATTTTTGGAATAAAGTACACAATGGCTTACAAACTGCAGCTCTTTATTTCAAAGATGCAACACTGCACCATAACCATGACACAATACAATATAAACTGACATGCATGATCAATATGTATCATTGTTCTACCATGTTATAGCGCATAACTGTCTCATGCTACAGCACTACTCTAATGCGCACGTCACAAAACCACGGCTGCTGTGACATCCTAAATGGAACCACTGAATTTCACAGTTTTGGTTATCACAGGCAACCATGTCATCCAGCTCTTCTGGCTGCCTGCAAGTCCACCACACTTCTGCTGTGTTCTGTGCCTGCCAGATGTGGCAGGTGTGGAAAAGCACATGGAAATTCATTTAAAGAATGTCCTGCTCGCAATGCAGACTGCAAGAAATGTCAGAAAAAGGGGCATTTTGCTGCTTTGTGTAAAACAAAAATGACAGTGGAGGAACTTCAGCAGAGGGACATGAGTGAAAGTTTGGAGACATTGTTTTTGGCCACAATGACTACGGCACCTCCACCTAATGATGCGTGGAAGAAGTCGATTGGAGTAAATGGCCAGCAGGTAGGGTTCAAAGCCAGGGACGACGGGCGGCGGGTTCCGCGGTCGCGCGGGGGGCGAAGGCCCATTTACACCTGCCTGCAGGTTTAATTATTATTATTATTCTGCCTAAATGATCGCATTTTTCACCCTCTGAACGTTAACCAAAACTCGATTTTTTTTGGCAAACCCCTCTGACCGGGCAAAAAATTCGATAAACTGGAAAAGATATGTTCCCTCCCACCCCTCATTTTTGTGGGTGGGGCCAAACGTACACAAATTTTCAAGGTTTATGGAGACTGGAGACCATAAACTTTGCCGTAGGCACATCAAATTTGGGTGAGGTGTGAATCACCTCAAGACATGCAAAAAATATCATTGTGGCCCATACTCACCGCCAACAGGAAGGCCGCCATCTTGCCTCAAAGTCGCCCCACCTCCAATTCGGAAAAAACTCACACCTCGCATTTTAACGCACTTGTCCTAGGGACCAGATCCAATTGAGCTCATTTTTACATGGGGACATCTACAGGCATTGCCCATTAAAAGTTATATAAATAAAGTCAAAATCTCAAAAGGCGTGGCCAGGGCGCCATGGCGAAGTTTGACTCCTCCCCTTACAACTTCAACCACCTGTAACTCGCCCAAAACTTATCCGATGTCCACAAAACTTTACATGAAGGAAAATAGTGCCACCCCGGACGCTATGACATCAAAATACCTGACAACCAATATAGCGCCACATAGTGGTTAATGAAAGAATTGCTGAAAACTGTTTTATTTATTACTCACAAGCGGCTGGGCAGAATGATGTGAAATTTTCAGAGATTCATCAGAACACAGACTTGATCATAACTGAACATAAACGTTAGTATGACATCATACGTGTTACCATAGAAATGCCCTTCTCGCCATTCAAACCATGAGCTTATGGGGAGGGGTGGGAAGGTCTTGGAGGTCTAAATTTTTCAACACATGTTGAGGTCACTGTCAAATGTAGTCCAATATGGGTGGACAACACATAACTTACAGGGAAGTGTTGCCATGGCAACATGGCGACGGTTGACTACACGCCATGAAATTTCGGAAAGTTGTATCTTGAACAAACTTTTTCTGATTTCCACGAAATTTTCAAAAATGGATAATAATCCCACCCTGAACATTCCTATATAAAAATAACAAAAGTTTTAGCGCCGCCTAGTGGCAACAACATTAGACCCTTGTAAATTGGACATACTTTGCACGATTTGCAACAAATTTTATACGATCAATATTCTCCCTTCCCCGAACTCGTCTATATACAAATAATAAACAACACTCATAGCGCCCCCTAATGATTAAAGGCAGAATTACTGACGGGCAAAACTTGTCCGATGTCCACAAAACTTTACATGAAGGAAAATAGTGCCACCCCGGACGCAATGACATCAAAATACCTGACAAAAGATCTTGCGCCACATAGTGGTAAATGAAAGAACTGCTGAAAACTTTTATTTATTGGGCTGCACGGTGGCGCAGTGGTTAGCACTGCGGCAGCACAGTTTACCCTTGGCCGGGGGATTGTGGGGATCGTGGGTTCGATCCCAGCCCCCGACCAACAGTGATCTGTGTGGAGTTTGCATGTTCTCCCCGTGTTGCGTGGGTTTACTCCGGGATTTCTCCGGTTTCCTCCCACATGCCAAAAACATGCATGTTAGGTTAATTGGCTGTTCTAAATTGTCCCTAGATATCTGTTTCCTATAGGCCCTTAGAATAGAGGGTTAGTATTAATGAAAGCGCTTTGAGTGGTCTTTGTGACTAGAAAAGCGCTATATAAGTGCAGGTTAGTTAGTTAGTTAGTTAGTTAGTTAGTTATTACTCGTGCGTGGCTTGCCAGAATGACGTGAAATTTTCTGAGATTCATCAAAACACATCCTTGATAACAACTGAACATCAACAATAGTATAACGTCAAACGTGTTAACATAGACACGCCCTCCAAGCCATTCAAACCGTGAGCTTATGGGGAGGGGTGTGAAGGTGTTGGAGGTCTCAATTTTTCAACATATGTTGAGGTCATTGTCATGTGTAGTACAATATGGGTGGACAACACATAACTTACAGGGAAGTGCTGCCGTGGCAACATGGTGACGGTTGACTACTCGCCAAGAAATTTCGGAAAGTTGTATCTTGGACAGACATTGTCTTATTTTCATCAAATTTTCAACAATGGATAATAGTCCCACCCTGAACACTCCTATATAAAAATAACAAAAGTTTTAGCGCCTCCTAGTAGTAACAACATTAGACCCTTGTAAAATGGCCAAACTTTGTATGATTTGCAACAAATTTTATATGATCAATATTCTCCCTTCCCGAACTCATCTATATACAAATAATAAACAAAACTCATAGCGCCCCCTAATGATTAAAGTAAGAATTACTGACGGAATAAACTTGTCTGATGTCCACAAAACTTTACATGAAGGAAAATAGTGCCACCCCGGACGCAATGACTTCAAAATACCTGACAAAAGATACAGCGTCACATAGTGGTTAATGAAAGAATTGCTGAAAACTGTTTTGTTTATTACTCATGCGTGGCTGGCCAGAATGACGTGAAATTTTCTGAGATTCATCAGAACACAGCGATGATCATAACTGAACATCAACATTAGTATGACATCATACGTATTACCATGGACACGCCCTCCTCACCATTCAATCCATGAGCTTATGGGGAGGGGTGGGAAGGTCTTGGAGGCCTAAATTTTTCAACATATGTTGAGGTCACTGTCATGTGTGGTACAATATGGGTGGACAACACATAACTTACAGGGATGTATTGCCATGGCAACATGACGACGGTTGACTACTCGCCAAGAAATTTTGGAAAGTTGTATCTTGGAAAAAGTTTTTCTGATTTTCATCAAATTTTCGACAATGGATAATAGTCCCACCCTGAACACTCCTATATAAAATAACAAAAGTTTTAGCGCCTCCTAGTGGTAACAACATTACACCCTTGTAAAATGGCCAAACTTTGTACGATTTGCAACAAATTTTATACGATCAATATTCTCCCTTCCCCGAACTCGTCTATATACAAATAATAAACAAAACGCATAGCGCCCCCTAATGATTAAAGGAAGAATTACTGATGACTTTTTTAAAAATTTTTATCTCACCAGCTTAACAAAATTACATGAGGGAATGACTTGGGCTCATTGATAGTACATGTACATAGTAGAGAACTGTTTCCAGGGCGACTGGCGTGCTTCAGTGGCTTTCTCATCAAACAAAACATGACAGTTACAGCTCAGACAATTCTCGCCTGATTTGGAAAAATCTTTGCACAAATCATACTGATCCCTCTCTGAACATGTCTGTATATCAATATTCACAAAACTGTCACACCCACACCTACTGCTGACATGACGTACTGCACAAAATTGTTTCTAATTTTGCACAAAGACCAGTAGCCATGATGACATGACCTTTTCAGGGGTTCCTCAGAGTGCATTGGACTATCCTCGGTGGAAGTCACTTTTGTCCTGCGATAAGCACAGTTGCCATGAAAACCCATTCCTTGACAATCAATATGTTTTATACTTTGGAGGGTTGGGAATGTCCAAGAGTCACCAAATGTGGAACGTAAGTCAACATGACTCTCTTCAGTAGTTCTGTGGTTTCTGCAACATGTACCTGAAAGGTAAGTGTTACCATGGCCACATGTCCGAGTTTACCTGATCGCAATATGTTGGATAGCTGTAATTTGGACAAAATGTGTCAGACTGTCACCGGAATTGCGATGATGGAGATTAATCCCGCTCCGCACATTTGCCCCACCCACAAAAATGAGTGGTGGAGGTGCACATATCTTTTCCACTTAACCTATTTTGTTGCCGGAATTGCTATGATGGAGATTAGTCCCATTCTGCGCACTTACTTCTACATAAAAATATTTGTCATACATTTGCGGATTAATTTGCCTCTTGAACATATTGCACACCGTTTTGACATAAGCAGACAAAATGTGCTATATAAATACACTTGCTTGCTTTGTAACAATTTTTCGAATAAAGTACACAATGGCTTACAAACTGCAGCTCTTTATTTCAAAGATGCAAAACTGTAACCATAACCATGACACAATACAAGAATATAAACTGACATGCATGATCAATATGTATCATTATTCTACCATGTTATAGCGCATAACTGTCTCATGCTACAGCACTACTCTAATGCACACGTAACAAAACCACGGCTGCTGTGGGGTTTTTAAAAGGAAGAATTGCTGAAAAATTTTTTCTCTCTTTTTCTCTCACTAGCAGAAAAAAAAATGCATGAAGGAATCACTAGGGCTGATTGACAGTACGTGTAGATAGTACAGAACTGTTTCCATGGCGACCAGCGTGCTTCAACACACACAGTGCAGAGCATTGTAGCTAGATGGAATAATATGTAGATATATAAACACCCAGTGCGGAGCATTGTAGCTAGATGGAATAAATATGTAAATATATATACACACAGTGCAGAGCATTGTTGCTAGATGGGATGAAACAGCACAACCGTCTACTTAGTTATCCTATATGGTATGATTATGTACCCATACATATTCTCACCCTCCATAGCGACCGGTATTTTCCTAATTGTATGCTGGAGGGGACCATTGTATGTCTTTTGCATTCAAAACTATTAGGTTGTCACATCTTTAGGCTATCTCTACGAGCAGCCCTACTTATGTTGTACAGTCTGACAGCCGTTGGGATGAAGGACCTGCGAAACCTCTCGGTTGTGCACCTAGGATGATGTAGTCTGCTGCTAAATGAACTCCACCGTGCGTTCAGTATGTCCTGCATAGGGTGGAACTCGGACTCCAGCAGAGATGACAGTTTAGCCACCGTCCTTCTCTCTCCTATCTCGTCCACTGGGACAACGCGCTACCCCAGGACATAGCTAGCTTTCTTGATCTGTTTGTTCAGTCTCTTCCTATCGGCTGCCATAATGCCACTGCCGCAGCAGACCACCATGTCATACAATGTCTTCAGCAGTGCCCCTTGTACACCAAAAGACCTGAGTCTCCTCAGTAGGAACAGCCTGCGCTGTCCCTTCTTGTAGAGTGCGTCAGTATAGTGTGACCAGTCTAGTTCATTGTTCAGATGAACACCCAGGTACTTATTGTCACCATCTCTATGTCTGTTCCCTGTATATTTACTGGTGATGTGAGGTGTTGTCCTGAAATGAGAGTGGAGCAACTTCAGAAGAGGGACATGACTGAAAGTTTGGAGACATTGTTTTTGGGCACAATGACTACGGCACCTCCACCTAATTCTGCGTGGAAGAAGTCGATTGCAGTAAATGGCCAGCAGGTACTGTTCAAAGCGAGGGAGGACGGGCGGCGGGTTCCGCGGTCGCACGGGGGGGGGGGGCGAAACCCGTTTACACCTGCCTGCAGGTTTAATTTTTTTTTTTATTATTATTATTCTGCCTAAATGATCGCATTTTTCACCCTCTGAACGTTAACCAAAACGCGATTTTTTTTGGCAAACCCCTCTGACCGGGCAAAAAATTCGATAAACTGGAAAAAATATGTGCCCCCCCTCCCCTCATTTTTGTGGGTGGGGTCAAACGTACAAGGTCTATGGAGACAGAAGACCATAAACTTTGCCGTAGACACATCAAATTTGGGTGAGGTGTGAATCACCTCAAGACATGCAAAAAACATCATTGTGGCCCATACCCACCGCCAACAGGAAGGCCGCCATCTTGCCTCAAAGTCACCCCACCTCCAATTTGGGAAAAACCTCGCATTTGAACGCACTTGTCCTAGGGACCTGCTCCAATTGAGCTCATTTTTTCATGGCAGCATCTATACGCATTGGCCATTAAAAGTTATATAAATTAGGTCAAAATCTCAAAAGGCGTGGCCAGGGCGCCATGGCGAAGATTGACTCCTCCCCTTACAAATTCAACCAGCTGTAACTCCCGCAAAACTTGTCCGATGTCCACAAAACTTTCCATCAAGGAAAATAGTGCCACCCCGGATACAATGACATCAAAATACCGGACAAAAGATAAAGCGCCACATAGTGGCTAATGAAAGAATTGCTGAAAACTGTTTTATTTATTACTCACGCACGGCTGGCCAGAATGACGTGAAATTTTCAGAGTTTCATCAGAACAAAGACATGATCATAACTGAACATCAATGTTAGTATGACATCAAACATGTTACCATGGACATGCCATGACAAAAGGGATAATGCCACTTACTGCTCACAGGAAGATCTGAGCATGCAGCCGTTGCAGTGATGACGGAACATTTTCCCAGCCAGCGAGGGACTATGGGCGCTGGGTTCCGTGGGCGCGCGGGGGGTGAAGGTCCGTTCACACCTGCTTGCAGGTTTAATTATTTTTCTTTTTCTCCCCAAATGATCGCATTTTTCACCCTCTGAACGTTAACCAAAACGCGATTTTTTTTTGGCAAACCCCTCCGACACGGCAAAAAATTCGATAAACTGGAAAAGATATGTTCCCCCCACCCCTCATTTTTGTGGGTGGGGTCAAACGTACAAGGTCTATAGAGACTGGAGACCATAAACTTTGCCGTAGACACATAAAATTTGGGAGAAGTGTGAATCACCTCAAGAAATGCAAAAAACATCATTGTGGCCCATACCCACCGCCAACAGGAAGACTGTCATCTTGCCTCAAAGTCGCCCCATCTCCAATTTGGAAAAAAGTCACACCTCGCATTTTAACGCACTTGTCCTAGGGACCTGATCCAATTGAGTTCATTTTTACATGGGGGCATCTAAAGGCATTGGCCATTAAAAATTGTATAAATTAAGTCAAAATCTCAAAAGGCGTGGCCAGGGTGCCATGGTGAAATTTGACTCCTCCCCTTACAAATTCAACCACCTGCAACTCGGGCAAAACTTGTCCGATGTCCACAAAACTTTCCATGAAGGAAAATAGTGCCACCCCGGATGCAATGACATCAAAATACCTGACAACCAATATAGCGCCACATAGTGGATAACAAAAGAACTGCTGAAAACTGAGCCACTGACATCAACAGTCGGCGAAAGCCCTATACTCTGAACGTGTCTGAATATCAATATTCACACAGAATTGCAGCACATTGCAAACTTTCCTAAAGTATCTCGAGAAGCTTCTTTTTCAGTGTGAATACACCAAATTGAAGAAAGTTGCAAACATGTACATTGACGGAAGCTAAGAAAATTTGTCAGCACAAACAAAAAGAATTGGAACAAGTTTCAAAGTTGAGTACAATCACCGACACTAAGCAACTGTGTCAGCGCTAAGACAAAATTTTGAATCAAGTAAACTTGCGTGCAAATATCAAAGCTAAGCTTCTTTGTTAGCATAAACAGAGAATGGGAGATAAATGCAAAGTTGCCTTCAATCACAGAAGCGAAACTTCTGTGCCAGCATGAATATATGAAATTTGAGTACGTTGCAAACTTGTGAACATTCATGGAAGCTAAGATACTGTATCAGCACGAACACACAAAATGCAGGAAGTCGCAAACATCAAAGAACAATCATCAAAGCTAAAATTCGGTGTAAGTTCAAAGAAAATTGTAGTAAATTGAATACTTGTGTACAATAAATAAAACTAAGTTTCTGTGTCAGAAGGAAAACAAAGAATTGGAGACGGTTCCAAAGTTGCTTAAAATCACAGTATCGGTGCTTCTGTGTCACCGTGAATACACAAAATTGGATAAAGATAAACACTTGGGTACATTCACGGATGCTAAGAAACTGTGTCAGCACGAACAATAAATAATGGGAGCAAGTCGCAAACTTGCCTACATTCCCCAAAGTAAAGTTTCTGTGTCAGTTTGAACACAAAGAATAATTGCAAATCACAAAGTTCAGTACAATCAACAAGAAGGTTTAGAGTCTCAGCCAAAATGCAGGTGTCAGTTGTAAACTTGAATACAATCATCGATGCTAAGCTTCTTTGTCAGTGTGAAGACAAAGATTTGAATCATCGCAAACTTGTATTCAACTATCAAAGCTAAGCTTCTTTGTTAGTGTAAAGACAGAATTGGATATATATGCAAACTTGAATATATATCCAATTCTGTGCTTATGATTCCAATTCTGTGCTTCTGTGCTTGTGCTTGCTTCTGTGATTGTGATTGTGTGTGTTTGCGGGAATACACAAAATTTGAGAAAGCTGCAAACTTGTGAACATTCACAGAAGCTAAGAAACTGTATCAGCACTAACACACAAAATTGCAGGAAGTCAAAACTTGATTACAATCACAAAAGTTAAAATTCTGTGTCATTTCGAAAACAGAATAGTAGCAAATCACAAACTTGTGTACAATCAATAAAACTCAGCTTTGGTGTAACCACTTACAGAATTGCAGCACAGTGCAAACTTTCCTAAAGTATCCGGAGAAGCTTCTTTTTCAGTGTGAATACACCAAATTGAAGAAAGTTGTAAACATGTACATTGACAGAACATAAGAAAATTTGTCAGCACAAACAAAAAGAATTGGAACAAGTTTCAAAGTTTAATACAATAACCGACACTAAGCGTCTGTGTAATTGCTAAGACAAAATATTGAATCAAGTCTCAAACTTGCGTGCAAATATCAAAGCTAAGCTTCTTTGTTAGTGTGAACAGAGAATGGGAGATAAATGCAAAGTTTCCTAAAATCACAAGCGAAACTTCTGTGCCAGAATGAATACACAAAATTTGAGAAAGTTGCAAACTTGTGAAAATTCATGGAAGCTAAGAAACTGTATCAGCACGAACACACAAAATTGCAGGAAGTCGCAAACTTGAGAACAATCACCAAAGCTAAAATTCTGTGTCAGTTCGAACAAAGAAAATCATAGTAAATTGCATACTTGTGTAGAATAAATAAAACTAAGTTTCTGTGTAAGAAGGAAAACAAACAATTGGAGAAAGTTCCAAACTTGCCTTCAATCACGATAGCGATGCTTCTGTGTCAGCGCAAACACAAAATTGGATAAAGATGCACAATTGCGTACATTCATGGATGCTAAAAAACTTTGATAGCATGAACAATACATAATGGGAGCAAGAACCAAACTTGCCTACATTCACCAAAGTAAAGCTTCTGTGTCAGTTCGAACACAAAGAATAATAGCAAATCACAAACTTGTGTACGATCACCAAGAGAAGCTTTAGTGTCAATGCCAAAATGCAGAATAGGAGTCAGTTGTTAACTTGAATACAATCACCGATGCTTTTTCTTTGTCAGCGTGAAGACAAAGATTTGAATCGTCACAAACTTGCGTTCAACTATCAAAGCTAAGGTTCTTTTTAAGTATGAAGATAGAATTGGATATATATGCAACTTGCCTACAATAAGAATCAAAGCTTCTGAGTTTGCAGGAATACACAAAATTTGAGAAAGCTGCAAACTTGTGAACATTCACGGAAGCTAAGATACTGTGTCAGCACTAACACACAAAATTGCAGGAAGTCAAAAAATTGAGTACAATCACCAAAGCAAAAAATTCTGTGTCATTTCGAACGCAGAGAAGAGTAGCAAATCGCAAACTTGTGTACAACCAATAAAAAGATTCGGTCTAACCACTACTTTACCGAATTGCAGCACATTGCAAACTTTCCTAAAGTATCTTCAAAAGCTTATTTTTCAGTGTGTATACACCAAATTGAAGAAAGTTGTAAATATGTACATTGACGGAAGCTAAGAAAATTTGTCAGCACAAACAAAAAGAATTGGAACAAGTTTAAAAGTTTAGTACAATAACCAAAACTAGGCTTCTGTGTAATCGCTAAGACAAAATTTTGAATCGTGTCGCAAACTTGCATGCAAATATCAAAGCTCATCTTCTTTGTTAGCGTGAACAGAGAATGGGAGATAATTGCAAAGTTGCTTACAATCACAGAATCGAAACTTCTGTGCCTGCATGAATACACAAAATTTGCAAAGTTCATGGAAGCTAAGAAGCTGTATCAGCTCGAACACACAAAATGGCAGGAAGACGCCAACGAGAAAAATCACCAAAGCTAAAATTCTGTGTCATTTCTAACAAAGAACATCGTGGTAAATCGTATACTTGTGTGCAATCAATAAAACTAATTTTCTAAGAAGGAAAACAAAGAATTGGAGAATGTTCCAAACTTGCCTTCAATCAACTTAGCGATGATTCTGTGTTAGCGCGAACACAAAATTGGATCAAGATGCACAATTGCGTACATTCATGGATGCTAAGAAACTTTGTTAGCATGAACAATACATAATGGGAGCAAGTCCCAAACTTGCCTACATCCACCGAGACGAAGCTTCTGTTTCAGTTGGAACACACCGAATAGTAGCAAATCAAAAACTTGAGTACAATCACCAAGAGAAGCTTTAGTGTCCATGCAAAAATGCAGAATAGGAGACAATTCTTAACTTGAATACAATCACCAATGCTGTTTCTTTGTCAGCGTGAAAAAGATTTGGTAGCAAACTTGAGTTTAACTATCAAAGCTAAGCTTCTTTTTTAGTGTGAAGATTGCAACTTGCCTACAATCACAGAAGCAAAGCTTCTGTGTTTGCGAGAATACATAAATTTGATTAAGCTTCAAACTTGTGAACATTCACGGAAGCTAAGATACTGTGTCAGCACTAACACACAAAAATGCAGGAAGTCAAAAACTTGAGTACAATCACCAAAGCTAAAATTCTGTGTCATTACTAACACAGAGCAAATCACAAACTTGTCTACAGTCAATAAAACTCAGCTTTGGTATAACCACTAATATACAGAATTGCAGCACATCGCAAACTTTCCTAAAGTATCTGGAGAAGCTTCTTTTTCCGTGTGTATACACCAAATTGGAGAAAGTTGTAAACATGTACATGCTAAGAAAATTTGTCAGCACAAACAAAATTGGAACAAGTTTCAAAGTTGAGTACAATGACACTAAGTGTCTGTGTCATTGCTAAGACAAAATTTTGAATCAAGTCACAAACTTGAACAACAAAAAGAATTGGAACAAGTTTAAAAGTTTAGCACAATAACCGAAACTAGGCTTCTGTGTAATCTGTAGCATCATCGTCTCATCAAACCAAAACAGAAGATCACTTCTCTCCAGTTTACAGGCATTTCATTTTATTCATTACACAGGAATATCACTTTTCTGCCTTTTCAGGAATATCACTGGCTTTTATGTCGACTCATGCAGGCTTCTTCCAGGCCTGACCAAAGATGCTTTCTTTCCCAGGACCCCAATGTAAACAGTTTCCTCTTGCAGAGATTGTAAGGATCAGAATTTGCTTTTAAAGGCTCAAAGAAACATAAAACTCAGGAGACCAGACCTCTCAACGTGAACACTGCATTTGATAACGTACCTTTTAACAGGAAACCAATGTTCTTAAAAGAGTCATAAACCACTTAATCTGACGGGTTTATAGCCGATGCTGTCCAGGTTTCTTCGCCCAGATATTAAAGGAAATCATCTACAGCTCAACAGTACCTCCTAGCGGATGCCTAAGGAATGTGTTTTCAGTATGTAGGATGACTTTTAATTTGTTCCAAACATTAAGTTTCTTTCAGCTTATCCTCTGGATCCTAAGGACACTGAAAATAATCCCTCTTTTATCACCAACCATGGTTTGCTGCATGTTTTTGCTGCATTTTGATCTAAATGTGAATGCATGTATTATAATTATGTATAAGAAATGTTATATTCATGAGTGTTATTGGAGTAATGGTATAAGTGCATGATCACCAAATATTAGCCAAGTCATTTAATTTAGTTAGGTTTTATATGGAGCATTTATTTCATAAGAACTGACTGAGTGTTGATTTTCCCTCTGAAATTTCATGGGATGGTGTCTTCATTTGATCGGCTGCTCTCAAACAAAGAAGTGTTCTCACATTGGATAGCAGCCATTTCAAACTGCTTCTGAAAAAGTAGGTCAGTCTTGCGACTGACATCATCAGTTTTACGACCCGGCGAGGTAACTTTAAAAGAGAGGTTAGATTTGAGTTTAGTCAGAGATCAGCACAGTAGAAAAAGGGTAGAAAAAGGAACAGGCAGGAAGATTAGCTAGAAGTAAAGTAACAATGTAACAAGTAGCAAGATAGAATTAAGAATTAGAAACACAGAAAGAAGAAAGAAAGAGATTTTGAGAAAGATTAGGAACTAAATTAAGATTAAAGAAGCAGAATAGTAATCTAGATCTCAGAAGATTTTATTCCACCGTTTCAAGGCCCTGTGAAGTTTTATTTTATTCTCTGTGTGTTTGTCAAGTCTTTCCTTATATTCTGGTCACTGAGGAGAAACCATTTTTCTTTAGAGCTCGTCCCTTTTAGAGAATCAAATTCTCAAACTTTTTCCTTCACCTCAGAAGCCATTCTTATCCTAGTAAATGTTTTTCTAATTTTTTTTTTCTTTTCATAACTTTTCACGCCATTAAAGTGGACCTTTAATTTGCCTAAGTTAAAGTGAACAGAGACTGAGAAGATTTTCCTTCAGTTTTTTTGGTCTATCCCGCTACAAGAGACCTCAAAATTTGGATTCTTTTCCAAGGACTTTTCACGCCGCCCTGAGACAAACCACCCACGGCTGCAAGTGTCTCCTTGAAGGGCCCCCCAGCTGAGTTTACACTTCCACGGCTGTGAGGAGGCATCGCAGCAGCCACTTCCTCCGACGTCCTAACTCCCAACTCGGCCGGTATCGACCCGCTGAAACGTGGACCTACAGCCAAGTCTTGTGAGTGAAACTCTTATTTCTCCTATCTCCTGGGTTAAAACGTGATGTCCTAACAATTAAATTACAATTGAATATGGCCCGTATTTCAGGGCTCAATTAGTCTCTCAGCCGCAGGATAGAACTGTAAACTGAAGGAAAACTCTTAGTCATTTTTAAGTAACTGCCCTTAAATTTTTGTAGGAGTAATTTTTAGATAATTAGCTTATGAATTTTCCCCATAAAATTGCGTTGTTTTGTTAAAACATTCCAGCCTCATTTACCGTTGAAACATAAGTCTAGTTCCTCCTTGGTTCTGCAGAGGTGTAACGCTGGATTTTATGTTCAGGAACCCAATATCAGTTGATGTGATATATTACGCTATTATCATCTGAATCTGTTTATTTATCATTTGAACGCCATATCATGTAACCTGAATGAATTTAATAAAAGTGTGAATGAGAGCAGTTGAAGCGTTTTCCTTTCGCATATACAGGTTTCCTAATCACGGCAGGACAAAAACTCACTGAAACTTTGAGACTGATTCATTAAGTAATTGTAAGGTACAAAGTTAATTAAAATTAAAGTTAATATTATTGTCCGTTAGGACTGGTGCCCCTTTCACGAGTGCTTTTATTTAATTTAGCGGGTGTAGAAGTGACGGTTTAACCCCCTTTCACACCCACTATTAAATAAAATAAATAATTCCTGTACCTTATGACAAATATTTTTATAGGCAATTCACCCTACAGCTTAATGGTGCGCTCCCGTGTGACACCTCTGTAGTTGGGAAACATATATGCAAAAAGAAAATTCATTGAAATCATAATTGTTTTTCCTGCAAATATTGATCCACTATTTGGCGAGTCTGTGTGTTGTTTGGGAGACTGAGGCCAATTGATTTAAACCCAAATCAAAGTTTTATCCCAAGAACCAAAAGGAAAAGGAAACTTGTGGGTTTGAAGTTTGTTCTCATTGGTGGAAGAGCTTTTGACTGCATATATACATACTGAAAGAACATAGAAGCATAGACTTTGTATTTACTCACATATGTTAACCACATATTTTAATCTTTTTAGTTAAAAGCATATATTCACACATCTTATGCTAAAAGTCTGCAAACTTTTGAAGCTATATATATGTGTTTTGTTTTAAAGATCACTTTGTGCGATTTCTTTCACAGGAAGCCATTCAACTTAGGGATTCAAATAAATGACAATGTTCATTTAAACTCAAGTAAATGTTAATCCTGTGCATGTTGGTAAAGGAGTTAGTGATTTACTAAATATTTAACCAAAATTCTCCAAAATTAGGAAACCACATCCAGCAATTAACACTTGAAAGCTTTAGCTTATTTACAGTCAGTGTTGCTTTTGATTCATGTTTCCTCCCCAGGAGAAGGAAAACATTTAACCAACTCACTATTTCTCACCAGGATTTGAAATAAGTCAAAAGGTGAAAACTTTGACTAGTCTGTAAAACATTTTTTCTTTTCTTCTTCTCTTTTTAAATAATCATTAACTTTAATCCTAAGGAAGCCTTAGTGACAATACGCAAAGACAATTCATTTGTTTCCTAACATAAATATTAAAACATTGAAAGGCTTTAAATGAAGATAAGCTTTAACAAATAGAACCAAGCCAGTTCTAACTTTAAAACAAAGTGAAGACTTATACTGTAACCCTAAAGCCTTAAAGCATTTAACCTTTTCTACTTTTGTTGCAAAAAAAAAATTTTTTTTTGCTTTTGTCTTGTGAAATACAAATCAAAATACAGTGTCAACAAATAAACTAACACGTATTCCACATTTCTAAAGAATTCCAACATATTTGCTTTCCTTCTTACAAGCCTGGAAGTTTAAACAAACTCCAAAAAGAAGCTTATAATTACCCTCACTGTAAAACGACACTCAAGGTTAACTCTTGATGCACAACTTTAGCTATAATCAACGAATTGATTTCAAGCTAAGCGTTACACAAACGGTCAAACATGTCGAATCCACTTGACAAATTAAATGACCTTAAGTAATATTGGAAGAGTTGGCTTCCGACCTTATACCCGGTTTCTCCAAACATGTTCGGGATACTCCACCAAAAGATTTGAAGCAAATCACGAAAAAACTTTCGGATGAATGCGAAGCTAACCCACCAAAAGCAAAGGAAATCCCCGGTGTGTTAGGAAAGTTTGCACTAGCATTAGTTGCAAGGCTAAAACGAGCTGAAACTCAAGTACTCTACGCTGAAAAGGAACTGGTGAAACGACAACCATCCTTTCTCTTCAGGAAGAGAACAAATCCCTTATGAAAAAGCAGGAACAAGCTTGCATAGAGAAAGAAGACACCCAAGCTACGCTCGATCAGACGTTGCTAAATCTGGAACAAGCAGAGGAAGAAAAGCAACGACTAGAAGACAACAATACCTCACTTCAGCAAGAAAACGAGGAATTGAAAACCGCCCTGCTTCACAAAGAGAATCAACTCAAGGAAGTTGAAGGTCAATTGGACGAAACAAGCTCCGATTATGGGAAATGCAAACTGCTCCTATGAGAAGCACAACAAGGTCTTCAGGACGTCCAAGAAGAGCTGGAAGACCACCGCAAACAAAGGGATCTGAGGTCAGAATCCATGAACAGGCCGGTTCTCTCGACAAAGGGGGGCATCCCCTCATGGGATGGGGACTCCCCCGGCTCACACTCACCTGACCCATTCAGACCCGAACGGCAACGTGAAAGACGTGTGCAAATTCCATCCGATGGAGATTTCAATAAGATCGCTTGCCACGTCACGAAATTTGACCCCTCAACCTTGGTCACCTGATACCAAGGCTTATTTGCAAGGCATCGACTACTACTTGCGTAAATACCCTGATGCTACTGTTGACGACCACATTTATTTGATCAAGTTGACATCCAACAGGTTGGTATCAAAATTTATAGATCGGCAACCATTTGACATCAAGATGAAGAAAAGCAACGACTAGAAGACAACAATACCTCACTTCAGCAAGAAAACGAGGAATTGAAAACCGCCCTGCTTCACAAAGAGAATCAACTCAAGGAAGTTGAAGGTCAATTGGACGAAACAAGCTCCGATTATGGGAAATGCAAACTGCTCCTATGAGAAGCACAACAAGGTCTTCAGGACGTCCAAGAAGAGCTGGAAGACCACCGCAAACAAAGGGATCTGAGGTCAGAATCCATGAACAGGCCGGTTCTCTCGACAAAGGGGGGCATCCCCTCATGGGATGGGGACTCCCCCGGCTCACACTCACCTGACCCATTCAGACCCGAACGGCAACGTGAAAGACGTGTGCAAATTCCATCCGATGGAGATTTCAATAAGATCGCTTGCCACGTCACGAAATTTGACCCCTCAACCTTGGTCACCTGATACCAAGGCTTATTTGCAAGGCATCGACTACTACTTGCGTAAATACCCTGATGCTACTGTTGACGACCACATTTATTTGATCAAGTTGACATCCAACAGGTTGGTATCAAAATTTATAGATCGGCAACCATTTGACATCAAGATGAACCACCGGAAACTCTATGAAGCCATCGAAAGAGAGTTTTCCGATGACTGCTTACAGTCAGGGCTAGCGACAGCCCTAGCTGTGAAACAGGGTCGCTTAGAGCCCCCACAGGCATACTACCAGTGACTCCTGCGCGCGTATTTCGGATCTCAAAACACGCCTGAGATGGAAGAAGACCACAATTTCAAGGCTCTTTTCATTCAGAATCTCCATCCCACGATTGGACACCACCTTGGAGTCATGGCTAACCCAAAGACAAACTCAATAAACCAACTAAGAGAGTTCGCACATTATGCATTCCAGAAACAGCGACAAAGCAATCAGAAGCATACCGAGTCTACCGCGGTGTTAGCTGTCAACACCACATCAGACACCCTGGACCTAGAGGGCACCCCAAGGCCAGCCCCTGTTCCAGCATCTCGGTCACAAATAAAACGACAACAGTCCTCTAGTCAAGATAAGTCGAGTCATGACCCGGAAAAATTTTTGACTCCAAGTTCCAAGCCAACATCACCAAAACCTGACTACCGTCGGAGACTAAGCCCACCAGGTAAGTCACGAGAATACAGTACGGATACCCGGGATGACAGATATCGATTTCGAGACTTGCATAATCGCGGGAGGTGGTCACCTCCTTCATACCGCCGGAAAAACTTCAACAGGGAAGCAAGACCTCCCCCTGGAAAGTTTAACTCCAAACCCTGGGAGAAGAAAGGAAAGCCCGTTTCCAGCCGAGAAGACCTGAAACTCTCCAACGTATACTTGACAAACTGAAGAGGAAAAAGGAGGCGAAAGAGGACAACAAACCAGATGTCCTAGCCATAAATATTGTGACCACCCCAAACGATCCTTTAGGTTTGCCACAAGTCAACCCTGAGGATTCTCCTACTACAAAGGGGAAAGATACCAAAGACACAACCGAGCATCCTCCACCCGAAACTCAGGAGGAGCTCCAAAATGCAACGCCACCCACTGCCATTTTGGTAGTCCAGCTACCTGGAAAACCTCACTCGCCCGAAACCGGCGACTCTTTAATCTGCGTTGAACCACCGGTCCAAGAATTTCTGTGTGATTTAACCGAGAGGGGGGTTGCACGGAAATTTTTCCTGTCATTGACCCTGGAAGATGTGATGACGCACGAAGCCCTACTAGATACCGCCGCGGACATCACACTCATGTCGCGTGACCTTTTTGAACACCTACGTGTCACTGCTAATTATGCGCACAAAGACTTGAAACTAAGACCTTGCTCTTTAGCTATTCAACCTTATGCACCCTCAAACACGACTGTGTCACACATGTCATTGATACAAATCTCCATTGGGCCCATGACCTTGATCCACCCGGTCTATGTGTCCAATCTCAACTCAATTCCATTGCTGATAAGCAAGGATCTACTTAATCGCTTTGAGCCTCTGATAGACTTCAAGAATCTCAAGCTATGGGCTCAAGTTCGACAACCTCTTCCAACCACTCTACCTGAAGTAACCGGATCACAGTGCTACACTCTTGACACCTTGGATGTTCCAGGAGTCAACCCACTCGCACTGCTGACCCAACAAAGTTTGACGGAAAGTGACCTTGGGGACCAGGCTGAAACAGACACCCCTTTTCAGGTCACCACATCTGACAACCCAACCTTAAATGAACACAGTTCATTTCTTTGCACCCTGAAACCAGGGGCAGTCGATGAAGAGTACTGCCCCCAAGTGGTCAAAGGACTAGCTATCCAAAGCTCCCATGTAGAAGATGTGGTACTGGCTCTCTGGGCTGATAAATCTGCAATCAGCCAGACACTTTTCGACTCTCTACACGAGAAATACCCTGACCTTATGGTCACTAACAAGTCTTTTCGTTTCCCTGCTGGGACCAAATCAAACAAAACATTGGTCGCCAGAAGTATCTGCACCCTCCACCTTCAGTGGAACCACAGACTGCTAACGCATCCCTTCTTGGTCGTTCCCGACCTGCCACATGCAGTCTACATCGGCAGTGATCTTCTTGTGAGACTTGGAACCCAGGTTGATACCATAAACAATGTATTATGGTCTCTCACCTCAGTTCGAGACGCTCACTCTAAACCAGATCTAGACACTCTAAAGTCAGGCCAGACCATCCCTGAGGCCTGCCAGGTACTGAACACTCAACATTGTCTCATACCTGCTAATGTCACGTGCTACCCGGTCCAACTATGCATTCAAACAGGACAGAAACTTATGCATCCACAAGCATTTTAACAACTGGCTCCTTTGCTTGACAATCTAGGCTTAACTCTGGAGGCCATGCCCCTTCTAAGCCTAGAATACAGAACCACCACATTACCGGTTAACAATCCCACGGCAGAGACCATCGTCCTGCCCAAGGCCACGCCTCTTGGCTGGCTCATCACCACAGATTTCCACGATTTTGAACTGACTGTTCCTGTGCTAGGCGGCCTCCCTGATTCTCTTTGGGCCGACTCTCTTGAACCTACAGTCATTTACACTAAGCCTTCTAAGGCCATCGCTCTTGTGTCAATACCAACCCCTGACAAGGAGTCAGTGGGACGAATCGACTTGACTAACAATGACCAAATGCTTGTCCAAGCCATTGAACTCCTTCCATCGGAGTCCGATCAGCAAACCAATGACAATCCCAGCGATGCTCCACCGAAACCAGTCCTCACTATCGCTGAAGAGATTGCACAGGTGGTAGCTGATGCTGATGCCCTAACCTCTGACGAAGAACGTGAAAAACTTCACCAAGTTCTTCTTAAGTATGAACAATCCTTCTCCAAAGACTCCTTGGACTGTGGACTGACCACAATCCACTCAGTACGTATTCCTACACCACCTGACGCCCCTCCAACCTACGTCAGGCAGTACAAGATTCCCTTGGCCTCGTACGGCCCAGTACAAGAAATAATCGATGATTTACTGGACCGTGGCATAATCAGGCCATGCAACAGTACCTACTCGGCTCCCTTATGGCCTGTCCTAAAGCCCAATGGTAAGTGGAGACTCACCATTGATTACAGGAAACTGAACACTCAAGTTCCTCTCTCTAGGTGGCCTATGACTCAATTGGAGCAAGAACTCCCTAGAGTAAAAGATGCCAAATACTTCTCAACACTGGACATTGCTTCTGGTTTTTGGACTATTCCTGTCCAAGCTGAAGACCAACACAAACTGGCCTTCACGTTCGCGAATTGCCAATACACATTCACCCGATGCCCTTTCGGTTATGCCAACTCTCCTGCAGAGTTCAACATTTTCTTGAACAAAGCATGTCCAGACGCCCGAGACAGAGGTAACCTCATCTATGTTGACGACATTCTCATTCGGAGTCCAACTCTGGACACCCACCTCACTGAAATTGACCATGTCCTTGGCCAGCTCACGCGAGCTGGAGCCAAAATTTCTCTCTCCAAATGCCAATGGTGCAAAACCAAAGTCAACTATGTCGGTCTCTTGGTAGGATCCAAAGGGGTACTACCACAAACGGCACGAATTCAAGGTGTGTTAAACATCAAAGCCCCTACCAACATCTCCGAACTCCGGAGCTTCCTAGGGGTATGCAATTACTCACGTCAGTTCATTGAGGATTATGCAGACTTGGCAAAACCCCTTACAGACCTTCTACGAAAGGACACCCCTTTCATTTGGTCTGAGGCTCAAGAACAGGCTATTGAAGCAAAAGTTATGCACAGCACCATGTTTGGCCTATCCCAACTGCGACCAGCCATTCTTCTTACAAGTGGGGTTCTCTGCCAACTGCTTAAATGCTGGATTATACCAAATCTACGACCACGACAAACAAGTCATGGCCTATGCCAGCAAAACCCTCTCTGGTCCGGAACTGAAATACTCGGACTGTGAAAAAGCCCTTCTGGCCACTGTATGGACAGTCAAGCATTTCTCCAACTATGTGGGAGGCCAGAGAATCACAGTTGAGACTCACCACCAACCAGTGGTCTTCCTCAACAGTCAACGCATCAGAGAAGGCGTTGTAACAAATGCCAGAATAGCCTCCTGGTTGATGGCTCTACAAAGCTTTGATGTGGAGGTCCGCTATGCACAAAAGTTGAGAAGCCCTCTCGGCACAGACTTGGCTGCCTGCCAACGGTGCTCTGAGGACACTCCAGGACCATCCATTCATGCAGAGCCACCTACAGTCACTGAAGACCCAAACCATCACTACTTTGACCAGAACATCTGCCAAGATATGATCACCGCCTATGTCGATGGTTGTTCTTTTCACCATGAAACTCACATTCGTGCTGGTGTGGGTGTGGCATGGCTGAACAATCAGCCTTGTGAACCCCACAACTATCAACTGGGTTCCCAATCATCTCAGTATGCGGAAATTGCAGGTGTGCTCATTACACTGCAACTTGCTGTAGACCATGGCATTCGCACATTGGTCATCTGCACTGACTCCAACTATGCACGCCTCAGTTTCACTTGTCATTTAGCACTCTGGAAGGCCAGAGGTTTTGTAACCTCCAACCGCAAACCGGTTCAACATCAAGACCTTTTCAAGGCATGTGATCACCTGGTCACCTCCAACAACCTCCAGGTGTACTGGAAAAAGGTCAGAGGTCACTCGTGCACACCAGGTCAGGACAAAGAATGGAATGACCTTGTGGACTCACTTGCAAAACAAGGAGCTATACAAGGCACACCATGGTCCTTTGATTCTGCTCAGGTGCCGACTTCACAGTCCCACCCACCCACCCCTACAGTCTGCGCAGTCACTAGGGCCCAGACTAACAGGGCCCAAGACACGACACAAACCACAGGTCCCCTTGCAGTTGACCCTGTTTTCACTGACGCTGACCTTATCTCTCTTCAAACCCTTGACCCTGCGGTCCATAAAATGATACATCTCAGATCCTGCACTTAATGCACCATCTGACTCGGATCTCGCTGACACTCCAGACTTGAAGCCACTTTTTGCCGCATGATCATCCTTGCAGCTGCGAAATGGCATTCTAGTTCATGTTTCCGATGAACTCCCTACGCCTGCGCTTGTGGTCCCTCGTAACCAGAGGGGGGTGATGATTGTTCATGCCCATGATCTCCCAACTGCAGGACACAAAGGCGTCAAAGCGACGTACAACGCGCTCAAACAAGTGGCATATTGGCCATACATGCGAAAGGATGTAGCAGACTACATCAAGGGATGTCTCGTATGTTGCCAGTTTCAACCAACCAACCCGATGCATCGAACACCCCTACAGAAAAGAGGCATTTCATTCCCATGGTCTGACCTTCAAATTGACTGGGTAGGTCCCCTTCCACGGTCAGCCAGAGGAAACAAATACTTCCTCACAGTCACATGTGCTTTCCCCAAATGGCTCGAGTGCCTGCCTGCTCCTAATGACACGGCAGAAACCACGGCCTACTTGTTGATGAACCACGTATTCTCTAGGTTTGGTCTGCCAAGCCGAATCAACTCTGACCGCGGCACTCATTTCACCGCCAAAGTCATGCGACAACTGTGGGAAACCTTGGGAGTTAAAGCTAACTTCCATATTAGCCACCACCCACAATCCTCCTGACAGGTTGAAAGAACCCACCGAACTGTGATCAACATACTGAAGAAGTATGTTTCACCACACCAAAAAGACTGGGATGTAAAACTCCCGCTGGTCTTAATGGCCATCCGAGCCACACCCCATGAAGCTACGGGGGTTTCACCTTTTGAAATGATGACAGGCCGGCAAATGACTTTGCCCCTGCATTTACTCTACCAACCTGGAGAAGCCAGTGTTGCTACAGCTTACACTACTCACCAGTACATGACTGACCTGACCAAACATCTCCGACAGACTTTTGCCTTTGCCCAAAAACATTTGGACTGATCAGCTGAAGGACGCAAAGCCTACTACGATCAGAAAGCCTCACATGACGAACTCCAAGTGGGAGACAAGGTTTTCTATTATGCTTTCATTCCTCAGACAGGACAGACCAACACACGAGCAGGAAAACTCGCTCGGAAGTTCCTCCCCAGGTGGACAGGTCCACACACGATCACAGATAAACTCTCTCCGGTCGTTTACCAAATCAAAATAAGCAAAGGTCGCCAGGACCCCATCTCCAAATGTGTCCATCGTAATCAAATCAAAGCTTACAAAAACCCCATGGGACTTGTCGGGGACAACACTGTTCCATTAAGTCAGTAAACAAACCTAAATCTTGTTTGCGCCCGATAGATAACTATTAGCTGACTATCAGCCTCAGACATTCTCGGTCGCATTTCTCTTCCTTCAACTGCATTAAACCTTCAAAAGGAGAAAGTTAACCCAAACTAACTGACTTCCTTAAAATCTAACCTTAAAAGACCCCGCAAAATTTCATTCAGTATCATCAAGTTACTATTTCAAAGTAGTACAAACAAAATCAACAACATCACTAGCTTAAGTCAACAATCACAAAACCCTCTAAAGGTGATAAACACTAATAGCTTAGAGCCCAGCCTCTAACAAAGTTGTTCCACCTCTAAGAATAACTTTCACCTACCACTCAGGTACCTCAAGAAAAGGAAAACTGACAAGAAGCTCAAGATTAAAATGACTCACTTCTATTCGTTGGCCAGGACGGTGGCCCTCCTGTTTTTCAGTTTAGCCCTCTACCTAGCATTCTCACCTACTTTTGCCCAGTTAGAACTGGACAGAACCCAGACAAGAAGTCAACAATCCTTAAGTAGATTCTCAACTACGGCCTCATCATTAGGGCCCCTTGCTAGCCTTAGCACGTCTACTGTTAAATCAGTCAATACCGCTACACTGAAATGCCAGATAGTTGAACCACCAACTGTTACCAAAACTTTGCAAGATACTGTGTTGGTTTTGAATGTTTGCTCCAAAGCCTCATTCAAACTCAACAAGGTCTTGGACTTGTCACTCTTCATGTTAGAGGGCGACCCTGCTCACCCACATATAATGCTTGTGTTTCTTCGAAAGATAGCTAGAAATATTAGACTTTCAGCTAACACTTTGACAACGAGTCTGCCTTCACCGCTTCTTGCCCCTGTTTCAGATGTCACAAAGTTATTCCTCATTGCCACTCAAAGAACAATGATGACTTTCCATGTTCGCTCAGTCTTCCAGAACAAAGGTCTCAAACACCCTCTGAGTAAGACCTCTGTGGAACCATGGTTTAGTCCAGCTAAACCAATTCAGTTCGAACCTCCTTGAATTAACTCAATATTGCTTAACCTAAACATCTACCTCAGATAAGCAATACATTTTTGTTTTGCATTCTTTGTTTTGACTTTTTTTTTCTTTATTTTTAGAATTTTTGAAGTTATATGCATGCTTATATACAAAACTATATTTTTTATATATAGCTCTTGCACTCCATTTTGATTTTTGTACCCATTCAAACTAATTTTTTTTTAAACAACTCTGATAGCTATTTCATCGTGAACCAAAATTCCTACCTCAGGTATGTAAGACTACGCACTTATTTTTGTAGCTAGAATTTTTGAGTCATTTCAAGACCTATGCCTTAGCGTACTACTCCAAGCCAATTCTATAATCTACATTTGTCCATATTCAAATTATTTTTGGAAATTCATGGAAGTCCTTCCAGTAAACCAAAGTCAAAGATCTGTACTTAGTAATAGATACTGTTTGCATGCTAGTGTGTATGGACATCACAAAAACCTTTTAACCCAGTATTTAGGTCAAGTGTTGCCAAGGAGACGAAGCTGCCATGGGTGTGTACCAACGCTGACCGATGCTCACCATTGCTACAAAGGGGGGAACTGTAGCATCATCGTCTCATCAAACCAAAACAGAAGATCACTTCTCTCCAGTTTACAGGCATTTCATTTTATTCATTACACAGGAATATCACTTTTCTGCCTTTTCAGGAATATCACTGGCTTTTATGTTGACTCATGCAGGCTTCTTCCAGGCCTGACCAAAGATGCTTGCTTTCCCAGGACCCCAATGTAAACAGTTGCCTCTTGCAGAGATTGTAAGGATCAGAATTTGCTTTTAAAGGCTCAAAGGAACATAAAACTCAGGAGACCAGACCTCTCAACGTGAACACTGCATTTGATAACGTACCTTTTAACAGGAAACCAATGTTCTTAAAAGAGTCATAAACCACTTAATCTGACGGGTTTATAGCCGATGCTGTCCAGGTTTCTTCGCCCAGATACTAAAGGAAATCATCTACAGCTCAACAGTTCCTCCTAGCGGATGCCTATGGAATGTGTTTTCAGTATGTAGGATGACTTTTAATTTGTTCCAAACATTAAGTTTCTTTCAGCTTATCCTCTGGATCCTAAGGACACTTAAAATCATCCCTCTTTTATCACCAACCATGGTTTGCTGCATGTTTTTGCTGCATTTTGATCTAAATGTGAATGCATGTATTATAATTATGTATAAGAAATGTTATATTCATGAGTGTTATTGGAGTAATGGTATAAGTGCATGATCACCAAATATTAGCCAAGTCATTTAATTTAGTTAGGTTTTATATTGAGCATTTATTTCATAAGAACTGACTGAGTGTTGATTTTCCCTCTGAAATTTCATGGGATGGTGTCTTCATTTGATCGGCTGCTCTCAAACAAAGAAGTGTTCTCACATTGGATAGCAGCCATTTCAAACTGCTTCTGAAAAAGTAGATTGGTCAGTCTTGCGACTGACATCATCAGTTTTACGACCCGGTGAGGTAACTTTAAAAGAGAGGTTAGATTTGAGTTTAGTCAGAGATCAGCACAGTAGAAAAAGGGTAGAAAAAGGAACAGGCAGGAAGATTAGCTAGAAGTAAAGTAACAATGTAACAAGTAGCAAGATAGAATTAAGAATTAGAAACACAGAAAGAAGAAAGAAAGAGATTTTGAGAAAGATTAGGAACTAAATTAAGATTAAAGAAGCAGAATAGTAATCTAGATCTCAGAAGATTTTATTCCACCGTTTCAAGGCCCTGTGAAGTTTTATTTTATTCTCTGTGTGTTTGTCAAGTCTTTCCTTATATTCTGGTCACTGAGGAGAAACCATTTTTCTTTAGAGCTCGTCCCTTTTAGAGAATCAAATTCTCAAACTTTTTCCTTCACCTCAGAAGCCATTCTTATCCTAGTAAATGTTTTTCTAATTTTTTTTTTCTTTTCATAACTTTTCACGCCATTAAAGTGGACCTTTAATTTGCCTAAGTTAAAGTGAACAGAGACTGAGAAGATTTTCCTTCAGTTTTTTTGGTCTATCCCGCTACAAGAGACCTCAAAATTTGGATTCTTTTCCAAGGACTTTTCACGCCGCCCTGAGACAAACCACCCACGGCTGCAAGTGTCTCCTTGAAGGGCCCCCCAGCTGAGTTTACACTTCCACGGCTGTGAGGAGGCATCGCAGCAGCCACTTCCTCCGACGTCCTAACTCCCAACTCGGCCGGTATCGACCCGCTGAAACGTGGACCTACAGCCAAGTCTTGTGAGTGAAACTCTTATTTCTCCTATCTCCTGGGTTAAAACGTGATGTCCTAACAATTAAATTACAATTGAATATGGCCCATATTTCAGGGCTCAATTAGTCTCTCAGCCGCAGGATAGAACTGTAAACTGAAGGAAAACTCTTAGTCATTATTAAGTAACTGCCCTTAAATTTTTGTAGATTAATTCAGGAGTCATTTTTAGATAATTAGCTTATGAATTTTCCAAATAAAATTGTGTTGTTTTGTTAAAACATTCCAGCCTCATTTACCGTTGAAACATAAGTCTAGTTCCTCCTTGGTTCTGCAGAGGTGTAACGCTGGATTTTATGTTCAGGAACCCAATATCAGTTGATGTGATATATTACGCTATTATCATCTGAATCTGTTTATTCATAATTTGAACGCCATGTCATGAAACCTGAATGAATTTAATAAAAGAGTGAATGAGAGCAGTTGAAGTGTTTTCCTTTCACATATACAGGTTTCCTAATCACGGTAGGACAAAAACTCACTGAAACTTTGAGACTGATTCATTAAGTAATTGTAAGGTACAAAGTTAATTAAAATTAAAGTTAATATTATTGTCCGTTAGGACTGGTGCCCCTTTCACGAGTGCTGTTATTTAATTTAGCGGGTGTAGAAGTGAAGGTTTAACTCCGCCCCTTTCACACCCACTATTAAATAAAATAAATAATTCCTGTACCTTATGACAAATATTTTTATAGGCAACTCACCCTACAAATCGCTAAGACAAAATTTTGAATCGTGTCGCAAACTTACATGCAAATATCAAAGCTCATCTTCTTTGTTAGCGTGAACAGAGAATGGGAGATAATTGCAAAGTTGCTTACAATCACAGAATCAAAACGTCTGTGCCTGCATGAATACACAAAATTTGAGAAATTTGCAAAGTTCATGGAAGCTAAGAAGCTGTATCAGCTCGAACACACAAAATGGCAGGAAGACGCAAACTTGAGAAAAATCACCAAAGCTAAAATTCTGTGTCATTTCTAACAAAGAACATCGTGGTAAATTGTATAGTCGTGTACAATCAATAAAACTAATTTTCAAAGAAGGAAAACAAAGAATTGGAGAATGTTCCAAACTTGCCTTCAATCACCTTAGTGATGCTTCTGTGTTAGCGCGAACACAAAATTGGATCAAGATGCACAATTGCGTACATTCATGGATGCTAAGAAACTTTGTTAGCATGAACAATACATAATGGGAGCAAGTCCCAAACTTGCCTAAATCCACCGAAACGAAGCTTCTGTTTCAGTTGGAACACACCGAATAGTAGCAAATCAAAAACTTGAGTACAATCACCAACAGAAGCTATAGTGTCCGTGCAAAAATGCAGAATAGGAGATAATTCTTAACTTGAATACAATCACCAATGCTGTTTCTTTGTCAGCGTGAAAAAGATTTGAATGGTAGCAAACTTGAGTTTAAGTATCAAAGCTAAGCTTCTTTTTTAGTGTGAAGATTGCAACTTGCCTATAATCACAGAAGCAAAGCTTCTGTGTTTGCGAGAATACATAAATTTGATTAAGCTTCAAACTTGTGAACATTCACGGAAGCTAAGCTATTGTGTCAGCACTAACACAAAAAATTGCAGGAAGTCAAAAACTTGAGTACAATCACCAAAGCTAAAATTCTGTGTCATTACAAACACAGAGCAAATCACAAACTTGTCTACAGTCAATAAAACTCAGCTTTGGTATAACCACTAATATACAGAATTGCAGCACATCGCAAACTTTCCTGAAGTATCCGGAGAAGCTTCTTTTTCAGTGTGTATACACCAAATTGGAGAAAGTTGTAAACATGTACATTGACGGAAGCTAAGAAAATTTGTCAGCACAAACAAAAAGAATTGGAACAAGTTTCAAAGTTGAGTACAATAACCAACACTAAGCGTCTGTGTCATTGCTAAGACAAAATTTTGAATCAAGTCGCAAACTTGCATGCAAATATCAAAGCTAATCTTCTTTGTTTGCGTGAACAGAGAATGGGAGATAATTGCATAGTTGCCTACAATGATAGAAGCGATACTTCTGTTCCTGCATGAATACACAAAATTTGGAAAATTACAAACTTGTGAACATTCATGGAAGCTAAGAAACTGTATCAGCACGAAGACACAAAATGGCAGGTATTCGCAAACTTGAGAACAATCACCAAAGCTCAAATTCTGTGTCAGTTCTAACAAAGAAAATTGTAGTAAATAGCATACTTGTTTACAATAAATAAAACTAAGTTTCTGTGTAAGAAGGAAAACAAAGAATTGGAGAAAGTTCCAAACTTGCCTACATTCACCAAAGCTTCTGGGTGAGTTCAAACACAAAGAATAATAGAAAATCACAAACTTGAGTACAATCACCAAGAGAAGCTTTAGTGTCAATGCCAAAATGCAGAATAGGAATCAGTTGTTACCTTGAATATAATCACTGACGCTTTTTCTTTGTCAGCGTGGACAAGATTTGAATCGTCTCAAATTTGCGTTCATCTATCAAAGCTAAGCATCTTTTTTAGTATGAAGATAGAATTGGATAAATATGCAACTTGCCTACAATAAGAATCAAAGCTTCTGATTTTGCAGGAATACACAAAATTTGAGAAAGCTGCAAACTTGTGAACATTCACGGAAGCTAAGATACTGTGTCAGCACTGACACACAAAATTGCAGGAAGTCAAAAACTTGAGTACAATCACCAAAGCTAAAATTCTGTGTCATTACAAACACAGAGCAAATTGCAAACTTGTCTACAGTCAATAAAACTCAGCTTTGGTATAACTACAAATATACAGAATTGCAGCACATCGCAAACTTTCCTAAAGCATCAGGAGAAGCTTCTTTTTCAGTGTGTATACACCAAATTGGAGAAAGTTGTAAACGTGTACATGCTAAGAAAATTTGTCAGCACAAACAAATAGAATTGGAACAAGTTTCAAAGTTGAGTACAACGACACTAAGCGTCTGTGTCATTGCTAAGACAAAATTTTGAATCAAGTCGCAAACTTGCTTGCAAATATCAAAGCTAATCTTCTTTGCTTGCGTGAACAGAAAATGGGAGATAATTGCGAAGTTGCCTACAATCACAGAAGCGAAACTTCTGTGCCTTCATGAATACAAAAAATTTGGAAAATTACAAACTTGTGAACATTCATGGAAGCTAAGAAACTGTATCAGCACGAAGACACAAAATGGCAGGTATTCGCAAACTTGAGAACAATCACCAAAGCTAAAATTCTGTGTCAGTTCTAACAAAGAAAATTGTCGTAAATAGCATACTTGTTTACAATCAATAAAACTAAGTTTCTGTGTAAGAAGGAAAACAAAGAATTGGAGAAAGTTCCAAACTTGCCTACATTCACCAAAGTAAAGCTTCAGTGTCAGTTCGAACACAAAGAATAATAGCAAATCACAAACTTGAGTACAATCACCAAGAGAAGCTTTAGTGTCAATGCCAAAATGCAGGAGTCAGTTGTTACATTGAATACAATCACTGATGCTTTTTCTTTTTCAGCGTGAAGACAAAGATTTGAATCGTCGCAAACTTGTGTTCATTTATCAAAGCTAAGCTTCTTTTTTAGTATGAAGATAGAATTGGATAAATATGCAACTTGCCTACAATAAGAATCAAAGCTTCTGAGTTTGCAGGAATACACAAAATTTGAGAAAGCTGCAAACTTGTGAACATTCAAAGAAGCTAAGATACTGTGTCAGCACTAACACACAAAATTGCAGGAAGTCAAAAAATTGAGTACCATCACCAAAGCAAAAAATTCTGTCATTTCGAACGCAGAGAAGAGTAGCAAATTGCAAACTTGTGTACAACCAATAAAACTCAGATTCGGTCTAACCATTACTTTACAGAATTGCAGCACATCGCAAACTTTACTTAAGTATCTTGAAAAGCTTTTTTTTCAGTGTGTATACACCAAATTGAAGAAAGTTGTAAATATGTACATTGACGGAAGCTAAGAAAATTTTTCAGCACAAACAAAAAGAATTGGAACAAGTTTAAAAGTTTAGTACAATAACCGAAACTAGGCTTCTGTGTAATCGCTAAGACAAAATTTTGAATCGTGTCGCAAACTTGCCTGCAAATATCAAAGCTCATCTTCTTTGTTAGCGTGAACAGAGAATGGGAGATAATTGCAAAGTTGCTTACAATCACAGAATCGAAACTTCTGTGCCTGCATGAATACACAAAATTTGAGAAATTTGCCAAGTTCATGGAAGCTAAGAAGCTGTATCAGCTCGAACACACAAAATGGCAGGAAGACGCAAACTTGAGAAAAATCACAAAAGCTAAAATTCTGTGTCATTTCTAAGAAATGATTTACGTGGTAAATCGTATACTTGTGTACAATCAATAAAACTAATTTTCAAAGAAGGAAAACAAAGAATTGGAGAATGTTCCAAACTTGCCTGCAATCCCCTTAGCGATGCTTCTGTGTAAGTGCGAACACAAAATTGGATCAATATGCACAATTGCGTACATTCATGGATGCTAAGAAACTTTATCATGAACAATGCATAATGGGAGCAAGTCCAAAACTTGCCTACATCCAACAAAACGAAGCTTCTGTTTCAGTTGGAACACACCGAATAGTAGCAAATCAAAAACTTGAGTACAATCACCGAGAAGCTTTAGTGTCCGTGCAAAAATGCAGAATAGGAGACGATTCTTAACTTGAATACAATCACCGATGCCCTTTCTTTGTCAGCGTGACAAAGATTTGAATGGTAGAAAACTTGAGTCTAAGTATCAAAGCTAAGCTTCTTTTTTAGTGTGAAGACTTGCCTACAAACTTGCCTACAATCACAGAGTTTGCGGGAATACATAAATTTGATTAAGATTCACACTTGTGAACATTCACGGAAGCTAAGATACTGTGTCAGCACTAAGACACAAAATTGCAGTGTCAAAAACTTGAGTACAATCACCAAAGCTAAAATTCTGTGTCATTACAAACATAGAGCAAATAACAAACTTGTCTACAGTCATGGACTGTACGGTGGCGCAGTGGTTAGCACTGCGGCAGCACAGTTTACCCTTGGCCGGGGGATTGTGGGGATCGTGGGTTCGATCCCAGCTCCAGACCAACAGTGATCTGTGTGGAGTTTGCAAGTTCTCCCCGTGTTGCGTGTGTTTACTCCGGGATTTCTCCGGTTTCCTCCCACATGCCAAAAACATGCATGTAAGGTTAATTGGCTGTTCTAAATTGTCCCTAGATATCTGTTTCCTATAGGCCCTTAGAATAGAGGGTTAGTATTAATGAAAGCGCTTTGAGTGGTCTTTGTGACTAGAAAAGCGCTATATAAGTGCAGGTTAGTTAGTTAGTCAATAAAACTCAGCTTTGGTATAACCACTAATATACAGAATTGCAGCACATCGCAAACTTTCATAAAGTATCCAGAGAAGCTTCTTTTTCAGTGTGTATACACCAAATTGGAGAAAGTTGTAAACATGTACATGCTAAGAAAATTTGTCAGCACAAATAAATAGAATTGGAACAAGTTTCAAAGATGAGTACAACGACACTCTGTGCAACTTGATTCAAAATTTTGTCTTAGCCATGACAAACTTGCATGCAAATATCAAAGCTAATCTTCTTTGTTGGCGTGAAAAGAGAATGGGAGATAATTGCAAAGTTGCCTACAATGATAGAAGCGACACTTCTGTTCCTGTTCACCAAGAGAAGCTTTAGTGTCAAGGCCAAAATGCAGAAAAGGAGTCAGTTGTTACCTTAAATACAATCACTGATGCTTTTTCTTTGTCAGCGTGAAGACAAAGATTTGAATCGTCGCAAAATTGTGTTCATCTATCAAAGCAAAGCTTCTTTTTTAGTATGAAGATAGAATTGGATAAATATGCAAGTTGCCTACAATAAGAATCAAAGCTTCTGAGTTTGCAGGAATACAAAAAATTTGAGAAAGCTGCAAACTTGTGAACATTCAAAGAAGCTAAGATACTGTGTCAGCACTAACACACGAAATTGCGGGAAGTAAAAAAATTGAGTTCAATCACAAAAGCAAAAAATTCTGTCATTTCGAATGCAGAGAAGAGTAGCAAATCGCAAACTTGTGTACAACCAATAAAACTCAGATTCGGTCTAACCACTACTTTACAGAATTGCATCACATCGCAAACTTTCCTAAAGTATCTTGAAAAGCTTATTTTTCAGTGTGTATACACCAAATTGGAGAAAGTTGTAAACATGTACATTGACTGAAGCTAAGAAAATTTGTCAGCACAAATAGAATTGGAACAAGTTTCAAAGTTGAGTACAATACCCGACACTTAGCGTCTGTGTCATTGCTAAGACAAAATTTTGAATCAAGTCGCAAACTTGCATGCAAATATCAAAGCTAATCTTCTTTGTTGGCGTGAACACAGAATGGGAGATAATTGCATAGTTGCCTACAATGATAGAAGCGACACTTCTGTTCCTGCATGAATACACATAATTTGGAAAATTACAAACTTGTGAACATTCATGGAAGCTAAGAAACTGTATCAGCACGAAGACACAAAATGGCAGGTATTCGCAAACTTGAGAACAATCACCAAAGCTAAAATTCTGTGTCAGTTCTAACAAAGAAAATTGTAGTAAATAGCATACTTGTTTACAATAAATAAAACTTTCTGTGTAAGAAGGAAAACAAAGAATTGGAGAAAGTTCCAAAGTTGCCTACATTCACCAAAGTAAAGCTTCTGTGTCAGATCAAACACAAAGAATAATAGCAAATCACAAACTTGTGTACAATCACCAATAGAAGCTTTAGTGTCAATGCCAAAATGCAGAAAAGGAGTCAGTTGTTACCTTAAATACAATCACTGATGCTTTTTCTTTGTCAGCGTGAAGACAAAGATTTGAATCATCGCAAACTTGTGTTTATCTATCAAAGCAAAGCTTCATTTTTAGTATGAAGATAGAATTGGATAAATATGCAAGTTGCCTACAATAAGAATCAAAGCTTCTGAGTTTGCAGGAATACAAAAAATTTGAGAAAGCTGCAAACTTGTGAACATTTAAAGAAGCTAAGATACTGTGTCAGCACTAACACACGAAATTGCAGTAAGTCAAAAAATTGAGTTCAATCACAAAAGCAAAAAATTCTGTCATTTCGAATGCAGAGAAGAGTAGCAAATCGCAAACTTGTGTACAACCAATAAAACTCAGATTCGGTCTAACCACTACTTTATAGAATTGCATCACATCGCAAACTTTCCTAAAGTATCTTGAAAAGCTTATTTTTCAGTGTGTATACACCAAATTGGAGAAAGTTGTAAACATGTACATTGACTGAAGCTAAGAAAATTTGTCAACACAAATAGAATTGGAACAAGTTTCAAAGTTGAGTACAATACCCGACACTTAGCGTCTGTGTCATTGCTAAGACAAAATTTTGAATCGTCGCAAACTTGCATGCAAATATCAAAGCAAATCTTCTTTGTTGGCGTGAACAGAGAATGGGAGATAATTGCATAGTTGCCTACAATGATAGAAGCGATACTTCTGTTCCTGCATGAATACACAAAATTTGGAAAATTACAAACGTGAACATTCATGGAAGCTAAGAAACTGTATCAGCACGAAGACACAAAATGGCAGGTATTCGCAAACTTGAGAACAATCACCAAAGCTAAAATTCTGTGTCAGTTCTAACAAAGAAAATTGTAGTAAATAGCATACTTGTTTACAATCAATAAAACTAAGTTTCTGTGTAAGAAGGAAAACAAAGAATTGGAGAAAGTTCCAAAGTTGTCTACATTCACCAAAGTAAAGCTTCTGTGTCAGATCAAACACAAAGAATAATAGCAAATCACAAACTTGTGTACAATCACCAAGAGAAGCTTTAGTGTCACTGATGCTTTTTCTTTTTCAGCGTGAAGACAAAGATTTGAATCGTCGCAAACTTGCGTTCATCTATCAAAGCAAAGCTTCTTTTTTAGTATGAAGATAGAATTGGATAAATATGCAAGTTGCCTACAATAAGAATCAAAGCTTCTGAGTTTGCAGGAATACAAAAAATTTGAGAAAGCTGCAAACTTGTGAACATTCAAAGAAGCTAAGATACTGTGTCAGCACTAACACACAAAATTGCAGGAAGTTCCTAAAGTATCTTGAAAAGCTTATTTTTCAGTGTGTATACACCAAATTGGAGAAAGTTGTAAACATGTACATTGACTGAAGCTAAGAAAATTTGTCAGCACAAATAGAATGGGAACAAGTTTCAAAGTTGAA
Organism: Pholidichthys leucotaenia; assembly: GCA_020510985.1. Lineage (NCBI taxonomy): Eukaryota > Metazoa > Chordata > Actinopteri > Cichliformes > Pholidichthyidae > Pholidichthys > Pholidichthys leucotaenia. Next base: position 247,064,340 of record CM035839.1, on the reverse strand, counting down.
TACAATACCCGACACAGCGTCTGTGTCATTACTAAGACAAAATTTTGACTCAAGTCGCAAAGTTGCATGCAAATATCAAAGCTCATCTTTTTTGTTAGCGTGAAAAGAGAATGGGAGATAATTGCAAAGTTGCTTACAATCACAGAATGGAAACTTCTGTGCCTGCATGAATACATAAAATTTGAGAAATTTGCAAAGTTCATGGAAGCTAAGAAGCTGTATCAGCTCGAACACACAAAATGGCAGGAAGACGCAAACTTGAGAAAAATCACAAAAGCTAAAATTCTGTGTCATTTCTAACAAAGAACATCGTGGTAAATTGTATACTTGTGTACCATCAATAAAACTAATTTTCAAAGAAGGAAAACAAAGAATTGGAGAATGTTCCAAACTTGCTTTCAATAACCTTAGCGATGCTTCTTTGTCAGTGCAAACACAAAATTGGATCAAGATGCACAATTGCGTACATTCATGGATGCTAAGAAACGTTGTTAGCATGAACAATACATAATGGGAGCAAGTCCCAAACTTGCCTACATCCACCGAAACGAAGCTTCTGTTTCAGTTGGAACACACCGAATAGTAGCAAATCAAAAACTTGAGTACAATCACCAAGAGAAGCTTTAGTGTCCGTGCAAAAATGCAGAATAGGAGACAATTCTTTACTTGAATACAATCACCGAGGCTGTTTCTTTGACAGCGGGAAAAAGATTTGAATGGAAACAAACTTGAGTTTAACTATCAAAGCTAAGCTTTTTTAGTGTGAGGATTGCAAATTGCCTACAATCACAGAAGCAAAGCTTCTGTGTTTGCGGGAATACATAAATTTGATTTAAGCTTCAAACTTGTGAATAATCACGGAAGCTAAGATACTGTGTCAGCACTAACACACAAAATTGCAGGAAGTAAAAAACTTCAGTACAATCACCAAAGCTAAAATTCTGTGTCATTACAAACACAGAGCAAATCGCAAACTTGTCTACAGTCAATAAAACTCGGCTTCGGTATAACCACTAATATAAAGAATTGCAGCACATCGCAAACTTTCCTAAGGTATCCGGAGAAGCTTCTTTTTCAGTGTGTATACACCAAATTGAGGAAAGTTGTAAACATTTACATTGACGGAAGCTAAGAAAATTTGTCAGCACAAACAAATAGAATTGGAACAAGTTTCAAAGTTGAGTACAATAACCAACACTTAGCGTCTGTGTCATTGCTAAGACAAAATTTTCAATCAAGTCGCAAACTTGCATGCTGCAAACACAAAACTGGATCAAGATGCACAATTGCGTACATTCATGGATGCTAAGAAACTTTGTTAACATGAACAATACATAATGGGAGCAAGTCCCAAACTTGCCTACATCCACTGAAATGAAGCTTCTGTTTCAGTTGGAACACACCGAATAGTAGCAAATCAAAAACTTGAGTACAATCACCGAGAAGCTTTAGTGTCCGTGCAAAAATGCAGAATAGGAGACAATTCTTAACTTGAATACAATCACCGAGGCTGTTTCTTTGACAGTGGGAAAGAGATTTGAATGGTAGCAAACTTGAGTTTAACTATCAAAGCTAAGCTTTTTTAGTGTGAGGATTGCAAATTGCCTACAACCACAGAAGCAAAGCTTCTGTGTTTGCGGGAATACATAAATTTGATTTAAGCTTCAAACATGTGAACAATCACGGAAGCTAAGATACTGTGTCAGCACTAACACACAAAATTGCAGGAAGTAAAAAACTTCAGTACAATCACCAAAGCTAAAATTCTGTGTCATTACAAACACAGAGCAAATCGCAAACTTGTCTACAGTCAATAAAACTCAGCTTCGGTATAACCACTAATATACAGAATTGCAGCACATCGCAAAATTTCCTAAGGAATCCGGAGCAGCTTCTTTTTCAGTGTGTATACACCGAATTGGAGAAAGTTGTAAATATGTACATTGACGGAAGCTAAGAAAATTTGTCAGCACAAACAAAGAGAATTGGAACAAGTTTCAAAGTTGAGTACAATAACCGACAGCGTCTGTGTCATTGCTAAGACAAAATTTTCAATCAAGTCGCAAACTTGCATGCAAATATCAAAGCTAATCTTCTTTGTTGGTGTGAACAGAGAATGGGAGATAATTGCAAAGTTGCCTACAATCATAGAAGCAAAACTTCTGTGCCTGCATGAATACACAAAATTTGGAAAATTACAAACTTGTGAACATTAATGGAAGCTAAGAAACTGTGTCATGAAGACACAAAATGGCAGGTATTCGCAAACTTGAGAACAATCACCAAAGCTAAAATTCTCTCTGTTCTAACAAAGAAAATCGTAGTAAATACCAGACTTTTTTACAATCAATAAAACTTTCTGTCCAAGAAGGAAAACAAAGAATTGGAGAATGTTCCAAACTTGCCTTCAGTCACCTTAGCGATGCTTGTGTGTCAGTGCAAACACAAAATTAAATCAAGATGCACAATTACGTACATTCATGGATGCTAAGAAACGTTGTTAGCATGAACAATACATAATGGGAGCAAGTCCCAAATTTGCCGACATCCACCGAAACGAAGCTTCTGTTTCAGTTGGAACACACCGAATAGTAGCAAATCAAAAACTTGAGTACAATCACCAAGAGAAGCTTTAGTGTCCGTGCAAAAATTCAGAATAGGAGACAATTCTGAACTTGAATACAATCACCGAGGCTGTTTCTTTGACAGCGGGAAAAAGATTTGAATGGTAGCAAACTTGAGTTTAACTATCAAAGCTAAGCTTTTTTAGTGGGAGGATTGCAAATGGCCTACAATCACAGAAGCAAAGCTTCTGTGTTTTCGGGAATGCATAAATTTGATTAAGCTTCAAACTTGTGAACATTCACGGAAGCTAAGATACTGTGTCAGCACTAACACACAAAATTGCAGGAAGTCAAAAACTTGAGTACAATCACCAAAGCTAAAATTCTGTGTCATTACAAACACAGAGCAAATCACAAACTTGTCTACAGTCAATAAAACTCAGCTTCGGTATAACCACTAATATACAGAATTGCAGCACATCGCAAACTTTCCTAAGGTATCCGGAGAAGCTTCTTTTTCAGTGTGTATACACCAAATTGGAGAAAGTTGTAAACATGTACATTGACGGAAGCTAAGAAAATTTGTCAGCACAAACAAATAGAATTGGAACAAGTTTGAAAGTTGAGTACAATAACCGACACTAAGCGTCTATGTAATTGCTAAGATAAAATTTTGAATCAAGTCGCAAACTTGCATGCAGATAAAGCTAATCTTCGTTGTTTGCGTGAACAGAGAATGGGAGATAATTGCAAAGTTGCCTACAATCACAGAAGCGAAACTTCTCTGCCTGCATGAAAACACAAAATTTGGAAAATTACAAACTTGTGAACATTCATGGAAACTAAGAAACTGAATCAGCACGAAGACACAAACTTGACACAAACTTGGTATTCGCAAACTTGAGAACAATCACCCAAGCTAAAATTCTGTGTCAGTTCTAACAAAGAAAATCGTATTAAATAGCATACTTGTTTACAATCAATAAAACTTTCTGTGTAAGAAGGAATACAAAGAATTGGAGAAAGTTCCAAAGTTGCCTACATTCACCAAAGTAAAGCTTCTGTGTCACTTCAACAAATAATGGGAGCAAGTCCAAATTGCCTACATCACCGAAACGAAGCTTCTGTGTCATTTGAACACACCAAATAGTAGCAAATCAAAAACTGAGTACAATCACCAAGAGAAGCTTTAGTGTCAGTGCCAAAATGCAGAATAGTAGTCAGTTGTTAAATTGAATACATTCACTGATGCTTTTTCTTTGTCAGCGTGAAGACAACGATTTGAATGGTAGCAAACTTGAGTTCATCTATAAAGCTAAGCTGCTATTTTGGTGTAGAAAATTGCAACTTGCCTACAATAAGAATCAAAGCTTCTGTGTTTGCGGAATACATAAATTTGATTAAGCTTTAAACTTGTGAACATTCACGGAAGCTAAGATACTGTGTCAGCACTAACACACAAAATTGCAGGAAGTCAAAAACTTGAGTACAATCACCAAAGCTAAAATTCTGTGTCATTACAAACACAGAGCAAATCGCAAACTTGTCTACAGTCAATAAAACTCAGCTTTGGTATAACCACTAATATACAGAATTGCAGCACATTGCAAACTTTCCTGAAGTATCCGGAGAAGCTTCTTTTTCAGTGTGTATACACCAAATTGGAGAAAGTTGTAAACATGTACATTGACGGAAGCTAAGAAAATTTGTCAGCACATACAAAAAGAATTGGAACAAGTTTCAAAGTTGAGTACAATAACCGACACTAAGCGTCTATGTAATTGCTAAGATAAAATTTTGAATCAAGTCGCAAACTTGCATGCAGATAAAGCTAATCTTCGTTGTTTGCGTGAACAGAGAATGGGAGATAATTGCAAAGTTGCCTACAATCACAGAAGCGAAACTTCTCTGCCTGCATGAAAACACAAAATTTGGAAAATTACAAACTTGTGAACATTCATGGAAACTAAGAAACTGAATCAGCACGAAGACACAAAATGGCAGGTATTCGCAAACTTGAGAACAATCACCCAAGCTAAAATTCTGTGTCAGTTCTAACAAAGAAAATCGTATTAAATAGCATACTTGTTTACAATCAATAAAACTTTCTGTGTAAGAAGGAATACAAAGAATTGGAGAAAGTTCCAAAGTTGCCTACATTCACCAAAGTAAGCTTCTGTGTCACTTCAAACACAAAGAATAATAGCAAATCACAAACCTGTGTACAATCACCAAGAGAAGCTTTAGTGTCAATGCCAAAATGCAGAATAGTAGTCAGTTGTTACCTTAAATACAATCACTGATGCTTTTTCTTTGTCAGCGTTAAGACAAAGATTTGAAACGTCGCAAACGTGCGTTCATCTAATCTAAGCTTCTTTTTTAGTATGAAGATAGAATTGGATATATATGCAACTTGCCTACAATAAGAATCAAAGCTTCTGTGTTTGCAGGAATACATAAATTTGATTAAGCTTTAAACTTGTGAACATTCACGGAAGCTAAGATACTGTGTCAGCACTAACACACAAAATTGCAGGAAGTCAAAAGCTAGAGTACAATCACCAAAGCTAAAATTCTGTGTCATTACAAACACAGAGCAAATCGCAAACTTGTCTACAGTCAATAAAACTCAGCTTTGGTATAACCACTAATATACAGAATTGCAGCACATTACAAACTTTGCTGAAGTATCCGGAGAAGCTTCTTTTTCAGTGTGTATACACCAAATTGGAGAAAGTTGTAAACATGTACATTGACGGAAGCTAAGAAAATTTGTCAGCACATACAAAAAGAATTGGAACAAGTTTCAAAGTTGAGTACAATAACCGACACTAAGCGTCTATGTAATTGCTAAGATAAAATTTTGAATCGTCGCAAACTTGCATGCAGATAAAGCTAATCGTTGTTTGCGTGAACAGAGAATGGGAGATAATTGCAAAGTTGCCTACAATCACAGAAGCGAAACTTCTCTGCCTGCATGAAAACACAAAATTTGGAAAATTACAAACTTGTGAACATTCATGGAAACTAAGAAACTGAATCAGCACGAAGACACAAAATGGCAGGTATTCGCAAACTTGAGAACAATCACCCAAGCTAAAATTCTGTGTCAGTTCTAACAAAGAAAATCGTATTAAATAGCATACTTGTTTACAATCAATAAAACTTTCTGTGTAAGAAGGAATACAAAGAATTGGAGAAAGTTCCAAAGTTGCCTACATTCACCAAAGTAAAGCTTCTGTGTCACTTCAAACACAAAGAATAATAGCAAATCACAAACCTGTGTACAATCACCAAGAGAAGCTTTAGTGTCAATGCCAAAATGCAGAATAGTAGTCAGTTGTTACCTTAAATACAATCACTGATGCTTTTTCTTTGTCAGCGTTAAGACAAAGATTTGAAACTTCGCAAATGTGCGTTCATCTAATCTAAGCTTCTTTTTTAGTATGAAGATAGAATTGGATATATATGCAACTTGCCTACAATAAGAATCAAAGCTTCTGTGTTTGCGGGAATACATAAATTTGATTAAGCTTTAAACTTGTGAACATTCACGGAAGCTAAGATACTGTGTCAGCACTAACACACAAAATTGCAGGAAGTCAAAAACTTGAGTACAATCACCAAAGCTAAAATTCTGTGTCATTACAAACACAGAGCAAATCGCAAACTAGTCTAAAGTCAATAAAACTCAGCTTTGGTATAACCACTAATATACAGAATTGCAGCATATTGCAAACTTTCCTGAAGTATCCGGAGAAGCTTCTTTTTCAGTGTGTATACACCAAATTGGAGAAAGTTGTAAACATGTACATTGACGGAAGCTAAGAAAATTTGTCAGCACATATAAAAAGAATTGGAACAAGTTTCAAAGTTGAGTACAATAACCGACACTAAGCGTCTATGTAATTGCTAAGATAAAATTTTGAATCAAGTCGCAAACGCATGCAGATAAAGCTAATCTTCGTTGTTGGTGTGAAAATTGCAACTTGCCTACAATCACAGAAGCAAAGCTTCTGTATTTGCAGGAATGCATAAATTTGATTAAGCTTCAAACATCTGAACATTCAAGGAAGCTAAGATACTGTTTCAGCACAAACACACAAAATTACAGGAAGTAAAAAACTTGAGTACAATCACCAAAGCTAAAATTCTGTGTCATTACAAACGCAGAGCAAATCGCAAACTTGTCTACAGTCAATAAAACACAGCTTTGGTATAACCACTAATATACAGAATTGCAGCACATCTCAAACTTTCCTAAGGTATCCGGAGAAGCTTCTTTTTCAGTGTGTATACACCAAATTGGAGAAAGTTGTAAACATGTACATTGACGGAAGCTAAGAAAATTTGTCAGCACAAACAAAAAGAATTGGAACAAGTTTGAATGTTGAGTACAATAACCGACCCTAAGCGTCTATGTCATTGCTAAGACAAAATTTTGAATCAAGTTGCAAACTTGCATGCAAATATCAAAGCTCATCTTTTTTGTTAGCGTGACCAGAGAATGGGAGATAATTGCAAAGTTGCTTACAATCACAGAATCGAAACTTCTGTGCCTGCATGAATACACAAAATTTGAGAAATTGGCAAAGTTCATGGAAGCTAAGAAGCTGTATCTGCTCGAACACACAAAATGGCAGAAAGACGCAAACTTGAGAAAAATCACCAAAGCTAAAATTCTGTGTCATTTCAAACAAAGAACATCGTGGTAAATCGTATACTTGTGTAACATCAATAAAACTAATTTTCAAAGAAGGAAAACAAAGAATTGGAGAATTTTCCAAACTTGCCTTCAATCACCTTAGCGATGCTTCTGTGTCAGTGCAAACACAAAATTGGATCAAGATGCACAATTGCGTACATTCATGGATGTTAAGAAACTTTTTTAGCATGAACAATACATAATGGGAGCAAGTCCCAAATTTGCCTACATCCTCTGAAACGAAGCTTCTGTTTCAGTTGGAACACACCGAATAGTAGCAAATCAAAAACTTGAGTACAATCACCGAGAAGCTTTAGTGTCCGTGCAAAAATGCAGAATAGGAGACAATTCTTAACTTGAATACAATCACTGAGGCAGTTTCTTTGACAGTGGGAAAAAGATTTGAATGGTAGCAAACTTGTTTAACTATCAAAGCTAAGCTTTTTTAGTGTGAGGATTGCAAATTGCCTAGAATCACAGAAGCAAAGCTTCTGTGTATGCGGGAATACATAACTTTGATTTAAGCATCAAACTTGTGAACAATCACGGAAGCTAAGATACTGTGTCAGCACACACACAATGTTGCAGGAGGTAAAAAACTTGAGTACAATCACCAAAGCGAAAATTCTGTGTCATTACAAACACAGAGCAAATCACAAACTTGTCTACAGTCAATAAAACTCAGCTTCGGTATAACCACTAATATACAGAATTGCAGCACATCGCAAACTTTCCTAAGGTATCCGGAGAAGCTTCTTTTTCAGTGTGTATACACCAAATTGGAGAAAGTTGTAAACATGTACATTGACGGAAGCTAAGAAAATTTGTCAGCACAAACAAATAGAATTGGAACAAGTTTCAAAGTTGAGTACAATAACCGACACTTGGCGTCTGTGTCATTGCTAAGACAAAATTTTCAATCAAGTCGCAAACTTGCATGCAAATGAAGCTAATCTTCTTTGTTGGTGTTAAAATTGCAACTTGCCTACAATCACAGAAGCAAAGCTTCTGTATTTGCAGGAATGCATAAATTTGATTAAGCTTCAAACATCTGAACATTCAGGGAAGCTAAGATACTGTTTCAGCACAAACACACAAAATTACAGGAAGTAAAAAACTTGAGTACAATCACCAAAGCTAAAATTCTGTGTCATTACAAACGCAGAGCAAATCGCAAACTTGTCTACAGTCAATAAAACACAGCTTTGGTATAACCACTAATATACAGAATTGCAGCACATCTCAAACTTTCCTAAGGTATCCGGAGAAGCTTCTTTTTCAGTGTGTATACACCAAATTGGAGAAAGTTGTAAACATGTACATTGACGGAAGCTAAGAAAATTTGTCAGCACAAACAAATAGAATTGGAACAAGTTTGAAAGTTGAGTACAATTACCGACACAGCGTCTGTGACATTGCTAAGACAAAATTTTCAATCAAGTCGCAAACTTGCATGCAAATATAAAAGCTAATCTTCTTTGTTGGTGTGAACAGAGAATGGGAGATAATTGCAAAGTTGCCTACAATCATAGAAGCAAAACTTCTGTGCCTGCATGAAAACACAAAATTTGGAAAATTACAAACTTGTGAACATTCATGGAAACTAAGAAACTGAATCAGCACGAAGACACAAAATGGCAGGTATTCGCAAACTTGAGAACAATCACCAAAGCTAAAATTCTGTGTCAGTTCTAACAAAGAAAATCGTATTAAATAGCATACTTGTTTACAATCAAAACTTTCTGTGTAAGAAGGAATACAAAGAATTGGAGAAAGTTCCAAAGTTGCCTACATTCACCAAAGTAAAGCTTCTGTGTCACTTCAAACACAAAGAATAATAGCAAATCACAAACCTGTGTACAATCACCAAGAGAAGCTTTAGTGTCAATGCCAAAATGCAGAATAGTAGTCAGTTGTTACCTTAAATACAATCACTGATGCTTTTTCTTTGTCAGCGTTAAGACAAAGATTTGAAACGTCGCAAACGTGCGTTCATCTAATCTAAGCTTCTTTTTTAGTATGAAGATAGAATTGGATATATATGCAACTTGCCTACAATAAGAATCAAAGCTTCTGTGTTTGCGGGAATACATAAATTTGATTAAGCTTTAAACTTGTGAACATTCACGGAAGCTAAGATACTGTGTCAGCACTAACACACAAAATTGCAGGAAGTCAAAAACTTGAGTACAATCACCAAAGCTAAAATTCTGTGTCATTACAAACACAGAGCAAATCGCAAACTAGTCTAAAGTCAATAAAACTCAGCTTTGGTATAACCACTAATATACAGAATTGCAGCACATTGCAAACTTTCCTGAAGTATCCGGAGAAGCTTCTTTTTCAGTGTGTATACACCAAATTGGAGAAAGTTGTAAACATGTACATTGACGGAAGCTAAGAAAATTTGTCAGCACATACAAAAAGAATTGGAACAAGTTTCAAAGTTGAGTACAATAACCGACACTAAGCGTCTATGTAATTGCTAAGATAAAATTTTGAATCAAGTCGCAAACTTGCATGCAGATAAAGCGAATCTTCGTTGTTTGCGTGAACAGAGAATGGGAGATAATTGCAAAGTTGCCTACAATCACAGAAGCGAAACTTCTCTGCCTGCATGAAAACACAAAATTTGGAAAATTACAAACATGTGAACATTCATGGAAACTAAGAAACTGAATCAGAACAAAGACACAAAATGGCAGGTATTCGCAAACTTGAGAACAATCACCCAAGCTAAAATTCTGAGTAAGTTCTAACAAAGAAAATCGTATTAAATAGCATACTTGTTTACAATCAATAAAACTTTCTGTGTAAAAAGGAAAAAGAATTGGACAAAGTTCCAAAGTTGCCTACATTCACCAAAGCTTCTGTGTCACTTCAAACACAAAGAATAATAGCAAATCACAAACCTGTGTACAATCACCAAGAGAAGCTTTAGTGTCAATGCGAAAATGCAGAATAGTAGTCAGTTGTTACCTTAAATACAATCACTGATGCTTTTTCTTTGTCAGCGTTAAGACAAAGATTTGAAACGTCGCTAACGTGCGTTCATCTAATCTAAGCTTCTTTTTTAGTATGAAGATAGAATTGGATATATATGCAACTTGCCTACAATAAGAATCAAAGCTTCTGTGTTTGCGGGAATACATAAATTTGATTAAGCTTTAAACTTGTGAACATTCACGGAAGCTAAGATACTGTGTCAGCACTAACACACAAAATTGCAGGAAGTCAAAAACTTGAGTACAATCACCAAAGCTAAAATTCTGTGTCATTACAAACACAGAGCAAATCGCAAACTTGTCTACAGTCAATAAAACTCAGCTTTGGTTTAACCACTAATATACAGAATTGCAGCACATTGCAAACTTTCCTGAAGTATCCGGAGAAGCTTCTTTTTCAGTGTGTATACACCAAATTGGAGAAAGTTGTAATCATGTACATTGATGGAAGCTAAGAAAATTTGTCAGCACATAAAAAAAGAATTGGAACAAGTTTCAAAGTTGAGTACAATAACCGACACTAAGCGTCTATGTAATTGCTAAGATAAAATTTTGAATAAAGTCGCAAACTTGCATGCAGATAAAGCTAATCGTTGTTTGTAGGCAACTTTGCAATTATCTCCCATTCCACTGTTCACGCAATCACAGAAGCGAAACTTCTCTGCCTGCATGAAAACACAAAATTTGGAAAATTACAAACTTGTGAACGTTCATGGAAACTAAGAAACTGAATCAGCACGAAGACACAAAATGGCAGGTATTCGCAAACTTGAGAACAATCACCCAAGCTAAAATTCTGTGTCAGTTCTAACAAAGAAAATCGTATTAAATAGCATACTTGTTTACAATCAATAAAACTTTCTGTGTAAGAAGGAAAACAAAGAATTGGAGAAAGTTCCAAAGTTGCCTACATTCACCAAAGTAAAGCTTCTGTGTCACTTCAAACACAAAGAATAATAGCAAATCACAAACCTGTGTACAATCACCAAGAGAAGCTTTAGTGTCAATGCCAAAATGCAGAATAGTAGTCAGTTGTTACCTTAAATACAATCACTGATGCTTTTTCTTTGTCAGCGTTAAGACAAAGATTTGAAACGTCGCAAACGTGCGTTCATCTAATCTAAGCTTCTTTTTTAGTATGAAGATAGAATTGGATATATATGCAACTTGCCTACAATAAGAATCAAAGCTTCTGTGTTTGCGGGAATACATAAATTTGATTAAGCTTTAAACTTGTGAACATTCACGGAAGCTAAGATACTGTGTCAGCACTAACACACAAAATTGCAGGAAGTCAAAAACTTGAGTACAATCACCAAAGCTAAAATTCTGTGTCATTACAAACACAGAGCAAATCGCAAACTTGTCTACAGTCAATAAAACTCAGCTTTGGTATAACCACTAATATACAGAATTGCAGCACATTGCAAACTTTCCTGAAGTATCCGGAGAAGCTTCTTTTTCAGTGTGTATACACCAAATTGGAGAAAGTTGTAAACATGTACATTGACGGAAGCTAAGAAAATTTGTCAGCACATACAAAAAGAATTGGAACAAGTTTCAAAGTTGAGTACAATAACCGACACTAAGCGTCTATGTAATTGCTAAGATAAAATTTTGAATCAAGTCGCAAACTTGCATGCAGATAAAGCTAATCGTTGTTTGCGTGAACAGAGAATGGGAGATAATTGCAAAGTTGCCTACAATCACAGAAGCGAAACTTCTCTGCCTGCATGAAAACACAAAATTTGGAAAATTACAAACTTGTGAACATTCATGGAAACTAAGAAACTGAATCAGCACGAAGACACAAAATGGCAGGTATTCGCAAACTTGAGAACAATCACCCAAGCTAAAATTCTGTGTCAGTTCTAACAAAGAAAATCGTATTAAATAGCATACTTGTTTACAATCAATAAAACTTTCTGTGTAAGAAGGAATACAAAGAATTGGAGAAAGTTCCAAAGTTGCCTACATTCACCAAAGTAAAGCTTCTGTGTCACTTCAAACACAAAGAATAATAGCAAATCACAAACCTGTGTACAATCACCAAGAGAAGCTTTAGTGTCAATGCCAAAATGCAGAATAGTAGTCAGTTGTTACCTTAAATACAATCACTGATGCTTTTTCTTTGTCAGCGTTAAGACAAAGATTTGAAACGTCGCAAACTTGCGTTCATCTAATCTAAGCTTCTTTTTTAGTATGAAGATAGAATTGGATATATATGCAACTTGCCTACAATAAGAATCAAAGCTTCTGTGTTTGCGGGAATACATAAATTTGATTAAGCTTTAAACTTGTGAACATTCACGGAAGCTAAGATACTGTGTCAGCACTAACACACAAAATTGCAGGAAGTCAAAAACTTGAGTACAATCACCAAAGCTAAAATTCTGTGTCATTACAAACACAGAGCAAATCGCAAACTTGTCTACAGTCAATAAAACTCAGCTTTGGTATAACCACTAATATACAGAATTGCAGCACATTGCAAACTTTCCTGAAGTATCCGGAGAAGCTTCTTTTTCAGTGTGTATACACCAAATTGGAGAAAGTTGTAAACATGTACATTGACGGAAGCTAAGAAAATTTGTCAGCACATACAAAAAGAATTGGAACAAGTTTCAAAGTTGAGTACAATAACCGACACTAAGCGTCTATGTAATTGCTAAGATAAAATTTTGAATCAAGTCGCAAACTTGCATGCAGATAAAGCTAATCTTCGTTGTTTGTTAGCGTGAACAGAGAATGGGAGATAATTTCAATGTTGCTTACAATCACAGAATCGAAACTTCTGTTCCTGCATGAAAACACAAAATTTGAGAAATTTGCAAAGTTCATGGAAGCTAAGAAGCTGTATCAGCTCGAACACACAAAATGGCAGGAAGGCGCAAACTTGAGAAAAATCACCAAAGCTAAAATTCTGTGTCATTTCTAACAAAGAACATCGTGGTAAATCGTATACTTGTGTACCATCAATAAAACTAATTTTCAAAGAAGGAAAACAAAGAATTGGAGAATGTTCCAAACTTGCCTTCAATCACCTTAGCGATGCTTCTGTGTCAGTGCAAACACAAAATTGGATCAAGATGCACAATTGCGTACATTCATGGATGCTTAGAAACATTGTTAGCATGAACAATACATAATGGGAGCAAGTCCCAAACTTGCCTACATCCACCGAAACGAAGCTTCTGTTTCAGTTGGAACACACCGAATAGTAGCAAATCAAAAACTTGAGTACAATCAACGAGAAGCTTTAGTGTCCGTGCAAAAATGCAGAATAGGAGACAATTCTTAACTTGAATACAATCACTGAGGCAGTTTCTTTGACAGCGGGAAAAAGATTTGAATGGTAGCAAACGAGTTTAACTATCAAAGCTAAGCTTTTTTAGTGGGAGGATTGCAAATTGCCTACAATCACAGAAGCAAAGCTTCTGTGTTTGCGGGAATACATAAATTTGATTTAAGCTTCAAACTTGTGAACAATCATGGAAGCTAAGATACTGTGTCAGCACTAACGCACAAAATTGCAGGAAGTGAAAAAACTTGAGTACAATCACCAAAGCTAAAATTCTGTGTCATTACAAACACAGAGCAAATCGCAAACTTGTCTAAAGTCAATAAAACTCAGCTTTGGTATAACCACTAATATACAGAATTGCAGCACATCTCAAACTTTCCTGAAGTATCCGGAGAAGCTTCTTTTTCAGTGTATACACCAAATTGGAGAAAGTTGTAAACATGTACATTGATGGAAGCTAAGAAAAATTGTCAGCACAAACAAAAAGAATTGGAACAAGTTTGAAAGTTGAGTACAATAACCGACACTAAGCGTCTGTGTCATTGCTAAGACAAAATTTTGACTCAAGTCGCAAACATGCATACAAATATCAAAGCTCATCTTTTTTGTTAGCATGAATAAGGAATGGGAGATAATTGCAAAGTTGCTTACAATCACAGAATCGAAACTTCTGTGCCTGCATGAATACACAAAATTTGAGAAATTTGCAAAGTTCATGGAAGCTAAGAAGCTGTATCAGCTCGAACAGACAAAATGGCAGGAAGATGAAAACTTGAGAAAAGTTACCAAAGCTAAAATTCTGTGTCATTTCTAACAAAGAACATCATGGTAAATCGTATACTTGTGTACCATCGATAAAACTAATTTTCAAAGAAGGAAAGCAAAGAATTGGAGAATGTTCAAAACTTGCCTTCAGTCACCTTAGCGATGCTTCTGTGTCATTGCAAACACAAAATTGGATCAAGATGCACAATTGCGTACATTCATGGATGATAAGAAACTTTGTTAGCATGAACAATACATAATGGGAGCAAGTCCTAAACTTGCCTATATCCACCGAAACGAAACTTCTCTTTCAGTTGGAAAACACCGAATAGTAGCAAATCAAAAACTTGAGTACAATCACCGAGAGAAGCTTTAGTGTCCGTCTTAAAATGCAGAATAAGAGACAATTCTTAACTTGAATACAATCACCGAGGCTGTTTCTTTGACAGCGGGAAAAAGATTTGAATGGTAGCAAACGTTTAACTATCAAAGCTAAGCTTTTTTAGTGTGAGGATTGCAAATTGCCTACAATCACAGAAGCAATGCTTCTGTGTATGCGGGAATACATAACTTTGATTTAAGCTTCACACTTGTAAACAATCACGGAAGCTAAGATACTGTGTCAGCACTAACACACAAAGTTGCAGGAGGTAAAAAACTTGAGTACAATCACCAAAGCTAAAATTCTGTGTCATTACAAACACAGAGCAAATCTCAAACTTGTCTACAGTCAATAAAACTCAGCTTCTGTATAACCACTAATATACAGAATTGCAGCACATCGCAAACTTTCCTAAGGTATCCGGAGAAGCTTCTTTTTCAGTGTGTATACACCAAATGGGAGAAAGTTGTAAACATGTACATTGACGAAAGCTAAGAAAATTTGTCAGCACAAACAAATAGAATTGGAACAAGTTTGAAAGTTGAGTACAATAACCGACACAGCGTCTGTGACATTGCAAAGACAAAATTTTCAATCGTCGCAAACTTGCATGCAAATATCAAAGCTAATCTTCTTTGTTGGTGTGAACAGAGAATGGGAGATAATTGCAAAGTTGCCTACAATCATAGAAGCAAAACTTCTGTGCCTGCATGAATACACAAAATTTGGAAAATTACAAACTTGTGAACATTAATGGAAGCTAAGAAACTGTGTCATGAAGACACAAAATGGCAGGTATTCGCAAACTTGAGAACAATCACCAAAGCTAAAATTCTGTCTGTTCTAAGAAAGAAAATCGTAGTAAATAGCATACTTTTTTAAAATCAATAAAACGAAGTTTCTGTGTAAGAAGGAAAACAAAGAATTGGAGAATGTTCCAAACTTGCCTTCAATCACCTTAGCGATGCTTCTGTGTCAGTGCGAATACAAAATTGGCTCAAGATGCACAATTGCGTACATTCATGGATGCTCAGAAACTTTGTTAGCATGAACAATACATAATGGGAGCAAGTCCCAAATTGCCTACATCAACCGAAACAAAGCTTCTCTGTCATTTGGAACACACCAAATAGTAGCAAATCAAAAACTTGAGTACAATCACCAAGAGAAGCTTTAGCGTCCGTGCCAAAATGCAGAATAGGAGTCAGTTGTTAAATTGAATACATTCACTGATGCTATTTCTTTGTCAGCGTTAAGACAACAATTTGAATGGTAGCAAAATTGAGTTCAACTATCAAAGCGAAGCTTCTATTTTGGTGTGAAAATTGCAACTTGCTACAATCACAGTAGCAAAGCTTCTGTGTTTGCGGGAATGCATAAATTTGATTAAGCTTCAAACTTGTGAACATTCACGGAAGCTAAGATACTGTGTCAGCACTAACGCAAAAAATTGCAGGAAGTAAAAAACTTGAGTACAATCACCAAAACTAAAATTCTGTGTCATTACAAACACAGAGCAAATCACAAACTTGTCTACAGTCAATAAAACTCAGCTTCGGTATAACCACTAATATACAGAATTGCAGCATATCGCAAACTTTCCTAAGGTATCCGGAGAAGCTTCTTTTTCAGTGTGTATACACAAAATTGGAGAAAGTTGTAAACATGTACATTGACGAAAGCTAAGAAAATTTGTCAGCACAAACAAATAGAATTGGAACAAGTTTCAAAGTTGAGTACAATAACCGACACTTGGCGTCTGTGTCATTGCTAAGAAAAATTTTTTCAATCAAGTCGCAAACTTGCATGCAAATATCAAAGCTAATCTTCTTTGTTGGTGTGAAAATTGCAACTTGCCTACAATCACAGAAGCAAAGCTTCTGTATTTGCAGGAATGCATAAATTTGATTAAGCTTCAAACTTCTGAACATTCACGGAAGCTAAGATACTGTGTCAGCACTAACACACAAAATTACAGCAAGTAAAAAACTTGAGTACAATCACCAAAGCTAAAATTCTGTGTCATTACAAACGCAGAGCAAATCGCAAACTTGTCTACAGTCAATAAAACTCAGCTTTGGTGTAATCACTAATATACAGAATTGCAGCACATCTCAAACTTTCCTGAAGTATCCGGAGAAGCTTCTTTTTCAGTGTGTATACACCAAATTGGAGAAAGTTGTAAACATGTACATTGACGGAACCTACGAAAATTTGTCAGCACAAACAAAAAGAATGGAACAAGTTTGAAAGCTGAGTACAATAACAAACACTAAGCGTCTGTGTCATTGCTAAGACAAAATTTTGAATCAAGTTGCAAACTTGTATGCAAATATCAAAGCTTATCTTTTTTGTTAGCGTGAACAGAGAATGCGAGATAATTGCAAAGTTGCTTACAATCACAGAATCGAAACTTCTGTGCCTGCATGAATACACAAAATTTGAGAAATTTGCAAAGTTCATGGAAGCTAAGAAGCTTTATCAGCTCGAACACACAAAATGGCAGGAAGACGCAAACTTGAGAAAAATCACCAAAGCTAAAATTCTGTGTCATTTCTAACGAAGAACATCGTGGTAAATCGTATACTTGTTTACCATCAATAAAACTAATTTTCAAAGAAGGAAAACAAAGAATTGGAGAATGTTCCAAACTTGCCTTCAATCACCTTAGCGATGCTTCTGTGTCAGTGCAAACACAAAATTGGATCAAGATGCACAATTGCGTACATTCATGGATGCTAAGAAACTTTGTTAGCATGAACAATACATAATGGGAGCAAGTCCGAAATTGCCTACATCCACCGAAACGAAGCTTCTGTTTCAGTGGGAACACCGAATAGTAGCAAATCAAAAACTTGAGTACAATCACCAAGAGAAGCTTTAGTGTCCATGCAAAAATGCAGAATAGGAGAGAATTCTTAACTTGAATACAATCACCGAGGCCGTTTCTTTGACAGCGGGAAAAAGATTTGAATTGTAGCAAACTTGAGTTTAACTATCAAAGCTAAGCTTTTTTAGTGTGAGGATTGCAAATTGCCTACAATCACAGAAGCAATGCTTCTGTGTATGCGGGAATACATAACTTTTATTTAAGCTTCACACTTGTGAACAATCACGGAAGCTAAGATACTGTGTCAGCACTAACACACAAAGTTGCAGGAGGTAAAAAACTTGAGTACAATCACCAAAGCTAAAATTCTGTGTCATTACAAACACAGAGCAAATCACAAACTTGTCTACAGTCAATAAAACTCAGCTTCGGTATAACCACTCATATACAGAATTGCAGCACATCGCAAACTTTCCTAAGGTATCCGGAAAAGCTTCTTTTTCAGTGTATACACCAAATTGGAGAAAGTTGTAAACATGTACATTGACGAAAGCTAAGAAAATTTGTCAGCACAAACAAATAGAATTGGAACAAGTTTCAAAGTTGAGTACAATAACCGACACTTGGCGTCTGTGTCATTGCTAAGAAAAATTTTTTCAATCAAGTCGCAAACTTGCATGCAAATATCAAAGCTAATCTTCTTTGTTGGTGTGAAAATTGCAATTTGCCTACAATCACAGAAGCAAAGCTTCTGTATTTGCAGGAATGCATAAATTTGATTAAGCTTCAAACTTCTGAACATTCACGGAAGCTAAGATACTGTGTCAGCACTAACACACAAAATTACAGGAAGTAAAAAACTTGAGTACAATCACCAAAGCTAAAATTCTGTGTCATTACAAACGCAGAGCAAATCGCAAACTTGTCTACTGTCAAAACTCAGCTTTGTTATAACCACTAATATACAGAATTGCAGCACATCTCAAACTTTCCTGAAGTATCCGGAGAAGCTTCTTTTTCAGTGTGTATACACGAAATTGGAGAAAGTTGTAAACATGTACATTGACGGAACCTACGAAAATTTGTCAGCACAAACAAAAAGAATTGGAACAAGTTTGAAAGCTGAGTACAATAACAAACACTAAGCGTCTGTGTCATTGCTAAGACAAAATTTTGAATCGTCGCAAACTTGCATGCAAATATCAAAGCTCATCTTTTTTGTTAGCGTGAACAGAGAATGGGAGATAATGTCAATGTTGCTTACAATCACAGAATCGAAACTTCTGTTCCTGCATGAAAACACAAAATTTGAGAAATTTGCAAAGTTCATGGAAGCTAAGAAGCTGTATCAGCTCGAACACACAAAATGGCAGGAAGGCGCAAACTTGAGAAAAATCACCAAAGCTAAAATTCTGTGTCATTTCTAACAAAGAACATCGTGGTAAATCGTATACTTGTGTACCATCAATAAAACTAATTTTCAAAGAAGGAAAACAAAGAATTGGAGAATTTTCCAAACTTGTCTTCAAACACCTTAGCGATGCTTCTGGGTCAGTGCAAACACAAAACTGGATCAAGATGCACAATTGTGTACATTCATGGATGCTAAGAAACTTTGTTAGCATGAACAATACATAATGGGAGCAAGTCCCAAACTTGCCTACATCCACTGAAATGAAGCTTCTGTTTCAGCTGGAACACACCGAATAGTCGCAAATCAAAAACTTGAGTACAATCACCAAGAGAAGCTTTAGTGTCCGTGCCAAAATGCAGAATAGGAGTCAGTTGTTAAATTGAATACATTCACTGATGCTATTTCTTTGTCAGCGTGAAGACAACGATTTGAATGGTAGCAAAATTGAGTTCAATTATCAAAGCTAAGCTTCTATTTTGGTGTGAAAATTGCAACTTGCCTACAATCACAGAAGCAAAGCTTCTGTGTTTGCGGGAATGCATAAATTTGATTAAGCCTCAAACTTGTGAACATTCACGGAAGCTAAGATACTGTGTCAGCACTAACATACAAAATTGCAGGAAGTCAAAAACTTGAGTACAATCACCAAAGCTAAAATTCTGTGTCATTACAAACACAGAGCAAATCGCAAACTTGTCTACAGTCAATAAAACTCAGCTTTGGTATAACCACTAATATACAGAATTGCAGCACATTGCAAACTTTCCTGAGGTATCCGGAGAAGCTTCTTTTTCAGTGTGTATACACCAAATTGGAGAAAGTTAAACATGTACATTGACGGAAGCTAAGAAAATTTGTCAGCACAAACAAATAGAATTGGAACAAGTTTGAAAGTTGAGTACAATAACCGACACAGCGTCTGAGAAATTGCTAAGACAAAATTTTCAATCAAATCGCAAGCTTGCATGCAAATATCAAAGCTAATCTTCTTTGTTGGTGTGAACAGAGAATGGGAGATAATTGCAAAGATGATATCATAGGTGAAACTTCTGTGCCTGCATGAATACACAAAATTAAGAAAATTACAAACTTGTGAACATTCATGGAAGCGAAGAAACTGTGTCATGAAGACACAAAATGGCAGGTATTCACAAACTTGAGAACAATCACCAAAGCTAAAATTCTGTCTGTTCTAACAAAGAAAATCGTAGTAAATAGCATACTTTTTTACAATCAAAAAAACTAAGTTTCTGTGTAAGAAGGAAAACAAAGAATTGAAGAATGTTACAAACTTGCCTTCAATCACCTTAGCGATGTTTCTGTGTCAGTGCGAATACAAAATTGGATCAAGATGCACAATTGCGTACATTAATGGATGCTAAGAAACTTTGTTAGCATGAACAATACACAATGGGAGCAAGTCCCAAATTGCCTACATCCACCGAAACGAAGCTTCTGTGTCATTTGGAACACACCAAATAGTAGCAAATCAAAAACTTGAGTACAATCACCAAGAGAAGCTTTAGTGTCTGTGCCAAAATGCAGAATAGGAGTCAGTTGTTAAATTGAATACATTCACTGATTCTATTGCTTTGTCAGCGTGAAGACAACGATTTGAGTGGTAGCAAAATTGAGTTCAACTATCAAAGCTAAGCTTCTATTTTGGTGTGAAAATTGCGAACTTGCCTACAATCACAGGCTTCTGTTTTTGCGGGAATGCATAAATTTGATTAAGCTTCAAACTTGTGAACATTCACGGAAGCTAAGATACTGTGTCAGCACTAACACACAAAATTGCAAGAAGTAAAAAACTTGAGTACAATCACCAAAGCTAAAATTCTGTGTCATTACAAACACAGAGCAAATCGCAAACTTGCCTACAGTCAATAAAACTCAGCTTTGGTATAACCACTAATATACAGAATAACAGCACATCTCAAACTTTCCTGAAGTATCCGGAGAAGCTTCTTTTTCAGTGTGTATACACCAAATTGGAGAAAGTTGTAAACATGCACATTGACGGAAACTAAGAAAATTTGTCAGCACAAACAAAGAGAATTGGAACAAGTTTGAAAGTTGAGTACAATAACCAACACTAAGCGTCTGTGTCATTGCTAAGAAAATTTTGAATCAAGTCGCAAACTTGCATGCAAATATCAAAGCTTATCTGTTTTGTTAGCGTGAACACAGAATGGGAGATAATTGCAAAGTTGCTTACAATCACAGAATCGAAACTTCTGTGCCTGCATGAATACACAAAATTTGAGAAATTTGCAAAGTTCATGGAAGCTAAGAAGCTGTATCAGCTCGAACACACAAAATGGCAGGAAGACACAAACTTGAGAAAAATCACCAAAGCTAAAATTCTGTGTCATTTCTAACAAAGAACATCGTGGTAAATTGTATACGTATGTACCATCAATAAAACTAATTTTCAAAGAAGGAAAACAAAGAATTGGAGAATGTTCCAAACTTGCCTTCAATCACCTTAGCGATGCTTCTGTGTCAGTGCAAACACAAAACTGGATCAAGATGCACAATTGCGTACATTCATGGATGCTAAGAAACTTTGTTAGCATGAACAATACATAATGGGAGCAAGTCCCAAACTTGCCTACATCCACTGAAATGAAGCTTCTGTTTCAGCTGGAACACACCGAATAGTCGCAAATCAAAAACTTGAGTACAATCACCAAGAGAAGCTTTAGTGTCCGTGCCAAAATGCAGAATAGGAGTCAGTTGTTAAATTGAATACATTCACTGATGCTATTTCTTTGTCAGCGTGAAGACAACGATTTGAATGGTAGCAAAATTGAGTTCAACTATCAAAGCAAAGCTGCTATTTTGGTGTGAAAATTGCAACTTGCCTACAATCACAGAAGCAAAGCTTCTGTGTTTGCGGGAATGCATAAATTTGATTAAGCTTCAAACTTGTGAACATTCACGGAAGCTAAGATACTGTGTCAGCACTAACACACAAAATTGCAGGAAGTAAAAAACTTGAGTACAATCACCAAAGCTAAAATTCTGTGTCATTACAAACACAGAGCAAATCACAAACTTGTCTATAGTCAATAAAACTCAGCTTCGGTATAACCACTAATATACAGAATTGCAGCACATCGCAAACTGTCCTAAGGTATCCGGAGAAGCTTCTTTTTCAGTGTGTAGACACCAAATTGGAGAAAGTTGTAAACATGTATATTGACGGAAGCTAAGAAAATTTGTCAGCACAAACAAAAAGAATTGGAACAAGTTTGAAAGTTGAGTACAATAACCGACACTAAGCGTCTGTGTCATTGCTAAGAAAAAATTTTGAATCAAGTCGCAAACTTGCATGCAAATATCAAATCTAATCTTCTTTGTTGGTGTGAACAGAGAATGGGAGATAATTGCAAAGTTGCCTTCAATCATGGAAGCAAAACTTCTGTGCCTGCATGAATACACAAAATTTGGAAAATTACAAACTTGTGAACATTAATGGAAGCTAAGAAACTGTGTCATGAAGACACAAAATGGCAGGTATTCGCAAACTTGAGAAAATCGCCAAAGCTAAAATTCTCTCTGTTCTAACAAAGAAAATCGTAGTAAATAGCATACTTTTTTCCAATCAATAAAACTAAGTTTCTGTCCAAGAAGGAAAACAAAGAATTGGAGAATGTTCCAAACTTGCCTTCAATCACCTTAGCGATGCTTGTGTGTCAGTGCAAACACAAAATTAAATCAAGATGCACAATTGCGTACATTCATGGATGCTAAGAAACGTTGTTAGCATGAACAATACATAATGGGAGCAAGTCCCAAATTTGCCGACATCCACCAAAACGAAGCTTCTGTTTCAGTTGGAACACACCGAATAGTAGCAAATCAAAAACTTGAGTACAATCACCAAGAGAAGCTTTAGTGTCCGTGCAAAAATTCAGAATAGGAGACAATTCTTAACTTGAATACAATCACCGAGGCTGTTTCTTTGACAGCGGGAAAAAGATTTGAATGGTAGCAAACTTGTTTAACTATCAAAGCTAAGCTTTTTTAGTGGGAGGATTGCAAATGGCCTACAATCAAAGAAGCAAAGCTTCTGTGTTTGCGAGAATGCATAAATTTGATTACGCTTCAAACTTGTGAACATTCACGGAAGCTAAGATACTGTGTCAGCACTAACACACAAAATTGCAGGATGTCAAAAACTTGAGTACAATCACCAAAGCTAAAATTCTGTGTCATTACAAACACAGAGCAAATCACAAACTTGTCTACAGTCAATAAAACTCAGCTTCGGTATAACCACTAATATACAGAATTGCAGCACATCGCAAACTTTCCTAAGGTATCCGGAGAAGCTTCTTTTTCAGTGTATACTTCAAATTGGAGAAAGTTGTAAACATGTACATTGACGGAAGCTAAGAAAATTTGTCAGCACAAACAAAAAGAATTGGAACAAGTTTGAATGTTGAGTACAATAACCGACCCTAAGCGTCTGTGTCATTGCTAAGACAAAATTTTGAATCAAGTTGCAAACTTGCACGCAAATATCAAAGCTCATCTTTTTTGTTAGCGTAAACAGAGAATGGGAGATAATTGCAAAGTTGCTTACAATCACAGAATCGAAACTTCTGTGCCTGCATGAATACACAAAATTTGAGAAATTTGCAAAGTTCATGGAAGCTAAGAAGCTGTATCAGCTCGAACACACAAAATGGCAGGAAGACACAAACTTGAGAAAAATCACCAAAGCTAAAATTCTGTCATTTCTAAGAAAGATCATCGTGGTAAATCGTATACTTGTGTACCATCAATTAAACTAATTTTCAAAGAAGGAAAGCAAAGAATTGGAGAATGTTCCAAACTTGCCTTCAATCACCTTAGCGATGCTTCTGTGTCAGAGCAAACACAAAATTGGATCAAGATGCACAATTGCGTACATTCATGGATGCTTAGAAACTTTGTTAGCATGAACAATACATAATGGGAGCAAGTCCCAAACTTGCCTACATCCACCGAAACAAAGCTTCTGTTTCAGTTGGAACACACCGAATAGTAGCAAATCAAAAACTTGAGTACAATCACCGAGAAGCTTTAGTGTCCGTGTAAAAATGCAGAATAGGAGACAATTCTTAACTTGAATACAATCACCGAGGCTGTTTCTTTGACAGCGGGAAAAAGATTTGAATGGTAGCAAACTTGTTTAACTATCAAAGCTAAGCTTTTTTAGTGTGAGGATTGCAAATTGCCTACAATCACAGAAGCAAAGCTTCTGTGTATGCGGGAATACATAACTTTGAATTAAGCTTCACACGTGAAAAATCACGGAAGCTAAGATACTGTGTCAGCACTAACACATAAAGTTGCAGGAAGTAAAAAACTTGAGTACAATCACCAAAGCAAAAAATTCTTTGTCATTACAAACACAGAGCAAATCACAAACTTGTCTACAGTCAATAAAACTCAGCTTCGGTATAACCACTAATATACAGAATTGTAGCACATCGCAAACTTTCCTAAGGTATCCGGAGAAGCTTCTTTTTCAGTGTGTATACACCAAATTGGAGAAAGTTGTAAACATGTACATTGACGAAAGCTAAGAAAATTTGTCAGCACAAACAAATAGAATTGGAACAAGTTTCAAAGTTGAGTACAATAACCGACACTTGGCGTCTGTGTCATTGCTAAGAAAAAATTTTTCAATCAAGTCGCAAACTTGCATGCAAATATCAAAGCTAATCTTCTTTGTTGGTGTGAAAATTGCAATTTGCCTACAATCACAGAAGCAAAGCTTCTGTATTTGCAGGAATGCATAAATTTGATTAAGCTTCAAACTTCTGAACATTCACGGAAGCTAAGATACTGTGTCAGCACTAACACACAAAATTACAGGAAGTAAAAAACTTGAGTACAATCACCAAAGCTAAAATTCTGTCATTACAAACGCAGAGCAAATCGCAAACTTGTCTACAGTCAAAACTCAGCTTTGTTATAACCACTAATATACAGAATTGCAGCACATCTCAAACTTTCCTGAAGTATCCGGAGAATCTTCTTTTTCAGTGTGTATACACGAAATTGGAGAAAGTTGTAAACATGTACATTGACGGAACCTACGAAAATTTGTCAGCACAAACAAAAAGAATTGGAACAAGTTTGAAAGCTGAGTACAATAACAAACACTAAGCGTCTGTGTCATTGCTAAGACAAAATTTTGAATCGTCGCAAACTTGCATGCAAATATCAAAGCTCATCTTTTTTGTTAGCGTGAACAGAGAATGGGAGATAATGTCAATGTTGCTTACAATCACAGAATCGAAACTTCTGTTCCTGCATGAAAACACAAAATTTGAGAAATTTGCAAAGTTCATGGAAGCTAAGAAGCTGTATCAGCTCGAACACACAAAATGGCAGGAAGGCGCAAACTTGAGAAAAATCACCAAAGCCAAAATTCTGTGTCATTTCTAACAAAGAACATCGTGGTAAATCGTATACTTGTGTACCATCAATAAAACTAATTTTCAAAGAAGGAAAACAAAGAATTGGAGAATGTTCCAAACTTGTCTTCAAACACCTTAGCGATGCTTCTGGGTCAGTGCAAACACAAAACTGGATCAAGATGCACAATTGCGTACATTCATGGATGCTAAGAAACTTTGTTAGCATGAACAATACATAATGGGAGCAAGTCCCAAACTTGCCTACATCCACTGAAATGAAGCTTCTGTTTCAGCTGGAACACACCGAATAGTCGCAAATCAAAAACTTGAGTACAATCACCAAGAGAAGCTTTAGTGTCCGTGCCAAAATGCAGAATAGGAGTCAGTTGTTAAATTGAATACATTCACTGATGCTATTTCTTTGTCAGCGTGAAGACAACGATTTGAATGGTAGCAAAATTGAGTTCAATTTTCAAAGCTAAGCTTCTATTTTGGTGTGAAAATTGCAACTTGCCTACAATCACAGAAGCAAAGCTTCTGTGTTTGCGGGAATGCATAAATTTGATTAAGCCTCAAACTTGTGAACATTCACGGAAGCTAAGATACTGTGTCAGCACTAACATACAAAATTGCAGGAAGTCAAAAACTTGAGTACAATCACCAAAGCTAAAATTCTGTGTCATTACAAACACAGAGCAAATCGCAAACTTGTCTACAGTCAATAAAACTCAGCTTTGGTATAACCACTAATATACAGAATTGCAGCACATTGCAAACGTTCCTGAGGTATCCGGAGAAGCTTCTTTTTCAGTGTGTATACACCAAATTGGAGAAAGTTAAACATGTACATTGACGGAAGCTAAGAAAATTTGTCAGCACAAACAAATAGAATTGGAACAAGTTTGAAAGTTGAGTACAATAACCGACACAGCGTCTGAGACATTGCTAAGACAAAATTTTCAATCAAATCGCAAGCTTGCATGCAAATATCAAAGCTAATCTTCTTTGTTGGTGTGAACAGAGAATGGGAGATAATTGCAAAGATGATATCATAGGTGAAACTTCTGTGCCTGCATGAATACACAAAATTAAGAAAATTACAAACTTGTGAACATTCATGAAAGCTAAGAAACTGTGTCATGAAGACACAAAATGGCAGGTATTCACAAACTTGAGAACAATCACCAAAGCTAAAATTCTGTCTGTTCTAACAAAGAAAATCGTAGTAAATAGCATACTTTTTTACAATCAAAAAAACTAAGTTTCTGTGTAAGAAGGAAAACAAAGAATTGGAGAATGTTCCAAACTTACCTTCAATCACCTTAGCGATGTTTCTGTGTCAGTGTGAATACAAAATTGGATCAAGATGCACAATTGCGTACATTAATGGATGCTAAGAAACTTTGTTAGCATGAACAATACACAATGGGAGCAAGTCCCAAATTGCCTACATCCACCGAAACGAAGCTTCTGTGTCATTTGGAACACCAAATAGTAGCAAATCAAAAACTTGAGTACAATCACCAAGAGAAGCTTTAGTGTCCGTGTCAAAATGCAGAATAGGAGTCAGTTGTTAAATTGAATACATTCACTGATTCTATTTCTTTGTCAGCGTGAAGACAACGATTTGAGTGGTAGCAAAATTGAGTTCAACTATCAAAGCTAAGCTTCTATTTTGGTGTGAAAATTGCAACTTGCCTACAATCACAGGCTTCTGTTTTTGCGGGAATGCATAAATTTGATTAAGCTTCAAACTTGTGAACATTCACGGAAGCTAAGATACTGTGTCAGCATTAAAACACAAAATTGCAGGAAGTAAAAAACTTGAGTACAATCACCAAAGCTAAAATTCTGTGTCATTACAAACACAGAGCAAATCGCAAACTTGTCTACTGTCAATAAAACTCAGCTTTGGTATAACCACTAATATACAGAATAACAGCACATCTCAAACTTTCCTGAAGTATCCGGAGAAGCTTCTTTTTCAGTGTGTATACACCAAATTGGAGAAGTTGTAAACATGCACATTGACGGAAACTAAGAAAATTTGTCAGCACAAACAAAAAGAATTGGAACAAGTTTGAAAGTTGAGTACAATAACCGACACTAAGCGTCTGTGTCATTGCTAAGAAAAAATTTTGAATCAAGTCGCAAACTTGCATGCAAATATCAAAGCTCATCTGTTTTGTTAGCGTGAACAGAGAATGGGAGATAATTGCAAAGTTGCTTACAATCACAGAATCGAAACTTCTGTGCCTGCATGAATACACAAAATTTGAGAAATTTGCAAAGTTCATGGAAGCTAAGAAGCTGTATCAGCTCGAACACACAAAATGGCAGGAAGACGCAAACTTGAGAAAAATCACCAAAGCTAAAATTCTGTGTCATTTCTAACAAAGAACATCGTGGTAAATTGTATACGTATGTACCATCAATAAAACTAATTTTCAAAGAAGGAAAACAAAGAATTGGAGAATGTTCCAAAACTTGCCTTCAATCACCTTAGCGATGCTTCTGTGTCAGAGCAAACACAAAACTGGATCAAGATGCACAATTGCGTACATTCATGGATGCTAAGAAACTTTGTTAGCATGAACAACACATAATGGAAGCAAGTCCAGAACTTGCCTACATCCAATGAAATGAAGCTTCTGTTTCAGTTGGAACACACCGAATAGTAGCAAATCAAAAACTTGAGTACAATCACCAAGAGAAGCTTTAGTGTCGTGCCAAAATGCAGAATAGGAGTCAGTTGTTAAATTGAATACATTCACTGATGCTATTTCTTTGTCAGCGTGAAGACAACGATTTGAATGGTAGCAAAATTGAGTTCAATTATCAAAGCTAAGCTTCTATTTTGGTGTGAAAATTGCAACTTGCCTACAATCACAGAAGCAAAGCTTCTGTGTTTGCAGGGAATGCATAAATTTGATTAAGCTTCAAACTTGTGAACATTCACGGAAGCTAAGATACTGTGTCAGCACTAACACACAAAATTGCAGGAAGTAAAAAACTTGAGTACAATCACCAAAGCTAAATTCTTTGTCATTACAAACACAGAGCAAATCACAAACTTGTCTACAGTCAATAAAACTCAGCTTCAGTTTAACCACTAATATAGAGAATTGCAGCACATCGCAAACTTTCCTGAAGGTATCCGGAGAAGCTTCTTTTTCAGTGTGTATACACTAAATTGGAGAAAGTTGTAAACATGTACATTGACGGAAGATAAGAAAATTTGTCAGCACAAACAAAAAGAATTGGAACAAGTTTGAATGTTGAGTACAATAACTAAGCGTCTGATGTCATTGCTAAGACAAAATTTGAATCAATTGCAAACGTGAATGCAAATATCAAAGCTCATCTTGTTTTGTTAGCGTGAACAGAATATGGGAGATAATTGCAAAGATGCTTACAATCACAGAATCGAAACTTCTGAGCCTGCATGAATACACAAAATTTGAGAATTTGCAAAGTTCATGGAAGCTAAGAAGCTGTATCTGCTCGAACAGACAAAATGGCAGAAAGACGCAACTGAGAAAAATCACCAAAGCTAAAATTCTGTGTCATTTCAAACAAAGAACATCGTGGTAAATTGTATACTTATGTACCATCAATAAAACTAATTTTCAAAGAAGGAAAACAAAGAATTGGAGAATGTTCCAAACTTGCCTTCAATCACCTTAGCGATGCTTCTGTGTCAGTGCAAACACAAAACTGGATCAAGATGCACAATTGCGTACATTCATGGATGCTTAGAAACTTTCTTAGCATGAACAATACATAATGGGAGCAAGTCCCAAACTTGCCTACATCCACTGAAATGAAGCTTCTGTTTCAGTTGGAACACACCGAATAGTAGCAAATCAAAAACTTGAGTACAATCACCGAGAAGCTTTAGTGTCCCTTGTAAAAATGCAGAATAGGAGACAATTCTTAACTTGAATACAATCACGAGGCTGTTTCTTTGACAGCGGGAAAAAGATTTGAATGGTAGCAACTGTTTAACTATCAAAGCTAAGCTTTTTTAGTGTGAGGATTGCAATTTGCCTACAATCACAGAAGCAAAGCTTCTGTGTATGCGGGAATACATAACTTTGACCAAGAGAAGCTTTGACCAAGAGAAGCTTTAGTGTCCGTGCCGAAAAATGCAGAATAGGAGTCAGTTGTTAAATTGAATACATTCACTGATGCTATTCTTTGTCAGTGTGAAGACAACGATTTGAATGGTAGCAAAATTGAGTTCAACTATCAAAGCGAAGCTTCTATTTTGGTGTGAAAATTGCAACTTGCTACAATCACAGTAGCAAAGCTTCTGTTTTTTGCGGGAATGCCTAAATTTGATTAAGCTTCAAACTTGTGAACATTCACGGAAGCTAAGATACTGTGACAGCACTAACGCACAAAAATGCAGGAAGTAAAAAACTTGAGTACAATCACCAAAGCTAAAATTCTGTGTCATTAACAAACACAGAGCAAATCACAAACTTGTCTACAGTCAATAAAACTCAGCTTCGGTATAACCACTAATATACAGAATTGCAGCACATCGCAAACTTTCCTAAGGTATCCGCAGAAGCTTCTTTTTCAGTGTGTATACACCAAATTGGAGAAAGTTGTAAACATGTACATTGACGGAAGCTAAGAAAATTTGTCAGCACAAACAAATAGAATTGGAACAAGTTTCAAAGTTGAGTACAATAACCGACACTTGGCGTCTGTGTCATTGCTAAGAAAAAATTTTCAATCAAGTCGCAAACTTGCATGCAAATAAAAGCTAATCTTCTTTGTTGGTGTGAAAATTGCAACTTGCCTACAATCACAGAAGCAAAGCTTCTGTATTGCAGGAATGCATAAATTTGATTAAGCTTCAAACATCTGAACATTCACGGACGCTAAGATACTGTGTCAGCACTAACACACAAAATTACAGGAAGTAAAAAACTTGAGTACAATCACCAAAGCTAAAATTCTGTGTCATTACAAACGCAGAGCAAATCGCAAACTTGTCTACAGTCAATAAAACACAGCTTTGGTATAATCCACTAATATACAGAATGCAGCACATCTCAAAACTTCCTGAAGGTATCCGGAGAAGCTTCTTTTTCAGTGTGTATACACCAAATTGGAGAAAGTTGTAAACATGTACATTGACGGAACCTACGAAATTTGTCAGCACAAACAAAAAGAAATGGAACAAGTTTGAAAGCTGAGTACAAACACTAAGCGTCTTGTCATTGCTAAGACAAAATTTTGAATCAAGTCGCAAACTTGCACGCAAATATCAAAGCTCATCTTTTTTGTTAGCGTAAACAGAGAATGGGAGATAATTGCAAAGTTGCTTACAATCACAGAATCGAAACTTCTGTGCCTGCATGAATACACAAAATTTGAGAAATTTGCAAAGTTCATGGAAGCTAAGAAGCTGTATCTGCTCGAACACACAAAATGGCAGGAAGACGCAAACTTGAGAAAAAATCACCAAAGCAAAATTCTGTGTGCTTTCCTAACAATGAACATCGTGTAAATCGTATACTTGTTTAACATCAATAAACTAATTTTCAAAGAAAGGAAAACAAAGATTTGGAGAATGTTTCCAAACTTGCCGTCAATCACCTTAGCGATGCTTCTGTGTCAGTGCAAAAACAAAATTGGATCAAGATGCACAATTGCGTACATTCATGGATGCTAAGAATCTTTGTTAGCATGAACAATACATAATGGGAGAAAGTCCAAAATTGCCTACATCCACCGAAACGAAGCTTCTGTTTCAGTGGGAACACCGAATAGTAGCAAATCAAAAACTTGAGTACAATCACCAAGAGAAGCTTTAGTGTCCTTGTAAAAATGCAGAATAGGAGACAATTCTTAACTTGAATACAATCACCGAGGCTGTTTCTTGGACAGCGGGAAAAAGATTTGAATGGTAGCAAACGAGTTTAACTATCAAAGCTCAGCTTTTTTAGTGTGAGGATTGCAAATTGCCTACAATCACAGAAGCAAAGCTTCTCTGTATGCGGGAATACATAACTTTGATTTAAGCTTCACACTTGTCAACAATCACAGAAGCTAAGATACTGTGTCAGCACTAACACACAAAGTTGCAGGAAGGTAAAAAACTTGAGTACAATCACCAAAGCTAAAATTCTGTGTCATTACAAACACAGAGCAAATCACAAACTTGTCTACAGTCAATAAAACTCAGCTTCGGTATAACCACTAATATACAGAATTGCAGCACATTGCAAACTTTCCTGAAGTATCCGGAGAAGCTTCTTTTTCAGTGTGTATACACCAAATTGGAGAAAGTTGTAAACATGTACATTGACGGAAGCTAAGAAATTTTGTCAGCACATACAAAAAGAATTGGAACAAGTTTCAAAGTTGAGTACAATAACCGACACTAAGCGTCTGATGTCATTGCTAAGACAAAATTTGAATCAAGTCGCAAACTTGCATGCAAATAAGCTAATCTTTGTTGTTTGCGTGAACAGAGAATGGGAGATAATTGCAAAGTTGCCTACAATCACAGAATCGAAAACTTCTCTGCCCTGCACTGAAAACACAAAATTTGAGAAATTTACAAACTTGTGACATTATGGAAACTAAGAAACTGAATCTGCTCGAACACACAAAATGGCAGGAAGACGCAAACTTTAGAAAAATCACCAAAGCTAAAATTCTGTATCATTTCAAACAAAGAACATCGTGGTAAATCGTATACTTGTGTACCATCAATAAAACTAATTTTCAAAGAAGGAAAACAAAGAATTGGAGAATGTTCCAAACTTGCCTTCAATCACCTTAGCGATGCTTCTGTGTCAGTGCAAACACAAAATTGGATCAAGATGCACAATTGCGTACATTCATGGATGCTAAGAAACTTTGTTAGCATGAACAATACATAATGGGAGCAAATCCCAAACTTGCCTACATCCACCGAAACGAAGCCTCTGTTACAGTTGGAACACACCGAATAGTAGCAAATCAAAAACTTGAGTACAATCACCGAGAAGCTTTAGTGTCCGTGCAAAAATGCAGAATAGGAGACAATTCTTAACTTGAATACAATCACCGAGGCTGTTTCTTTGACAGCGGGAAAAAGATTTGAATGGTAGCAAACGTTTAACTATCAAAGCTAAGCTTTTTAGTGTGAGGATTGCAAATTGCCTACAATCACAGAAGCAAAACTTCTGTGTATGCGGGAATACATAACTTTGATTTAAGCTTCACACTTGTGAACAATCACGGAAGCTAAGATACTGTGTCAGCACTAACACACAAAGTTGCAGGAGGTAAAAAACTTGAGTACAATCACCAAAGCTAAAATTCTGTGTCATTACAAACACAGAGCAAATCTCAAACTTGTCTACAGTAAATAAAACTCAGCTTCGGTATAACCACTAATATACAGAATTGCAGCACATCTCAAACTTTCCTAAGGTATCCAGAGAAGCTTCTTTTTCAGTGTGTATACACCAAATTGGAGAAAGTTGTAAACATGTACATTGACGGAAGCTAAGAAAATTTGTCAGCACAAACAAATAGAATTGGAACAAGTTTGAAAGTAGAGTACAATAACCGACACAGTGTCTGTGACATTGCTAAGACAAAATTTTCAATCAAGTCGCAAACTTGCATGCAGATAAAGCTAATCTTCGTTGTTTGCGTGAACAGAGAATGGGAGATAATTGCAAAGTTGCCTACAATCACAGAAGCGAAACTTCTCTGCCTGCATGAAAACACAAAATTTGGAAAATTACAAACTTGTGAACATTCATGGAAACTAAGAAACTGAATCAGCACGAAGACACAAAATGGCAGGTATTCGCAAACTTGAGAACAATCACCCAGCTAAAATTCTGTGTCAGTTCTAACAAAGAAAATCGTATTAAATAGCATACTTGTTTACAATCAATAAAACTTTCTGTGTAAGAAGGAAAACAAAGAATTGGAGAAAGTTCCAAAGTTGCCTACATTCACCTTAGCGATGCTTCTGTGTCAGAGCGAATACAAAATTGGATCAAGATGCACAATTGCGTACATTCATGGATGCTAAGAAACTTTGTTAGCATGAACAATACATAATGGGAGCAAGTCCCAAATTGCCTACAT